>CM070032.1:76570940-76622644 GCA_036250615.1 Ptychadena robeensis | reverse complement strand
CCCTAAAAGACTGGTAGCTGGAATTGCAGCAAAAGGTGGTTCTACAAAGTATTGACTCAGTGGGCTGAATAATTATGCACAACCACTTTGCAGTTATTTATTTGTAAAAAATGTTTGGAATCATGTATGATTTTCATTCCACTTCTCACGTGTACACCACTTTGTATTGGTCTTTTACATGGAATTCCATTAAAATTGATTCATGTTTGTGTCTGTAATGTGACAAAATGTGGAAAAGTTCACCGAATACTTTTGCAAGCCACTGTAAATACATGAATTGCTGTATGTTATATACAACAGTGAGAAAGTAGTATACCCTCTTTTCTTTTTTGTACTTAGCAGAACAAAGTCATTTGGTCCTCAGGAGATCCTTGGATTTAGTAATTACCAACATATTACACTGAGTCAACATTTATTTCAAAATTACCAGATGCAGTGTATCAAACAATTAAATACACAATCGTCACTTTCAAAACATTTGAGAGTACCATATATACTCATGTAGAAGCCAACTTTTCAGTCCAAACAATTGGCTGAAAAAGCTCTCCTAAGCTTATACTTGAGTCAGGAGTCAAGGTCCACTTACCTGTCCAGGGTGGCAGTTTGCTAAATCGTAGGTACCGGCAGCCTCTGTGAAGCTCCGTTGTGTTCTCAACTGATGAAATGTAAACAAACAGCACCACACTGCCATCTGGTGGCCCATTACTGGTGGACAGTTTATTCATTTTTACTCGGTTTTTCTAAGCAATACTTTTTCATTGAAGGATTTTACAAAAGAAATCACATGAATATACAGTACAGCATGTGATGAACAACGATCACAAACTACATCACAGTTATCGCGCAAAGGCAACAGTTCAAAAGGGTAATAAATCCATTACAGATATAGGAAAAGATGAACATTGAGCTATAATGGCAATAATAAAAATAATAAGTTGAAGGCATCATGCGAACAGGTAGAGCAAAAACTGGAGAAGAACTTAATAGAAATTCAAATGGAACACTCCACAACTTATGCTTCAAAAATGAAAATACATTTCCATTCCAAAAATAAAGACTTTTTAAATGGAAATTTATTTTCATGTTTGAACCCTGAAAACCCATCCTGGCATAAACAATAAACCTGTGTTCTCTTAACTTTATTAAGGTTGTGGCACTAAGGTTCACCTGTTTGCTTCACTCCTAGGGGCAATAGTGCGTTCTCTATATTTTTCTAATTTAGAAAACTCAACTATATGACTTTGCATTTCCCACCCTCTGCTTATACTCAAGTCAATACGTTTTTCCAGTTTTTGTAGATAAAATTAGGTCCCTCTGCTTATACTCGAGTATATGCGGTATATGCATAATTCAGATGATGCTTTAAAAGTGTAAACTCCTATGAAAGCATATGTTTTGGGACTTTGCTGGTCTGGATAATTTAGATGGTTTTTAAACAATGCCATCAACACTGGTCTTAAAGAAGACATTTTTTGCTGCCCATCAGTCTGGGAGGGATTTAAGGCTCTTTCCAAACAATTTACAAATATTCCAATATTTGGGGTTTCTTGTCCTTGAACCATTTGTATATTTTTTTATAATGATGCACAGTGCCTACATTTGTATTCTTTTTCCTCAGGTTGCCATCCAGAATTTTGTTAAGGGACTATACTTATATATATAAGGTAGGCATTTATTTCAGTTATTTTTGTGTTTCTTTTTTGCCAATTTAATGTTAATACAAGAAAAGTTTTATTGGATAGAGAGACCAGTGGTCCTGGTCTATCAACCCATCAAGTTTTTTCCCCCCACCGAAGCAGGGACAAGGGGACTTTCTTGGGCCACCTTACTTTAACACATTACCCCAAACAAAGAGGATTCAAATGATAAAACAGTAAAATCACAAAATATCAGAAAAAAGAGAAATTTAGATAATCAAGGTATTCTCAATCATGACATGGTGTAATCAAAAAGTCCATAGAGAAAATCCATAATTCAAAAAGGTTTCTTTTAATCTTCAAGACGGTAAAAGCAAATGTCTGATGCTTGTCTAAACTAGGCAGTGCCAAACATATCCAATTCATCTGTAGAAATTAATGCATGGTTCCAACAACCTTGATGCGCGTTTCTACACACGTTTTACTACAGGAGGTGTGGGTTTTTATCACAGGCTATGGGTCTATTGGCATATGCCAATCCGATCTTTGAACTGCCTAAAAGGAACGAAGGGGCACTGTGGGGTGGTAGAGTAGACATACATTAACATGTTTTGGTATGTTTCGGGAGCAGTGGAGTATTTGGGTGACAAGGATAGTGCAGCGCACCCCTGTGCCAAGCCAGCCGTCACCCCCGTGCACATCACAATGCTATTTGGGTAGAGGTAACTGGTACTGTATGTGTAAAGGTAGCCAAGAACGGTTTATATTTTGATTCCTACCCACCTGGTCTATCGATTAAAAGTGAGTGAGTTAACATAAAATCATTTGAAAAGTGATCGGACATGTTGGTAAATTTAATCATTCGTAAAGTATCTAACTAAGGAGCCTGCACAGACAACTCTTCTTCCAGCCACAGGTGGACTGTTAGACTAGGGATTGATATTTAAATCACACAAGCCAATCAAATCGAAGATTGTGGCAAAAGTCTACCGGTATGGCTACTTTAGTTTCTTGCGCTAGTTAAAGCGGAAGTATAACTCAAAAAAAAATAAAATCCCCCCCCACATACATGACTGACTATTACAACCTGTCAGCAAGTATACCATCTGTGAGAACGGCTGCTACGACAAAAAAAAGAATAGGTACTTACAATCTTCACTTCCTCCATCCCTAGGCCATCCATCTTAAGTACTGGCGCCTTAATCTAACCCTGCCGCCACATTCTTTGCGCTGCTACACGTTCTAAGTTCGGCGGGCCCCTCCTCCTGCATCCGACATATTTCGACCATCCCCAAGTGGTCTTTATGGTATGGGAGACCGTTCTGGTCCCTTCTCCTGATCTATTTGGTTTCAGTTTGCATAGGACGACAGGCGTACACCTGTATGGAGACAAGGTAGACGGTGCTATTTAGGAAGACTGACATTCGTGGTGGTATAGGGTTCAGGTGTGCGTGATACTGGGGTGACTATGGATTTGGGGTGACATGGATTTTGGTAGCGTTGCATTAGGTTAAAAAATAGCTTTGTAGTTCCTCCTCTGCTGCCAGTCCCAGCTATGTCTCCTCCATACTTCCCTCCCATCACCTCACCATGACACTTCCATGTCTGGGAAGTTTCTCATTCATGCAGATCATGGTATATGAGGCAACTGAGGGACAACTGGCTCTGGGTTTACTGGGTTGTTATAGTCAAGTAATATCTTATTGCTCCTCATGCTGGGCCAGCTCACGCTACGTGTCTCCTCTGCTCTACTCTTCACCTCACATCAACCTCACATCATGACCTATTCCGAGAGCGAGAATGGGAGGGGGGAGGGGGAGAGCACAAGACCAACAGGAATGTCACCGCTGATAGTGACGGGCGTCGCAGAGGCTTTCACTGCGCATCCGCTTCTGGGGTCCCCAACTCACAGCTGGATTTCCCGGCGTCCTTATCAAAATAAATCAGCCTACCAAGGGGACCTCGGCAGCGTCGTTGCCGGCATCAACGGCACAGCCATGGGTTGTCTCCACTAACCCTCGTAAAAACCTGTCTTTCCTGCGTGTAAGATTTATTTTGTTTTTTTTCTTTTTGGACATGATTGCCCTTCAATTGGGCAGCCTGATGCTGAATAGTGCAAGTGCCACAACGTGTGGGTAGCGTCCTCTTTAAGTGGCAGTGTCATAATCATCATTTGTTATTTTCCTGAGCGAGAGTTCTAGACATAGCTTTTCAAGAAACAGATTTGCAGATTCCGGAGTACAGCGATATCTTTCAATGACACATACCACGTCATAGCGTTCCACTATCCAGACTACAAGCGGTTCACTAAAGGATGTCGTGGCAGGTTCAGGAGGAGCCCCCAATACCCACGAGGTTTTGACCTGGAGATATCCATCCAAGCATTCTACAATAGTCTCGGAGTACTCTGCTGCAACCCAAGACTCTCCTCATATTGCGTATGAAGTGAACCTCTTCAGCTGAACTTTATGAACACAATATGTAACGGTATTAGTATGCACAATGGGAAATACAGAGGCGTATCTATGACTCCTATATAATTTTTGTTGGTCTGGTTAGTATTAGGTAATGCAAGCTAGGACTGATTCCTGCTGAAGCTTAACAAGCGAAACACAGACAACAGTTGTGTATAAGAACCTGTGCTGTGCCCAATTATTAATACAAGAGGTTTTTGTCCTTAAGTCATTCTTTAAACCTAGGTGCCCCAACCTGCGGCCCCTTTGCATTGTTCGGTACGGTCCCCCCCTTGGTCTCTCACATGCTTCCCACCCAAACTGAACTGTTTTATGCATTGGCCTAGCATCCGTCTCATCTCACCTGAACTTTGGCTCTACATATAATAGTTGCCCACCACTGATGTAAAACTTTCTTTGGAACCTCCAAATCCCCCTTTAATTACCTAAACTGATACAAATCATAGTGTATTTGTTCTTGAGCATCTCTCATTGGATTCAGAAGTGTGCAAGGACGTAATTTTATTTAAGTTTATTAGGTGTGCAGTGACAGCCCTTTTGGGAATGTTTTCACTGGTCTCCCGCGATTGCAACCACCGCACTGAACGTGAATTGCGGCACCTGCAAGCGGAGTGGGAGGGTGTGGCAAGTTGTCATGGTCCCCACCACCCCCCCCCCCTGTGGCGCAGTATAAAAAAAAATGGATGGAGACACCCTTTATCTATTTTGGCCGCGGTCAGGTGCGATTGCCGCATCGCCACAGATGTGGGGATGAGCCCTCCCCAGATACATGTCTGCGATCTCCACCACGAAGATTATAATTCACAGGAGATCGCCCAAAAACACTTTCTCACAGTTAGTTAGGAGGCTAAAAAATAGCTTGAGCTGTTTAGGCCCAACCATAGCATGCGATTTCATTCAAAAATCGTGTGCGTATCGCGGGTGCTCACATGGGGTGGACAGATCCCTGTCCGCCCAAAAAAAAAAAAAAAAAAAGCAAAAACGCCCCCCGCAGCCCTACCTCCACCATCCTCCCCCCCCCCCCGTTCCCCCAACCGCTCCTCACCGCACCTCCCCAGCCCGCCCCCCCCCCTCCGCTCACCGGCCCTCACCACACACAACAACCACACGCCACGAACGGCACAATACGAAGCCGCTGCCGCCACAGCTGCCCGAACAACCAGAACACCGCAAGGTCCCACAATCTGTTTTGCGTTACCAATTCTCAGCGGTTCTTTTCTCTGGCTAAGTTTCTCGTCTGTTTGGCCCCCCTCGATACATGTGGTGTTAGTGGGGGGGGCCTTTTAAGGGTTAAGGTCATTTAGGGGGCTGGCAGAAGTTCAGTCACCACCAAACCGAACAGAAACAACCATTACAAATCATCATAAGATAAGTCAGCTGACAGATTCCTCGCTTGTTTAGCAATAAGTAAATATCACTGCAAGTGACATGACGTAACAGTGTCACAACTGTAATGTCAAATGCCCTCTTTTCACTCACAAGTTTGCAGTCTAATCATTGCTCTTTGAAGGCCTTGAGATGAACACTGAAGGATTGAACAAACAGGTGGAGTTGTTGCCCACAATAAATTCCAATGTTCTTGTAGTTTCACTTGCATGGTGAAAGCCAAACCCATTCCTCTTTTATTTTTGTGTTATTAACTTTTATAAATAATATAAAAACCTTGTTTTTATATTTCGGGTACCCAGAAAGAGCCTGCCATGTGCGCCATTTTTCTAGAAAGGGCAGAATAACTGTCTTTTTCAGAAAGAGCTTGCCTTAAAGGTAAAGCTATACGGTATTCCATCAATCAAAGTGCGCCAAATGAGGTTAAAGAAGCACATAGTGCCTGATCTGGTATAGAAAAGATGCCTGAACAGGGCTTGGGAAGTTCTGTGATATTAAATGATGCAAGTTATACCTTCCTGCTATCTTCTGTAAAGTACAAAGCACCTTCTGCATGTAATGGTAATGAAGGGTTGATTGTAGTCCAATCGGCAGAGCAGCTAAGGATGATGACATGACATCTCTATAGATATAGTACAGTGGGTGAGCAGGAATTGTTTTACCGGTGGAATCCTAAAATGAATAAAACCATAGTGGCTGCCACTAAGGACTGGTAAGCTATTTTATAATCCTATATAAAAACACTATAGAGACTTTTCACTGGATGACTTAAATAGTCCTACACCCAAGTCTTCTTTAGATCAACATATACCGTATACAGGATCTGGTTATTCACATCTTTTTATTCACTGTAAATTATGAAATCTATTACTCTGATAATAATGTAGCTTAGGATATTTCCCCTTTTTTTTTTTATAAAGCAGTGAACATGTTTTTAACCAGGAATATAGTTGTTCACTGTTTTCCCAGTTTTATTTTTAAGGTTTAACAGTGACTTTTAAAATCAAGTTGATGGTCCACTTATACTAGTAGTGTAGTGTAGTGGTTCTCAACCTCTGGGTCGGGACCCCCTTGGGTGCCGAATTACCATTTTATATAGGTCACCGAGTTCACTAAAGCCACATCAAAGCGGCTGCTAACAAGTGAAATGGTAAGTAAGAGGGAGAGTAATGTCCTCCCTTATACCTGTTGTGCAGGTTGAGAAAATATAAAGAAGGGCACGTTGCACTTCACGTAGAGAAGTGAACACGGAGGTGACACTCCTCAGTGGCACTTACGTGTTCCAAATACAGGAAGTGACACTTTGCAATGTCACTTCTGGGGTCACAGGTCTAAAAAGGTTGAGAACAACTGATCTAGAACAACCAGAGAAGAGTTAAATTGCCAATTTAGAGGAAGCTAGTACCTCCATTTCTCACTTTAAGATGTCCATTCACCAGGGAAAAAAATACTTAAGAATGGATATGCTTGTGGCAATAAAGTTTTGGAAAGTTTTTATTTAACTATTCTAAATAGAATTATTCTATTTTCATATTTTTTCTTAAATAGGCACATAGTTTGCAATGACTTTCGATCCTCTATAGCCTATGTACTAGCATTCATTGTCTATGTTGTAAACATACCACTGATTTTTTTTATTATTTGGATAATGTTTTGTGTATTTTCTTTGTTTGCTTTGAGTGAGTCAGTAAGTGATAGTAAGTATACAACAATTGCAATGGAGTTTAAATAGTGTCTGCTACTTGAGGCCGGCCATAGACACGCCGATTCCCGGCCATAGTTGTGTGCACGCTCTAGCCGAGCAATGCAATCCGCCCTGACGGTTCTTTTTGTGGCCGATCCTGTTGTAGGCAGTAAACTTGGAGGGGGAGCCTCCTCTCCCTCCAAGTTAATTAGCTACAATCTGACCGGAATCTCCTGTGTTAGTGGCGCACACAGGATTCCCGTCAGTTCTGTCGCTGACTCCTTAGTCTGCTACAAGCCGGCCATCGATTGAGACGTCTATCGTCGACTTTACAGATACAATAGGGCTGGTCCCCTTTTGAAACCTAAGTTAAATATTCTTTTATTGATCCTCCTTCAACATGAATTTTCATTTGTGTGCCCTTTTTTTTAATCAAATGCGTGTCTTCTTGTAAGAACACTCATTGCATTACTTTACACCCAACCAAATGTAGCATTGTTATTTCAGGAATATCTTCTGGTAGAACATTTTATATTCATTCTTTTCACAAATATCATTTTAATAAATCGTTTTACAGTAAACATTATGAAAGAAAAAAAAAAACACAGGAAGACCATACAGTAAGTCAGCCATATTTATTCACGGCATATTTGTAGACAAAAACTAATATTGTTTAGAAAAAAAGTACAAATACTAGAAAAATAGAAAAAAAATAAAGAATACAGAAAACTGCATAGTCAAATGTATAAGCCAGGTCAAAATTTGCCTTGTATTTGTAAGGAAGGTGTGCCTAAGGCAGTGGTTTTTAGAATACAGATCTGACATGTAAACATTTAGTATTTCCTGGTTGCTAACAACTGACCAGTGCCTTCTGGCAAAATAGATAGCTGACAAAACTTAAAGATAAGAAAATTGGTGCCACCAACCTCCATTTCACTGCATGCTGGTATTTCATTATATTCCTAAACTGGTAAAAAAAAATATAAAGTTGTTTGCACTTTAAGCATACATAATTTATGTTTAATTGTCCCTGCAGGCTAACAAAAAAATCTGAATAAACAGGAATAGCTTTTGATAACCAGGAGGTTACATAAGTCTTGGTTTGAAGCATCATGGTGGTGTGTTTCAATTCTGTGCTCTATTTGTAACAAGTAAAATTGAATCATTGGTGCTACAACTGCAGCTAACTTGTAGAAAAAATACAGGCACAAAACAGGGTGAACGGCCCCCTGCCGTGTAAGGAGGAAGCTGACACCCTGTCCATCCAACACATTACCAGATCTTTGCAAGAGAATGTGTATATTGGTAGCATGCAAGCGTTAGTAGTGTCTTTACAGTACTTAAGCTTCATGAACAAGGATTCCTAGAAGGAATCAACCTCCATAATTTCCTCATAAAGATCTCCTATAAGTCAAATGTGGGAATTGAAACAGCAGAGCTTCTTCCTTGGTTTTGTGGACTTTGCCTAGGAATAGCTTGTAGTATGAATGAATTATTGTGAATGACCACGCTTTACAATGTGGCCTCTATTCATTTTGGAAATAACATATGGTAAAAACAGTATGTAAATGGTAAATAACTTGGAACAAAGCAAGTAAAAGCTGATGTATTTTTCATTGAAATGTGCTAACCAATTGGGTGATTTTTCTGATTGTATCATTGAAAGCAATACTTCTAATGCAAGCATAATTTCCATAATACTCTATTGGGCAGGTATCAGGAGTTATAAAACAATGGTGGTTTGGAATTTACCTTATAGACACCAGAGTAGGGTCTGGGGTGGGCAAAGATTTTGGGCCACACTGGTTTCTTAAATTTGATGAAAGGGCCGGTCCAAGAGCTTGTAATGGCCAACTGCATTGTGCCAATTCCATGCCAATTCCATGCATTGCTGGCGTCACGTGATGTGTAATTGGCAATGTGTGACAGGGACGTTGTTATCTTTTTAAATTGGACATGTTTGGACACCTCTAGACATTATGTGAACTCATGGAGCATCTTTTAAAGAAGGTGACAAAGGACCGGAAAAGAAAACTAAATGGGCCGGATCTAACCGCCAGGCCTTAGTTTGCCCACCCCTGGTCTATGTACAGCTTACAAAAATCAAGTTGTTTTTAAGCTACAAATCCATTAAATGGATTTGGAACACAAATGAGAATTTATTCAACTGTTGCTCGGTCTACTTATCCACACTTGTATTAAATCCATCCATGGGAAGACATACAATCAGTAGACAGCTGCATTTGATTGGAATAATGTAAATGATGTCTATTACTATGTTATCATAGTATACAGGTATAAAGTAAACATCCCTGCATACAGATTTTTCCCTAATATTAAATCTTTCCGATCTAAGCACATGGAGTTTGTCTGCAACGAATTATAGATCCTAGTTCCTCTATACATACAGTATAAACTTTGTATCACCATTCAAATTATAGATCCTAGTTCCTCTATACATACAGTATAAACTTTGTATCACCATTTAAATATTGCAGTATTAGTCATTAATGATATCTGTTTAGTTTTCATAAGAACAGGCAATAGGTGAAAACTAAAGTAGACTTGTATCATCAGCATGATGAGTGCGTGATTATTGCCAAGAGCTCAATATCCTGCCATACTTAAGTGCAAATATGTATTGTACCCAGGTATATGCAGTCTATGTTTTGGAGTTGATTTATAAAAGTAAGATAGAATAGTAAAGCAGTCCAGTTTACCTAGGAACCCCCCCATTTGTCATCAGAAAGTAGATATTAGATGAGACGGTGGATCAGGTTTCACATTTTGTTTTCCTATGATTTTTGGTCATATACTGCTGTACCCTACTATTCCTTCTTGTCCTGCTGCCCTTCGTCCACTGTAGATGGGCTCTCACTAACTTCCTTTGGTGCACTTTCTTGCTCGTCACTAGCTTTGTTCTGCTCCTCAACTGCATCTTGAGTATCACTTTTAGTTTGTTCATCAGCTTTTTCTACCACAGCAACTTCCTTCTCTTCAGTAACTTGAGGCTGCTCCTCGGATATATCCTTATTGTCCTCAGCACCTTTAGGCTGCTCCTGAACCTCCTCTTTAGAAAGCTCCTCCTCTCCTTTCTTAGAATCTCCATCTACTGTGGGCTGATTCTCACCAGCTTCCAACTTATCCCCGTCATCTTTAGCCTGCTCCTCACTACCTGCTTCTTTTTCTCCATTATCCTGAGCTTGCGTCTCACTTTCATCCTTTTTCTCTCCATCACTACCCTGTTCATCTGCTCCTTCTTTATTCTCATCTTTAGTTTTCTCTGGCTCCACTATATCTTTAGCCTGGTTATCTTGTGTTTCCTCCCCATCTTTGGATTGTTCCTCACTGTCTTCAGTTTTTTCTTCCACAACTTTGGGTTGTTCCTCACGGTCTGCCACCTTTTCATCTTCCCCAACTTTGGACTGTTCCTCGTTGTTGCCTTTCGTTTTCTCTTCGACAATTTTGGGTTGTTCCTCACTGTCTGCCACCTTTTCATCCTCCCCAACTTTGGACTGTTCCTTACTGTCGCCTTCCGTTTTCTCTTCAACAACTTTGGGTTGTTCCTCACTGTCTCCTACCTTTTTATCCTCTCCATCTTTGACCTGTTCCTCACTGTCTCCATCCTTTTTCTCCTCCCCATCTTTGGATTGCTCATTATCTCCTTCTACTTTCTCTTCACTAACTATTGATTGTTCTTCATTTTTTTGACCATCATTCGCAACCTGATCCTCACTACTTTCATTTTTCTCCTCCCCATCGTTTTCCTTTTTCTCTTCACCTTCATTCTTTTCATCCTCATCTTTGGACTTCTCTTTATCATCTTCCTTTTTGTCATCTTTGTCTTTGGACTCCTCATCATCACCTTTCTTTTTGTCATCACCATCCTGGGATTGGTCACCATTGCCATCCTTTTTGTCATCACCATCTTTTGGCTGGTCGCCACTGCCATCCTCTTTGTTGTCCCCATCTTGTGACTGTTCACCTCCTCCATTCTTTGCATCACCACTGTCTTTTGATGGCTCACCACTTTCATTATTTTTTTTATCAGCCTTTTTAGATGGTTCGCCACCTTCTTTTTTATCATTTGAATCTTTCGACAGCTGCCCGCCATCATTTTTGTCATCACCGTCTTTAGGTTGCCCAGCAGCTACACTATTTAAAATTTTTTCAATGTGTTCATCCACGTCCATGTCTGTAGAATTCTGCCTTGTATTTTGTAGGTTGCTGCTGTCGCTGAGTTCATTAACACTGTAATATAAAGCGAAATATGAATGAACATTTTAATTCTGGAGATAATTTCCCTAATAAGTATACAATATAGGTTTACAGCATTTGTTATATCCCTTACCCAACACTGATTCGTAAAAGGCCATTGAGAAGGTTCAGCTGTTGCAATAGGGTATCAATCCCTGGTGGGACAATCTGCATGAAATCAATGAAATGGTAAAATAACTGGGAGCATCAATATATCCACGAAGAATTAAAAGAAGAAATATGGTTATGCAATTCTTAAAAACTATTAGCATATAAAAAAATTACAAATAATATTGGATACAATTTACAAAAACTAGAAAGAATATCTGACATGTAGTGGAACTTTCTATATTTTGAAGGTAAACTTTCTATAATTCTAGATTTTGAAGGTAACTGTGTAAACAGTTTATCATGGTCTATAAGGGAATGTTTCCACGGCGTTATCAGCTCCGTCGACACCCCCACCGTTGACCGCATTACTCGACGGAGATGTCAACCTTTGGCCAGCGGACCGGCTCAATGCCATGGGAACTGCCAGTGCGGTAGGCAGGTATATGGATCAGCTACGTCGGCATCTCTGCCAAGGAATGCGATCAACGGAGGGGGTATCGACAGAGCTGATAAAGCCATGGAAACATACCCTATGCCCAGGAAATATTAATATATTTTAATGTTTTTATATCGTAATACAACAAATGAAACTTGCAGATTATTACTGGTGACCAAAACAAGATTTGACTGTAGTAAGCTGGAGATTCAGCAAAATCCCTTCTAATTATTCCTATTACAGGGCTCTAAAGCTAGCCATACACAGTCAGATTCCATGGCCGATCGATCACCTATCCGATCGATTCCGGCGATCTCAGCGGGAATCGGAGGTCCGATCGATCGGCCAATTAAGTGTGTCCGATCGCTACATACCACCTTGTCCCACGGATTCCTGGACGATTCCGTGTCCGATCGCTTACTTCCCAAATGGCAACTCCCACTGATGTGTGCTGACATGTTGGTTCTCTGTCCGATCTGATTCTGGGCCCCCGAACGATCGGACGTGATCGGACGGACAAGGTGGGTTTCACGCGATTCCGGGACGATCGTTTAGCATGCACGCGCCCAGAATCGTTCGTCCCGGAATCCGTTGGGAAACGGACCCGTGTATGGGGGCCTTTACACAAAGTGATTTTAAATATTCCCAGATTCATTCTTATAGTAAGCCTTTATGTCCTTGTAAACCTATTTCCATGTGGAAATGTAAAACTCATTTTAATTTAAGGGTCTCTATTTAATGCCACAATTACTTAAATGATTAATAATTAGTCTTGTGTGAAGATTCCTAAAAATAATTGTAAGCGACATATTGTAAAAGAAAATTTGAAAATGGTTGTAAATAGTATTCAAATGTAAAAGATGCTGTTTCTCTTGGAGTGTTTTTTTGGCCATGGACGTAAGTACCGGGCTAACCCCCAGAGAACAGGAGACCAAGCTGGGCATGGTCTACACAGATCACCACAGTTGATCATTCAGGGGCCTTTCACACAATCCACGCTGCGCTTGCAGCTCTGCCAACTGTGTCCGTTACCACCAAAAAATGCAGTTTGCTGCGCTTGCATCTACCATACAAATGTGCAAGCGCATACCTTTCTAGTATGAAAGGTGCACAGGTTTCCTATGGCCCTAAATATTCTTTGCTACAGTATGGAAAAAAACTCCCTTCTAATTACCTGAACATGAGGTAAGGTAGCAATCGATCCGTTTTTGTAGATTTCATTCATTGTTCTTTGCAGGTTTACAGCTTGCTGTGTCACATGTTTCAAAAAAGCAGCACTCTCCCTTGTTCGTTCATGAGAATCACCCAGCTAAAAGTAATGACAAAAGAAAGAAATGCTGATATAAGCAATGCAGAGCTAGCAGCTTCCTCACACAGTCATAGAGGGGAGACATATGCCACAGTTCCCCCGCCCCCCCCTCTTCCCTGTGTGTGAGGAAGATGAGATTTACCATGAAGTGTGCTCTCTAGTGACAGCAATTCAGTTATGGCTGAAATTTGGTACTGCAGGGGATTTTTCCCCCAATTTATTTGAACACATCAAATATTTTTTTTCTGCTCTAAACGCACTGTCTTATGGTCAGGTGTGTCCTATAGTCCAAAAATACGGTATATTAGGGGAAGTGTATTATATTTTCTGTCATCGCAGAGATTTCCCATCACTTTCTGTACCAGAAATTAAACAGGTATGAGTACATCTCTCCAAAGTAAGGGATCTTTTTAAAGCTAGCCATAGACGTGTCGATTCCTGAGCGATCGATGGATGATCCGATCGATTCCGGTGAAGTCACAGGTGTCGATTGATCGACCATACAAGTCTGTGCCTACCACCTTAGCCCACCGATTCCTGGACGATTCTGTTACCAGTCGATCGATTCACAAATGTCAGTCGATCGGAAATGATCCTGATGATCAATCCGTGGGCCTCCACCAACGTCCCTCGATGTGTGCCCGAGTGGCCAAAAAACACCGACGGGTTGGTTCCCTGGCCGATCCAAATTGGGGGCCATATCGATTGGTCGGGGTCGATCTGTCAAGGTGGGCTGCACTTGATTCCTTGCCGATCGATCGGCGTGCACGCGCCTGGTTATCGATCGGCCAGGAATCGAGTGTGAAATCGACCTGTGTATGGCTACCTTAAGACTCCTCATCTAAACAAGTGTCTCATTGCTGTCGGGGATTTCTTTTCACTTTCTGTTCTAATATTAGTGACACTGAAAAAATACACTAGTTAAACAGTTAGTATGAAGTTTCCAAGCATGATCCTATGACAGTTAAGTTTTTAGGAACAAACTGAACTTACTTACTATAGGTCTCATGTGGCATGGCTTTGAGATCAATTTTGGCATGGATGTGAGAATCTTTCAAGAACATTTACATAGCCTCATAAAGCACAAAAAGGCTTACCACAGCTTTGTATATTGTATATGTTTCCTTTTCATGCTGCATTGCTGCTCTAAATTCTGCTTTGCTGGTATATGAAAGTGCTATCAGATGATGGCTGTATGAGAGAAAGTCTATTATTAGGGAAATGGAACATACTCAGCAACAGGAGGAAAAGATAAAAAAGGAATCGTATGATAACAGACCTAATGGACATCGGAAAAATATCAAAGTCTCAATAAAATGGCTATATTAGTACATTTATGTAGCTGCTACACAGAGTATGAAGACCCATTAGGAGGAAGAATTCTCTGGTGTTGAAGGTAAGTGGGGGGAACAATGGGTCAGTTAATGGTAAGAATAATCTTGTATCTTTTATTTCAGTGGAAGGAATAGATCTCCATCATTGATGTCTGATTATTAGTGTCTTTAGAAAGTCCCAGTATTGGTGTCAGTGGAAGAAAGAGCATCCTGTCACTATTGTCAGAGAATAGTCAGGGAAGTATCTGGGAAATGAGTGCCTCAGGATTAGTAATGGCCGAACTGTCCCTCCCTGTTCACCAGCGGGAAGAAGGTGACTCTTCCGCTGGCCGAACCAGGAGCAGAACGTTACGGCCAGTGGAAGTTTTCTTTTACGAGAGACCGCAGGGAGAAGTTGGTCTCTTGTCAAAGAACACTGGCTTAAACCAGAAGTGAGGTCACGTCCGGATAGAGAAACAGGGAACTGCGTTACAGGTACCGGAAGTGACGTCAGTGAGGTCGACATTTTTTTCGATTCAAATTCCCAGTGAACAGGCAGGGAATTTGAATCTACCCGTGAACAGGCGGACATCTGACTTTTTTAAAAGTCCGATGTGCTTGTTAGCGGACTTAGAGGGCCGAAGTCTGGCCATCACTACTCAGCATGGTTGTAAGTGGGATGATGTGTGTCCATTCACTGGTGCCATTGAGAGGACTAATGCTCTTCCCTGAAGTCAATGAAAGGAACAGTTTCTATCATTAGATTTAGTGGGAGAAATAGCAACTCAATTTGGTTTTAGTGGAGAAAAGTACCTATTGCTTGTGTGACTGGTAACACAATGGTGTATCATTGGTATCAGTGAACGAAAAAGTATCTCATCATAGGATCACTTCACCTGCTGTTACTTTGCAATAACATTAGTGTACAATAAGGAGGCCTCTTTTGGGAACCTTAGTCCAATGAGTAATATTAAATAAGTGGATTTATCATTTGAAAATGGCTGCCTTTGATATATATTAAACATTCTGTTGAATATTTTTACGAGAAATGAGTGGACAGAATTTGCATATCCACTTTTCCCCATTTACTTTATCTAGTGTGTAAGGATTGCTAGGTATGTGTGTGGCCTTAAGATATGGAATGAGAAGTTGCTTCTTTAATTGTTATGACTTGCTAAATGTCATGTTGTTCTGAATTAGCCTGAAATGTAGATTTAGTAACTATGCAACAAGTAAGTAGTTTCATGTTAATACCTGAGGGCAAGAGATGAATATGATCTTGAGAAACATCAGAGCAAAGTTTAAAAAACACTATAGCCCAAGGGGTGGTATCATTTACCTCTGTCAGAATGCTAGATTTAACTGTCAGGAAAATGTGTACTTTCTAGGTATGTTTAAAGTGACAGGTGAAGCTTTAGCAACAATTGTGCTATTCAGAAATCAGCAGCAGATCTTAGTAGAATTTTTTTTTGTAGACATAAGCAGATATCAATGACAGTCAGATTTTCAGTTTTTAAAAAATCTACTCCAATTATTGGTGCTACATCATTGATGTCAGTGGGGCAAATAGAAGGGATAAAGTCCCTGAGACAGAAGTGTAAAACCACAAGAAATATATATTAAAGATCCTATAGAATGTATAGCATGCAGTTATTGCAAATATCTCTAGATACCTCAGGGCCACATCCAGGGATTTGCCTCCATAATACTTTCTGTTCGCCTCCAAGGCTTTCTCCAGAAATCGTAGGGACAAGTCACATTCAAGGACAGCTTGTAGGACTACTCCAATATTGCTCTGCGAAGATGAAAGAATAAGAAACAGTGAACAATAGATATTTTCGTTGTAGAATCTATGTGTCCTATTGAACTGAAGTCTTAACAACGTCATGCTTAGTGCCCTCATGACCGGATCACTACATTGGGGATTACAGAGCCACTGCTTCCAGAGTTCAGTTTGGTAATGGACAGTCGTAAACTCTACAGATGGCTGATTTCCTGATCTGAAAGTAGGCCACTATAAACACAAAGGTCTGTTCCTGAGTGTGTACTTTGCCTAATTAAACACTTAAACTTAAATGTGCTTATTGCTAATAAACAAGTGATAAGAGCTTTCCCTCAATACAGGTACAGTATCTTTTAGTTCACATTTTGAAAATGCATATGTCATGTATATTGTGATTTTGAGTAGAACTCTCCTTTCCTTGTTACCCCCTTTCCGTATTCCCTAATATTTTACATAACATGTAATGGGACACTCTGAAATGTAATATGTCCCTTATCTTGCCACATCCATACTGTGTGTGACTTGTGTAGATCATCATCAGCGAAGACCACATTTCTCCTTTGGAGATAATACAACTTAACAGCTCATGCTATAGCACATTAATAGAGTAAAGGCCCCCACACATGTACCGAGTGGGGGCCGACAGAGCAGGTCAGATCAGCTCTGGAGAGCAGCGTGATGACATCATTACGCTGCTTTCCAGGGCTGACAGCATGGGCCGGCAACCTTTGTGTGCCACCCATTAGCTTCAATGTCCGTTCTCTGGCCGGCCGAGCTGTGGACACCCCCGATCTGCGGCTGATTTTTCCGACTGCCACGAGTGCGCACGCCCATCCATCAGCGGCAAAATCGGCCGCTGCTCGGTCCGTGTATGACTGGCTTAACTATAAGTTCGTGGAAATGGCATTTAGCAAACAGATAAAAGATGTCCCTTTAAATGTATAATGCCACAATCCTAAGAGTACAATTACAGAATACAAATAGGATATTGGAATATAAGACAATAGGAAATCGTTTTTTTTTCTATGTTTGCAACAAATGTATTAGTGTACGTGTCTAGGATGTAAAGTAAAGTAGTGAATATGAATGTAATCCATTTGATTCAAAAAGTTATTAGGCTTTCAGATGCCTTTAGTCTAGTCTAGCAGACAATTTCATGAACCCCCTTGAAAATAGGCACACCTATAGACGAAGTAAAATTTTCTTACCAAATGACAAAGCAGTCATAACATTTATTTATAAATCCATGATAAAATAATCTTACATTTATACCATTAAAAAAATCCTCTTCTCTGCACAGTCTTACAACAATCTGATAGACTCATAACTTCTGTATAAAATTTTTGTCTAGTTATCCACTTTAAATAAAAATCCCTTCTAGAACAAGAATACTTACATCCAGTGTAGCCATGGTGGGATGGTCTTCACCTGCTATAACCAACATTAGGTATCGAGCACGGTACAGCAACTTCAGAGACACAGGTAGCTGTCCACTGGCAAAGCAGTAATGTGAGAGAAGGACCTGTTGGAAGATACATTAGAAATAGAACAAGATGAGTGACAGAAGATAATAGAGGGCGTAGCTAGAATGTATCAGCCTTTTTTTTTATGGAACCTCCCTATTCTGCAAGTTTAAGTGAAGGAAGGAGAAAGGGATGCATCATGCTATTGGATGTTTTAATGTGAGACCCTGGAGCAAAACAGAAAAGAGATTACAGTTAGTATTGGACCTCTGCATGATCAAAGATTTCTAATTCTGCTTCAGGGTCCTTTACTTAAAACAGGCAGCGTGAGATTACTTCCAGGGGCAATCTCTCATACAAATGTTCTCTATATCCAATGTTCTGTATGACCAAATGCTAATACCTGCTACACAAATATGAAGGTGGGGGTATGGGCTCTTTCGGTGGGCAGGATATGGGTTAGTGGCACTTAATACATGAATTCTTAAGCTCAGTCTCTTACGAACAACATGAAGGGTTTGTGTCAATTGGGCCTCATGGATACATAACACCGACGCCCAAAGCAGGGTGTGGGCGCAACGTACCCATGTTTAGGGAGTATTAAGTGCTTAGTTGTTGTTAACGTGGTGTTAATGCACTCTATTAAATGGAACGGGCCGCCCCCAAAAATTGCCCACATTTTGAGCACATCACGCTGGCAATAGCTGTGTAGCAGAGCATGACGCGCCTGTTCATACCAGTTTATCATAGCTCATAGGGGATTATGGGTGTCTTCCGAGGATTTTAACACAGTGGACACAAGCCCAAGGAAGCTCAAAATGGGGTTATAAAATATTTATTAACAATTGCATCACTTACTATAATTGGCAATACACCATTATGTACCAAGTCCACTATATGTATTCTACATCATGACACAACATTTGTTTATTGTTAAGAGTAAAATCATGCAATGCCACTAGTCATGTGTAGTGATGGCCGAACATCGGCCAGGACTGTCCGCGAACGGGCGGGTCGGACTTCTAAAGATGTCCGCCGTCCGCCTGTTCGCGGACAGATTCAAATTCCCCGCCTCTAAAAACCGGATGTGACGTCAGTGACAGGTCCCTGGAACGCATAGTTCCTGGTTAAGGGAGCCGGATGTGACGTCACTGACGTCACTTCCTGTTCCCGAGAAGGTTTT
Source organism: Ptychadena robeensis (assembly GCA_036250615.1). Classification (NCBI taxonomy): domain Eukaryota; kingdom Metazoa; phylum Chordata; class Amphibia; order Anura; family Ptychadenidae; genus Ptychadena; species Ptychadena robeensis. The sequence continues at coordinate 76,603,608 of CM070032.1, read as the reverse complement.
TCACTAGGAGACCGGCTTTATGCCCGGTCTTCTAGTGAAAAGATTCTTCCTCCGGCTCGATCTCGCAGGTTCTGATCCTGCCGGAGGAAGAATAGAGATCTTCTTCTTGCCGGCGAACGGAGCGGGTCGAACACCCGCACTGCTCGCCGGCGAGAAGGAGGGCGAACATCCATGTTCGCCGCCGAACTGTCCACCTTGCGGACAGTTCGGCCATCACTAGTCATGTGTAAACCTTCCCCCTTATAAAGAAGAGTACAGCTTACCCAGTAGTGGATAAATCATATCTTTCTGCAGATCACTGATAACTTATTTAAATGTATTCAAAAAAATTGGAAATATTAGAAATGGAAAAAAGAAGAGAAACTTGAAAGTAAACATTGTCTTCTATGTGTTATTGTATGTAGAGATCACAGCTATGGAATAGGGAGAAAGGTAAGTATTTTAGCAGACAGATGGTCAGTGATCTACTTATTAAAAAAATGCACCTTCAGTTAATACAGAGGATAAATAAAAAAAGTGCTAATAAACGATTAAAAGTTATACCTTTATAAAAGATGAGAAGGGGTAAACGAGGGCCATAGAGGGGAACCGTGAGCACAATTATAATGACAGGAATGGGGGTGAGAGACTAGGGGAAAGAGAAGAACTAGATATGGATAAGAAAGGGATGAATGATGTCCTTACTGTTATTTTTGTTTGTTTAAGTGTATTATATATGTATTTTTGTTGGTCGAATATATGTATATGTTAAATAAATAATAAAGAATATATTGTCAAAAAAAAAAAAAATTAAAAGTAAAAGGTATTGTGTTAATAGTACTTTGTCTTAGGACCCTTTCACACTAGCAATTCTGCAGCTGTGGTGTGGTGCAATACGCAGCACGGCTATCTTTATAAAGTCCTGCGTTACACATAACGCAATGCGACACATTACGGTAAACGCACTGCTGCACACATTTGTGCAGATGCTGTGTGAAACAAGGTTTTTCTTGTAAGGGACATGGTTAACGTTACCATTAGTGCATCTGTTACTGGTAAAGAAAAAACGTGCTGCAGCGCATGAAGTGTGAAATGTTGTTTAGTCAATAAAAAACCCTTCAGTTAATTATGACAAGAAAAAAAATACTGTTATTGTATTAATACTGCTTGGTTACAATGGTAATATTTACAGTGTTAATAAAGACAAGACAAAAAAGCAGTGTGTTCAGTTCCTGGTGTTAATATTGAAGAAACGAAACGAAAAGGCACTCAATCGCAAGCGACCATATGGCCCTAATATAGTATATAGCACATAAAACTCCAATTGTGACTGTGAAACCTACATAATCTTGGATTGCGTTGGTGCTGTCATATCCTAGGGTTCTCTCCGTCATTATCACTGCTTTCTGCTGATTGTCCAAAGCCTAGTAACAAAAAGAACAGGTTCAGTAAATTTGGCTGTATGTTTCCATGGCTTTATTGCTTCCATTAGAAGTGGACTTATAAATTATAGTTTACATTTCAGCAATATACATTAAATTACCTGAATAAATAAGATGAAACCATCATACAATACGGCACTATGCCACCCCAAGCTCTTCTCTACTATCTTATTAACTTCTATTGAATAAAACCAAAACACTTGTAGTGGAGATAAATGGCTATAGTGCCTATTTTTTATAAACACATTTAATTTATTAACATAACATTAACCAGTTTTTGGAAGCTATGGTAAGACCACACCATAGATCACCAGTATCTGACACTTTAGACAGCAGTAATCTAGGCCTAAAGCCAAAACTCCCTGACTCAGGGATAACTAAAGTGCCTGTTGACCCTACTAAGATCGTAACCAACCATCTGGTCAGTTCTATTTGGCCATACTCATACCATACCACTGACATCTGCCCAACCATTATCCTCCTGGGCATTCTGCCCGATCTGGTTGAGTTTCTCAGCTGAGAAAACTCACCTGTCCGCCGGATAGGCAGGGGGTGGGCGGCGCCTTGTAATGGAGGAAGCGTCGCTTTTTTCAAGCAACTTCCAGCATCACCGGAGATGCCACAGTTGTGTTCAGGACAAATTGCGCTCTGCCATGATAGCCCGTGGCGCGTGTTTTAAAATGTGCAACACATGCTTACTGCCCTAAAATCCCACAACCAGGGTAGGGTTTTACTATATGCCATAACTGTCCACCTTCAAAGAACTGAAACTGGCCATGCTAGGAGGACAAAAGAAAAGAAAGATAAAACTCCAAATATTCAACACCCAGAAAAAGTTGCCAAAAACAATTACCATTGTAAATTATAGGGGAGGAAGGAAGCATTCACCACTACTAGCCCCATCTTGCAACTGATAACCTTGATCCTGTCTTAAGACCTCCTGACAGCCCCTCCCAAGAGGACCATCACCCAATCAGGTAAAACCTGACCATCTCTGTCATGTAGGCCTTCCACTTATTGCAGAAGATAATGAACATAGTAACTAACTTTCTTAATATCCCCTTTAAATTCTAGTTGTACTTAACTTGCATCCTGAAATGCATCCACATTGTAGATTTACTTTATCAAATTGATTGAAATAAGATATATATAAGTTTTTTTAGTTGACTGTTTCACCATTTTATCCAGGTCACTGGTGTCAATAGAAACATATACGTATATACGTTTTTTTTAGTTGTCTGTTTCCCCATTTATTCAGGTCACTAGTGTCAGAATAGAAACACATTATAGAGTCCTAAGTAATTGGCACTCAAGGGAGCTAGCAGGCATCTGCCTTTACCATATAGTATGTCTTAGTAGGTCAAGCAAAGTGAGTTACAATGAGAGTGTTTCTGGAGTGTACTTACAATGGAATGTTTGAAAAATACTACATGGGTGGATATGTATTTAACCGGTACATAGACAGCATTTCAACAGGTCAGACAAATAAATACCATATTTTTCTGATTATAAGACACACTTTTTCACCCCCAATACCGGGGGATAAAAGTGCCTGCATCTTATGGTCCGAATGCGCGGCCGAGCATCCCTTGGCTTCCCGCCAGCTCTCCCAAGCTGTCAGATGAGAGATGTGGCCACAACCAGATCCCTTATCTGTACTGTACTGTACCAGAGCCCTGCTGCCAGCAGCACCGTGCAGCCTACCTGGCAAGAAGGGAGACCAGATTACAGCTTTCCCCATGGCCTCCCCTTCTCTTGTGTGTGAGGAAAATGATGATTGCCTGAAGTGTGTCACTAGTGACACCGTTTTTGTGACTGAAATTGGGTGCTGAAGGGGATTTTTTTCCAACTGATTTGAACATTTTAATTTTTTTTTCTGGTTTTCCTGCTCTAAAAACTGGGTGCGTCTTATGGTCCAGTGTGTCTTATAGTTCGAAAAATATGGTAAATCATAAAAAAACATTAGTTTGAACTATGATGTGTAGTAATCATCAAACCAGTTACGGTATATCTTTTGTCTCATACAGTTTTCTATATTTATCCTATTAATAAAAAAAAATCTTATTAGCTTAAACAAAGTCTTATAGATCAATCTGCTGGCATTCTTCTAATTATTATTCTTGCTTATGGAAATACACACAGCTAACCAGTTGAGTTCTAGTATACGGTGTCCTCAAGTTTAATGGGAAATATCACACTATATTTTTCAGCCATCCTCTATTCTTCATATAACATGGAAAACATATGGCAATGGTATGATAGAAATCCCAGATAGATTTTCTGTTCGATCCGCTGACATCCATCGCGGGTCAATTGTATGGAATTCGAACGAAAAAAACCTTTCTTCGAGGAGGATTGATGGACCGTGGGTTTATTGAAAGGTTGTCAACCTGTGTGTCCCCAGCCTTATGCTAGCCATACACATGCCGATAAGCGGCCAATTTTTAACCTGACCAACGGGCGTGCGCACTCGCGCCGTCGGTCAGGTTAAAAATCAGCCGCTAATCGGCATGTGCCCACATGCTCGGCCGGCCAGAGAACGGACATGTCCGACAATCTCTGGCTGATGGGAGCCGAGGGCATTAGCTTCAATGAAGACCGGCGTCTTCATTGAAGCTAATGGCACACAATGGCCGGCACACTCTCCTGCAGCAGCCTCCTCGTTAACTTGGTAAGTTTGCACTGCAGATTGTTAGCTCACCTCTGTTATGTCCCCTGAAAGGAACTTGATTCGGGCAAGCAGACGTAGACACACAGCAACCTCTGGATGTACAGCGCCATACACACTGTTGAACTGGGTCAGCGCTTCATTCAACAAAACTGCAGCCTCGTTTAGAGCTCCTGTAAAGTATGGTGGGCAATTAGTCAATCGAGGAAGTTTGATTATAAACCAGAAAAACAATACAACTTAGTTATTTGATAAATGTAATAGGAAAAATGAGCAGAGAATACACTAGTTTAGCATCTACAGAAGCTGATGCGGCAAGATTATCAACTTATGTTCTACCAAACCATGTATTATGGAGGAGCTTTCTAATCCTTCCAATCACTAAGTATTCTATCAGGGAGGACCTGGCACTACATAGTTGTTGGTAGATCTAATGGAAAGTGTATGGAGTAATTGATTGGTGTGTGGTGGACTCAAGGCAGCCCCCATGAAACAACTTTGACCAAAAAGATTAAATTAAACTGTTCCCTTTTAATTGTTATTTTAATCTGCACAACATGGCATAGAATTTAATAAAGTCCCCGTGTTGCTATGCGACCAGTGTGAAAAGCAAATGCTCTGCAGCATGCAATTTTGGCCCAAGTGTATGGTAGATGCAAGCGTAGTGCAATGCAATGGACGTGCCCAACCATGTAAGGGCCCTTAACATTTTACTAAGCATATAAAAAAAAATGTATGTATATATATATATATATATATATATATACACACAACACTATACAAACACTAAAAATAATAATAAAAAGAAAGAGTATATTCAGCAAAAATGACTAACCTTGTTGGATGCTAATCTGAGCTTTTTTCAACAGAAGATTTGCCTCCTTGTCCTTAATATTAATATGTTTAACTACAGGAAACATATTTAGAATATCTTCTTCTGTTAAAGCTGGCTTATGGCGGCTTTCAAAGTTATATTCCCGGAGAAGAACCTGAGAAAAAAAAAGTACAATGTACAGTGTGCTGCGCTAAAGTCTAAATCAGGCACCCCACCATGCCAGGTGGTATGTTTCGAATGCCATGTTGTGTTCACCAAGCAATCAAGCCATGCACAAATGAACTTTAGTTCAATCAATTTGCAATCAACTGATGCAGCATATCCTATGCACTGACATTTTGACAGAAATCATCTGAGAGGCTTAAAAAAGGGAATTAAAAAATTTACTAACTGTAAAGGTACCCATACACGTTGCGATTTTTCGTGCGATTTTAGCCCTTCCGACCGATCCGGTCGGTCAATCGTTCGGGATTCCTAACATGCAAATATAGTACGTCCAATGCAGTTTTTAGAAAAATCGGCCGAAAAGTCGGTCGGGTCCCGAATGAGGATGCCTGTAATTTTCGGTCGGTCAGCCACTTTTAAAAGATTCCCAATCCAACCAGCCGATCGGTCGGTCGGGCTGCGACTAATCGGGGGCCGAAAAATCGGGCATCTGACCGACTTTTAAAAATAGCACTAAAGCAAAAATCGGGCGTCAAAATCGAATATCACATCGGTCCCCGAAAAATCGCAACGTGTATGGGTACCTTTAGCCAGTGAGTGTAAGCCAATCTCAAATGAAGCTGAGGTACCTAATGCCTGGCATACACATGCAGATAAGCGGCCTATTTTTTACCTGACCAACGAGTGTGCGCGCTCGCGCCGTCGGTCAGCGGAAAAATCGGCCGCTTATCGGCGTGTGCCCACATGGGGGGACAACAGCTCGGCCGGCCAGAGAACGGACATGTCAGATGTTCTCTGGCCGATGCAAGCCAATGCTATTAACTTCAATGAAGACCGGCGTCTTCATTGAAGCTTATGGCCGGCACACAAAGGGTGCCCGGCCGACTAAAGCAGCCCCATAATGCACCAGGATGCAAACGTGATGACGTCATCACATTTGCATTCTACAGCTCATCGGAGCTTGCCTGTCGGCACCCGTCTGTGGGTGTATGGCAGGCATTAGTCTACTTAAGAAACCTTGAAAACTGAATAACTCGAATATAAGCCAGGGGTGGGAAATGCAGCAGTTAAGGCACAGAAACACGCAGCGCAGGTGCTTTTGCTGGGTGTCATTATTAGACATAGTCGTGACGTTTTACAAAGCCCCCAAACCAGGTGTCCTCACAAAATATTTTTTGGAGAGGTAGGGAAGGGTTGTAGGACCATCAAAAACTTTTTTTTACATGTAGATCTTGCACAAATTAAGTTCAAAGTTAAGTTGGAACTTTAAATTGAATATTTACTACTTGACTTTGAACTTTATGCAAACATCAGGGGGGGGGGGACTGTACACTCTAGACATATTTTGGGTGCTGCAAATATGGCTAATGTTTCTTTGGATCTTGTACTTCATTAAGAACAATGTTGGTTAATAAAATTAAAAAAGAACTGGTTTATGGCCGTATTTAGCCAGCTTTAGACAATAATGATCTCAATCAACAACCAATCACAGTCCATAAACAAGCACAAGTAAATTTGATAAATTCTTCCTTCTGACAATTGAATACATGTTTAGAATGTATATTTTTCAGAAGCAATGGTCTTCAAGGCCTCAGCACAATATTACTATATTGAATAGCAGGATGTACAGAGGTACATGAGAAATAACAAGTTCCTATGTGGATGGAATAATGATTCTGTATTTACAGATTGAGATGAATTGATTACAGTAGAACACATAGTGCAAATAATTTTTTCTTTGAATGATGCTTCTGTTCATATTTCAGAAAGCTGACACATCAGCAGATTTAACCCTGCAGACAGTAGCATGACATTCTTTGTACACGTTGAGACAGTACCTGGACTCCAGTCTTTATGCAGAACTCCCGGAGCAGCGTCACTTTCTGCAGGCTAAGCTTTTCAACCAAGTGCTCCATAGAATCACTGAATAAGGGGACAGAAAGGGGACAAATATATAGGTAAACTTGACGATTTACTATGTATCATAGATTCAGTGACACCTCTGAAATACTCTGACTTTCAACTCCCAGATCTCCAACAGCCTTAAAAGTTACACCCCTAACTGCAATCTTTCATGGTTATTAATGTTTCCCTGTGGTTATCCAAGCGACATAAATTGTATACATCTAACAATAAGAACTGAAAGAATTTTGGCACTCTAAAAATTTTACTATATACATGAAAAGTGAAGGCTCTTTAATGTGTTTGAGCTGCAATACCAGTTTCAGCCACTAGGGCCACAGCTTCTAGTGAATACATTGGCTTCCTCTCAAAGCATTGACAGACAGACTTCTCCGGCTCTGTAGTCCCAGTACCTAGTATGTAAGACGAACCCCGACTTTTCAGAAGATTTTACTGGGTTTAAAAGTCGTCTTAAACTCCGGAAATTACAGTAGATCATATCTACTCATTATATACATAAGGTGGATTGAGAACTTAAGTTATTAACATGTTTCCCTTACCTACTGATCTGCCTCATCAGAAGATTTAGCAGACTGATATGAAGTATGATACATGTGAGGCACCTCAAGGAGATGAGAATTACACAAGGGGGTCTTGACTATGCTATTGAACCCCCAGAACTTCTGCTAAGATCCCCAATCAGCAGCACATTTTTTATTTGTACTCTCCCTTTGCAAAGTTAGTTATCAGACCAAGGGAAGAACTCCACTTACTCCACTCCTGGGGGCCATTGAATCTGAGGATTGCTGAGAGAACTGCAGAAATTACTTCTCTATTCTGTATGACATACCACCAGTACTTGTACTCAGTGTTACATGGTACTGGCCCCTGCACACTTCATTACACAATAGTGGCAGCTGCACTACAACCTACTTGACATACTACCAATGTCTGCACTGTATTTTACACACTTCTAATCTCTGTACTCAGCATTACACACTAGTGACCACTGCACTTTGTATTACAACTACTGACCTCTTCAATCTACTTGACGTACCAATGCGGAAACTCTGCATTTTAAACACTACTGACTACTCCAATCTTCTTGCCATACTACCAATGCCGGCATTCTCGATTTTACATGGTATTGACCCTTGTACTCTGCATTACACACTAGTGACTACTGCATTCTGTATTATACACCACTGACCTCTACAATCTACTTACTACCAATGCCTGCACTATGTGTGTGTTACATGCTACTGAACCCTATATTCTGTATTGCATACTAGTGTATGCTGTACTCTGCATTATACACTAATGGCAGCTGCAATCTGTTTTACAACTACTGACCTACTAGTAACCCCTGTACTCTGTATAACGCAATACTGGCTTCTCCAATCTACTTGACATACTACCTATGCTTGCACTGTGGGCTTTACACACTACGGGCCCCTTAACTCTTCCTTATACAGTACACTATGCTAAAGTTGTCCACCAAACTTAACCTAACTAATTACTGACCTTTGTTTTTGATACTACTATACTAACTACTGAACTGTGTATATTATGTGTAAGTACTTATTTTGTGCAGCATTATTACCAGGCTACCCATGTCTCCAGCAACATGGCAGCTGCTAGAGTGGTGGGCAGAGAGTTGTCTTCTTAGATGAGAATGGGTGGCTAAACTAAATCCCCCCCCCCACCTTACAAACCAAAAATTTTGATTGCACAATGGGTTTCATTGTAGTAGGGACATCCAACAAAGGGAACATGGTTTCTTTTGCTCAGAAAGGAAGAACCCCTTTGAGCCCATTTCGGGTGTGCATTACATATTGATGTAAACAATGTGAGCAGCAATGTTGTACCGTAAACTAAAACAAACAGTCAGATCTGATCTTTCCCCAGCTTACAGTGCTGAAAATAATGAAAGTTCATAGCCGAATATCCAAAATAAAAAACCGAATGTAGCTAGTGATTCTCACATCTCACCTTAAAAGTGTAAAATCAAAGCTTTCTCTGGCATTGCGTTGGATTTGTTTCCACAGATCAGCGGGAGTCATACTAGTCCATGTGGTGTTGTCTCCATTTTCAAGTGGACGTGTCTTCCGCTTGTTCTTCCTTTTGCGTGAGATTAACTCATCGGGGGGCAGGTGAGCCACAGGGTTGGGGTAAGAACTAAGAAAGCAGTTCAAGAAGTGGCTAACAGCTCCTGACAAGGCAGATGTCTCTACTCCCTGGAATGAAGAACAAGGCTCATATATTACATGCATCTGTGTATATAAACCAATATAACTACCTACACAAATGAGACAATACAAGGCTCCATTATTGGGGGTGATAACCAATTATTCAGGTGAGAAAACATTTGAACAAAACTGGAACATAGTACTCTATGAAAAATACTCCACTATCTTTTTTTAAAAAAAGATTGATGCTTTAAGGCTTTGGGTCACTTGACTTCACTTTGCTAATGTTGTAGCATGTTTATTAGAATAGAATTAATTGGGCATTTACTTAAAGCACTAACATGTATAAACCACTTAAATTACACTTTTTCCCACACGTTGCATGTACCTGCAAGTAGCGCCGCAGGATTGCTTTGGCTGATCGAGTGACAATTTCCGTGATTATAATTCTCTGTTAGGATGGAAAAAAAACATTAAGTCAGCATTTTAGCAGTGATAACGTGAGTCTTGGTAGATTATATATTTTGCTGGTACACAAATTTACATTGTTATCTGAGGCTCATCAAATTATTCATATTTTCCACTTTGCTTCCTATCTCATTTTGAGGTTTTACTTCAAAATAGCCTGCAGCACACATTTTTGTGCAGCAGTGCTTGGCATCTCCCATACATGTGTGTTGCAGACACGCAGTGCAATGCATTAGTGTATGCTGGCAATAGATGTGGTTCTGGGTAATGCAAAATGTGGGTAATGTGGAGGGGTTCTTAAGATGTTCACTTTTTTTGCTGTTAACCTACCCTCCCGCTCAATTGTTTTCACAGTTAAGGCCCCCATACACGGGTCGGATTCCGGCCGGATTCCGGGCCGATCGATTCCGGGCGCGTGCACGCGAAACGATCGTGCCGGAATCGTGTGCAGCCCACCTTGTCCGATCGATCACGTCCGATTGATCAGGGGCTCAGAATCGGATCCGACAGAGAACCAACATGTTGGTCTTTCTCATCCGATTCTGCCTGGATCAGGGGGGAGTTGCCATTTGTGAGGTGGAATCGGAGATGGAATCGGACACGGAATCGTCCCGGAATCCGTTGGACAAGGTGGTATGCAGCGATCGGATACTCTTAATTGGCCGATCGATCACACCTGCGATTCCCGGCAGAATCGCCAGAATCGATCGGATAGGTGATCGAGCGGCCATGGAATCCGAATGTGTATGGCTAGCTTTAGATCCATAAGCAAACATAAGAAGACCTATGATGAGCACCAACTGAAGTCCATGGGGCTTGTGATGGGTAGATAGGGGCAAGTGTGGCAGTGATTCATTTAAACATTCCACTGGGGGTTAGGGGTACATTAAGTGTAAAGGTGGGTTTACACGTGTCGATTTTTTACTTTGTTTGACCAACAAAGTACAAACGATTTTTTGGATGATTGAACAAAAATCTAGAATGGCCAATTTGTTCGATAGATACATTTTGTTCCACCACGAACAAAAATCATTCTAAAAGTCATCAAAAACCCACCTTAAGGGGAGAAAGGAGAGTCCCTGATTTCAATTCAGATTAAGCATTTTTGTCCATATCTGTAACAAACTTATCAACCAATAAAGATGAAGATATAGAAAGATATGGACTATCAGAAATTTCAAACATGGCCCTCATATATCCCTGTATTTATCCATGGCTGTATTATATGGCTGCAGATATCCCCTGATCTCTAAAGATGGAAAGAGTCTATTCACATGACAATAACTACCAAAGTTATGCCTGCCATACACCCACAGATGGGTGCCGACAGACATGCTCTGATATGCACCGGAATGCAAATGTGATGACGTGCATTATGGGGCTGCTTCAGTCGGCCGGCACCCTTTGTGTGCCGGCCATTAGCTTCAATGAAGACGCCGGTCTTCATTGAAGCTAATGGCATCGGCTTGCATCGGCCAGAGAATATCGGACATGTCCGTTCTCTGGCCGGCCGAGCAGTGGGGCAACAGGGACCTGTCGCCCCATGTGGGCACACGCCGATAAGCGGCTGATTTTTCCGCTGTCAGGTGAATAATCGGCCACTTATCGGCATGTGTATGCCAGGCATTAGTGTACACAATACAAAAATGCATTAGATATAATTAGGATGCTATAATGGTACTTACATAAAGATGATCCAGAGCGGAGCGTGCTTCCAATTTTTCAATCATAGTGGCTACAGTACCTAAATACCGTATATTAATCCCATGAAGGTGAAGGGCTTCTGTAAGCGTTTTTCCATCCAGAGGAACAATAATATGACCCAAGCATGCTTTTATCTGCAGGAAATAGTTACATTGGAGGTAAGTAAGCAACTTAATAAAATGTTATATATACTAAACTAAACAAGCAAATATATGGCTCTTTTCCCAGCCTTTAAGGGTTGTTTCACACTATGCATACTGCTTTGCCATTATGCAGTAAGCATGGTTCATGTTATCATTGTTTGCGCTGTGTTGTGTGCTACACTTCTATTAGAATGCTAACAGCGTGTCTGATTACCTATTCTTTGTAAACTGTTCATAAGCCAGCACATAGCGCGGTGCATGAAGTGTGCAAGAGTCCTTACATACTCTCTCGGGAGTCAGTATAGAAGATCTACTGCTTCTTCCAAGAGTCTAAGAAATGCTCGCATGCTGGGGAAGCAGGTAAATCTTTCATTATAACATAAATACAAAGATTTCTTGGAAGAACATAAATACAAAGATTTCTATTTTGCGCTGGTAGGCTTATTCTACTATACTGTAATGTGCTACGGATAATTTATAGTTTGTAAACTTTTTATGAGTATTAATATGTGTACAATACAAAGCACATGTGTTATACCAGGGGTGGGCAAACTAAAGCCTGGGGGCCATATCCGGCCCTTTAGCGTTCTTTTCTGGCCCTTTGTCACCTGGTTGAACATATGCTCCCCTCTGCTTGTTCTCTGCAATATGTGCACATAATGCCTAGAGTTTTACTAGGGAAGTGCAAGAAATTTTAAAAGATAGCAACATCCCTGTCATACATCACCTATTGCACATCACAGCTATCATAAGTCATGCTGACGATGCATAGAATTGGCACATAAATGCAGGTCGCCCATTACAGGCTCCTGGTCTGGCCCCTTTATCAAATTTGAGAAGCCAATGTGGCCCACGAGTCAAAAAGTTTGCCCACCCCTGTATACTGTACTAGGAAAAAATTAGCAATAGAGAATAAATAGTCACAGAAAGGGTAGCAATATACAGTCCAATGTATTAATAGAAGAAAGGGTAGCAATATACAGTCCAATGTATTAATAGAAGAAAGGCTAGCAATATACAGTCCAATGTATTAATAGAAGAAAGGCTAGCAATATACAGTCCAATGTATTAATAGAAGAAAGGGTAGCAATATACAGTCCAATGTATTAATAGAAGAAAGGCTAGCAATATACAGTCCAATTTATAGTTGACATGCCCAACCCCAGTGAGTCAACAACAACAAAAATACCCTTATAGGGACGCTTTGCGTTGGCACACTCAACTACTCAATATAGATTGACCCAAGGATCAAGCAGTTTATAGCAAACATTTTATTTAATAAACAAAATATATATTTGAAAAATAGTACATTTTACACACATGATTTGAATTAATAAAAACAGTTTTCCAAAGTATTTTTGCATTGTTGGTAAAACTGCCAACATTTTGCCCCAACAATGGCTTCCTTAGCACAATGTGGATCTATAAAGTCTAATACTTCTTTGAAATTATTGTATATTAATAAATCAACGAATGTGCACACCTAGCTGTAAATGGCAATAAATATCTAAACAGCTGCTTAATATTAACATATTCTGTTCAATACAAATACTTATAGAAAGGTATATACGCAATTCAGGTTTTATTAGAAAACTTACAAAATTCGGGATTTGCACATTCAGGAGGAAGGCCGCAGCTTCACTCAGCAATCTCTTTTGAATATGAATGGCCTTGTTTTGAGATTCCGGAAAGCGAACAACTAAGAAAAAGAAAATTGCGTTGTTGGACAAAAAAATCTTTATTTCTAATGTCAGTGGCTAACATTTTTTATAGCTATATTTATTAACCTCCCTAGCGCACTGCTGAGGTCCAGATTTCTGAACTATAGACTTCAATGGTAATTTTTTCTTAATGTTGTAGGCCTGTAACTTCCCAAAATATGTCCGTACAAGGGTCTTATAGACATCCTGAATATAATAATGTTTGAAACAAACAATTATGTAAAATAAAATATTTTTTTAAAATAAAAATTATGAAAAAAAACACAAAAATCAGGGCACAAACCTATGCTGTTATGTACTACATTTCGCCCAAATAAAGTCTCTGGTGCCCCAGATGTGCCCATTTGCAGTTAACCCTCTCCAACCTGGTGTGATGACTGGCTGTACTGGACGGCACCATCTCGTCCAGTGCAATAGTGGGAGTAGCAGCGCTGGTTGAGATGGTGCCGTCCCGACCGCTAGGGCGGTTAATGGAAAACCGTTTTTTACATTGTAGGCCTGTAATATCCCAAAGTATGTCCATACAGGAGTCTGGTAGACATCCTGAATATAATAACATGTTGTGATGCTTTGTGAATAACTCACAATATCAGATAATGAAGATTTCAATAATTCTGCAACCACTAGATGGCGCTGCAGATGTGCCAGGTTACATAGGAGTGCATTCTAATACATTGATGCCAATGTGTTACATACAGGAACAGAACGTCTGTAACATCTGGAGAGAAGCAGAATGAAGACAGCTGATGGAGGACATGGGGACACCGCATCATTTATTCAGGTATGTATTTTATATAGGGAATCTAGGGAATCATAATGAATTGTGTTTTCAATGTAGAAAACACTATTCAAATGGTTTTTTTTTTAACTCCTGCCCACGCCCCGATGTGACATCATCACATGGGGGGGGGGGGGATTGATCCGTTCCCCTGCAGCTGCCTCTTCATTAGATCAGAGCCACACGGATCGGTGAGTTTGCGCTCCTGTGGCTTCGATCTCTGCCTGACGAACCCAGCTCGCCCAGTGCAGTTCTGACAGGTCAGAGCTGGACGAGCTGGGACCGTCAGCCATGGCAGGGGGGTTAAAGGCTAATACTATGCAAAGTAACAAACACTTACCTGTTGAATACACATCTGGATTAAATTGTATATCAAAAATATATTCTGATACAGAGTCAATCTGTTGGCATGCTTCCCTTATGATGTCTGCTCCCCTTAGTTCATCTAAAAGAAAGAATTCGTAGTAGTAAAATGTCATATTCTATCTTTCATCATATTATATATTACCGTATTTTTCACACCATCAAACAACTACCCTTTAAAAAATAGGGAGGGGGGGGGGGTGTTCAAGGGTGGTTGCCCCTTCACTCTCTGCCTGTCCCAATAAGCTTAGCTGGGGGCATGTCAGATGGAAGATCCACCCACAGAAGATCCACCCTGTACTGCACTGTTTATGTCAGTGGAGAGCTGCAGCAGTAGTAGAACCAGAAAGGGCAGTTATACCATCTGGCCCTACCTGTGTATATGAGAGCTGCCTCATGCTGCCATCTCACATACACAGGGAGCCGGAGCACTGTGTAATCGGCCAGTCCAGCTGACTACATTGCAGTGTAATATGCCGAGAGTCTTGTTAATTACACAGTGCTCCGGCTCTATGCTTTCAGTATGTGAGCTTGAGCCCAACTCACATACATTGGCAGAGGCAGATGGGAGAGCCAACCATGTCTGCCAGACAGGCAGCTACCCCGCCTTCTTAACTCCTGCTCTGCTGGCTAGAGCATAGAACTCCGTCCAGAATAGTGGGAAAAAACTAATGTACGGTATTTTTCGAGCATCAGATGCTCTACTATATAGGGTGAGTCCTGTATAATGTAGTGTCTAATGGTCCACTTGATATGATATATATTATATTTAAATTCATATATTTATCTTTTGTGTTGTCATTGCATTGTGCACTATAAAATACCTCAAAATGTTAAAAGCTAATAAGATATATTTCTACCTTCTCATATGTTAAAATTTTGGTGAATTACCTTTTGTAGATCCATCTTCATTCTTTTCAAGTTTAAGTAGATCTCCTTTTTGTGACTTCTCCATTACAATTGTCATAAACTGGGTATACCTGTAAAAATATGAAATGAGGCAGAAAAAATAAATAACTCATTAAAGCCAGTATTGAGAAATTTGGTGCTTAGATGAGTATACTACACTACTTGTCATGTGTGATGCAGAAAACACAAACATCCAAATACAGCTACATTTGTAGGAGGGTAAGATTTCTTATTATTGGTTTTGCAGTCACATTATATAACGCTAATAGTAAATTGTCACTACATGTGTTCTGATAACTCAAAGTGACGGAGGTTGTATTAGCAAAGCACATTACTTCGGGCTGTTTATAGCAGCTACTTGTAATGGTTCCCTTCACTTTTATGTGGATTGTCTGTGCGGTTGTCCTGTGTAGACCTATAATACATGTCTAATAGCCACAAAGATCCCCTTTATTCCATATATCTGGCAGTGCAATGCAAGACACATGAATTCTTCATTATAAGTGTTAGGGGTCACTAAAAGATAGTAAATGGCAATGTGCCCCAATGTGCATACACAATGAAATGAGAAGAAGAAGAGATAGGGCTTTACTCTCCCTCCTAACTAAGAAGAGATAGGGCTTTACTTTCCCTTCTAACTCCCCCCCCCCCCCCCCCCCCCCCCCCCCCCCCCCCCCACACACACACACACACATCATTTGCAATGGAGAATAGGAGAGAGGGGAACCACACTTACCTGAAGTGGCCGGAAGTGACGACGTGGAGTGTCTTCTTGGGTTGCGGGTATAAAAAGTTTGAGAACCACTGTGCAAAACCCATACCTGCTCAGGTTTATTTGCTATCTGAATTTGAAGTTTAACCTCCTTGGCATTATGCCCGAAGCCAGTTCGGGCGCAGTTTGATCGTGAATCAAATTGCGCCCGTGCCGGGATAGGGCACAAGCGCCAGTTCTCTGTGTGCCTGCAGCCCTTCCTACAGAGCTGCAGAAACACTAAGCTTTTCCGGCCCTGTGTCTTTGGCATCATCTGTGACACCAAAAGGGGCGGCACCATAGACCTCCATGTTAAGGGGTGCTGCTTTTATCCCCACACACCACTGGCGTCTATTTGGTGCGAAAAGCACGTAACGTCCAGAGGGTTAACCTGACCGATCACTGTGAAACTTTTTAATCCTGGTTGACTGGTTGCTAATCTATTACTCAACCATTATTGCATTCTGATTTTATAAACTTACAGTAATATGTCACCTGTGAGAAGAAATTCTAGAAGGGCCACAACAATTATTAAATGATGAAAAGCTAGAACCCCTATCAGTATTTATTCCTGTACATGCCTCTGCTATAGTGTCCCCTTACTTCCTGCCAGTGACTATACTGTATCTTCCTCAGCTATTCAACTTAGTTATCATTCAAAGGCCGGTGCTCCTTCATTAACATGGAGGTCTATGGCGCTGGCCCGCCCCCTTCCGCGTCACAGTGACGTGATCGGGGCGGTGACGCAAACCCGGAAATGCTGCAGCGATGTAGACAATCGCTGCAGATTTTCGGGGAGGCATAGGGTCTCCCCGCCGCCGGCTTCCCCTGCGGTTGAGACGACCCTGTTCAGCCAACGAACAGGGTTCGTCTCAACCGCTAGGGAGGTTAAGCTCCCTGGCAGTACACCTGTATAGCATCGTTTTTAAGGACGCAGTACAGGCAATCAAAGCAGAGTACAGAGTAGTCTGTCGTGTTTCACCACCCTCCCCTCTACACATATGGGTGAGAAACCGACGCTGCCTCTTCGACAGCGGTGCCAGAAGTAATAGGCAAGTCCACCGAGATTAAGAATCACAGCGGGCTTGCCGAGGATAGGTAAGTATTCCTGAGTGTAGCTTGGGATGAGTTTGTTTTGTAAACAAACTTACCCTGAACTGCATTCGGGTAAACTGCAAGGGAGGTTAACCAAATTACTAGAGATCAATGTTGACATCAGAACACTTATAGTCCCACAAATGAATGTTTCTTATCGCTTATTTTGTGATTACTTCTGTGGATCTAAACTGTATGTATAACTAGAACTTACTTGTGTTGTACAAAGACGTCCAAGAGTTCTGGGCGTAGACAACAGAGCCGATGTCGATAGGATTTTGGAAATCCAAGGTTGCGACATTCTGGTAATACATATTCTTCCTGAAGGGGAAGGAAGTTCACATCTGGAGGGAATGTTCGGAGGAGGTCTAAAATGTAGTGGCGACCATCATTACCCACAATGCCTTTGCATTCCACAGAGGAACATAGAAGGACTTCTTCATTCTTCTCATTCAGAACAGGATGCCTAAATATCCTCAATGTTTTGCAGGCTTTATGGAGTAAAGATAGATATTTTGCACTTGTTGAAACAGTTTTACCAAAGTCAATGGACCCATAAACAACACTTTGGTCTTCTTTACGGTCCAAAATACCAGGTATGATTGACTGAGCAGTTACTCTGTATCCTCGGTAGTCTAGAACCACAGTGCCCAAGACAAAAAGTTCTTCAATGTCCAGGTCACTGTAGGCCTGTACACCTTTCATGTCATGGCTGGCAGCAACATGGGCTGCATGATCTCCACCTAGATCCTTGTAGTGATCCCTCACATCAAATCCAAAGCTGAAGAAGATGTTGTTCCAAATAAACATCTGCATTTTCGTCTCTTCTCCTGGGTTAATGGCCATAACATTACCATCCACAACTGCCATTGCTCCTCGAATGGAGGCCCCAACAAAGTCAGAGTTTATCTGAAATATATTTAAAAAAACACAGCTCATAAGGTTTAGTGCAGTGCACACAATTCCAAACAATGATGCAACTAATAATTAATACTAAATTGTTTATAACATGAAGCACAGTGGTTAAGGGTTAGAATCGCTATAAAAGTAAAGCAGGGAACACACGATATAGGAGCTGTTCGATGTTCCCAGCACCACCGTGATGACATCATCGCGCTGCCCAAAATCGAAGGAGATGGAGGCGCAGCGGTCTCCATGCAAAGCAATGGACAACGACCGTGGTTTACGGTTATGTCCAATATCCCTGTTTTCGAGCAAAATTGATTGGTGCTCTATGCGGCCATAAATCTGTCCCATAACTACACATGTGTTCCCTGCTTAAGTGTGGTCTGTATCTGTTAAGGCTGGTCTCCAGATCCACTTGAAAATGTCACAGATCGCAGTGTCATCCAGCGATCTGTAACCGCAGATGTGCCATCCACCAGTTCGGATGCTTCACATCCCAAACCTCAGAGGACTAGGACCTTTCGGAGATCAGCTCCCTCTGCTGGTGGAAGTGATGCTGGCACATGATGCACTCCTGCTTCCTCTCCTGGCTGATGCCTATTATCACTCACCTGAAGCTCTGTCCAATCAGACCACCTGATATATAAGGAAGTCTGAACAGGGAGTTGCCTGAACAAAGAGTTCTTTATGTCTCTGATCCACAGGTTCTGCTTCTTCCTATTGCCTTATCGTTACCGACCCCTGGACCGTCTTTGACCACCCCGTTTGCCACCTGCCCAGACTACCGCCTGTCTGACTATGTCTCTGCCTGCTGTCTTGATACCGCGCTTTGGATATTCTGCTGTCAGCTGCTGCCAAGTAAAGTGTGGCTAGGGACCGAAACCTGGGGGCTCCCCGCAGCAAAGTTCCATCACTCCTTGCGGAATGCTCTGGTGAATACTGGGGGTCTCCTTAGACTCTGCGCCCTGGTTTATGCTTGTTTGGTGGCACGGTGGTTCCACTGCTCTCGTGGTTCACCCATGACAGAAAACTTCTCTTGCAGTAATGCAAGCTTTCCAATGTAAAGGTTAAATGCACATTTTTAAACATATCCGCCTAGTTCTCTCCCCTTCCACAAAACAAACAATGTCCCTGGTCTTGGTCCTTGTATTATGACATAAGCTTTAAAGGTTTGCAGGCAGAGGCTTGAGGACAATCTCAGAGGTGTCTGTGGGTCAGTCTGGAATCCCTCTAGGCTACATATTGAACATTTAACCTTTGGAGGTGAGTGGCTAGCATTACTACAAATAGCAGCTTTAGGATTTGACAACTGTCAGTTCATATTTCACAGGGGGTAAGTCTATTTCACTTTGGTGGTAAGTCTCTTGCGCAATGACATAGAGCCTATAGCTATGTATTGTATGGAAGGTTGCTGAGGATCCACCTACATACTATGTACACATCCCTAGGCAGAAAATAAGCACTTGATGCTTGAAGTGAGACTATTCCCACTGCAGTAGAAGTTCACCTTTAACAGCATCAGGAAACACCAATTGTGGGGTACTAGTCTGCTTTTAGATAGCAGGATTGTCATAACATGTCTTCTTTAAGCACTTAAACCAAGTATGAGAGACTGATCCTTTGATCAACAGTAGAGCACCATTCCTCCCACTGACAATGATAGTGTACTATTACTGCCACTGATTCCGATAAATTGTTCCTCCTCCCACTGACCCCAGGCACAAGGACATTTTCCAGTGTTTTTCTTTTGTTTTATTTTAATAGAATTTTAACCAGAACTCGGTTTACCTACCTTAAAACTGGCCCTCTGCCTCAGCTGCTGCTCTGTTGGGCGCTCCCTTGGCAGTTCTCTGGTTGTCTGCAACTCTTCATTCCAGTCTCTGGTCTGTAGTGGATACAAATAACCAATTTATTTTCCAGCACGTAATGCAACACTAATTTGTTAATTAATAATACTGCATATCCAAATACAAAGGTATACATTTCTGCACAGAAGACATTTAGAATTGATGTCATTTGCAGAAACTACTATCCAGTTAAACCAGTTTTGCACATGATGCCCCTTGTGTCTAGTGCCCTTTAAGTATACATGATACAAGATACATGACTACAATTTTGCATATAGGAGCCTGTAAAGATTTTCAGAGGTCCACCTTTATACTTGGCAGTACTTGTATATATTTGTATAGCACAGCTATATATTCAACATTACAACACTAGAATAAACAATATCACACAAAGTTTCCGAACTATACCAAGATACAAATAAAAAGGGACTTTTAAGGCACCAAGTAGTTAATCCTTTTTATTTTATTTTTTATTAATAAAGGAAGTAGATATGTAAATAGTTGATGCCAGTAGGTTTCTCCTGTCCTTCAAACAAAAACACTCTGTTTTACCTGACCAGGAATGTGTTCCTCATATCCCAAACGTAAGTTGTACGCATCCTCTGCTCGCACACAGTCGATGATATGGCTGGTGTTAGGGGCAATCCAACTATAAACCTGATATGGTGTTGCAATTCTCTCTAGTGGATGTCGATGTACTCTAAATAAAAAAGGGAAAAAAATTTGGTTACAGAACAAAAGAACAATATTCATCCCCTGAATCGGGAATATTTGCAAACCTGTATATACTCATGCAAGTCTTCTGCAGCTTCAGTGGTTTATAAAGATGTTTTAGAAATGTACCTCTTCTTTTGTAAAGCTGCAAAGTTCTTCTTGAATGCTGGGCTGACCTGGTTCAGCAATTCTACAATACTATGGCTCAAGTGGCTCGGTGACGATGGTTTGGGATTAAATATTTCTGCAGTTGACCTAAAATGTAAATATAAAGTTTTGTCAATTCAGTTCAGTAGTGATGAAATTCATTCTACAGACTGGAGTTTTGGAGTGGAGTGTAAATGCTTTTGAATCAATTCGACTTAACTTTGAACTTTATTTATGCATAAACTACCGTAAATGTGCTAGAGCAATAAAAAATCAGAGAAGAACCTGGATTTGCCTCTAAGCCTGTACCAATAGAAGGGAGCAAAATGCCCTTAATTACATTGTACATGGGCTTAAATCTTAGAAAACCCTTAATTTGTACAGTTGCAAGAAAAAGTATGTGAACCCTTTGCGATTACGTGGAATTTTGCATGAATCGGTCATAAAATGTGCTCTGATCTTCATCTAAGTCACACCAATAGAAAAACACATTCTGCTTAAAATAATACTACACAAACATTATATGTTTTCATGTTTTTATTAAACATAACGTGTAAAGGGTTTCTTGACCATGTAAAGAAATAAAAAAAAATTTATATACATAAAATATATAAAATAAAGTCAATGAATGACCAGAAGCAAATAAAAAACATCAGTTAAACATGAAGTGGTGGTGCAGCACTTACTGGTTGATGTAAAATCCTCTGTTGGATGAGGTGATATTAATATGATGATCTTCCATTGTTACCACTGTCAGATACATCAAGTCTCCATGCATTCTGCGATTGCCTGGAGGAGGATTCCAGCCACTCATAATCAAAGATTTAAGGCACTGAGAAAGCTGTGGGGTAAAACAAAACAGTCTACTAATGGTGGAATTCATAAGAATATATAGACAGAATACTACTGGAACTTGAAAACAGTGGTGTTAGTAGAATGGGATACTACAACACTAAGTGCCATTGTTATATACATAATACCTTGCAATATGGTTACTTTTAAGGTGCCTTTTGGAAAACCTATTTGTATAATATTTAGTTAGATTGATTTTACTGGTTTTAGAAGCCATTTCTTATCATAATCATTTTGTATATGTCAGAAGAGTTTTCTTTTCTGTGTTTTATATTAAATAGGTTTTAATGTATTTTGTTTCACAATAAGTAGTTGTATACAGGAGCTGTATGCTCAGACACATGCTTCAGCTTTTACCAGCCAGTTTTTCTCTTTGAATCCCCAGTGATGTAAAGAGGTGCAGCAGGGTTGTGAACACAGATTCATTTAGCATCCCCTGCATTTCACATTTGGTAAATCAGAAAAATTAATAAAATAAGAAAATACGCTGTCTTGCAACCTGAGATCTTGGCTGACAGAATCTGATTTTTTTCTATTTATTAATGTAAAGTGACTAAGTCACCAAAAACATACCACCTATTTACCTATATATTTGTGTACCAGAAGCTATAACACTGTACTGTCACTGTGCTCTCACACCACCCTATTTGTATAAAAAAAATATAACTTATCAACTAATATAGTGTTTGGTATGGTAATAGACACAAAAAATTTAAAATGACATGGACTACAAGGAGAAATAAGATTTGGAACAGAAAGACCTGGGTAGGGCTGGACAATAATTCAATAACAATATATATTGTGATATCATTTTTAAAAAAAACGGTGATACGAATTGGAAAACACATTTCCGGTATTTCGATATACTGTGTCACTGGCAGGCTAATCTCCATGTGCTGGGAGGAAAGCAGCAGTGTCATAGGGGAGGCTGATCTCGACAGGACCCCTGCTTCCCGAGGGGGTTCCCCGAGAGAGATCACTCCAAGGGGGTCGGGGAGCAGGGGACCCGTCAAGATTAGCCTCCCCTGTGTCACTGCTCATACCCTCCCAGCACATGGAGATCAGCCTCACAATAATTTTAATAGGAGGAGCCTGGAGGTATTATAGAATTTGCAAATTCAGTTTGCAGACATCCATTGTGTGTGTCCTCTGCAGATTTTTCCTGAGGCTTTTTAATATTGTTCATATCATTATCTAAATTATAACATATCAACCAAAATGAAGAAATATATCGTGATATAAATTCTTGCCATTCCGTCCAGCCCTAGATCTGGGTATATCTCACATTTAAGCACACCTTTTACCGTTTGATGATTAAGGTTATATGATCTCTATTCTTCATATAAAATCTTATTGCAGGTTAAAGGTCTTGTTCTAGAATATAAAAAGCCTCACTCACTACATTCTTATGGCAATATTTGTGTTTGATGTCATATTATGAAATAAAAGTTATATGAAATCTGTATTTACAAATACTGAATCTACATGCTTTTCAATTCTACCAGCTGCTTCCTTTATATAAAACATAATTAACCGCCAAAGAGTTAAATTCTATGAGGCATTATTCTCACTTGCTCTTTAATTCTTACTTTATACCCTTATGCTCGGCATACACACACCGAGCAGGTCAGACCGACCTGCTCCGATGTGTGCCGAGATGCTAACGTGATGACGTCATCACGTTAGCATCCCATTGCATTATGGGGCCCCTTCTATCGGCCGGGCACCCTTTGTGTGCCGGCCACAAGCTGCATAAAGACACCGTCTTCATTGCAGCTTATGGCATCGGCTTGCATCGGCCAGAGAAGATCGGACATGTCCGTTCTCTGGCCGGCCGAGCTGTGGGGCGACAGGGATCTGTCGCCCCATGTGGGCACATGCCGATTAGCGGCCGATTTTTAACCTGACCGACGGCGTGAGCGCGCACGCTCGTCGGTCAGATTAAAAATCGGCCGCTTATCGGCATGTGTATGCCTAGCATTAGTCAAAGTGGATAAAGATAACAGGTGACCAAACCCACCCATTCTTTTGTACTTTTGATAACCATGCTAGAAGCAATCTGGAGAAAAACCGGCATGGTATGGCTTAAGGTCAGATTTTTGGCTTTATTAGTAGCATTGGTTCCTGATTTAAGATTGAGACATTTTACTTGGTTTCTGAGAAGATAGAAAGCTGAGAAGATCAACCCTGCATAAGGAGTAAGCCAGATATGTCTGTTGTTCACCTTACTGTTTAAATGTATACTTATGTTCCCTAACCTATTAGATCAGGGGTGAGTGTGATGTGACATGGGGGCCCGGACCAAGAGCCTGCAAGGGCCGCCCAGCATAGGGGTCCTCGTAGCTAGGATAGGGTATTTAAAAAAAAATATGTAAAAAAAAAAAAGAAAAATAGAAGCTTTTGATAGAGAAGCTTACATATTCTATTCCAGGCAAACTATGGCCTCTGGAAAACAGTACAAACAATTATCCTCTAGGTGTTATCTTCACCTATTGCAGGGAATGAGGGGAGCCAGAGCATCCTGACACCAAGGTCATAAAGGGCCAAATTAAAAGACTAAAGGGCCGGTTTTGGCCCCCGGGCCAGCCTTAGTTTGCCCACATCTGTATTAGATTGTATGCCTGAATGGGCAGAGTCCTCGAATCATTCTGTGTCATATCCTGCACCTGTGTGTGGTATCTTGTGTGGCATCTCAACTCTAATTTATTGTACAGTGCTTCATAATACGTTGGCGCTATATAAATAAATGATGACGATGATAATACTAATATTGAGCAAATGCTCCTTAAATAAAACTGGCATAACAGTGGCTTGCTGAACCATCTGTGAAGAAGATGTCTGTGAAGTTTTCTCATCCAAGTCATAGTATATTTGTGGTAGTAAGTCTCAGCAAATTAACTTGCTGAATGTTGAAGCCATTTTTTATAGTCATCAGAAAGAACTGAGAAAGCTAATTGACTTTAGCAAGTCTAATTGCTTTAACATACTACTGCACATTCATCTGAGGAACAGCCAGGAGGCTAAAGTCTCTGTCTATATGCACCTAAGGGCTTGTTTCCACTTGTGTGGAAGAACCGCCGCCGCATCTCATGCGGTTTTTAGCGGCGGCCATTCACCTCTATGGCCACGGTCAGTGCTGGGTGGCCTCGGACTGCCCCCTGACCGTGGCCGGGGACTAGCCCAGAATGGGCACGGATGTATCCACGCCGTGGACAACCGCGGGCTTCCTCTTAACTGGGAACCACTTACTACTGAAAACAAGCTTAGCCGAGTTGACTCAACACTTGACTTTTCAAAACATCAACAAAAAAACTCTACTGACTAAAGCTGGGCATACACGTACCAATTCCTGCACGACCCGTTCCCCGATCCGATGCAGTACGCGCTCCCGCATCTCTTAAGTATGGGATCGTGCAGGAATTGGAGGCTGCAACTAACGAGGACTGGGCTAAAATCAGCCATCCTGTTGGATCACACAGAGATCCGACAGGACGGTAAATTTTAGCCCAATCCCATTCGTTCAGCTGGGGACGGCCGAACTAATGAGCTGCAGATGAAGAGTGCTGGCCGATTCTCTGCACTAGCGGGCGTGATGGCATCATCATGCCGCTCCTAGTGCAAAGAATCGCATAAGGAACAGACGGTACATCGTATCTACAATTTCTTAAAGTGGATGTATACTGAAAATCAAAAAATATATATGTAAAATTAAAATAAAAAGGCAGCGCAAACCGGGGACAGAGGAGGAATTGCGAGGAACCTTCTTAAATTACATTTTACAGGTCAGGTTTTTTCTATGCATTTATCCCTATTATCTGCACTTCCAGTGACATTCATGTAATGATACATTTCTGGTGGTAGGTCAAATTAAATCAGGTGATGGTTAAAATAGCTTTGTAGACAGGAAAAACTAACAAGAGAGCAAGTTCTTACCTTGTTGTCTGCATTATTAGGTTGAAGAGGTTGCAGGGGACGCTCAGTACATCCAGGAATAATGTATTCCGGTGGAGAACAATCAATTTGATCCAGCCCTTGCTCTGAGGTAGAACGTTTTTTCTTCTTGATGTTGTTTTCATGATGGGAAGAATCTAGAAAACAGAATAACTATTACAGTCAGTAATCACATTGTAACCTAAACATTTCCTCTCACTAGCAATCCATCTCCTATTCAATTTTATGGCTTGTGAAAATACAACTCTCAAATAACATTGCAACAGTGAAGAAGTAGACTGTTATACCGTGTTAGCCATCGATTAATACAGCTAGTTTGGAGTTCAAGTGATACCGTTAATTGGCTAACTGAAGTTATTAGAAAAGTAAGCTTTCAGGATATCGCAGATCCCTTCTTCAGGCTTAATTAAGGGATCTGCAACATCCCGAAAGCTTGCTTCTCTAATGACTTCAGTTAGCCAATAAACAGTATCACTTGAACTTCAAACTTGCTGTAACAATGAAGAAGATAACAGTAATGCTGGGCATACACATACCGAGCAGGTCAGACCGACCTACTCTGATGTGTGCCGAGATGCTAACGTGATGACGTCATCACGTTAGCACCCCGTTGCATTATGGGGCGCCTTCAATCGGCCGGGCACCCTTTGTGTGCCGGCCATAAGCTGCAACGAAGACCCCGTCTTCATTGCAGCTTATGGCATCGGCTTCCATCGGCCAGAGATTATCGGACATGTCCGTTCTCTGGCCGGCCGAGCTGTGGGGCGACAGGGATCTGTCGCCCCATGTGGGCACATGCCGATTAGCGGGCGATTTTTAACCTGACCGACGGCGGTCGGTCAGATTAAAAATCGCCCGCTTATCGGCATGTGTATGCCTAGCATAAAGGATACATTTATCTCCCAGTCTGGTAATCTGGCAGATTATAATTTACATTTAATATATGTATAAAAAAAGATTATATTATTTACACTCAAAGCATTTAGTCATACTTGATTAAATGTTACCTCCAATATCACCCTCAGAAATGTTGCTCAGAAAGGACAATGAGCTACAGTCTATTCCATTGTAGGCATCTGTGAGGTCCAAGCTTTTCAGCAAATCTCGGAAATGGCGTATGTGAATTCGAGCTTCTCTGATGGTGTAAGGCTCTATAAAATAATTATAATTAACACATTAATCTGAATATTTTGTTGATCAATTTAGCAAAACTTTATAATGTACATATGGTAAGTCGCCTATACTGACCCACTATGACTACTGAAACAAGGAGAGGACTAAAAATACCAATT
Organism: Ptychadena robeensis; assembly: GCA_036250615.1. NCBI lineage: Eukaryota > Metazoa > Chordata > Amphibia > Anura > Ptychadenidae > Ptychadena > Ptychadena robeensis. The sequence continues at coordinate 76,576,787 of CM070032.1, read as the reverse complement.
CCTATCCTTAATTTTCCTGTGGTCATATCATTTCCCCTCCATTTCTTCAATTCATAGAGCATACAGCCTTTTTGGATTTGAAGGTTTTATGTGTTATAAAGAAATCATCTGATATTTAACATTTACATTTTTTAGTCTAAAGTCTTTAAATAAGGCAATTACAACCTCAAAAGAACAACGCAGTTGATCACAATCTACCAGTTGATCATGCAGGCACCTGGAATAAATTGCGAAGCTCATCCCAGAGTTCGTCTCAGATTCAAAAACACAAGTCTGCATTACCAGAGTGAATCCAATTAATGCTAGCCATACACACCCCGATAAATAGCCTGATCAACCATGCCCGATCGAAGTTTGCCGATTTTGCCGAGATTAGATCTCGGACAATCTAACAAAAAACCCCCACATAGGAAAAATGATTTTTGAACGATGTAACAGTTTTGATCGTACATCATAGTCAGCGTTTATCATCATTTTTGTCGTCCAATTTTTCATTCATTGAGAAGTAATAGTAATATCGGGGATGATCGGTGTTCATTTTGTCGGGCGCTACAAGAAAAGTAGAACGATGTAACCGGACCGATGAAAATTTTCCAACATGTCCGATCATGTGATGACCGATTTTCTGCTAAATTTTGATCGGGAAAGCTCTGTCAGACCATGTGGGCAAAACATGATTTATGCCCGATTAACGAGAAAATTTGATCGGGCTTGGTTGATCGGGCTATTTATCGGGCTGTGTATGGCTAGCATAAGCCTTTTTTTGCTTGAGTAGTTTAACTAAAGTGGCCTTTTAATGTTGATAGATCATATGGAAACCAAAAGCGGGTAGGTACACCCTTACCATTTACATAGGAATTCAAAAGATGAGTCCCACCAATGTACCAATAATAAAATACAGGTAATTATTTAAGCGCCCGTTTTGATAACTACCCTATGACAGGTCTATTGGGCAAAAGCCCGAAAACCAACCGGCGGACGCCTCATTGCTCATATACCGGGCGGTTAACAACCACCCATGTAAACAAGCCCTTAGCTGTATGGTAACACAATAGCAAATACAAAACACATCAGCAATGACACACAATGTTTTTCATTACACATTTATCTGGAAATCTTGTTACTGCACAACTAAACACAGAGATAATCAAAAGTATACTCTATTCAGAAAGTCATGGTACTTTCAGTGGAACATTGTTAGTTAACTGCAACCAAATGGAAAACAACCTAAGCATTCTGAAGAATAATATAAGATAGTACAGGCATACCTACCTTCTACTACTTTTAAGACAGCACCATCTTTCAGTCCTGCCACAGACTTTAACTCTGAGAAGTTGTCCAGGACATTCCCTTCAAACTGCAGAGAAAAGCACGTCCTATGACAGGAATCTTCATGTTCCATTAACACCTGGATGATCTCCTGTACTAATTCTTTTGGGGATACCTGGGCAAGGAAAAGAAAAGATAACAGTAATGTGCATCTTTAGTGTGTTACTTAAGGTAGCCATACACATAGCAATCCCCCCTCCATAGATTAGGAATAGACTGCAGAAGAATGACTTCATCCTGCTGCAGCCGGCTCGTCAGCTGATCGGCCGGCACCCTTTGTGTGCTGGCCATTACTTTGATGGGATTGGCTGGGAATTTACAGGCATGTCGGATCAGCGTGTGATCCAGCATGCGGGAGATTCCTGGTCGATCTCACCAGGTGGTCAATCGGCCGAATAATCATAAAATGTAATAGATTGCAGATTATGAATGACTATCTTTCTTTTATTTTATTCCTTTTTTTTTATTTATACAAAAAAATCCTGAAAATAACTAAATTAAACTGGGCAGCTATCCTCACCTCTTTATAGATAGGGTCACCACCCATAGTGAACCCATGCACCATACATAAGAGATTTTTAGTTTAAACTTTCAGGTCCGATCACTAAAAGTGAGTGGTCACTTATATATTTACTTAAATGCTTTCAGTCTGAAGTCTTATGCAGGAAGCAAATTGATATAATTTAAGGCAGTTGTTCCCAATCTGAGTGACTGGCCCACATTCTTTAGCTGTGTTTAAATAGGGAAGGGGGGGGCTCGATAATTTTCCTTAAAAGAAACATATAAGTTCAGAAGATTGTTTTAACAATTCAGGGATATGCTATGTTTGGATGGCCTTAATATTAAATAGTTTTAATTTACTAATCTCTTTATCTCACTTGACTATTATGTAAAAACATAATGTATTGATTACTTCAAAGTGGTGTCTCACCTGTATTTCTACATCATCACCTCCTGGCAGTTGAATAGTTACATTAAATAAATTGGGTGAACTTTCTTCACTGCTTTCCTCAGCTTTGGTCTCTGTCGATTCTATCATGTGATAGAAAAAATAGAAAATTAGCATGTAGGGAAGTTAACTTAACACGGATGGTTTGATGTATGATGAAATATGTGAGAAGCGTTGAGAAGTTATGCTGACACGTGCAGTATCATATTAGAACCCTCGTTATTTTAGGGTTTTTTTTAGAACTTTCTATAACAATAGCGGAGTGTTCACTTCAATTGAATTCCTGACCACCAACAATAACACCTGTTTTTTTTTTCCAAAACTGAAAGAACTCTTCATCATGGAACAACTTGTGTGTATGGACTCCTTATCTTTTAATCAAATAACCTTAAAGGATATGTATATAATGCCTGGACTTCTTATCTCCATTACCCCCAATAACTCTTCCTAACTCTGATCACTATCTCCACTAACTTATCCTTCATTCTCACTTCCATCAGTCATGTGTGTCAAAACAAAACTGTTGCTATTTATGACCTTGTTATGTTGTGTATAAATGTCTAAAATCAGAATTGTATTAGCCTAAAGAAGGGATCTGTGACATCCCGTAAGTTTACTTCTCTAATGACTTCAGTTATCTTATAAATGCTATTACTTAAACTCCAAACATTCTGTATAACAATAACTACAATTCAATAACTTTCTGTTATTCAAATATGTTCTACCTTCTGAGTGTTTTGAGCTTTTTTGGATGCTTTTCATATGAATGGTAAGGTAGTATGGTAAAGTGCGGATATACAACTTCTCTTCTGCCTGCCCTGTATCAAGAGCGATGTGTAAGTCTGATAAACAGAGCACATAGCCGGTCATATTGATCTAAAGATTTCATAGGGAAAACCACATTCCCTATGTGTAGTTTGTACAGCTCAGGTCCTGCTCTTCATTAATTTTTAGGGGGGAAATCAGCATCCTTGCCTTAGGTATCAGAGGATCTTGTGGTAGCCCTGAAGGACACAACTCATAACACTCCGATGACAGGTGTATGGACTTGTCCTTTGTGAAATTCCAGACTTATAGTGACTGGCATCTCGAAGAAAGTAATGCTAATGCAAGCCTTTATCTGAAGCCCCCCCAGGGAAATATTTCATGTGTACAGTCACAATTTAGCTACCAAGAAGACGCTCAGGTAAAATATTTTGCAGATACCAAGAATGTTGAGATCTATTTTGATGGCCTTGAGTTTCAAAGTCATGTTGAAAAGCAAGCAAACCCCAAGTAAATTGTTGCGTTTTTTGACATATATGAAGAGTGAAATAGTAGTGTCTATAGATTAAGGTGACACACATGAAACCACAAAATAAATGTTGTCTTTGAAATAATAATAAATTATATACATAGACGTAATTCTAAACTGTGGAAAAGGTACTTACACCCTTGGCCCAATGAGCTGCACTTGTACCAGAATAGAGAAAGCCTATTCACCACTCCACAACCCCATGCCTTCAGTAGCCTCAATGCATCTACTCCCCTCTACCACCCCAATTCCATTAAGGGCAAGATGTGTGTGGGTTTCCTTGTCTGAGCTGCCATTTTTTAAATCCTACCACAACATTCTAATGGTATTCTGGGGTCAGTCCATATCCTCTTCGCTATCAAATATTCATTGGTAAATTTAGGACTTTGAATGATTGTTCTATAGCAATATAATTTAACTGTGCTCAAATTTAGTTTTGAAGCTTTTCCTGGAACACATACCATATAGGTTCCATACAGGCATTAATCTTTTTTTTTTACTGTTGATACATCCACTTAGATAGGAAAGAAAAGTATTGGGGTTTGGGGGCTTACTTTAGTTTAATTTAATTTAATTTAATAATTTGCTGGGACTAAAGTGCATTACGATTTCATTATTATAAAGTAATACAATTTAAGCCCTTTTCCTGAATTATGACAACCAAAACCTTGTTTTCTGATTAGTTATACAAACCAGTTGAAACAGTCCTAGGAATCTAAGGGGTTGTCCCCACTGGTGAAGCTGGATGCGCTTCAAAGTTCAAGCGGGGTTTCAAAGTTCAAGCGGCGTTTCAAAGTCCAAGCCGCTTTGCAAAAGCAACCGTGCAAGTGGGGACAAGCCCATTGAAATTAATGGAAGCGGCTGTCCACTGCCGCTGCCGCGTGGCCAACTTCCCCTGTGGGGACATGCCCTTAAAAAGACAGCAAGACACAGACAATTATGTGTGTGGGAGTAAACCACAGTACCACAGAGCCATGGGGGAACATACAAAATGCTTGCAGGTAGTACCCAGGCTAAGATCCGAAACAATAATCCCAGTGTTGGAAGGCCACAGGGATAAACCACCATTTTGTCAGAAATTCTTTTGTAAAGCTGAAGTTCTGCTTTTAGGAACAAATAGCAATACAAATACTTCACTTGATGCAATAATGATAATGGTTTAATTAAAGATTGTGGCTGGTTGGATATAACTGGTCATTTAATGATGTTGTCTTTGGTTGTATGTGGACTGGTGTGGGTAGGTTTACTGTAATTTATGATTATATGGACAGTTAGCAGATACCTACCATATATACTAGACTATAGGACAACCTGAGTATAAGCAGAGGTACTTAATTTTATCTACAAAACTGGAAAAGGTATTGACTCAAGTATAAGCAGAGGGTGGCAAAAGCAAAGTCAGATAGTGGAGTTTTCTAAATGAGAAAAATATAGAGAAAGCATCATTGCCCCTAGGAATAAATCAAACATGTGAATCTCAGTGCCCAAACCTCAATAAAGTTAAGAGGTAAAGAGAAGTTTATTGTTATTACAGAACGGATTTTCAAGGCAATTCTTATGATTCAAACATGAAAATACATTTCCATTTTAAAAAGTCTTTATTATTATTATTGGGACCAATACATGGAATGGAAACTTATTTTCCATTAGTAACACCAGTAACAGTACCCGGCCCCCAGATATACTAGTGTGGCAGTGTGGCGCTGCTTGTTTACATTACATGAGCTGGTGTCGGAAACAAAATGGAGCTTCACAGAGGCTTCCCCGTGCCTTGGATTCTGCAATCTGCGACCCGGGACAGGTGAGTGGACCCTGACTCGAGTATAGCCCAAGGGGAGCTTTTTAAAGTAATTTTTTGGGCTGAAAAAGTCAGCTTATACACAAGAATATACTGGTATGTCATTTTTATAGTATTTTTATTTACTAGGACTACTTTTCAGATGTTTTGTGACCTTTCTGACTTCTGTGTCTCTGCTGGGATATCACTGTTAAAATATGTAAAAACAAAATAATAAAGCAATATGTATATATACAATACTGCAAACATTTTGTGGAATGAACAGAAATTCCTAACAGTCAGCATGGGTATTATATCTGGTCTACACACAGGTAAGTAATTTCTTATTGGTTACTGTTATTCATACATCAGAATTGCTGTTTGTCTGGCTCCGTATATCCATATTTTGTAAGGTGCTATTATTAGTCCAGCCTAAACACAAAGAGAACTTTCTGCAGAGGTAGACGCTGCACATATTTGCAACATACTCAGACTTGT
>CM070032.1:76525739-76555227 GCA_036250615.1 Ptychadena robeensis | reverse complement strand
CAAGAATCATAGATGGATCGCTTAAAACGATTGCATGAGACAAATAACAGCACTCGATTCATGTGCTTTTGACTAAATTTTTGAAACAGAACGGATCCGTGCACGATCCATTTCACATTGTGAAAGTGATTTAGGGCAAAATCGATCGATAGGACACTTTGGACATGCATCAATTTGTATCCGATCGATTTTGTTAAACGATCGCACTAAAATTTAACAGAAAATCGAGACGTCTATGCTCAGCTTAATGGATACTCTAGTGTCCTGTGGATCACAATGAGATGTGTCAATAAAACATTTAAGGTTTATTAACACAAGGTACACCCTACAGTCCCTATAATATCAACCAGTACTTGCAGTATCTGATTTTGCAAGTTCTCCCTCTTAGAAATCATAGAGGGGTCTGGAATTCACATTGTAGATGCATTCCCGATGTTAGAGACAGAATTTCAAATAATTCAGGAAATCACATGATTTTGAAATCACATGGTTTGTAAAGAATTTATTTGTATTGCACAGCTGCACATAAGTATTAGAACACCTGGCAATCAACAAAAATTATGGCTCTTAAAGATCTGTTAAGGCTGCCATACACAGCCTGAGTATGTCAGACAGACCTACTCCGATATGCACCGGAGTGCAAACGTGATGACGTCATCACTTTGCACCCCGGTGCATTATGGGGCCCCTTCAGTCGGCTGGCAGCCTTTGTGTGCCGGCCATAAGCTTCAATGAAGACGCCGGTCTTCATTGAAGCTTATGGCATCGGCTTGCATTGGCTAGAGAATACGGACATGTCCGTTCTCTGGCTGGCCGAGCAGTGGGGCGACAAAGATCTGTCGCCCCATGTGGGCACATGCCGATTAGCGGCCGATTTTTAACCTGACCGACGGCGCGAGCGCGCACGCCCCACGGTCAGGTTAAAAATCGGCCGCTTATCGGCATGTGTATGGCTAGCTATACTTTAAAAAGTCCACCTCTACGCCACTCATTCATCTAAATTAGTTGCACTTGTCTGAGTTCTTTAAATATACTTGTCAACCCCACAGTCAGGCAGATTTCAACTACTACCATGGGCAAGACCAAAGAGCTGTCAAAATACAGCAGAGACACAATTGTGGACCTCCACCAGGCTGGAAAGGGCTACGGGAAAGAAGATCAACTGTTGGAGCAATTGTTAGAAAATGGAAAAGGCTAAAGAAGACTATCAATGAAGACAATAATATCTCACGTAAAATGAGTAGATAACATGATCAGCACATTAGGGTTAAAGCTGGCCATACACCTTCAGATTTCTCTGTCAGATTTCCTTCAGATCAGATCAGATCTACCAACAACCATGTAGTATAGTGTCCTCCCTGATAGAATACATAGTGATTGGAAGGTGTAGAAAGGTCCTCATGTTACATGGTTTTGGTAAAACAAAATCTGATCTGAAGGAAATCTGAAGGTGTATGGCCAGCTTTAGTATACAGGTTTAGATTTAAATCAGCTAACGTAAAAGCTTATCTCACTTTCTTCCTGCATTTAACCTTCACTCGACCTTCTCTACATATTTATATAGCCCAGATGCTGTCATTACATGCTTGCTGCTCAAGGCCAAAACTTGATCCTACTCCATGAAAATATTTCTGGTTTTAAATAAAAAAAATCCTTATTCAGCAGAAGCCCTCAGTCATAAATCACTGTCCCAAGCTACTTTCTACAACCCTTTCAATGTATCCAGTCTTTCCTTAAACAGTACAAGATCCAGTGATGAATACGCTCAGCTCTGGTTCTATACTAGAGATGCTCTACTAGAGATTTTTTTTCTAAAATTCGACCATTTCGACGATTTTGAGTTAATTGCAAAGCCCCTGAGCATGGTATCATCACCAAACTTTCTGGGGGATGTAGAAAAGGGTTGGGGGTTAATCACAAAGAAAAAAGTATGTCGCTAACACATATAGTTTTTGTACAAATTAAGTTCAAAGTCAAGTAAAAATTTCAAACATTTTAATTTCGAATTTGAACTTAATGTATGCAAAAACTCCATGTGCTAGAGCAAAACTCTTTTTTGTTCCCCCAACCCTTTTCTACATCTCCAGCAATTTTGGTGATGATACCATTTTCAGGGGCTTTGTAATCAGCTAAGTTAGCAAGTCGAAAAATTCGACCATCTCTACTCTATACTTGACTTTTAGCATTGGTCCAGTAAAAATGCTAAAGAAGCGGCAGTGATCCAATCAGACTCTCACTTTCCTCAATTTTAAGAAAAAAAGTTTGCAATGTACAGCTTTATTGAGCCACAAAGTAGTTCCTATAGGTTCCACAGAAGGTCTATCATTGTTACATTTACCTAGATTTTCATATCAAAGTCACTTTGACTTTATATCTTTCCCTTTTGATTATTGCATTTCATGTGGGTATGTAAATGTTCCCTCTACCAGCCATAAAGGGATGGACATAATCACTTACAGTCATCAGGTAAGTTGGAAAATGTAAAAAAACTTGACAATCCCCAAAAAATATATACATACCTGCTGTTTCCTGGATTCCATCTTTTTTGCCAGGCTTATGGGGGTTGCAATATCGCAAGTGGCCACTGGAGGCGTTTATAATGGTTTTCTATGGGAAAATGAATCTGTATACATTTCAGTGAACCAAGATTAGCGATTTACACAGCTGTCAGGGCATTCAGAGATTTCAGGCTCAGAGACCGGGAGAGAGGAAGGGCTGCAAGTGACCTTCTTAAATTACTCATTACAGGTGCTGTCCTCCTATTATCAGTAATTCTAATGCCATTCATGCAATGATGAATTTCTGGTGGTAGGTTCACTTTTATTGGCACTAAGGGGTGCCAAAAGACTATACCTCACGTTAGGGCATTAATGGAAAAGTTGACTCGACTTCAGAAGCACAAGTTGCTCCTGAGAGAAGTTCATATAATTTTTTCCTCTGTCTACGCACTTGCATACACACTGCAGTCTCTGAGTTATGCTGACACACGTTCTTTGACCTAATCAATTATTATAGTCACTTCATAAAAAGGGCAAGAACGTTGGCTCATGCAATTTACACACAAGACATGGCAGCAAGTGACAGAAACACATTTTTAGTTTACAAAGTAAACTAGTAAAACAAAGTTTAGAAATACTCTAGTCTAGACCACACAAATAAAAATATTCTTTAATGGCTTGGCTGCCGCAATTTAAGCTGTACCCACTTTCTGTTTTGCAATTAAAGCGGGTTTGGGGGGGGGCGGGGGGATGTTGGTTGTAGTGATGAGAAGTGTCTCCCCGGGAGAGACGCTCTCATCACTGTAGCCGACATCTCTCACCACCTAAGTCTCGCAGATGTGACGATGACATCACAATCCCTCGGGACTGGGCAGGTGCAACTTCCTACAGCCGCACAGGCCCTTAGGAGAGAGGCGCAATGTCAGACAGTGGGTGTGGCGATCTGAAGAACAAACTCTGGATGAGCTGGGCTCCCATGAAAGCCACCCCCGGAAAGCTACGGCGATGCTGCTTCCAGCCGCAGCATTTCCGGGGCTCTGTGGCTTCACTGATCGCGTCACGGTGACGCGGAAGGAGGCGAGGGTGAGCAGTGCCATATACCTCCATGTTAATGGAGGGGCTTCTGCTCTCCAGACCTCACTGCCAGTGTCATGAATGACACTGGCTGTGTGGAGAGGGGAGGGAGGAAATGGCAGGCAATGTACCTCGTACACTGCTGCCATTGCCTGTACCACACTGTTAAAAACAGTGCGGTACAGGCGGTGCGCTAGGGAGGTTAAATTTCCTGTTGATAGATAGGATAGATATGCTCGTCTGCATACTGCTGTTATAACATGCATATTTCAGATAGTGTTGCCTGACCACTGGCCAGATTGTTCTATCCCAATATTTCTGCAGATCTGCCACTCGCTTTTTTTCACCATACTCTAGAGATGGCTGCACACTTTCTTCCTATTCTGATGCTCATTTTGAACTTCAGCAGTTCGTCTTCACGTCTACATGCCTACATCCCTGCATTAAGCTGCTGCCGTGTGACCGGATAATTGTTTACTGTTCAACAGGTATACATAATGAAGTGTCCAGTGTACTTACCTTAACCCCCTGGCGTTCATCACACCAGGGAGAGAGGGTGCCAAAGGGAATTGTACTGGATACAGCGATAACAATACAATTCAAAGTGGAAAAAACACAAAACACATTTCCACTTGTAATAAAAATTTTATTATAAACAAAACAAATACATACTGTTTTGAAATCTTTTTTTAAATGTAATTGTTTTTTTTAGTTCCAAAATATTTTTATTGATTTTTCAAAAAACATAAGTATACAGAAAAAAGATACGAAAACACAGACATATACGTATACATCCGGCCAACGCAGCCAGAAACCCTCAAACCCCCCCAACACCCCCCTCCCAACCGTCTTGAAAACACCACGCATTAGATGTTTTTTTTTACATAATTGTGTGTTTCAAACATTATTATATTCAGGATGTCTACTAGACCCTTGTACGGACAGATTTTGGGAAGTTACATGCCTACAACATAAAAAAAATCAGCGCAAGAGCGCTGTGCATGCGCCAAGTCTTACTTTTTTGCTCCAGTTCTTATTGTTTTCAATGGCAGCCTGCAAAAGCAGAAGCACGCGGATGGCTGCAGGAAACACAATCTCATTAAGAAGTATGGAATACTAGTATAGGTAATCTATTATGTTAGTTGATATTAATGGGTAGAACTATGAACAATGTTTTTAAAAGATATTTCATTTTTTCCGATGCATGGCTTGTCATCGTTGTATGTTGCTTTTGGATTGAGGAGCTCAGCTTCTTTAGCTTTGTCACACAGGATTGTGTTTTCATACATTTTCATATCGGGCACTGGTTTCCTGTGTCTGTATATGCTGCTGAAGTAAGATAATGGTTTCCTAGCCAAGCAGAGCCACCTAGCTGTGAAAGGCTGAAGGAACACAAACTGATTCCACACCGTACATAAACCCCACCGTACATTCTAAAACGGGGTGGGCAAATTTTTGTCATGGGTTTTTAAATGTGACATAGGGGCCGGACCAAAAGCCTGCAAGGGCCGCACGGCATTGGGGTCCTAAGTTCTTGTAGCTAGGCCAGGGTATTAAATAAAAATGAAAAAATGAATAAATAGAAGCTTTTTATAGAGATGCTTAGGCTGTGCAAAAATCACATCCCATGCATCTGCATTGGACTGTCTACATTGTCGCATTTAGGCGCGATTTGGTTCTTTAAAACGCCAAGCCGGACGTTCTGCCGCACCAAAATGCATCGAAAAACGCACAGAAACTGCTCTGTGCTGATTTCGGTCTTTTTTTTTGCCTTGTGTGAACATTCTTCCCTTAACCCATCCACATCACTTCCTGCCTCCCTATACATGTGAATTGATGACAGAGTTTATAAGTAACTCCTCTTTTAATAAAACCGATTGACTTCATAAGCGCTCTTTCACTCTAGCTGTGCGGTAGCTGTGGTACAGTACCACAATGCAGCACGGATAGCATTAATGCAGTGTACATTTCCAGGCTCTTTCACACTAGCTGTGCTGTAGCTGTGGTACAGTACCACAATGCAGCACGGATAGCGTTAATGCAGTGTACATTTCAGGGCTCTTTCACACTAGCTGTGTTTTACCTTTTACGGCCCTTTCACACTATGTGCGCTGGGCCTGGGGTAAAGCCCCCCATAGATTCCCAATTCCCAGCCATAGTTGTCGCAGACCAACCTGTGTGCTCGCTCCTGCCGAGCACATAAAGGTTGGTCGGCCGCAACTATGAGGGAGCCCACATTGAGTTTTGTAGAAAAAAGCCGGCAGGTCGGATCGCACACGGATCCGTCCTGCTGGTTTTTTTCCTGCCCGACTGTGCTGCAGGCTGTTAACTCGGAGGGGAAGTCTCCTCCCTCTCCGAGTTAATTGGCTACAGTCTGACAGGAATCCCGTGTGTTAGTGGAACACACAGGATTCCTGTCCGTTCTGTAGCAGACTGCTTACAGCGTGGAGACGTCACCACGCTGTGAAGAGTCTGCTAAATGTCGGCCATGGATCGGGACGTCTATGGCCGGCTTTACACTTCATGCCAATAATGTACGTGGTAGCGGTAATCCAACCACGTCCATTAATCCTGCATGCTACCGGGGAAAAAAAAACACATTTTGCAATGCGCTCCACCATACACGTGCTAGACCTGCATAAATACATACAGCAAGGTGTTTTTTGTAACCCTTGCCGCGCTGTGTTGCGGTACTGTTTGGAACCGCAGCAGCTGGGCGGCTACTGTAAACATGCCCTCACACTAGTCTAGGGCTGTTGTGTTTGTGATGCATCTTTGCCCTGCAGCATGCAGTTTTGCAGGCACAGCGCAAGCAAGCACATTGCAACACCTATAGCTCTCTGATGTATATAATTTCTAAGCAAGGCAATCCGCATTGAGAAAATCAAGCGACAAAGACACTCCATGTTCAGAACAAAGCGAGGCAATAAGTGACCCGTCACACACTTCCTGCTACCAAAAATTCTCAGCTTTCCTGTGAAATTTGCATACACTATTGAAGCCTTATACATTCTATTGCAGGCAAACTTTGGCCCCTAGCACACAATCTAAACAATTATCCTCTAGGTGTTATCTCCACTGATTGCAGGGAATAAAGGCTGCCATACACACCCCGATGGTGTGCAGGCAGACCAGTCCCGATATGCACCGAGATTCATACATGATGACGTCATCACGTTTGCACCCCGGTGCATTATGGGGCCCCTTCAGTCGACTGGCACCCTTTGTGTGCCGGCCATAAGCTTCAGTGAAGACGCCTGTCTTCATTGAAGCTTATGGCATCAGCTTGCGCCGGCCAGAGAATATCGGACATGTCCGTTCTCTGGCCGGCCGAGCTGTGGGGCGGACAGGGATCTGTCGCCCCATGTGGGCACATGCCGGTAAGCGGCCAATTTTTAACCTGACCGACGGCGCGAGCGCGCACGCCCGTCGGTCAGGTTAAAAATCGGCCGCTTATCGGCATGTGTATGGCAAGCATTAGGGTAGCCAGAGCGTCTTGACACCCAGGCCTTAGTTTGCCCACATATGTTATAAAAGTATAGGATACATTCGCCATATTTAGGATTAAACAGAAAAAACGGTTTTGTTTAGGAAAAAGATCCTGTCTGATAAATCTCCCTTCCCCGCATATTTGGAAATAAAGGATTCTGCACTGGCGATGCAATACAATATCAATTGCATGAAACAATAAAAAATCTCCAAACTATTAGATCAGCTAACCATTAATTGCAACTAAACCCTGAAAAGAAGCAACAACAGAGCAATAACATCACATATTGTAATTGAACATTCGGTTTCAGAACATTGAGTCTTTACATTTCTATTGCCACAAACAACTAGCTTTTATTGAAATGGTTTTGAGAGAATGAAACTTCTTAAACAGTCACAAACATTTGTACGTTGTGAATAGAAGATGTGAAATCAATAGGAGCTGCTTTCCTTTAAATTTCCATGTCTTAAGCTAGCCATACACGTGTCGGATTCCATGTCCAATCGATTCATCATCCGATCGATTCCGGCGATTCTGCCGGGAATCGCAGGTGTGATCAATCGGCCAATTAAGAGTATCCATCGCAGCATACCACCTTGTCCGAGCGGATTCCAGCACGATTCCGTGTGCGATTCCACCTCCGATTCCACCTCACAAATGGCAACTCCCCCTGATCCGGGCAGAATCGGATGAGAAAGACCAACATGTTGGTTCTCTGTCGGATCCGATTCTGGGCCCCTGAACGATCGGACCTGATCGATCGGACAAGGTGGGCTGCATGCGATTCCGGCACGATCGTTTCGCGTGCATGCGCCCGGAATCGATCGTGCCGGAATCCGGTGCGAATCCGACACGTGTATGGGGGCCTTTTGGTGCAGCTGAAGATGCATTTTTAATCGACTCAAGCTCAAATCAATTGCGTGATCAATTATTCCCGCTCAAAGAAACCTCCATAGAACAGGGAACTAACATGTTGGTAAACCTTGTTCGATTTCCATTACTTTGGATGGGAACAGAGGGGCTCCATCTGGGATCTCCTTTGCAGACGTTTGTGTCTCTGTGCTGCTCGTCAGATCCACCAGGATTTAGAGACATGTAGGTTCCCGTTTTGATCAACCTTTTTCACGAGTGATTGATCCCGCTCAAAGTAAGGCTGGATAGCTCCATATTTCAATAGATTCAAGCACAATCGAGCGCCAAAAGACTTCCTGCAAATATTGCTCTCCCTAAGATTTACCAGAAATGTTTTTATTGCAGTACAGTACATATTTTTTGTGATACTGTCATTTGATTTGCCAATAAAACTATTGCTATTTGTACACAAAACATGAAGAAGCCAGAGTCCCAGATAGTGAAGCAAAAACAATCTTGTAATAAAAACAATATGATCCTTACAGAAGGTTCAAAGACGTTTAGAGGTTACTTTGCTGCTTTACCCCCCAGTAAGCCTTTACCGTTTGAATATTAGGAAACCAAAGAATTCTGTATTTGCAGTGTAGGGTCTATTGTCAAACAGATGGGTCTCGGTTGGAGGTTATGGGCCTTTTAGCATGACCAAAGCATACTTTAAAAAGGAGCCAGGAACGGTTTAAGGCAAAGCACTGGAAAGTTCTGAAGTGGCCAGCAAGTGAGTGCAAATCTAAATCCCATAGAGCTCCTGTGGAAAGACTTTGAAACAACAGTTGGGAAAAGAAAGACCTGGAGCAAGTGGCAGAGTTGACCAAAATTCTAGCACAGAGATGTAAAAGATCAATATCCTTAAAGCTAGCCATACACGTGTCGGATTCCATGTCCAAACGATTCATCATCCGATCGATTCCGGCGATTCTGCCGGGAATCACAGGTGTGATCAATTGGCCAATTAAGAGTATCCATCGCAGCATACGATTCCGGCACGATTCCACCTCACAAATGGCAACTCTCCCTGATCCTGGCAGAATCGGATGAGAAAGACCAACATGTTGGTTCTCCGTCGGATCCGATTCTGAGCCCCTGAACGATCGGACCTGATCGATCGGACAAGGTGGGCTGCATGCGATTCCGGCACGATCGTTTCGCGTGCACGTGCCCGGAATCGATCGTGCCGGAATCCGGTGCGAATCCGAAACGTGTATGGGGGCCTTAAGACCAGTTCAAATTTACCCACTTTGCCATGCATATATAACCCCTCCCCCCCAGCCTCTTCAGCACCATTGATGAACAGGAAGACCCCAAAAAGATCGGAGGATCCACAAATATTCACAGAGAAAGGAGAGTACCCCACGTGTAGCTCAGGGTGAGTTTGCAGGGAAGATGCCCAGGAGGTTAATTTTACCATATCTGCATAACCAGCATTAAAAGAATGGAATATTTTCTGGATTCCATATGAGACATGTCCTACATTAAAGATTTTTTGTTTTGTTTGAAATAACTCACTAACCTACCTAACTCTCCTTTTTTCAGTCACAAGCCCTCCCAGGTAGTCATTTCACATCTTGTAAGTTGTGTTATTAGTTGGAATGACTCATTCTGCTACCTAATCATTGTGGATACAAAGCAAATCATTGACAATAAGGGTACAATGTGGCATAAGTGAGGTAGTCAGGCTGATGACTTTTCTAGAAGATGCGTCATGCCGCATGATGACACAGAGGAGCCGGAAGGCAGCGGGGGCATAGGTGGTTTGAAAGTTGGAAAAGTAAGCAGTGTGTCATGATCCACTTAATGGTCAACCGAGCCCCCTTGGTTTTTAGTCACACCAACCATTGTTTCCTACCATGTTTAAAATAAAAATTACGTGTGGGCAGCTTATTATTTGATTTACTAACCTTTAAGTATTTACAGTAATATACAATAAAATACAAAATGTGAGAATTAAACTTAAAGGCTTTTTAACCCTTCGTGTAGAAACAAAACCATGAGCACTTACACTTATGTTATAAAATACACTGTAACTGTAAATTCTATATATTGTACAAACAAAGCCTAATCTTTGCTCTTTTAAGGAACTTTATAGCAGAAAATAATTCTAGCTTGCACAGCAACTTCCTACATTGTGACAAACTGACTTGACATCTCTGGAATATGTACAGCAGATTCTGCAATCCTCATTACGAGAACAAAGCATAGTCTGCTCCATTACTTTAGTTAAGTGCCGCACGTTTCTGGGACAGATAATGCATTACATTGTTTACATTTAAGGCAATACCAATGAGGTTAATGTAATTTTCTACCTGGAATTCTCTACAAGCATCCATAGACTTTAGAATATCATACTTTCTGGTGTAAAAAGCATGAACTCTCATTGTGTTGGTATTTCTACCTGTCTGAATGGCTTTTTGTGCTGCCAGACTCTTGAGATTGTCTGATTCCACTGAGGAACTGGTAGGAACATAAAATAAAATGCATTAAGGGGTTAAGGTGAATGCCAGGAGAAAAAAAGTACATAGATTTGAAAATAGTGCCAGCCTGGAAATATAATTTGTCCAGTAAAACTTGATTGAGCTCCAAACTTTCTGTTGGGACCGACAACACAGAACATGTGCAAAAATAAAGACCAAAGTGGGAGGTGGGCCTATTGGCTGAATATGTCAATCGAAGGTATCTAATAAGTAAATGGCCTCATCGCTATATATACATACATAACAAAACTTATTAAGTAGAAATTTAATGAACTGGGGTAGGCTTGCCCCAGGGACTTTAAATAGGCCTAAAGAGTAACAATACAATAGATAATACTTTATGCGAATACAACTTTATTAAACATGATAAAAAAAACAATGGATGTAAAGATCCTGACTCAATGGGTGACATAAAACAGATATTCAAGTGAATGGCTATGCACGGCCTCATCACAGCCACGGGTGTCATGGTAGCTTCCCAATCAGTCAATGCTGAGGAGGGAGCCTGGTCTGGCGACCCTCAATTGTCTCCCCCCAAGAATGTGTGCGAAAATGAAGACCCAACTAGTACTCTATGGAAATGTATTCCTAGGGAAGGCACCTTTTGGATAGACAGGAGCGTGTGCCCCCCAACAATTAGTTTGTGGCAGTGCTTGCATAGGAAGTCAGAGAAAAGGAAAAGGGCTGAAAAGAAATACCATTTACTTATGAAGCACTGTTTGTATGTTGGAATAGTTATTTTTTCACATAAGTGTATAATAACTCTTTAACCTCCTTAGTGTTCATGACGAGCCCATCTCGTCCAGAGTTTGTGTGAAGAATGAAAGCCGGAAAGCTATGGCGATGCTGCTTCCAGCGGCAGCATTTCCGGGGCTCTGCGGCTTCACTGATCGCGTCGCGGAAGGGGGCGAGGGTGAGCAGTGCCATAGACCTCCATGTTAATGGAGGGGCTTCTGCTCTCCAGACCTCACTGCCAGTGTCATGAATGACACTGGCTGTGTGGAGAGGGGAGGGAGGAAATGGCAGGCAGTGTGCCTTGTACACTGCTGCCATTGCCTGTACCACACTGTTAAAAACGGTGCGGTACAGGCGGTGCTCTAAGGAGGTTAAAGTGAGCATCTGTTTGCTCTGAACATCTGATGCTATTGTTAATTCCAATATTCACACTGAATAGCATCAACTGAGAAATATTCCTTGTACACCTTTGCCTGCCGAATAGTGATATAAAAACATTAACAGAAGGGCAATGAGGGGGTAAAGCATAATTTTTTCTTAGTCTTCATTAGACCCATTTAACCCTTGTTAGCAACCATGACATCTTTTATAGACTACACAATGAAAGACACAAACATGTTGGCACTTAGTTAAAACAGTTTAATACAATGAAATAAGAATGGAAAGTCTGAAGGTGATGAATGAATCATATATTAAAATTTAAATAGAGATTTGTAGAATACATTTAAAAGTCACCAGTACACTATGGCAAATGAGCGATTTAGTCTTTTCTCTTGCTCTGAAGCATTTGGAACAAATGTTAGAATGTACCGGTTTCCTTCTGCTAATAAAAAACTAAAAATAAAAACTACAATTTATTGCCTTGCTCCTTCATCATTTTAGTGACCTTTAAAAACAAAGATGCAAGTTAGTGGATGGTCATCTCCGTTACTTCACACACCAGACGCTGGCGAGTTACAGACCTGGCTCTGTAACTGGGTGGTACAAAATGGTGGGTGGCTCATTATAAAATACTGGCTGCAGGTCCAGGGATGACTAGAAGATCCACAGATCACGGCTTTTCCACAGTAAGCTCAAAATAGCTACAGAGAGGATTTCTTACCGACGGCTGTGAAAGAATCCAGCGTACAAACAAGTGCAAATACATTCACTCTAGGCAGTCATAGTTTGGCAATATTTGGCAAGCAATATGCTTGGATATCTAGTTTCCTTTCATAACTGTAAGGATTTGTTTACTCTTCGGCACAGTTTTAGGACAGAACCTCCAACTCTGTAAAAGGAAAAAAAAATAAAGGTTACACTGTGAGCAGGGGAAGAGGAAAATGTGTCCGACAGCAAGTATACTCTATATAGCTGTATAGTTGAAGCTTGTGTAACCCCACCTGATGTATACACCCCTGCAGTCCAACATGAATGGTGCTGCTAGACTCATTTAAGGCCCCCGTACACCTTACAATATTTCCATACAATTTATGTACAATCAATTTTTGTTCTACCAAAACCATGTAATATGAGGAACTTTCTAAACCTTCCAATCTCTGTATTCTATCAGGGAGGTCACTGGAAATTGTATGGATCGATCTAAGGATGTATGGGGGTCTTAACTCATTTAAGGGTCCCCATACACCTTTAGATTTCTCTGTCAGATTTCCTTTAGATCTCCTTTTGTTTTACCAAAATCATGTAATATGAGGGACTTTCTAAACCATCAAGTCTACCTGGGTTCAATCAAAGAGCACTACAAAGTTGTTGGTAGATTTAAAGGATATCTGACACAGAGATTTAAAGGTGTATATGGCTAGCATAACTGTTTCTCATCCGCTGCTCTTCATGTGCAAATCTCTACACTTGTTTCCAATTGGCCTGAAAATTAAAATTTTTGCTTTTAAATCACTCCACACCTTCTACATAAATACACCCCTAATAAGTAACCGCCCCCTCCGCTCCTCCAGTGACCTACTAATGACATCCCTCCATCGCTCATGACATCATCACATGCGTGACTTCAAGACTTCTCTAGGGCCGCTCCTACTCTCTATAACTCTCTCCCTCACCCCATTAGACTTGCTCTTTTAAAAAGCCCTGAAAACCCACCTCTTCAGTCTCGCCTACCCATCTTCCTACTCCTAACATCACAATCATGCCAGTCCCATCCCCCCCCCCCCCACCTATTGCATACTCAGTTCCCCCACCTATTAGATTGTAACTCCGATCGGGCAGGGTCCTCTACTCTCCTGTGTCCTAACCCACACCTGTGTGTTATCTTGTGTTTTGTACAGTGCTGCGTAATATGTTGGCGCTATATAAATAAACTATAATAATAATAACAATAATAAACTTTACTAAATAATTTGGGCACAAGATTAAATTGTGTGAAACTTGCAACATCCCGATTACATATAAAAATTATACATATAATAATAAGACAGCATACAAGCACTTCAGATGCCCTTAACACCTCAGGTAGTATTTTCGGTACATTTACATTTAAAAGCTTAAAATGTTTTACCACAAATCTTTCCAACAGACCTTTAGGCTGGCCATACATGGGTCGATAACTGTTCAATCGTTGAACCCTTGAGCGTGATGGCGTCACCACACTGCGCTCGAGCTTCATTGATTGAATGGAGACGATGCACAGCACTTCTGTGCAATTGATCCCATTTGATCGTTTGGTAACTGCTATAGAACAGGGTTTACCAACATATTGGTTATCTGTTCGACCAAGCTTTCTTCAAGCAGGATCAATTGATCCCTCTTGAAGAAAGGATGGATGCAATCAATTCAAAAACAATCGATCACCTCAAATGCGTATGGCGATCAATTGTGCTCGAATCTATTCAAAAATCGACCCGTATATGGCCAGCCTAAGACCGTAAGTCATATTAGGTCATCAACGACTAATGATTTGGTAAAGTCAAGTCATTGGTCACTAAAGTCGTAGTTAAGTTGACATGTCGTCACGACATCACCTCCCCTCCCAGCCAATAGTGACAGAGAGAAGGTCAGCAAGCACACAGAGAGCTGTGGGCCCGACCACTGTGCATGCATCTCTGCAGGGTGGTGAGAGTTTTCAAGATAGGGGAAATTATTTATTATATATATATATATATATATATATATATATATATATATATATATATATATATATATATATATATATATATATATATATATCAAGATAAGAAAACATTGGCAGTATTTGCAGGGAGAGGAGGTACAAAAATAAAGTTCCCTCCCCTACCTCCAAATCAAGACAGAGACTGCATGCACAGAGAGAGAAGGTCTTGTACCCCTCTCTCTATATATATATATGTGCGCAGACTGGCACAAAAAACAGAGGGGCAACTAGTGCACTCACCACAGAAGTGGTCGCCTCCAAGGTCAACTAGTTGGTTAATACCCCAAGTCATACAAACATCAACTTTTGCTCATTTAATTGGCTTGTGAAACTGAAATATAAACTGTTCACCTAATATTGATCGATGGTACTACTACGCAGTGTCATCGATACATATCGATCCATTCCTTTCTAAAGGCCCGTTTGCAATCCTCTGTTGTTGTTCCAACCTGACTAATCAAGGCTCTTTCAATATTATGCCCGATATCAATTGCTTCAGTCAGTAATTTTCAGACCAACTTCACATAGAAGCTCGTATGAAGTCTGCTTGTCAGCATTCTGGAATATTGTATTTAAGTTTCACTATAAATCAGGTTATTTACATTACAATAGAGTATTTATAAAGTCAGTGTGGCTCGTAGTAGAAGTACAGCAGCCAACACAAATAGTATCATTTTCAGAATTATTAAGGAAAAGCTGTGTAAAAGCTTCTGATGGAAGCTGCCACAATTAGGGGACTATATGCAAATCCAAGATCAATAATGTAATAAAGAGTGATGCAGAACATGATGAACACCACAATGTTTAACTATGAAATAAAACAAGGCATTTGTTCTAAGTAACTGTTTTACCTAAATAATCTGATCTATCTAGCTGAAAACCATTAACCCATCAAAAAAGGAGGCAATTTCAAAACATTACCTCTGCTTAACTTTAACGTCTCCTGTCAGTCACCAGTGTGAAGAATTATTCTGATGAACCTGTAAAGAAACACAGATATTCTGGTGACGTCACTTGCCTTCATGTGTATTCTACAGCAATACAAGTAATTTGTACATAACTACTGAAAAGGTAAATCCTAAGTGATGGTATCCACACAGTATATTCATAATAAATGAAAGAATAAACGAATACATTTTAGATAAATGTATAATTTTATATAATACAGCAAAATATGCAACTTAAACATTCATTTGACAATCCCTATTTAAACTGTAAAATAATTTGTGGTAAAGCAAAATAACTCCTCTTCTGTTAGAAGTAAAGAAAGGTCAGGGATAGAGCATGTACCCATATGCGGGGCCGCCAGCAGCGTGATTCTAATCGCGCCCATGTTATTCAATGGGGCTCTTCCCAGGCTGCGGTTGGAGGGGGCTCACCGTGTTTTTGATTGCGGGCCACGGCAGAAAGACGTGAATGGCCTTGGCTAAAAAACGTATCTCAATTGAGACGTGGTTTTTACCCGTGGCCATTCAATCGCCCCGTGGGTGGCCACACATGTGAGAACATAGCCATACAGACAGAAATGAAAAAATCTAATCTTTCTCTACCATACTTAACAAAATTTTTTAATTAAAATTTCTGTGTTGCTATCCTCCCTTCCTCCCTCCTTCCCCTTCACATGTGCTGAAAAAAAATTTGCGCAGCTTATTTCAAAGGGAGGTCAATGGCGCAGCCCCTCTCCAGTGACACCTTAGGGACGGGCTTGGAAAGATCAGCAGGTCTGGAGATATGAAGGGAAGCCTCTAAGGTTAGTTTGGAGTTAATATTGTTAGTATACAAATTCACCCAAAAATAACTGTGGCAAACCATCCAGGAGGTTGAAGAACAAGGTCACAAAGAGATGTCTAACAAAACAAAAAAAAAGAACAAATCTCTTCATTAGCTGAAAGCATTTAATTGTATTTATAAAGTTTTCAATAATCACTATTGATTCATTTAAACCAGATGTATACTCTAAAAACAAAAATTTTAAAACTGGGGATGCTCTGCCCCCTCCAGTGTCACCAGATTCAAATCTGGCTGGCTGCCGGGTGCAAGGGGACATCAGAATGCCAACATCTACCCTCCCAAATCCCCTTGTGCCCACAACGTCACCAGGTAAATATATTTTTCTTATCTGATAATCAAATACAGATGCGGAGGTGGTAGGACCGCTTTAATTAAAAAGTGTACATTCAAAGAACACTGAAAATGCATATAAAAAAATGACAAAAAATGCTTAAATTACAACAAATCTTACCTGAGCGTAACCCTTCAAACTGCTTGGTGTTTTAAAATCTCCTTTCAAGATCTACAAAAACATAATGCCTCAGTCATAAATCCTACACACATAGTACATTGGCATATCAAACACACATGGAGGATTAGTTAAATTTTTCTGTTGTGAGTCTACACACCTAAGTTCCTAAATATCAGCAAGTGTAATAGCAATGTTCTACAACGCAGTCCTGGGTACATGTGGAACACCAGACATTTCCAAGCTGTGTTTTCTGGCAGTGATATCCTGATTATGTTAATGTTACTTTGAACTAACCTGACTAAAGGGCCATTATGAAGTGGTAAGCGAACCAATGTATGCAAATAAAGGGCTTACTCTACAACAGAAATATGGATCCAGTGACAGGCAAATATGAATACCGTATTTTTCGGACTATAAGACATTTTTCACACCCAAAATCGGGGGAAAAGGTGCCTGTGTCTTATGGTCTGCATGCAAGACCCTGTCGCGCCTTGGCTCCCTGCCAGCTCTCCCAGCAAGGAGATTAGCCGGGGAGCTGGAGGAGTTGTCAGATGAGAGATCCGTCCACAGCCAAATCTCAAAATCTATCAACTGTATAATTGCTTATGCCAGCAGAGCTCAGAGCCCTGCTGGTATAAGCAATAGAGAGAGATAGATGAACTGCCATCTATCCCTCTCTCCGTGGAAACTGCAATCACTCTGCAGCTTCCATGGACACAGGCACAGCCAGAGAGGAGAGGGAAAAGACTCTGCAGCCTTCCCCCACCCCCCTCCTTCCAATCAGTGAGGAGAATGACTTGATGTGCTGTGAGTGTACTGCTGCTACTGACATCTACTAGCTGAATTTGATATTGCATTAATTTTATCAATAGCAATAACCCAATTGATTTAAACACTTAAATATTTTTTTCTGTTTTTCCTGCTTTAAAAACTGGGTACGTTTTATAGTCCAGTGCGTCTTATAGTCAGAAAAATACGGTACTTGAACGGTAGAGCGAGATACTATGATCCTGATCCCTCCTATCACCAGTACAATAAAGCCTGCCATACACGCACCGATCAGCAGCTAATTGACGGGCGTGCGCACTTGCAGCTGTCGGCAAAATCGTCCGTCGATCGGGGGTGCCCAACAGCTCGGCCGGCCAGAGAACGGACATGTCCGATATTCTCTGGCCGATGCCAGCCGATGCCGTTACTTTCAATGGAGACCAGCGTCTTCATTAAAGGTAACGCCCGGCACACAAAGGGTGCCCGCCTATGCTGTCAGCTCGGGACTGCAGCATGATGACGTCATCACGCTGCTTTCCAGAGCAGATCTGAGCAGCTCGGTCGGCCCCCACTCGGTGCATGTGTGGGGGCCTTAAGTTTGGCTGCTTTAATACAGAGAAAATGGAAGAAAGGAATAGACAATGTAGTAAGCAGGCAAATCCTAGTTTCCATTACCAAAATTAAGCCATATTAAACGCTATGCCCAAAAGATTCACAATAAGCCCTTTGTTAGTATAAATCGAAAACAAAGCAAATAAATAAAATTATTTTGAATCCATTATTGCATCAAGTATGCATAGGTACATCTAGCTAGAGTTATGGTTCCTTAGCAAACGAAGACTAAATTCTGAACCTTTAAGATGGCCATACACCTTTAGATCTCGCTGTTAGATATCCTTTAGATCTACCAACATCTATGTGGTATAGGGTCTACCTGTGATTAAACACAGGTAGACTTAATGGTTTAGGAAGTCCCTCATATTACATGGTTTTGGTCAAGCAAAATGAGATCTAAAGGAAATCTAACAGAGAAATAAAAAGGTGTATGGGGGCCCTAAGTTCTTTACCAAAACCAATATAGCTATGCTTTACAAAGAGTCAAAAACAAAGGCGTGTGTGAAAGAAACAAAAATCATTATACTCACTCTGTGAGTGTTGTTGACAACTACAGCGTCTGGGTTACCATATCTTGGTGGGTTGGCATAGGGATCATAGCCAAGTCTGGCAAGCATTGGAGCAATACGAGGCATGTCTTCTACAATGTCTGTAGGAAGTTTTCCAACCCATTTAGACAGGGCCTCAAGGTTTACAGGCTTCATTACTTGGTCTGTTGACTTTTCAGTTCTGAAAATGTACACCCTTTTGTTAGTTACTGACTGGTCAAACACAAAGGTCTAGATTTGATTTCTCTTTGTATCTTAGGATCGAAAATCGTATGACCTGACTGTTTAAAATGAAAATGCAAGCTCATTAAGATGGTACAACACATGAGATGAGGGATATCAAACATAAATAAAATACATTAACAATCTGCTGATATGTAACAGATGAAGCAGATTTTAAAAACATTATAATCTATATATCAGAGAATCAGATAATTATTTAGTGGGCTGTTGGATCAGGAAAGGTAAATTTCCACTTGCCCAGAAAAGCAGAAACACTGTCAAACGTATAGATTAATACAGAAGAAAATGTGATCATAAAGACTGCAATATTATGTTTGTTTCATCTAGCCCAGGGGTGGCCAATTTTTTTTGGATT
This sequence comes from Ptychadena robeensis, assembly GCA_036250615.1. NCBI lineage: Eukaryota > Metazoa > Chordata > Amphibia > Anura > Ptychadenidae > Ptychadena > Ptychadena robeensis. The sequence goes on along the minus strand of CM070032.1, from coordinate 76,536,158 downwards.
TTTGATTTATGGACCACAATAGGTATTTAAATTTGACAGAGGGGCCTGACAATGAACCTGTGAGGGTGGAAAAGGAAAACATTGAAAAATTTATTAAAAAAGTAATCATCATACTGGTTACCAGGGAGGTTAAAAAAGAAAAAAGAAACATATAAGACAAATTATATATATAAAAAATTTGGCTTTGGATCGTAAATCTAAGCAAACTACATGCTCTAGCAGGAGACCTGTATAATCATCCTCTAGGCATTATCTCCACTTATTGCAGGGAATGAGTTGAGGGGAGTCAGGGTGTCTTGACAAAGGACCGGATTAAAATATTAAAGGGCCAGATTTGGCCCCCAGGCCTTAGTTTGCCCATGCTTGATCTAGTCGATACAACATTACCTTCCTTCATGTAATTCCATAAGGACTCGGAGTGCTCATTTACACTATATGCCCATCATGCCCTGCAGAGCTCTGACATAGAACACCTGTGTTATTATTCCCATGAGCTGTGTTATGCATCGCAGTTTGTCATTGCACTGCTGCGTGTATTTTGGGTGCCAATGTTTACATGACACTTATATTGGAAACGCTAACAAAGCATATTCAGCAACGCATAAGGTGTGTATTGTGCATAATGCATTCACCAGAGTGCATATAGTCTGCAAAGAACCAAATTTTGCTCACCCCTTCAAGAATCAATGGTTATAGCAATGCCTCCTAAATAGTGTCAAAAAGAACTAAAGATAGGGATCCACCGATGTCTGCGCAAGCCTTCCATGCGTTACTGTGGGACATCAACACGGTGGAGGCTCGGACTGACGGATCGGGAGCTCTGACGGGCTGTGGAGACAGCCCTGTCAAAGCCCCAATGCGGTCAATGGTCAGTTCGTGCACTTTGCTCATATCCCCACAGTGAATGAAAGAAAAGTCGGTGGGGTTCACCATTTACAATATATTGTGCCTGCAACATATCAGCAAGTAAAGTTTCCCCTATTCTGGCATGCTCACTTTCCAGAAACAGCAAGCAGGCAGAGAGTTTCGTTTTTCATTACCAGGCCACATCCCAAAAAAGCAATGTGATCACACAACTTTGAACTCATAGGCAGCAGACTAAGGCCCAATGATACTACTAAGGTGTTCCAGAATAGGTCACAATAAACACTAATACCCAATATAATAGGCCACACTGAGATAACAGACGAGTTTGGTGGAGAATATTGTGAGAATAAACTTTAGAAGCGGTACTGACTTTGACAGAGAGACTCCTCCAGGTTTCCCGATCAGTTCCTCATGATGCAGCACTGCATCCTGCCAGGGTATACCCAGAAAGTCTATAATTGCTTCCATTGTTTGCTTGGGGTGCAAGACTAACTGTTCATAGTAAACCGGAAGGCACTTCCGCTCCCCAATTTCTAAGCACTGTGCGTACATAATCTCTATCGCTTTGTTCCATTTGGTGAGGCAGTCTCTGTAACTGTTTAAGTCAAAGCCAGCAATGGTTATCTTCCTAGTGATCATGGAATGTACAGAGGCACGGCCATCTCTTATCATCAACAAAAACTTTGAATTTGGGAAGAGTTTAGAGAGGTAAACGGATGACTTCAAAGTAAAAGGGTCCTTGTTACATAGGAGTTTTGCAGGTTCCCCATGTTTGGCTATAATTTCTAGTATAAATGCCTGTACTGCTGAATCCATGACGTAGTCTGTTACACCGGCTTCATCAAGGCGCATCTTCTCACTGCCAGACTTGGACCAAGCTTGACGCATAGCTAGAATTCGTGGAATGATCCTTGTTTCCTCTCCACATCGGACATCAGGATGGGCATCCAGCATTGCTCTCATCAAGGTTGTACCACTCCGTGGCACTCCACCAATGAATATAAGTGGCATGTCTTTACTATATCTGTATTCTACGTTATTGGCATCCATCATAACCAGATCCTCACTCTCGGGCTTCATGACGCCACGATTTTTCCTGCCATAGCCATCATCAAGAATTTGCTGACATTCTAGCATCTGTTGGCCTAGGTGTACAGCTAATGCCACCAAGACAATGAAGGAGAACGCCAACAGCGCCTTCCTCACAGTGAAGCGCATTCTTGCTGGTCAACATACGGGAACAGGTTGAGGTTTAGTTTTGTAATGTATCCATGGGGAGCCTGAAATCAGAGAGAAAGAATGCATTTCATTACATCTACATAATCCAACTTGTGTACCTCTATTTTTGGTTCTTAAATGCAGCTCTGACGCACTGTTCTATGAAATAATCCCAGACCATGGTTTTCCCTCTCCACAATAACAGTAACCTTCAGGGGTTTCTGCACCATGTGTTTTGCTAGAGAGTAAAGGGGGCCATACATGCTTCGATATTTCCTTTCAAACATCTTTTAAATCAACTGAAAGTCAATGGCTCAATCAACCAAAACAAATTGAAACCAATTGAAAAGTGATTGCACATGTCAGTAAATTTTGATCAAATCTGGCAAAAATCTAAAGTGTTTTAAATACAAACAGTTGATTTTTGTTCGATCAATTTAATTGATATCCTGTACCATGGCAAAAAAAATTTTTGATAGAAATTGGGCGAATGTCAACACCCAATGTGGTATAGCTTTCGATGTTCGACCAAATTTTGGAAAACTGATTGAATCTATGGTCCATCGCCAAAAATCTACACGTGTGGCCAGGTTTAGAATGTCCGGTGACAGTTATTCCTGCTCTTTGCTAAACCTTTGAGCCTTTGTGGTTTCATCTCACACTTACAGACAGATAAACAGGCTTGAATGGCCATAGTTTGGGATACCTGGGTATTATGATTACTTACTGCATTTAGCAATGTAGGCTAAGCTGTTAGGATTTTACAAAATGTTGCTAGAAAAAAATACCTTTTTAGTGAAGTTATGCCATTCTTCTCTGTTGGCGGTATGGTCATCCGGAAATGCCCCACCATCTGCAAAAAAAATAAAAATAAATTTAAACTTAAAGAACGCATATAGTATTAAAGACCAAAAGCATCTCTCAAGTAGGTGATAAGAGCAGAGTCACATAAAAACAGGAGCATCAATCCACTTCTCCTTATAAAGCAGACCTACCAACAGAAAATGATCATTACATATATGGCACTAGAAGTGGCGATAATAGAGAGGAATGCATTAAAAAAAAAAACACCTGTAAGGAGTAATTTAGCAGATCCCCCGCAGCCCTCCCTCACTTCCTGGGCCGGATGACGTATAGCCTCAGCGAGACGTCATGAGAGCGAAGTGTTTGTCGGGTAATTCTGTGATCTCGGCCCTCCAATAAAAGTACATTGAGGAAAATTCCCATAGAAAACCATTGAACGCCCCCAGTGGCCACTCGCGATATTGCACCCGGTGTTAACTCTCGGAAGCCTGGTCAATAAAGACGGAATCACTTAAACAATTCCAGAACAGCAGGTAAGTATATTATATATTATATATAAGTATATTAGCAAACAAAAATCAGATGTTACTTTCAGACAACGCTGTGCTGTGAGGCAAGCCTGTATAAGTCACAGGAATGGGTGGACACAACTACAAATGCTTTTGTAGGTAAAACAATACCCAACCATGTATTTATATATGCATTTAGCCATTTGACACAGAAGCAAAAATAGTCTCATCACATGGCATAATGTCAGACATTGCTGTAAACCATACATGCACAGTAGGTAGGACTGGTATCTTCCCTTGTCTACATTGTCTTTCTTACAGTTAAAATGAAAGCAATAAGTACTAACTTGCACAGCTTCCCATGAGCTGACTTTACAATGACATTTGTGATATAAAGTCTCTAGATCAGTGGTTTCAAAACTAGGGGGCTGAAGGAGGGACAAGCAGGGAGCCAACCATGGAGGAACTAGCTGAAGGCAGTAAGAGTGCATGTAAAGTGTGTGTGTCTCTATGTGAATGATTCATGTCTATGCATGGGTGTAGTGTGCGTGTCTCTATGTGAATAATAAATGATTCCACATGATTGGTGTGAAAACCAAATAAACTTGTATGAGTTGCACTTCAAATAATGTTTGAGGACCATTTCACACTAGTACATAATACTGAAATGGCCTTAATCTAAACCTGTGTAGTTTGAATGGGCTCGATAATGTTCCTATGTAGAAAAGAGGGGCCCTGCAGGGAAAGTTTGGGAACCACTGCTCTAGATTAAGAAAGAGTTGAGTAGGCGAAGCGGCCATGGCTTCACTCATGAATTACATAATACCACCTCCCATAGACACAATCCTGGATGTTACACTTGGAATTGTTCACCAAAACAAGAAATAGGAGAAGCTGAGACTTGGAAGGCAAACGGTTACATGTTTTGTAGAACGCGATATAAAGCAGCCTGTAAAGGTTAATTTACATCTACTGGCTGCCTTCCCAAGGACATGCAGCGTTGTGCCAGGAAACCTTGGTTCTGTATTAGGATAAGCGAGGGTAAGGAAACATTATGAACTGTTGTTCAGCGAGTTTCTATATTTTATTATAATAAATGAGCCATCTTGTAAACCTCATCGCAGGGCTGCCTTCGGGGGCAGGGGGCACTCCCGTCCCAGGCACTACCATTTAGGGGGGCCCGGCGGTCCGCTGCCCACTCCTGTGTTCCCTGTCCTGCATGCTGGCTGACTGCAGCCTCTGTGCATCTGGGTACTAGCCATATCAGCCAGAGAGGGAAGAGACCTGCAGTGTGCTCCTCCGCCCCCCCCCCCCCCCCCCCCCCCCTCCCCGTTGTGTGTGACAGACCTCCATGTTAATGGAGGGGTGTCGATTTCCCAGTGCACATGATCATCATGACCGTGGACAGGGGCAGAACATTTAAGCAGAGTACTTTTTACTCTGCTGTGATCACCCGTACTGCATTGTTAAAAACTGTGAGGTAGGGACTGACTGCTAGGAAGGTTAAAGGTCAGAGTACACATATGTAAGGGTAAAATCTGACAATAAAAAAGCACTACTGAGGCATGAGATCTGGGGGTTCAAACAATGTTGACCTGTGGATGGAGACAGCTAATCAGAGGCTCAATTAAAACAGACCTACCACCTGTTAGGTCACTCTGCAGTTTTAGATGCAGTTCAGCTGATACTGCAGAGATCCCCGACTAAACTATTTCTGACAGCAGGAGGGGTGTCTTTTTAGAGACAGCAGCTCCCATTGTGTTATATCTCGCCTAGGCAAGACGTAACAAGCTGCAGGGGTTACTGGGAATTCTCTCCCAAAAGCCCGTGTCTGAGTCTCACAGATGTGACGTTAGCGTCACATCTGTGAGACTTTGTGAAGAGGGGACAGAGAAGCCTCTCTTCACACAGCTAGATGGAACCAGCCAAGTGTTGTCAGCTGCCCAGAGAAGAATCAATCAGGAAGTGGATTCTCTGCCCTTAATCAACATGCTGCCACCATCAGATAAAACATGAAGGTAAGTACGTTTATTTGTAGCAGTTTTCCAGGATCTGAACTGCGGACAGGTAAGTAATGTGCTTATTTCATGTATGTGTGTTTTTTTGTTTTTGTTTTAGTTTAAAACCGCTTTAAGAACAGGGAGGTCCATCTGCAGCATTATCTACCATGCAGGAACCCTCAGACCTGAAGGGGGGGCGGGGTGGTTCTAGTGGTAGGGGGACCACAAAAATGACCAAGTATGGGGTCCTGAAATTGCTGATGGCGGCCCTGTATGATCGGAAGTCTTAAGGCCCCCATACACCTTACAATCTTTCCATACAATTTCTGTACAATCAACTTTTCTTTTACCAAAACCATGTACTATGAGGACCTTTCTAAACCTTCCAATTACTATGTATTATAGCAGGGAGGACACTATACTACTACTTGGTAGATCTAATGGAAAATGTATGGAGCAATCTAAAGGTGTATGGGGGGGGCTTTAATTTCTAATCAGGGATTGTTCTCCGTTTATACTTTTATGGGTCTGGAATGTAAGAAACAGAATCCTGAAGCTAGGGGAGTAAAACTGACCTTGAGCTGATAAATTGGAAGTAAGGGAGGACATACAGCTACTCTGAATAGTGATTATTCTTTATCTATGTGCACAAATACCTTAGTATTATGTAACAAGCTTATAAGCAATTAGCTTTGTATTTGTGTATAGCATAGTCTGCATATTTCAAAGAAGAAACAAATATGTTGAACTAAATTGAGTCTCCCAGCGCACAGTTTGTTACTATTCAGTGAATGCACACCCCGGCCAGTTTAGGAAAGAATCCATTCTCTCCTATCAGCAAGTGCTTGGGGGGTGTTTATATAATGACAGCTCCAGGGAGTGAGGGAAACTTTTCACAAGGGCAACCTACATATAAAAGAGGTTCTTGTGACAACAGACATGCAATATTGTTGCAATCAACATGGATGATAAAAGACAAGAAGAGGGTGAGTGCTACCCATGCCATGTAGACCTGGCACTGGGCTGCTATTTATACACCAAATCAGATTATTTGACCTGTTGCCAGTTAAAATAAGAGTTGTCCTATCAGTTGTTTTTTGTAAGCAACACATTTCTAGTTTTTTTTTTTGAAAGAGTGTTCCTGGATTTAAATTTAAAATATACCTATATTTTAAATTACAGAGTATGTTTCTGTTGACTTATAAACCCAGTGGAATGAAATGTTCTACGGCACCTGATTATTTAAAAAAACAAAAACATGAAGGTAAGTAAGTTTATTTGTTTTTGTGTAGCAGTTTTCCAGGATCTGAACTGCATCCCAGGAGGCAGAAATGTGTTCCATTCTCTCCAGCCAAGCCAAAAAGCCACAGCCAATAACAGATATTATCTGCATTAGCAGTACCCATTCTCTGAACACACTGACCAACATTTACTATTAGGTAGCATGAGTTGTGTATTTACATTAACATTCTGCATTGCAATAAATCCATTTTGTGACACAGACTCATATCTCCCATATGTAAATAGCTGCTCATGGGTAAGTTGTTAGTGCCAGATTGTAAAATGTGTCTCTTCATAATGTGATCAGAGAATGGGTACAGCTAGTGTATAGACTCAGTGTTCTCCCCAAAGCAGATTGGCCGGGCGGCCCGCCCGGGAGATTTTGGTCCCCACCCGGCACGCAGCGAGCAGCCTGACAGGCGGCGCCTCCCATTCTTCAGGAGCGCGCCACAGCCACTGAAAGACTCCGGCCCGCGGCATACTACCGGGGCCGCGGGCCGGAGTCTTTCAGTGGCTGCGGCGCGCTCCTGAAGAATGGGGAGGCGCCGCCTGTCAGAGGACTTGTGTGCTGCCGCTGGCCGGCAGCCTATCAGAGAGGCCGCCGGACCGGAGCAGGCGGCGCGATGACGTCATTGCGTCATGACGTCATCGCGCCGCCCGGCTGAAAAAAAAATCTGGGGAGAACGCTGAGACTCATGCTAAAGTTTCAGCCCTGACACTCTTCTGCAGTGAAGATCCTGGAACTGGTCTTTTTGTTGGAGGAATACAGAGTGAATACTGCATGGTCCAGTCCTGCTAACTTTGCTGGAACATTCTGTATATTCATATGATATCTGAATGGCTGTGTCTCTGCCTTTCCCCCCCCCCAAAAAATTTCTCTGCAAAACTTTGAGTTGCGTCTTATGGTGTGAAAGTGTGAAAATACAGTATTTATCTACACATAACATTTAGACTTCCATGTGCCAACATCAAACAAAAGAAAATACATGTCAGAAGAGATGTAATGAAAAGCATGGCTGCCCTAATGGGTGGAATGAAAAGTGTTTTCTTAATAGCTGTGTAATTATCATCACACACTTTTCCTAGGACATCTATCTGCTTCTTAATGATTCATCAGCAATAATGAAGGAAACATATGTAATGAACACTCTCCACTTGAATAAACATTCCTTTTACCTGCTCTGCATCTTCCCTCACTAGACACCAGCACAACGCACGATAGGAATTGTTGTTCATTTAAAGCGGATCTAAAAGAACATAACGAACATGCACTCTTATGTATTGTATGGCAAATATAACAATTGGCTGTGTCTCTTAGTATGGAAAAGCTTCCTTTCACTTTCTTACCTAAATAAAGGTGCCCATATACAGGCAGATTCTCCCTTGATAGATGAGGGACAGACTGCAGAGCTATGTCGCCATCACGCTGCAGCTGGCCCCTCAGAGGACCCTTTGTGTGCAAGCCATTACGTTGAATGGGGACTGCCGTACTCATCCAAAGTAATGGAATAGGACAGGAATCTGCCAACATGTCGCATCAACAAACATGTGGGCGATTCCTGGTCAATCTCAACAGATGGATGCACCCGATTTCAGGCTGAGCGGCAGTCAGGCTATTGGCGGCAATGCGCGCAGTGGTCGATTGGTCACATCCAGCCCCCCCCCCCCAAGGAAATTTTTTGCACAGGTTTTAATATCACCTAACATAAATCGCAGGAGTGGGGGAGGAGAAAAAATTTCATCATCTACTTGTTAGATAAGACATGGGCAAACCAAGGCCTGGGGGCCATATTCGGCCCTTTTTGCTTTTGAATTCCGGGCTCATCCCCATGGTGACGGGAGGCCACCTCTGGGTTCAGTGCAGTTTCTCGGCTCACTGCAGTGAATGAGCTGAGGGGAGCCTAAGCAGCTTGTCACCAAGGTCTCTGCCATTTTGACATGGCAGGTTCTTTTAAGTGTTACTGGGCACATTTTGTTTATTTCTATATTAAAAAAAAATTGCTGAAAGTGTTACAGGAAAGAAAAAATGACAATGTGTCACATATCATATATGATAGAAGAATCATAATTCAGAAGAATTAGGAAACCTATGCCGAGCACCTTTACAGGCTCTAAGTCCGACCCCTCTGTCAAATTTAAGAACCCATTGTGGCCCACAAATCAAAACGTTTGCCCACTCCTGGGTTAGATCACATATAGAGACACATATATAATGGTACCTTATGTCAGCTCACATGAACACATGCTGGTAAAGCCAATTCAGCATGGGACAATTAGGCCCAATGACAAAGTATGTGAGCACTATAGATTGGTTGCACTTCAGGTCAAATGATCAATAAACCACTAAAAGCAATTCATTCAGCAAGTCACTGCTGAAAAAAAAAACCCAACAAAAAATAATTTTTACTTCAAAATAGCTAAAAAATCCTAAAACCTCACTCACCATTATATAATACTATATACTGTCAGATCAACCCACCATGGTGCAGTCCTGGTCATACAGTGCATGTCCTAAAAAAGGATTCTAGTAGTAGCTGGACAATAGAATGAAATCCCCAATGTACAAAGCACAGAGAAGACATTGTGTTATACATCAGGCAACGTTCACTGGTAATGAACTGGTAAATAAATATATATATATATATATTTCATTAAAATTTCCCAGACCCATTTTTTGATTTGTTTATTTTCCAAAATAAAACTTAAGGGCCCTTTCACGCTAGCCACATTTGCGTTAGGGCCAGTGTGATAACGCAAAAAAGCCCCGCAGCATTTTTGTCCCGTTGGGCTTGGCATCTTCCATACAAAGGAGACGCCAAGCACAGGGCATTGCATCAAGTTTAACATGGGGAACAGATGTGTTTGATGATATCTCAAACACGGGAGTTGCCTGTTAAAAGTGTGGCTTGTGTGACAGGGCCCTAAGGCTGGGTCTAAACTATGCCGCCCTAGAAACAGTGGGTGGCATTATGGACACGTTGGCGTGTCCATACTGTCCACACACCATTTGGGTACTGTTTCCGGGCGTACAGAAACACATCAGCTGTGGTTTGCGTGAATCACACACTACACCCAATGTTTACCAAAGGCCACGTGTTTCCGGATCCCCAATGCCACGCACATTGTGAATCCACTCCCAAACGCAGTCATGAAAACCGCACAGGAAACTGTTTTGCAGACACAGCCTAGAAATGCCATAAACTGATTTCCTAAAAAACTAAAAATAACTTCTTACAAATGAATGTAGAGATAAGCAATGTCCTGTAATGGCAGATCATACAAGGCAGTGGGCAATGCCTATGATCGCTGTGTGCGAAGGCCCACCTTAAATATTCAATGTCCTAATGTTATGCTGGCCATAGATCTCTCATCAGATATCCTTTAGATCTACCAACAACTATGTAGTATGTAGTATAGTTCTCTGCGATTAAACACAGGTAGACTTGATGGTTTAGAAAGTCTCTCATATTACATGATTTTGGTAAAACAAAAGGAGATCTAAAAGGAAATCTTAAGGTGTACGATGAGGGCCCTATTGCAATTTTACACATACTCATACTTTCCAGATTTAGGATAATGCAAAAAAGCCCCGCAGCATTTTAGATTTACACCCATGAGACTTCCCTGATTCTATGAAAGTATGTCCTACCCAGAAAATGATTCTTTGGGGGAATTAGGAGTATGCTAAAAATATAAGCCCTACTCCCCCAAAAATTATCTGAGCAATAGAATGAGTGAGG
>CM070032.1:76482769-76509206 GCA_036250615.1 Ptychadena robeensis | reverse complement strand
TCCCCAGTCCTGCACAGTCAGTCCCCCTGTATTATACAGTGGATCCCCCAGTGCTGCACATAGCGCAGGCAGCGGGTAACAGGTCAGTAAGAAGGTGGCTTGCTCTCAGCGAGTTGTGTGCGGAGTAGCGCTGTGTCAGTACCAGTAGTGGAGATGGAGATCAGGTCCCCGCACACACACATCAATAGGCTCAGTAAACACTGCATGCTGATAGAAGGGGCGCACACACAGAACCCAGTCTATGAATGGAGGGGCCCCACCACAACACCAGCTTCCCTTCACCCCCCTCGGAAATAGCGGCACCCCCAACTTTGCAGGAGCCCCAGGGAGCCCTCTGCCTCCACGTCCCTTCTCTAATGACCCGTCTTGGCATGGCCACCCCCTTCGGGACTCTCACCTTTGGCACTGTTCCCCTGCCGCTACACAGGGATTTCTCTTCTCCCTCACCGAGCGCGCCCACGCACACGATTCCTCCTCCACGGCCAGACACTCTCATTGCCCGCCCACGCAAACTCAGGGTCGCGCGCACACCCCTAAGCCCCGCCTCTCTGGCTGGCTTGTTGTCACGCCCCCATCGCATATTCGGTGGTCTGTGTGCGCGCTCCAGTGTTGTCATCAGGCGGTGGTGTTACGCGCGTCGTGTACGCTGCCTGTAATGTCTTCCTCCTGACTCACATGTGGGCACTGAGGCGCACGACAGGCACCTTGTGCCAGGACTGAAGGGGAACTGGGCGAAAGCCAACACAAATATAACCACATTTCTGTATCCGAGAGGATATGTTATCTACCAAACCAAATTGTGTATATAAGGCACGTCTTTGAAGCGGTGGTCCCAAAACGTGTGTCATAATATTTTATCAGATACTCATTAAACCTATAATTTTATTTGTAGATATCAAACATCATATCCATAGTTTGTGCCTATGGAAGTATGAGAAACGGTGACGCTCAATATTGCTTAAAGCAGTGGTTGCCAAAGTGGGGATGGCCCACCTAGGGAGGCGCGAAGGTGTTCGGGGGGGCACAGGCCCTCATTGTTAACCTGTGTTTGAATAGGGAGGGGGGCTCCATAATGTTCCTAAATAGAAAAGGGGGGCCCTGCAAGGAAAGTGGGAGCCACTGGCTTAAAGGAAGTCATTTAAATATTTACAGATTGTTTAAAGCTTCGATATTAGCACAATCGATCTTCGATTTGATATTAGATTTTGATCTTTTTATCAAACATAGATAGTAATCTAGTACCACATGGAGGGTTTGATTGTAATATGACTAAAGCCGGCCATAGATCACCATTCGTTTTGCAGGCGACTCATCACAGCGGATGACCTCACCACGCTATGATCAACCGTCCGTCCAATTGATGGGAATCCTGTGTGTGCCACTTTCACTGAGATTCCTGTCAGATACTTTGGATAGGGTCCCTGACAGAGGATGCTGGACTAAGAGCCTGTAAATGATGAGAGCTGAACCAGGCAGGAAATGTTAAAAAATTAAATTGCAATCTGTTCAAAGTTCATGTACAACTTAAAAATAAAAATAAATATTAAAACAAATAATAAAAAAATAATCTGTATATATATTCATAAATATATAAAAAAACGTTAAAAATAATGTTTTACTATTAAAAGTTTTTTTTTTTTAAAGCGGTTTTAAACTCAAATAAAAAAAACAGACATACATCAAACAGACACAATACTCACCCGTCAGCAGTTCAGATGTTGGAAAACTGCTACACAAAAAACCCACACTACTCACTTCACTTGCTTGCAGTTCTCATGCCTGCATCTTTTATCCTGGAGACCTGCAGACTTCCGCCCTCACTGCCCCCCCCCCCTTTACTCCACCTCCTCCTGTCTCTTCTCTGTGGGAGCTGCAGGGACTTGTAGGGGGGGGGGGATCATGTGCATCATATGTGTGCAGGGGGGGATCAGCTGCTGACAATTTCCTGCCTGGAAAAGAAGATGTCTCAGACACCACTTCGGCTGCCCAGGCGCAACATAATGCAGTGGGAGGGGAGAGCTCGTAACAAGCTCCCCTCCTGCTGTCAGAAGAAGATTTGATTTTTACAATTAAGGATGTTGGCAATATCGGCTGAGCAGCAGGTGGTAGGTCCGCTTTAAGCATATTATATAAGAAAATGTGTACAATTACACACAAATAAGCTTGCCTGCCATATTTCAGAAACATGACCTGGGCAGGGATGACTTAGAAGATTCAGTTAGTACTCCCCATACCCTACCCGTCTTACCTTAAACGGTCAGCCCCCAACCAATAACTGATACTGACACCGTTTTCCGATTTAAATTGTGGATAAACTTGGCCACAGCTTTATTTAAATAACAAAAAATCAGAGAACAAAAGAACCCCAGGGCAGTGTCCACCAACCCACGTGGTCAGTCACCGATACGGCCCCGCCCCCCAGGCTTCGTCATTCCGTCCGGTGATTGGTCCACGCTAGAATTGACTCCTTCAGAATCCCCTCAGAGTCCCTGCACCCGGATGGGTCATTGACCCCAGCAAGAGCTCAATTCACCCCATCTTACTAGCGACTGCCTTGGTCCCGACACGTCGCCCCCGAACTGTCTCTAAAGCTAGCCATACATGTTCCGATTCCATGGCTGATCGATCACCCATCCGATCGATTACGGCGATGTCAGCGGGAATCGGATGTCCGATCGATCGGCCAATTAAGTCCGTCCGATCACGCCATACCACCTTGGCCCACGGATTCCTGGACGATTCCGTGTCCGATCGCTTACTTCACAAATGGCAACTCCCCCTGATGTGTGCAGAATTGGATCAGAAAGACCAACATGTTGGTTCTCTGTCGGATCCGATTCTGGGCCCCCGAACGATCGGATGTGATCGGACGGACAAGGTGGGCTTCACGCGATTCCGGCACGATCGATTGGCGTGCACGCGCCCGGAATCGATCGTCCCGGAATCCGTTGGGAATCGGACCAGTGTATGGGGGCATTAAGAAACCCGAAATCCTCTGGACACTGCCCGGATCCGCCTGCGGCACTGCACCTAAGAAAACAAAAGAAAACAGGGAGGGAGGGACACGCTGGAGTCTTGACTCGAAGAGAGGCTCTTCCGGTTCCGCTGCCGGGTTTTATGCCCGCGCGGCTCCACCCACCGTCTACGTCACCTGGCTCCGCCGCTGACTCTGATTGGTTCCTTCCTCTTTCAGCATCCCGCCCCCGTCATGGACCCCTGCGCCACGGGTCCCTGGCTGGGGGTGGATAATACAGAAACTTTGGTGAAAGTAGGCTTCGCTAGGTCCATTCACTGCAATGAGTGCAGATTGTACCTAGAGGCAGCCTGGCACCGCACTATGGATACAAGCCCATACCCCCATCACATGATCATGGCGCTGCAACGTCCCCGCGGTACTTCTAGGCATTATCTCATTGCAAGGAACAAGTGGGAAGAGTGCAGGGAAGAGTATCTTGTCATCAAGGTGACAGTGGGTCGGATATAAAAACGAAACAGAGCGGATAGGCCATAGATTGCACACGTCTGCGCTAGATAGTGCCATGCATTCTCTCTTGATTTTGTATGGCATTAGAATCTTATTTAGCAATTTTTAAATGTGACCCACAGTGTAATTATATTCATTGCCTTTAATTAACAAGGGATGTTTACTATCCCATAAAACAGTTAGGGTTTGTATTTCTCCAGTGTAATTGCAGTTAATTAATGTTAAGGTGCTAAGTGTGATGTACTTTGCACACTCATTACATTTTAAAACATCCTTTTTAAAGCTCTTTCATGTATCTATACTTTTGTCATGCGGTCAGACTGCTTAAAAAAGTCATTTACATATGTATGTGTTTTCCCAATGATAAGGCACTGTCTTATATTTTTTAAAAGCCCAAATATGCTCCAGGTCTTATTTTCAGGGGGATGTCTTGTTCTGCTCACTCTGTGCCATTCATTGTCCCCTTCACTGACTCACTTTTTTGGGGGTTCTACCAGCCGGGTAACACACTTTGTTACGGTAAGGCAGGGATCAGCAGCTTGTCCTTCCTGGCACGGGCCTTTGCAGTCACTTCCTGCTCCACTCTGCACTGCAGCCAGCCCTGACGGAGGCACACAGTTACCCATTGTACCACCCGAATGGGAGATTCGGGCATGATACGGTGGATGTCTTACTTGGGGTGAGTGTCTAATTTGCTGGGGGTGACTAATTTCAAAGTTTTCTGCAAAAATCGGGGGGTGGCTTATTTGATGGGGATGGCTTATTATTGGGGAAACACTGTGTTAGTTAAAGTAATGGGCAAGGGGCCCATGTAATAGCAGTGGTCCAGATCTCCAGCATGATGCCAGTACAGACAGTACTTGAAGCCAAAATTGTTAGTGATCATTATGACATTGTCATCAAACATATCTATAAATGTGAAAAAAGAAATGGGGTAGGGGAACCAACCGGTAGCCAAATCCACCACATCCAGGTGATAAGTTTTTTGGGGGGGGGGAGGGGGGAACCAACCCTAGGGGTGGCCAAGCCCAGTGGACTTTTAAGGTGGATTGGAGTGATATGTAGTTCCAGTCGAGGGATGTTTGACAAAAAGACTATCTTTATCTATAAATGTATTTACATTTTATTGAGGCCAAGATCAAAGAATTCCACTTAGTACATTCACATATACACACACTCACCTCCTTTGGCTTTTATGGCAGCTTCAATGCTTTGCAACATGAAGTTCACTAATAAAAATCAATCTTGTTCTTCTTTTATCAGGTTACAACTTTCCTGTATAGCGATCAATAGATGTTCTGGTCCAGAACTGCCGCTGGCAGCAACGTCATTGCTTTTCATGCTTTTGGACTTCATCATTGGACAGCCCATACAAATGGTACATATCATGTAGACGGCAGCAAGCCCAAACAAAATTGAGAGTGTTCAGTTAGAGTTGCCATACATGAGGCAATTCTCCCTCGATTCTTGAGAGATCGACTGCAGCGTGATGATGTCATCTCGCTGCAGCCGGTCCCTCAGCTGATCGCCAGGCACCCTTTGTGTGCCGGCCATTACTTTGAATGTGGACTGCTATCCCCATTTAAAGTAATGGGATCAGCCGGGAATCTGCCGGCATGTCGGATCAACGTGCAATCTGATACGCAGGAGATTCCTGGTCGATCTCACCAGATGGACCCACCCGATTTTAGGCTGAGCGACCACCAGCGGTTTAGCAGGAGCAAGCACAGCGTTCAATCGGCCAAAAAATCAGGCCGTGATGGCTACCTTAATGGCCAGAAATTGGAAGTTCAAAACATTTGATTTTCCTAGGGTTGTTCAGGACAAATATTTCCACGATCAGATCCAGTTACTAAAGTTCATCAGCATTAGGTTTGTTATATTCTGTTAGGCTAGGTTTCTACTGCGTTATTGGCTTCGTCGGCACCCCCTGCATTGATTGCATTCCTTGACGGGGATGTCGATGGAGCCAATCTATTTTACCTTCCTACTACACGGGCTGTTCTAAAGGCTGGTCCATCGGGCGGAAGGTCAACATAGTATACTATGTTAGTAACATTACATACTTCAGTGACAACAATTTTATATTTGTTTACCTTTTCCTGATAAAACTTGCAAGTGTATGCTGTGCGTACGTTGGTGATTCGGTCAACGATTAGGATAGCAATGGTTTAATATGACCTTGTGGTCCCATACATAAATGATGTAGGACCCTATAGCAGTTATAACAATCATCCATTACAGAAAAACGATGAATGTATATAACCATATACAAAAAAAGATCAACCCCACTACTCTGAGGGCCCTTTCACACTAGCCATGCTATGGTCACATCTGCATTATCCAAACGCATCTATTGATGGTAAGAAACCATGTGCTGTGCATCTTACTGCACTCTGAATCACCCAAACCCTTGCATGGGAGATGCCAAGTAGTGTTGAGCTCGAATATTTTTGACGAATAGGGGCTATTCCGGAATTTGTGAATATGGCGGTAGATATTACAATTTCAAATATTCTAGATATAATGCACTGGCAAGCTTAAAGCCATGCATTGCGATAATATAATCGCAGAAGGATAATATTCACCATTCATTTTTAGGATAATTTTGATACAATTATAATTGGCGAATATATTATCGCAATGCATGGCCATACCCTGCGAATTTCGTATTTGCGAATATCAAATCGAATATTAGTAGCATAATATCGCAAATTCGAATATTGCCTATGCCACTCATGCAATGGCGGTTTTACCTAATGGCAAAATGGGCGTTGGTGGCATCCACCCATACTGCCCTATGCAAAACCCATCTTCTCCAGACGCCTCGCCGCCGGCGGGAAGATGAAGGGACAAAGCTTGCCACCGCTGTGTTACTTCACCCGAGAGAGAGAGGGCTCCCCCCCTTAGCCTTGCCCAGGGCGCCGGTCTCCCTAGGACCACCCCTGCACTCATCAGTTGAGCGCTGTAGCCCAAAAATGTTTTGTGTTTTGCGGTTACACACAACACATACAACAGCTTTCCTATTAACACAAGCTGCACTGCGTTGCAGTACCACAAACACAAACATGGCTAGTGTAAAAGGGTGCTCATTTATGTTTTATTACACAATGGTTAAGCTAGCCACACATGGTACAATTTTAGCGTTCAATCGACGATTTTCGATGGAAAAAAAGATCGATTGAATATTAATCGATGTACTGCCACACAGTGCAATCGATGATCGTTGAACGATTTTTGGTACAATCGTCGATTGAAAAGTGATCGGACAGGTTGGTAGATTGGTCGATTTTTTTTTTTGGATCGATTTTGTGGCTCGATTTTTTTGGCTACTTCCCTTTAACTTCCAATTGAAACTAAAATCGTAAGAGGAATTCAATCGACGATTTTGGATTACTTCGATTTAATTTCAGTCGAAATTGTTCAATTATCGTGCTTCCCATGTGGAGAACTTCGATTAAATGACAATCGATGTTCGATTTTTTAAATCGAAGTACAAAATCTAATCGAACCTCGATTGAATGATAAATTGTACCATGTGTGGCTAGCTTTAGTTAGATCTATGGTAAAAGATGCTTGGCTCATAAAAATGACATCACAAGTATATTCATACATCATTTTTATTACCTTACCTACATTCCTAGCATGTTTGTTCATTTGAATATACAATTTGCTGCTGCTCTGTCAATAGATCAGTATTATGTAGTCAAATTGTATGGCTATAAATGAAAAGCCAATGCAAAAAAAATTTTTTTTCATTTATGCTGTCATGTATGTAACTAATAATTACTAAGCTCGTTCTTAATGGAAGAATATATTTTAAAAGCATGCCATCAATAGATTGGAGATTTCTGTGCATCAGGGGAATTATCGTAACTACTACTAAGCTGGTGAAGATAATGCTTTTGATTAACAGTGAAAAATTGTTCAAAAAGTCTATTAATTAAAAGTAACTTGTTGGTCAAAACACACTGCGATTGTATAGAAGGTAGTAAACATTTAGCTGTGCTATATACAGTTATAGGGAAAAGAAAGAATGCCCACATTGTAATGTTTTAGATATTAAGACATAATATATATCATGAGGTCTTAAACAGGTCTTTAACCTCCTGGGCACATGAAAAAAAACGCGGGTGATCGCAACACAGCACATTAAATGTCGCCATGATTTTCTGCCCTCCCGGAGGTCCTGAATATGACGCTGGCGTGTGTTCTCGGAAAAAGCCATGCCTCCTCCATTATATGGAGGTCAGTGGTGCGGCCTACCCCTACACAAGCATCGACGGGTATGCCAATGCGCAGAATCACCAGGGGAATTCGTCGGACAGGTGAGTTTTACTGTTGTGATCTTGGGGTAAATTTTATCAGCTGAGAAACTCACCCCGAGATAACTCCGACAGAACGCCCAGGAGGTTAAAATAAGGTTAACTCACAACCAACCCATGGGAACAAATTAAGTTCATTATCGGGGGTGCGCATAAGTGGTATTCTGGTACTCAAAAAGGGCCAAAAACTAGCTATGCGTACCTGCATTATTGTTACAAAACTCATATGCGTACTAACAACATGGAAGGTCTACCTGTCTGGGCGTCCGTAGCTAACAGGTGCACCCGAGGAGTCTGGCTGTCAGCCATACAGGGGAGAGATCAGAAGCACAATCGGCATTCCTCCCACATTAAACAGCTTCACAAACAACTTCACTTTATCATGTATAAACTACTGTAAAAGTTACAGTTTTTACTGTAGATTACCAAAATTGTTTCAGTTTTTATTGTTAAATGTATACAATTTATGTCACATGGATAACCTCAGGGAAACATTAATAACTATGAAAGGTTGCAGTTAGGGGTCTGAAATTTCGAATATGAATTGCTAATTCAAAATAAAAGAGTGGTCTTCCAAGGGTGTTGGAGATCTAGGGGTTGAATGTCACAGTAGGCATATGTATTGGTAAAATCTGACAAGAGAAAAGCACTGTTGGAATTTGGAATGCTGACAGCTGGAATATGACTATGAAAGGTTGACATTCGGACTTCAGGTAGTCTCAGTGGTTAGTTACTAAGCCAGAAAATCTCAGTGTTGCACTACTAAGGTATGAGAACTGGGGGTTCAAACGTGTTGTATTGTGAGAGTTACATGTGACCCAAAGCCAGCTTGTGACCTGTGGATTGAGACAGCTAATTGGAGGATCAATCATGAACAGGGATGTCAATTTGCAGCAGAACCTACCATGTAGGAAGCAGAGGACAGTGAGGGAGACAATGAGGAAGACCACCCTACATATGGGGTGAGTACCACACACCATTTCCATCTGAGGTGCTCACTAAAAAAGTTATATGCACCCCTGTTCATAAGTCAACGGTACACTATACTTCCCAGTGCATTACCAAAAGTACTGTTTACTATGATGTGCACAATGTGTGCTGCAAGATCTATTTCTGTTTGAGGTTAAACAGAAAAGCCTCAGCCAATGGGACCTGGAAAATTGGAACACCAACTGTTGCCAAACTGCTCTAGGGGCTGTGATGGGAGATTTGCACTTAATTTCCCAGATCGGTACATTGTGCAGCAAGTATGCTGTAACTTATTTTTGTTTAGCTTTCTTTCTTATGAAAAGATATCCTACTGTTTACCCATGCTGTCTTCGGGTAAAATGTTGTATTATGTTTCCCTTTTTGTGTCATACATTGTTGTTACAAAATACTTTCTAAACAGGGAGCAGAAAAGGGGAAATTGTCAGTTCTCGGAAACATTCACAGGGAGGAAACCTAGTAAAACATTTATAACACATGTGAACGTTGAGCATGCTGTATGGAAGCTGACAAAGTTGAGAATGCACGGAGTATAGAATGCATTCATCACAATTCTTGACGTATAGCTGACAAAATCATAAACTTTATTTGACCTGACATTGAGAGTTGTCTAACATATTATGAAACCTCTGGACTATTCAAGGACTAGGCCACATAAACCTGATATTTTGGTCTTCAGCAGATTCTTGTATTCACAGGTATGGGAAATTCCCACTAGAGTACTGAGCTATGCCCTACTGTACACAGAGTTGCACAACTAATACTAACAATCAGCTAACCATGGAGCAATTTTTAGCTTCCCTCACTTTATACCCCAAAACAATTTAAAAGAAATTTAATTTCTTTAGTTTCTTATGTTTGGAAAAGTCACATTCTACAAAATGTTAACCTCTTGGGCAGTTTACCTCATAGTGTGAAAAGCTGCTTCCCAGGCAATCGTGATTCCCCCCTATCCTCCCGGCTCACATTAACATGGAGGCATTTGGTGCTACCACCCCTTTCCCCCTTTAGCGTCAATGATGACGCCGAAGACTCTGGACCAAAAAAGCTCCGTGAGCCTGCAGCTAAGCAGAAATATTGCAGGCTCATGAAGAGCCAGCGATTGTGCCCGTCCCCGGCACAGGCACAGTTTGATCCAAGATCAAACTGTGCCCGTACTGGCTTTGGGTGTAACGCCCAGGAAGTTAAGCAATAGACCCATGGATCACTCCCCTGGACAGCCAGATTGATGATACCTTAGAGCAGTGGTTCCCAAACTGGGGGGCGTGCGAATGTATTCCAGGGTGGCGCAGGCCCTCATTATTAACCTGTGTTTGAATAGGGAAGAGAGCTTGATAATGTTCCTAAATAGAAAAGGGTGCCCTGCAAGTAAAGTTTGGGAATCACTTAGAGCCCTTTCACACAGCCAAGCTACTTTACCGGCAACAACGTTTGCTTTGTGCTGCGCTTGTGCCTCCCATACAAGTGTATGGTAGATGTTTGCTTTGCAGCCTGGTAAAGCCCACCGCAGTAACGCGCTGCAGTGGGCATTACCACAAACGCAAGCGCAGGTCTAGTGTAAAAGGTACACAGGTTTTCTATCCTATACTGCACCAGAGCTGCAACACAGCTAGTTTGAATGAGCTCTTAAACCTAGAACAATGTTTAGTTTAGAACAATGCTTAAAATATTTTATGTCCAGGTAGTACCTAAATTCCCCAAACCATCCCAAATCTAAATTTCCCTTTAAATCATCAAGATTTTCCATAGTAGTAACCAACAGATTTTATTACTCCCTGTGACATCATGAAGAGCCATTTCACACTAGGCATGTTGCATCGGCGTTACAGCAGTGCAGCTAATGTTTCCGCAGGGAATCTTTCACACTTGTGTAAAAGGATCCTGATAGGCTTGTAAAAGGTGTGCACTGGCAGCTTTCAATAGGTAAGCATTTAGCTGATGTATTCTATAGATGGGGATTAAGGGATCGGAAAAGGACTGAGAATACTGGTTGGGTCTTAATTTTTGCACATGCACTGTGTTGTCAGTCCCAACAGAAAGTTAGGAGCACATTCAAATTTGACTAGACTGTTAAGGTCCCCATACACGGGTCCGATTCCCAAGGGATTCCTGGACGATCGATTCCGGGCGTGTGCACTCTAATCGTTCGTCCCGGAATCGCGTGAAGCCAGAGAACCAACATGTTGGTCTTTCTGATCCGTTTCAGCACACATCAGGGGGAGTTGCCATGTGTGAAGTGATCGATCGGGCACAGAATCGTCCAGGAATCGGTGGCCCAAGGTGGTAGGGACAGGCTTAATTGGGCGATCGATCGGACATCCGATTCCCTCTGGCATCGTGGAATCAATCGGATGGGTGATCGATCAGCCATGGAATCGGAACATGTATGGCTAGCTTAAAATATATTCCCAGACTGGCAGCATTTTCAAATGTATGTACCTGTTTCCCCTGGCATACACCTTAACCCCTAAATACAATTTATTATATGTTCTTATGTTCTTACCAGTTCTAATATCTCTTAAATGTAAACAATGTAATGCATTATCTGTCCCAGAAACGTGCGGCACTTAACTAAAGTAATAGAGCAGACTATGCTTTGTTCTCATAATAAGGATTGCAGAATCTGCTGTACATATTCCAGAGATGTCAAGTCAGTTTATGTCACAATGTAGGAAGTTGCTGTGCAAGCTTAAATTCCTTTCTCCTATAAAGTTCCACTAAAAGGCACATTTAAAAGAGCTTTAAAAGTCTTTGTTTGTACAATATATAGAATTTACAGTTAAAGTATATTTTTATGGGTTTATAGTAATGCAGTTTATTAGCTTGTGGTGCAGCACTGCATAGAAACTGTTGTCAATGCCATTCTAAATGGCATCACACCACTTATGCTAGCCATACACATGCCGATAAGCGGCCAATTTTTCACCTGACCGACGGGCGTGTGCGCTCGCGCCGTCGGTCAGTGGAAAAGTCGGCCGCTAATCAGCATGTGCCCACATGGGGTGACAGATCCCTGTCGCCCCACTGCTCGGCCGGCCAGAGAACGGACATGTCCGATAATCTCTGGCCGATGGAAGCCGATGGCATTAGCTTCAATGAAGACCGGCATCTTCATTGAAGCTAATGCCGGCACACAAAGGGTGCCGGCCGACTGAAGGGGCCCCATAATGCACAAGGGTGCAAACGTGATGACGTCATCACGTTTGCATTCTGGTGATTATCGGGGAAGGTCTGTCTGCACCATCGGGGTGTGTATGGCAGCCTTTAGACAACATCCTACCACTTAGCATGGCAATACCTACCACTTAGCATGGATTAAAGGAATCAAAAAGCCCTCAATTTGAGCAGATTGTGCTATACCTCAGTAGTCAAACAGTGCTTTTCTCTTGTAATTTTACCCTTACATATGCCTAATCTGACTTCTAACACCCAGATCTCCCTTGAAAGTCCAAACTTTTTTTTATACGTAATTAACATTCCCAATTTGACACCTCTAACTGCAACGTTTCATAGTTATTAGTGTTTCCCTGCAGTTATCCAAGTGACATAAATTGTATACATTTAACAATAAAATCTTTTACAGTGATGTATACATGATAAAGTGAAGTTGTTTGTACAGCTATTTCATGTGTTCAAACTTTAATGTCAACTCAATTTGCAATATCAACGCCAGCCACAAGATGTCCTTAGTGAACACTTGCCGTCACTGTCCATATCACATCCCCATCACTGGCTACTTTCATATACATCGGGGAGGAGGTGGGCACTGCAGGCCTTTCCCCTCTCTGGCTAGTATGCAGAGGCGCAGAGGCTGCTGTCACCTAGCGTGCAGGACAGGGAACACAGGACCGGGTCGCGGACCGCCAGGCCCCCTGAGATGGTCGCTCCCTGTCCCTGTCTGACGATGGCCGTGTAAGTATGGGCTGCATTCCAGTAGGCAACCCATTCTAAGGAATGAAGCCTTATATATTTGTCCCCATAATATGATTTTTCCTCACCTTTGGTTTTGGTGACCAAACCTACATTTTGTTATTAATACTTTCTCTTCACATGGCAAAGATTAATCACCAGTACAAACAGAAAGGTTGACTCTACCTAGTGGGGACTCTAACAGCTAAAGAAAATGAACAGAGGATTTAGGAACACTTAAATCTACCCATGCTCTCTACAAAACTTTAATAAAAAGCATTGCCTGTAGACAATGTCATCAAAACTAAAGCTGTTCATGCAAGAGATCAGACAAACTTGCTGACAAAGCTTTTCTGTAAAAATAAAACCACTGGTGTTGCAGAATTCGATCTACAAAGAAAGTGACATCATTAGGAGATTTGACGTGCAGATGCCCATATGTTATTCAATATCACCTTCTACTGTTCCATGGCCAGTATTAACCCATTATATGCCCACAATGCAAACCCTTACCCACAGATGAGGTTTACCTGACAAACATCCTGCTTTCCAGCCTCATAGCAGGTCAGGAATATGTTGAGCTCCAGTTTCTGTTAGTTTAACAATGGTATCACCAAGAATTTCATTATTTTACTATCTAGCTTTAGCCACATAAGGGAACATTTGATCATCATTTTTAATAACTAGATAGTATATTGGTGATGAGAGATCAAACATAGTTTTCACAGCAAAGGTCATATACATTGTTTAACATACAAGGAAACATCTATAACAGATTCCATTGCTTTATTATAGGATGGTGTTATAATCTGTATCAGACTGCTTCTAGACATACAGGGGTCACATGTTTAACTCTTTATTTTTAATGTTTAGTCAAATCTAAATTTAGCAATGCCACCACATGTCAAAGACAGGTATATGAGTAAGCCCCCCCCCCATACACCTTTCAATCTTACATACATTTTCTGTATAATCATCTTTTGTTCTACCAAAATCATGTAATATGAGGACCTAAAACCTTCCAATCACTATGTATTCTATCAGGGAGGACCCGGCACTACATAGCAGTGATATATACCTTCCAATCACGATGCATTCTATCAGGGAGGACCCTACATACCGTATTTTTCGGACCATAAGGCGCACTTTTTCACCCCAAAAATTGGGGGGGAAGTGTCCGCGTCTTATGGTCCGAAAGCACGACCCCCACGGCCACTCGGCTGCAGGTGGTCGCACCTGGCTTCCCGCCAGCTCTCCCGGCACGGAGATTAGCCAGGGAGCTGTCAGATGGGAGATGTCCAGCTCTTCCATCAACCTGGCATAGGCAATGAAGAGAGAGTTATAGATAAACTTGCATCTATACATCTCTCCTGTCCATGGGAACAGCAATCAATCTGCAGCCCCCACGGACACAGAAACAGTAACATCGGCCGAGACTGAGAGGAGAGCAGAAGACAGCCCAGCCCCCCCCCCTTGCTCCTGCAGATCAGAGTGAAGTACCGTATGACGTGCTCAGCTGAGAGTGTACTGCTGCTAGTGACACCTACTGGCTGAATTGAATATTGCATCCATTAAATTCATTGCATAAACCCAATTGATGTGAAAACTTATTAAATCTTTTTTTTCTGGTTTTCCTGCCCTAAAAACTGGGTGTGTTTTATGGTTCTGTGCATCTTATAGTCAGAAAAATACGGTAATTGTTGGTAGATATAAAGCAGTGATGGCGAACCAATGGCAACCGTGCTAGAGGTGGCACTCCGAGCCCTCTGTGTACACATGCAAGCTGTCAGCACGGAGGAAAGGACTGCATTCTATTCCCTCTCAGTGCTGTCAGTTCTCTTCCCCTCTCTTCTGACTGAGCCCATACCCTCCCCTATTCTGTCTTATAAGAAAGTAGTTGTGTGTTTACATGTTTTGTGTCTGTATATGATTTGTGTGTGTATGAGTTGTGTGTGTGTAATTTAGGTTATATCGCCATGCCGGCACTTTCAGATAAAAAAGTGGGTTTAGGTTTCAGTTTGGGCACTCGGCCTCTAAAAGGTTCACCATCCCTGATCTAAAGGAAATTGAATGGAATGATCTAGACGTGTATGGTGGGCTTAAGTCATTGTTAAAGCTGAACTTCAGACTAACCTGGGAGAGGGGCTCCCTCACATTGCAAGGGTTAAGGTGGGAATACATGGTGTGATTTTTTCCATTTGATCTTAATGATCGTATTGAATTTCGATAACTTTTACCATCACATAATGCGATTGATTAAAAACAGATTGATTCTTTTCCTGAGCCCTGTGTGCATGCTTCATGGTACGATCAGATACAAATCTATGGTAATACATTGAAAAGCCATCAGATACTTGAACTATATACTGAAATCTATCAACATGTTCATTACGGCTTTATTTTATGTGCGATTTCAATCACATTTGGTTGTTCGAAAAAAAAGGAATCGATTTTCAAACAGTCTACTTAATACAATAGTTTTTTTAAGTTGATTATATGTAAAAATTGTCTTTAGATATTTATTTATGTCTACAGGAACATTAAAATTGAGGGTTCTAGGAGGTGAGGGACCGGACCGTACTATTGAAATACTGCAGTGGTCACATATTTGGCACCCCCCCCCTTCATTTTCGGAAGGTGTTTACCCCATGCACAACCTTGGGACAGGACAATTAATGAATGCGGGCATGCCAGAGATACAACCACTATGGTTTTGGCAAAAACATAGTGGAGTTTTAGCCTTAGTTATTGAATCTCAAGTGAAAAAATATAAACACTGAAATACCCATAAAGAAATCATGTTCACCTCTATAGTTTTTTCCGTGGAGAATTTCAAAACCCAATGGAGTTTTCAAGTTAGCCACTGCAGCATTCACGCTCCCTCAATCGACATTTTACTGCATTCAATGTTACCAGATCCACAGAAATGACAGTCTGTGCATGCCTGGAACATAATGACTGCAAGTTGAAATGGGATATCAATAAAATGGTTAGAAACAAGGCCTCCATGCATATTGCAATTTTCCCATTCGATCGATGCCTGTCCACATGGTTCGATCAACCTAGATCGATCGTAATTGACCAAAAAATCTTTTAAAAAGTGATTGGACATGTCTGAAATTCGATCGAGTGTACCACAAATATTATTATTTTTTTTTCAATCTTTGTTTTCTCTTTGATCTATCCTTGTCCCGAACATATTTAAAAACACTCATTGTAAACTATCTCATGTCTTTTCCAAGCATCAACTTCTCTTTTAGTAAAATAGACATTTCTAAGGTTAGTTTTGTACTTTTCTCCTGAAAGTGTCATGCCATGTCTGTTTGTTCTTGATTTTAGCTTCATGTTGAACTACATATCATGTATTAAAAAATTTCAATCATGTCCCTCCCTAATATATTACCTACAGTATTTTAAAGCATGCCATGTGCAATTGCGTCAGATTAACATAACATGGATGTCATAGAATCCTTGATGACGCAAAATGGGTGTACCTAGAAAGATCGGCATGTTGCTGATACAGGCTCCCCCAGTGGGTGAGTATGGCTGAGGTTTTATCTGGGTGAATATTGTTAGCAAACAAACTCACCTCAAAACAATTCGGGCTAACGGCTCAGGGAGTTGAAAAGGACTAAATACCTTTTTAGTTGAATCAGAACATGCATCTTTCTGTGCCCCCCCCCCCCCCAGTTTTACACACCAAATTTCTGTCTGCCTTTTTGCCTTAACCATCGCCTTGACAGACTGGATATTTTGCAATCATTCTAATTTTGGTCAGCACTGTACTGTACCCTAACATTTTACTAAATAATGTGGACCTATACTCACCTAATGTCTCTCACATTCAAACACAGCATTAGAGAGAACTAAAGATAATAAAGACTCCTAAGGACCGGGGAAAAAGAAGGTAGGTATAAGTTTTAGGATTTTGAAGCACTTCAACATAATGCTGGCTCAGAGATAAGTAAAAATTGTATTGAATATGTATTTTTTTCTTATGTATTCAAATAATGAATAAAATCAAGCTATGTCTTTGAAGAAGAGTAAAACGTGACAGCACAGTGACATTTTTAAAATGTAAAGAGGGTTGTTTAACCTCCTGGGCTTAATGGGCTTTTGTCGCCCTTTTTTGGCACGAAAAGCCACTTCCCGGGCATTGGAGCGAAGTACACTATACTCTGCCATGACTGCCCGCTCTGCTCCCAGCTCACTGGGGGAAAGCGACAACCCCTCCATTAACAGGGGGCTCTATGGCGCTACCGATGACACCAAAGATACGGGGCCGGAAAAGCTCTGTGAGCCTGCAGCTATGCTGAAATGCTGCTAGTGATTGTGACCGATCCCGCACTGGCTTCGGGTGTAATGCCCAGACAAAATTCCTTTAGATCTACCAAGTTGTGGAGAGTTGCTTTGTCTATGATTAAATGTTTTTACAGCCAAGCCAGCATTTATGGTATTTTTAAAAAGACATCTACATTTGTATTTGATTGCATTTTCATAAATACCACATACAAATGTTATACCTCAGAAATTGTGTTTATTTGCATCATAAAGAACATCCAGTAAATATTTAATATACAACAAATGAATTGACAGAGTGGATTTTAAAAAATGCAGTGAGGTTCTTTTTCCATGAAGGATTCCTGAAGGTTCTCTGTCATGTTAGGGACATTTTATTTACTTGGTGGCGGCAGTGGTGGGGATGAGGAAGCATCCTTTCTGGTGCCATTGCATGTCTCTAATACGACGGATGGACTGGACCTGGGGTTGGAAGGCGCTCCATTCATTCCAGTGCTTATAATCACAGTTTTCAAATAGGTATTGGTAGCCTCTGTAGCCAGGATATTGATAGCCGACCCATCTATAAAGAGAAAAGGGAAAGAGTGATACAAGAACCCATTATAGGAAGCTTATAAGTGTACTACCTGTAATAACAGCAGGCTTTTGCTGCAGATGGACCTCCCTGTTCCTTATTTAACCTCTGATTAGCTGTCTCCATCCACAGATCAACAGCTGGCTATGGGTCAAATGTAACTTGCACAGTACAATACGTTTAAACCCCCAGATCTCATACCTCAGTAGTACAACCCTGACATTGTCTGGCTTATGCCTGCCATACACACGCCGATGTGTGCAGGCAGACTACCCCCGATGTCGCTCCGGGAGGCTAACGTGATGACGTCATCACGTTAGCCTCCCATTGCATTCTGGGGCCCCACAATCGGCCAGGCACCCTTTGTGTGCCGGCCATAAGCAGCGATGGAGACGCCGTCTTCATTGCTGCTTATGGCAATCGGCTCCCATCGGCTCAGATTTTCCGACATGTCGGATCTCTGGCCGGCCGAGAAGTGGGGCGACAGGGATCTGTCGCCCCATGTGGGGACATGCCGATAAACGGCCGGATTTTAACCTGACCGACGGCGAGAGCGCGCACGCCCGTCGGTCAGATTAAAATCCGGCCGTTTATCGGTATGTGTATGGCCAGCATTAGTAACTAACCCCTGAGACTACCAGCAGTCCTAATCTCAACCTTGTCAGATTTTACCCTTACATATGCCTACTCTGACTTTTATCCCACAGATCTTCAACACACTTCAAAGTCAAATCTTTTTTTTTTGGATGATTATTTTACATTCCAAATTTCACACCCCTAACCGCAACCTTTCATAGTTATTCATATTTCCCTGCAGTTATCCCAGTGACATAAATTGTATACATTTAACATTCAGTTGTGGCTGCCCAGACACGGAGTGCCTCCAAGTTCTTAGTATGCATATGGGCTTTGTAACAATAATGCAGGTATGCATAGCTAGTTTTTGGCCCCTTTTAAAGTCCAGAGTACCACTTATGTGCAACCCTGATTATAAGCATATTATATCAGCCTTTGTTGTATTATCTGCTAAAAAATATCCCTGCACTATATCCTCCACAATTCCTTTGACCATTGATATTTTAGTATTTTGCTTCTAATAAACAGTCCTATAATGCAGAAGCTGAGAAGAAAGGAACCTCAGTGCCATGTAAGCAAATTTATCTTGATTATCTTAAAAAACCTTGTTTGAATAGATTTGCTTATATATTATGCAAATGTTACTTCCTCTTAATGTAAGGACAGTGTAGCATAGCTGTAGGGTAAAGTTAGAAGTTTATTTAGCAAGTTAACTCTACACCTTAGGTATCTTTCAAGTTCAGTTATGTAATTTCAAATACAAATATTATGATTTTTGTTCTGCATGGTACATGTGTCTTGACAAGCTATTTCATTGCCCTAGGACCAACGTATAAACAGAATATATCATTGGCCCTTTTCAACAGGAGGATATATGACTTACGTTCCACTTGGCACTTTTACGCTTCCCACGCGGTCACAGAATCCATAGGCCCACAGGCTGGGCACGTCATCCTCAATGATTTCCATCTTGTTGCCCTTGAAGTCGGCGGATTCAAACAGGGAGATTTTATGTTCCTGGCTATCCTGTAGATATACAGACAAAAGTGTAGTCATTTCATTTACAAAGATATAAAATGTTAAACAAAACGTAATGTTCAATTGATTCAGGGCTAATGTTGAAACGTAACTAAGCTGCTCAAATAATTATTTGGCCTTATTTAATAATATGTTTTAAAGAAAAAAGGAATGAATCATTCAGATATATGTAGTTTAAATCCTATAGTTGCTATAGCCCATGTTGGCCTACAATGGACATCAAATCTGGTTTGGTAGAATTGGTAATATAATATAACATACCTAAAAAAGTTAAATTATACATTTTTTTTTTATATTTTATTTAGGAGTAACTTATTTGTTATAATTATGTAGAGAATGTTGGGAAATTTGAGACATCAGGTTTGGACCAGTTTGGTCTTACTTGGTCTATCTTGTTTTGTTCTGTTTCCAAAAGCTAATTTCTGTTCATATTCTAAAAATGTTAAGAACATGCTGATTTTCTCCTTAACAGTAAGTTAGCCCTCATTTGGCTAATGTCCAGCAATTTTCTACTCATTTGATTATGAACATAGCTCTACTCTGACGAACCAGTGACTGGGCAGCTGGTTTAAGCCTGGGATATTGTCCAACAGTAGCCTGTTAAGACAACTCTAGACAAGAGGCACACTACCAGAATAAACTTGCTTTTCTGATGCTAAATCAAACTGATGCCAGAATGCCCTTTATCTTAGACAGCAGCAGTTCATACAGCGGAAAGATCAGCACAAGAGAAAATTCATCAAAAACCTCAGAGCCACAGAGTTCTGGCCAAAGAAAATCATTTACTATTGGAAGTATCACATGAATACTGTATAAATGCTGCGGAAGGGTTGAATTTTATTCTTAGCCTTTACAGATTTGGACGGCTTCCCTTTGTTTATATAAGGATTTATGGTATTCCTCCTTCAAACCTGCAAGTCAATCCTTAAATGGGTTTTAAGTGCAGAAGTTCACATACTGTGGCCAAGTGAAAACTTCAGAAAAGCTGGATGCTCTTCAGCATTCATTATTACACACGTTTTAATTCCCTTAAGGCCAAGGTAAGAAGATGTAAGTTTAGTGCAAACAATGGCATTTATGGACAAATTGCAGTAACCCATTGTAGGCATTCAGGTTAGGAGGATTTATTATTAACAGGCTGTACAGTGATCCAGCCTTGCTCTACAATACAATATAAAAACACAGTGGCACTGGATTTTTGTCCACTCTCAATTAGTTTTATTGGGCTATGAATATGCTGGGGGATATCAATATACACTAGGAACGGGTTCCTATCTGGCATTCTTGGATGGAACCTAGGCAAAGAGGTGACCTGTTCAGTTTCTTGAAAGAGAAAAATGTAAATTGGGACTTTCTCTGCATATGTGTATGTTGTTCGAAGACAGAAATTTGTTGTCAAATTTTTATCTTGTGTCTAAACACTTTTACAGAAGTGTATTTTTGTCTAGCTAAACATAAGTTGTTGTACACTATATATGCCTCATACCCATTACATACTCATTACAGATATGATATTCATCATTATAGTCATTTTTCCTTCAATACTAAATTTGTCAATACAGTGCTGTGTTGTATTTGTCAATGATAGTGTTTTCAAAGCAGTAACCAATGGATCTTACCATTCGGATGGGGCGTAGGGACACGAAGCAGTCGCTCCTATAGCTGCTAGACCAGGTATCCCAACGAGGATACTCGCCCTTCTCCAAGATAAACATCTCGCCACGGAAGTTGGACTGCTCATAAGCAACCCAGCTGAGAAGATGTGCACAGGGAGGCCACAAAATAGGGTCAGCGGGAATATGGAGGGACAGTCATGACAAATCACACATATTGACAATGAGAAAGACAGGGAGAAATTAAGTGAAAATATTGAAAATGTCATTCACTTGTGCACATTATTTATCATGCAAACTCTCACAATTGCTTATGTGGAAATTTTCGAAATTACATTTTTAATTTAGTAATTTCTACATGACTAAACGATTAAACACTGCTTCTAATTAAACCTTCAATATATTAACCACCTGGGTGGCCACCTTAAATAAATATCTGCCACATCCCAACTAACTATGAGAACCAAACCAAAGACTGCAGTTCCTCCTGCCTGAGTGAGGCAAGGAATGCAACAAATGGGAGGCAACAAATAGGGATTTTAAAGGCAGTTCCACAACATTTAAAACATCAAATCATATTTATTTGCTGCATCAACATGTATTATGCATATAGATACATAGCATGAATTCAGTGAGAAGATTTAAATCTTACCTCCTAATTAAAAATATTTATAAATAATGTAAACTTAAAGAGTGAATATTAAATATAAAAATACTAACCTTGCCTTTTATTTACGGATATCAAAAATTTCTTTACCACATTGATTTAAATAACATACCGTATATACTGGAGTATAAGCTGACCCGAATATAAGCCAAGGTACCCAATTTTAGAAAAAAAATCTATAAGCCTAGGGAGGGAAATGCAGCAACTAAGGCACAGAAACACACAGCAAATGTACTGTTGTTTTGAGGTGTAATTATTTAATCCAGCAGATTTGTAACTTAATCACTAGAAGTGGTGGAGATGTAGAGAAGGGATGTGGGAACATTGTAAAGAAAAAAGTATTGATCTAGCATATCAAGTTTTTGCACAAAGTAAGTTAAAAAATTTACTTGACTTTGGCCCTAATTTATGCAAAAACTACATATGCTAGAGCAATATATTTTTTTTCAAATGTTCTCACAACCCTTTTCTACATCTCCAGCAAATTGTGTGATAATAGCATGTTTGGACGCTTTGCAATTCACTCATAAAGTCCACCTACAAAATGCCGCGATTTTCATTTTTTGACCCGAATATAAGCCGAATTTCATTTTTTGAGCACATTTTAGGTGCTGAAAAATTTGGCTTATATTAGAGTATATACGGTAATCAAATTACCATCCATGAAAATGGATTAGACAATCTGTTGCATCCAATGAGTTCAGTGGGTGCTACCTTTGTACCATGTTGGTGTACTTCTAATATGAGTGCGATACGCGATAGGAGTGATTTATCCAGGTGCACTGATGCAGTGAACAGTCCTTGCATACTTTGATGAATCACTGTCTCGGCCAATAAATCATATATACTCTATATACATTTCAATATATTTTACTGTGTATAAACACACCAATGTAATCATTCTTGTGTAGGAAGACGAAAGACTTTATTGCTGCATACATTTTTTTACTTATTTCCAAGTGTCATATTCATGGGCCAAACTGTTCCTCATAAATCAACAAATGACATCCTGCACTGCACTGTCATTTCCAATTTTTCTTTTTTGTGAGCATTAGCCCCTGGCACTAGCTATGATTATAAGATACCTATGATATGTTAGATGGAAGTAATACCTAAAGCCCAGCATAAGTGAGGCACCTTGGTCCTAATTAATAATAAGCTATTATTCCTATTAGTCCTATTAATAAATAAGCTATGTGCTTAAATAAACTAGAAACAAGTAGAAAAAAGAAATAAAATAATAAACACAATAATATACAGTGTCCATTTTTTTATGCCAGACTCAAAATAAGGATGTGCACATCTCAGCCCAAAGAGTAGACAATGATCATGTTATGTATTTCTGGCTCCTGATTATTGTATTCATTTAGAAATGGAGCAAATGTATAATAATCTGGCCCACTCTGTAGTTTTACTGACCTAAAGTAAGGAGATAATGTAAAGGACTGATGGCTGGTTGGGCCTATTTTATGACTACTTTTCAAATAAAATTCAACAGCCAAATGTGCATATGATTCAATGCTATCTTGCTGTGTTTTCCAATTTAAGCTGGCCATACACCTTTAGATCTCTCTGTCAGGTATCCCTTAGCTCTTCCAACAACTATGTAGTGTCGGATCCTCTGCGATTGAACACAGGTACACTTTAAGGTTTAGAAAGTCCCTCATATTACATGGTAAAACAAAAGGCTACAACCAGCAGAGTGGAAACATTAGGTGTGTCCCAGCACCTACCACTTGACAGACACATCTGTTGAGTGGGATGATCTCATAACCAATAACTCAAACAAATAACTCAAAGTCAATACAGGCACTCATGTCAACATTTACAAAACTAAGTAAAAATGTTTGCCTCTCGCATATAATTCACAACATTTTCATGGGAAAATGTAGTTAATAATAGGAAATCAGAAATAAATGATAATTAGGGTTTTGCTAGTTAAGAATAAAATAAAAAATCAAATGGTTATCAGCATGTTTGAGTAGGGAATGGCCAAAAAAAATGCTAGATGGAGCGTTTAGTACTTACGGTCCAGAGTCGACAATAACACTGCGCACTCTATCGAATCCCCTCTCCCCAAGGTTAACACACTCATTCAGGAGTTCCATGTGTCTTCCCTGAAAGTTTTCCTGTTCAAAGATGATTACCTGCATGGGGTACAAAAGGATAATGGTAGCATCAATATTATCTACATGAGAGCATAAAATTGCTTTATGACTGTCTATACATTTAGGATTGTACTGTATATATGCCCAAAAAAACATTATTTATATCTGATTGAGAAAGGGAAGGACTGTAGTCGGGCTTCTTTTGCTGCTTGTATCTATGTTGTTGAATTTTTACCTTTCCTTTTGTCTTGGTGACCATTGTCAACAGTAGAGAAACTCAATGGGAATTCGAAACAAGAATAGGGGACATACAGTATCTTCTAAGGAAGAATTTGAATATTTTTCCAAAACGCCTAAAGACAGCAATAGAAAACCTAAATGTCCAATTCTAAACCATCAAATGGAAACAAAAATGCTGAACTTGCACTTATAAAACTGTCCTCTTAAGAACCTAAAATAGCTAATCATTTTGCATTTGTACCTTTCCCTTGCACACATTCCTCTCAGCTGTTAATTGTGTAAGAGGAGAGCAACCATACTTTCTTCATGCATCAGCTATTAACATGTATTTTGCATCATATATACATATAATGCATTAATTATAATTATTTAGGACTAAAAATTACAATTATTGGCCAAATAATTGTAGATTAGGAATTAAAAATAATACAATTCATGGTTTGGGTATGCTAATATGAAATGGCATTTTGAAATAAGGAATGGGGGTTTAAATCCTAAAACCATTGACCATTGTCATTCATACTTGGCGTTACCATTCTATGGGTGTTGTCTGTATTGATTATACTTTTTCTGTTAAATTATCATATAAAACATAGATTTATGAAACTATTTATCAGCAAAATATCACACTAATAGATCATGTTCAGAGTTGGGAAAAACTTCTAGAATAAAAATATTTGGTAGAAAAGCTAAACGTGAAAGCTTGGTTGCCTTGGCCTTGGCTTTTGATGTGGTGAGTTGTTCTCTGGAATACAGTTCCTATGTTTCCTTCCAATATTGCTTAAATTGAGCTCTACATCAACTACCCACAACTATCTATACATATACAAATGGACTGGTTAGATGATAACCAACAAGTATATATGAGAATTGTTCTTTAAATATATCAGTGTATTTCCAAAAGACTCACCTTAAAAGATCCCACGCTGGGTTCACCTGGTTTTGTGGGTTTGGTAACAGGTGCAGGAACTGGGGTAGGGATACCCTTTTCCTTGGCATCAGTGCCCTGGCTGGCAGCAGCAGCAGCTTTGGGTGTCTGAGACATGTTGCCTGTTTATGTTCTAAAATAGAAAAGCAGTATTTAATTTTCAGCAATACATTTATTCTGGTAGACAGACACATTTCAATAACAAGTATGTTTTATTAAGCAAAGTTTGACAAAGTAATCCAACATTAATGTTCTACTTCTACTGGTGTTATTTGCACAAATAATTGTTTGGAATGACGTGGCATTCATCCATTCCTGTTACTTCGAGGTTGATCATGTGATTGGTACTAACTCTGAATCTTACCTCTTGAAGCTGTTCCTTGCTGGAGCTACCAGGCTTGATACTGGATGGTCAGTGTGGCCCAGAATTTATACCCTGGCAAAGGGAGACTGGGAATAAGAGAGGACAATAGAACTCATAGCTCATCAGTATCTGCTTAGGAAGCTGCTGGTCATCATATATTTCAAAGCACCCATTCATCTGGAAGCAACTCTCTATTCACTGAAGCTGAACCAAGCATTTATATTGTTAAGCTAAAGTGTGCTAAATAACTGAGGCTTGAACATGATATTCGGGGTCCTATAGAAATCTACCTATAATGCTTAAAATGATGTATCAAAGGTATAAAGTATATGAAAAAACTCAAAACATTATTTATATATATTTTTTGTTTTATTAAACAATCATCAGAGCTATACATGGTGTCATTTGCTTATAATTAACATATAATACGTGTAACCCTGTTTACGTCTACATCCTTATTATGTCTTCACATGGCAAAAGATTTTTTTTTACTATATTGAAACTTAGGCCTGGCATACACACGCCGATTAGTGGCCGATTTTTCCGCTGACCGGCGGGTGTGCACGCTCGCGCCATTGGTCGGCGGCAAAATCGGCCGCCAATCGGCGTGTGCCCACATGGGGCGACAGATCCCTGTCGCCCCACAGCTCGGCCGGCCAGAGAACGGACATGTTAACATTACATTAACATCGCCGGTCTTCATTTAAGGTAATGGCCGGCACACAAAGGGTGCCCGGCTGATTTAGGGCTTGTTTCCATTGATGCGATTCAGGGCGTTTGCAGCCGCGCAGCCGCCGCCGCCGCCAACCGCAACCATTGGAAACTTCAATATAGTTTTCACTGGTGCGGTTGTGCGAGTTCGGGTGCGGATGCAGTTTAGGGCGCGTTTCTGAACGCTAGCTGCAGCGTTTAGAAACGCATCCGCGCATCAACCGCATCCACATCTGCAATACAAAAAAAAATTGCATCGCAAAAACGCACGGAAACGCACGAAAACGCGCGACAACTTGAGGCGGCTGCAACCGTGCGGGAACGCTGCAATGGAAACAAGCCCTAAAGCAGCCCCAGAATGCAACGTGATGACGTCATCACGTTGCATTTTTAGAGCTCATCGGAGCTCGTCTGTCTGCACCCGTCTGTGGGTGTATGGCAGGCATAAGGGCCCCCATACACCTTTAGACCTCTCTGTCAGATATCCTTTAGATCTACAAACAACTATGTAGTATAGTGTCCTCTGAGATCGAACACAGGTAGACTTGATGGTTTAGAACAGGGCTACTCAAATGTACATTTGAAAGGTCCACTTACCAAATTTCCATTCAGTC
>CM070032.1:76460835-76476310 GCA_036250615.1 Ptychadena robeensis | reverse complement strand
ACAAACAGTGACCATGTCTGGAGGGTTCACATACTTTCAAGCAGCACTGTATATACACTGAGCAAAAATATAAACGCAACACTTTCGGGTTTGCTTCCATTTTGCATGAGCTGAACTCAAAAATCTGAAACATTTTCTACATACACAAAAGACTCATTACTCAAATATTGTTCACAAATCTGTCTAAATCTGTGGTGGTGAGCACTTCTGTTTGCATAGATAATCCATCCTACCTCACAGGTGTGGCATATCAAGGTGCTGACTAGACAGCGTGAATATTGCACATGTGTGCCCTAAGCTGGCCATACACCTTTAGATCTCATGTCTTAGGATCCTTTGCAAATGAACACAGGAAGACTTGATGGTTTAGAAAGTCTCTCATATTACATGGTTTTGGTAAAACAAACTGAGATCTAAAAGAAATCTGACAGAGAAATCTAAAGGTGTATGGGGACTGCCCACAATAAAAGGCCACTCGGGAATGTGCACGGTTTTGATTAATAGGGGGCTGGGGTTCAGAAAACCAGTCAGTATCTGGTGTGGCCCCCATTTGCCTCACGCAGTGCAACAGATCTCCCTCGCATAGAGTTGATCAGGTTGTTGATTGTGGCCTGTGGAATGTTGGTCCACTTCTCCTCAATAGATGTGCAAAGTTGCTGAATATTGGCAGGAACTGAAACACGCTGTTGTTTACACAGATCCAGAGGATCCCAAACATGCTCAATGGGGGACACGTTCCGCCATGCATGAATTGGGATGTTTTCAGCTTCCAGGAATTGTGGACAGATCCTTGCAATATGGGCCTTGCATTATCATTCTGCAACACGATATGATGATCATGGATGAATGGCACAACAATGGGCCTCAGGATCTTGTCACGGTATCTCTGTGCATTCAAAATGCCATCAATAAAATTTACCTGTTGTTGTCCATAACATACGCCTGCCCATACCATAACCCCACTGCCACCATGGGCCACTCAATCCATAACGTTGATGTCAGCAAACCTCTCACCCATACAATGCCAGACACGCTTTCTGCCATCTCCCCTGAACAGTGAAAACCAGGACTCATCCATGAACGCCTCTCCAACATGCCACATTCCATCGAATGTGAGCATTTGCTCACTCAGGTTATGACGATGACCTGCAGTCAGGTCCAGACAAGCACGACAAGCATGCAGATGAGCTTCCCTAAAATGATTTCTGACAGAAATGCAAACCAATTGTTGATGCAGCAGTCCGGGTGTCAGGTCTAAGACAATAATAAGGGTGGACATGCTGGATGTGAAGGCCCTGGGATGGTGTGGTTACATGTGGATTGCGGTTGTAAGGCCAGTTTGATGTACTGCCCAACACTCTGAAACGCCCTTGGAGATGGCTTATGGAAGAGAAATTAACATGAATTTCACAGGCAACAGCTCTGGTAGACATCCCTGCAGTCCTGCAGCATGCCAATTGCACTCTCCTTCAAAGGTTGTGACATCTGTGGGATTGTGCTGTGCAATATTCATGCTGTCTAATGAGCACCTTGATATGGCACACCTATGAGGTGGGATGGTTTATATTGGCAAAGGAGAAGTAAGCCCCCCATACACATTACAATCTTACAATACAATTTCTGTACAACCAACTTTTGTTCTACCAAAACCATGTAGTATGAGGAACCTTCTAAACCTTCCAATCACCATGTAGTCATCAGGGAGGACCCGGCACTACATAGTTGTTGGTAGATCTAAAGGAAATTGTATAGAGTGATCTAAAGGGGTATGGGGGGGGGGGGGGCTTAAACCAGATTGTGAACAATATAAGAGAGAAATGGGGCCTTTTTGGGGGGGGCACCTTTGTGTATGCAGAGGAATGTTGTAGAGTTCAGCTCATGCAAAATGGGAGCAAACCAAAAGTGTTAAATTTAGTTAAATTATCTTTTTGATAAGTTATATAAAAGTAAATATATATATATATATATATATATATACAATATGAATCGTATTTTGTTTTTTACATTTTTCTCTAAACTATATTTGTTGTTTTAATCTAACTTTGTCTGTAAAACTAAAATGCAGAGCGCTGTTAAACAAGCCAATCTATCTAGATTATGAATTCAATTTATTGTGGTTGTGATTTTTCCTTTTGCAGTTAAACAATATTGAACTGCTTGCATTCTTGCTGCTACAAGTAAGACATCTGTGTATTGTATTTCTTAATGTAATCAATAGAGAACAAACTGCACCTCCAAAGCAAAGAGCACATTAACCAAGCTCTTTGGTTTGGCATCTTCTAAATGGCACAAATATTTCTTCGTTAGATGACATTAGTTTAATCGTTTCCAAAAAGAAGTATCACATATCATTTGTGATTTTATGTTGACAATTTCCATTAATGCCAATATGATATTTTGTGTTCCTCATAGTCTGTTTAATACACATTAATGTGTTGACACAGTTCATGATCCATTCAAAGACTGACTATGGGTCAGGTTCAATCACCCCATAGGGTCACAGACAGCACAGAATACTTCACTTAGTATTTTGCCTTACAGTGTACTAATTATTACAGATACAGTAAGGCCTGATTCACGCTTAACCATTTTAATGCAATGCATACAGTTATTAACTCACCCGTAGCTTTCTGTGGACTACAGGATCACCATATCATGTTTGTATTCTGTTGTCCTAACACACTTTTTGATTTGCCCTGCCAAATATCCTGGGAGCAGTAGCTCTGCATTCCAGGATTCTGAAATGTGTTCAATTTCATGCAGCCAAGCCAAAAGTCTACTATAGACTACTATAACATTTTTGTATATGTATTACATATGGTCTCCACATTAAAGACCTTTTAACTGATAAAATACCTGCTATTGTTGTGCCGTCATACAGGAAACCCCATGTAGTTTTTCAGGACTTGTGGGTCCAAGTAGGGAATGGATTTATGTAATTTCTACTATTGTCACCATCAGGAACACATGGTCTACTGTTCATGATACATGATGATACATGATAAAAACATAGACACATTTACTTATACTTCCTTTATGTAGTCTTCATCCAGGCAAACTGGTCCCGAAAACATAACAAACATATACTTACTATACCCTCACTACTTACTTATACAATACTTACTATTCCTTTCTAGCATGCTGCCATACCTACAGGGTCCAGTCTTCCCTTTTCCAAAATGGACACCAATCCGAAACTCCAGCCAGCAACACTCCACCCCTCCTGTGTCACTGTGGCGAGGTGTGATTAACTGCCATTTAGACATTTAGCTGCTGATAAAATATGCTCACATAGCATTTTCACTCATGGGTACCCTGTAAGGAATAATCCCAAAATGTATGTTGCTGGGTCCCATGGAGGGTCTTTTTTCTTTATGCTCCATCCATTTCCATACATTTTGATCTATCATTAAGGGAATTCATTATACAACAATCCAAGTATAATTATACAATAAGATTGAACAGTCTATGCAAGCTTAATATTCACACTTTTTTTTCAACAAATAAGCATGTGCCCAGTGAATTGTAGTGAAATAGTGTAGTGTTTTTGTACAAAAACAGGTGCCACTTTCTTATCTAACAATAGCACAAGAGATGTATCTACCTGCTTTCTACACTCTGATTTGTAAGAAGAGTCCTCCTTTCGCAATGCAGCACTATAAGTTTCAAAATTATGTCAATGACAGCCAAGGCTTAGATTGTTCAATAGATGCTTAATAACCAGGAGCCAAGGGCCAGTATAACAGTATAAGACACCAAGGGATCATTGGTACAGTTCAGTAAAGTTTTATCCCTGAGCAAATGCTAATGAGCATTTAACCTAAGTAGTGGAGTAAAAAGAAAAAAAAGTACCTGGAGTTCAACTTTAAAATACAAGCCTGTACATGCCTTGGATTATGAACCATTAAAAAGTTAGATCATGTCCTAGAAGAGAAACTATATCACTCAGAATGCCATCTGCAGACTACTCTGCCCTAGAAACCTGTATATAAAGAGAACCCCTAATCTATACTGTGGTTGATTATCTCAGCCACCATGCAATTTATCCTATCAATTTACATTACGTCATAGGTTTACCGCAGACAGCTCACCATTAGCTCCTTGCTTTTTTTGAAACAAGGTCTCCTTCCAGAAATAACATAAATAATGGATGCTCTACAGCTGCTATTTACTGAACTACATTTGAAAAGTAAAAACTTAAAATGAAACTTTTTTTGTGGTAAGGTGAGGGAATAGAGCTCCATATAATTGATTAACTTTAATTGTCCACAACACCAGTGAGAATCATACATATAAGTAAAAGAAATATTCAATATATATTGGCAAAATATCATTAAAAAATAATCCTTGACAATGCTTGTTTATGAATTTCCTGTTGTGGTAGGACAACGCTTTGTGCTCTCACCTTGTCAGGGAAGTATTACTAACAATTATGTTGATGCCTTTTGTATTTTGACGGGGGGTCATTTAGGCATCCCTGGTGGTGTGTAGACAGGAAAAATATGAAGAACATGGCAGTACCGAGGTGCAACAAATAATAAATAATAATTCAATAAAAATGACAATCATTTAGGAAACTCTAAAGCTAGCCATACATGTTCCGATTCCATGGCCAATCGATCACCCATCCGATCGATTCCGCGATGCCAGAGGGAACCGGATGTCCGATCGATCGCCCAATTAAGCCTGTCCCTACCACCTTGGGGCACCGATTCCTGGACGATTCCGTGCCCGATCGATCACTTCACACATGGCAACTCCCCCTGATGTGTGCTGAATCGGATCAGAAAGACCAACATGTTGGTTCTCTGGCAGATCCGATTCTGGGCCCCTGATCGATCGGATGTGATCGATCGGGCAAGGTGGGCTTCACACGATTCCGGGACGATTGATTAGCGTGCACGCACCCGGAATCGATCGTCCCGGAATCCCTTGGGAATCGGACCCGTGTATGGGGACCTTAAGAGATGAAATGCTATCCAATTAGGATTTAGATCTATGTTTACAATTTACAATATAGTTATGCACAGTTATGTTGTACCTATTTACCTAAACATTTTAATCAATCTATATTCAGATAAATGGATTACCACATACCCTAGTAGGTCAATGGCCAACATCCCAAAGACAATATAGCACAAAATGTCAATGGATAGAGAGACAAGGGGTCCCAGTTTCTCCACCCATTAAAGTTTTTAGGACCACCCTACTTTTCATACATTGCCCCCCGTGGGGGATTTAAAAAGTGATAGCTAGTTGGATAAATAACAGTCAAAACATGGTCAGAATAACGAAACAGTAATAAATCAGCAGAGAATTAATAAAGTCCAATTGTAGGTCCTCTACAATTGGACTTTATTAGTTCTCTGCTGATTTATTACTGATTCATTGTTATCAGAAATCTATAATGTATTATTCAAATAAAATTAACTACCTGATATACTCCAGTATTATCCCAGATTTTCAGCGCCCAGTCACCCTTGGCTTATACTTGAGTGCAGTGCTTACAGCAAACATATCCACCCAATGAGAAGTGTGTATAGTAGTGGGTTACTGTGCATTGCTGTTGATTTTGAAAGCAAGCTTGGGATCTTATTGACATATAATGTAAACCTTAAAGAAAAGCATTAAATTTTTCTGAGCCTTCCCTGCTGAATTTCTCACCCTAGGATTTCACTTGGGTCACCTAGTTTACAAATTAGGTGCCTCAGCTTATATTCAGGATGGCTTTTACTCAAGTATACAGTATATATTAACTAACTTTTGGTAATGCCCCACTTTATAAACATAACATAGAAAATAAAAAATCGGTTGCTTG
This sequence comes from Ptychadena robeensis, assembly GCA_036250615.1. NCBI lineage: Eukaryota > Metazoa > Chordata > Amphibia > Anura > Ptychadenidae > Ptychadena > Ptychadena robeensis. The sequence goes on along the minus strand of CM070032.1, from coordinate 76,470,492 downwards.
AAAAACCATAACAGACTTATTTGAATAAGGAGCACACTGCTCTAAGGTTTTTGATAAATATGATAATTTCATCAAGAAACACTGCTCTAATGTTTTACCATTGGAATTGATCTTCAACCCAATATTAGTGGTCTAAAAACAATGAGCATTTCAAAGTGAATCATAGTCTTGGTCCCCCAATTCATTCTTTGCTATTAACAAATTTAATGAATAAAGTTATGTCAGGTGTTTATAAAGTTGACATTGGATTGTTTCCATTTATTTGAAGTGACATTCCTTTGGAAAGGCCTCCAGTCTCAAAGGAGATCATTTAAATTACATGGTAGATAATAAATGAGATTACATATTCTTTACTGGGCAGTTTAAAAGCATTCTATATGACGTGACCTCCATTGTTCAGTAAAATTAGATTGAATCTTTATTCTCTTGGCAGTGCAGCCTGGGATGTGTTGAGACTTGTAGATGTCTCTCTATTCTTACTCTTTTTGCCCATCTCTCTTTCTTATAGATTTCACTTCCGTATTATTGAGTTACCATATTTATACGCCTAACTTAGATACAAGTCAAACAGAACACAAGGACACAAGTACAATAAAACATTGCAGTAAGGGTAATTTTTGTTCTATAAAGTGCCTAAAGTAAAGAAGTGTATGTTCACAGGAAGCCATTGGCTTATTATAATTGTTCCTCGTTCTTCTAATATCCTTGTCCAAACATGTAATTGATGATTCCAACTCTTCCACTATATCTCAAGAATTATGACTTTGAATACGCAAATTCCATTTGAACACAACCCCAAAATGCATTGGAAATGTGCATAAATACACCTGTTATACACCAAATGTGCATACATTTTGCCTGCATTGTACCCTGAGATATGCGATGATATTGTATGTAGTGTATGGAAGATAGAATTAATATTGTTTAGGGTGTTAAGAATTTAAGCCATGTTTTCAAAACTCATTAAATAAATGAAGTTACAATTACACACTGATGCCCCTGTGAACTTGCGGAAATTCCCAATAGACACGTAAGGATGCATTAAGACACGCTTACATTACACAGCATGTGCACAATTGATTATTTAAAGCTTTTAAACAGCTGCATTTGAGGTACGTCAACACAAGTTAACGCCCCCATGCACGTTTCGATTTCCCTACAATCAATGTCAGGTTAGATAATAATTTATGATCGATGTTGGTTCGATCGATCAAACTGTGATTGAAATACCCTCCACATGGATAAAACAATATTTGATCGATGTTGGTTCGATCGATCAAAAGCATAATCGAAGGAAGTCGATCGGAAACACACCAAAATTTGCCACTGGATAAGTATGCTAATTATTTAAATTGAATCGGGCACAACAACATAATATTTGATATACATTTGATGTACACTAGATCGATTAAAATTTTCCAACATGTCCAATCACTTTTCAATTTTGATCGATCTAGGTCAATCGAACAATGTGGACAGGCATAGATTTCCGATCGATCAACATAAAAAATGATCAGATTGAATGGGAAACTGGAAACGCGTATGGGGCCTTTAGCCTTAAACATTTTATCCAACTTTGGTTCATATCTGGTTTCAGAGACACCCTTCAGAAAATGTCATACAGTCATTACTGCAGTTGATAAATGTATTCAACAAGTCACTACAAATATTATTCGATTAAGGCTTTCATTTACCTTACAGTACATGCATCATTTGAATAGTGAAGGTATTAATGCAACATAACACAATTGCATCAAGGTAATATGAAGCTCTGGTTACAAGGTCATCTGCTGCAGGGAACCTCAATTGGCTCCTATATCGAGCCGTGTGTTCCCTGCTTAAGGTTCTACAGTTTTTGTTAGGGTTAGTCTCAGGTTGCCTGTATTAAACAACTATATGGAAACTTTTGGGGCAGTGTTTCCCAAACCAGTGTTTACCAAATCAACAAGGCCCACCAAGTGTGCAAGTTCAAGACATAGTTGATCCGCGCTAGTGAGACAATGATCACCACAACTCTGCATAACGAAGGTTGCTTGCAAGGGATGTACTGTTGGTTGGAAAACAATGCTTAGGGATCCATCCTAAATATCCTAATTAGTATTTCTTTATGTAGTCAATTATTACCAAACGGTATACTATTTGCAATAGTTTTATGTAGCATGTATAATTTCTTAAGAATGCACTTGGATAACGGTATTTGCAAGGAAGCAAAGCAGTTTCCTATTAAGCCATATGAAATATACATGTATTAGTCTAATTGCATCATTGGCCTCCATACGCTTCTGATTACAACAACCTTGTTGTCTAAAACACACTAGACGTCTCAAGAGAGACGCAATGTCAGACTGGAAAATGTGTCCCCTGTGAAATCTGTTTAATTACGTCAAGTGAAATGTTAGAGCAAAGATCCTGCAGCCGTCTTTGCAGTAGATTCCCTCAAAAGCTTTCATTCCCTTAGCTACATTTATTTATTATTTAAACGCCTCATTAATGTTGCATTATGCTCAGTATGTAAATGCACATCCTTTTATAGTTTCAGAGTTGACTTTACATCTTTGTTTCTTATATTCGTCTACATGCTTTCCCAAAACATGTGTTGTGTTATAATATATACAATAAATAGTGGGGTTCCACCTAACACTAAATGTGGACCCCAGCCCCCCCCCCACTGCTGGCTCAGACCTCTCAGTTTAACCTCCCTAGCGCACTGCTGAGGTCCAGATTTCTGTACCAAAAGCGCACCATAGACTTGTGGAATTTTTTTATGTTGTAGGCTTGTAGCTTCCCAAAATATGTACAAGGGTCCAGTAGGCATCCTGAATATAATAATGATTGAAACACACAATTATATATAAATAAATGACATAAATAAATTAAAGGTATCATTTGAATGAAAAAATCTCTAAAATACTTATTTTGTATGAAAGATTTAAAAACAGTATGTATTTATATTTAGTATGTATTATATATAAAATATATAAAAAATGTATTCAATTGGAAATCTGTTTTTTTCTTTACTTTGAATTGTATTGGATATATAGTTATAACTGTATCCAGTACAATTCCCTTTGGCATCCTCTCACCCTGGGGAGAAAGGGCTAACTGCAAAGGGGCACATCTAGGGAATCCCACTGAAAACAGTTTTCTTCAGAGAAAACTGTTTTCATGCAATTTGCTTTTGAATCTCCTCCCACCACCCCGATGTGATGTCATCACATCACTAGGGGGGTAGGGGTCCGCTGTAGCAGAGCAGAATGGTATATCTGCGCTGCTGTGGCCCCGATCTATGCCTGACGGCTCCATCATGTCCAGTGCTGTACTGACAGGACAGCGCTGGACGAGATAGTGCCATCAGGAACAGCAGGGGGGTAATGACACAGTGTAGCTAGGACATGTAGGATAGTGAATTTGCAATTATGTCTAATAGAAAAGGGAAGCTTTTTTTTTACTTTCAGAAAAACAACCCAGATTAAGGCAACATAATTTTAAAGGGGGTTAGATTTTTTTTCACCACACAATAACTACTTACACAAAATTACAAAAAGTATAGACAAAAATGTGGTCTAAAATTGCACTAAAACGTAACAACATCTGTAGGAGCAACACTGTAAAGGTGGCCTTACATGAGTCGATTTTGAATTCAATGGTGTGCTGCCCAATCTGAGCGATCGATCCCCCTCCAACAAAATAACAATCAGACAGGAAACCGGCATGTTGCCATTTCCCTGTTTGACTTTCATTACTGTGGATGTGGACAGAGGACACGGGATCGATTACCCAAGTGACAAGGTGGTGCGCATCAATTCCCCGAACGATGGTGATTCTAGTGTCACCACACTGTAATTGATCGCACAACGATAGTGGGGGCCACCTTTAGTTTCAAAGGGATTAACCCCCCACCTTCCTTGGGCCACAATTTGTCCACCAGTGCTGTAGACTCATTCTTTACTTTTGTCCACTGTGTGGGAAATAGAAAGGAAAGAATATAGAAAGGCTCTGCGCAACTAGAGAGAATGTTCCCCCAAGTCTAAGACTCACAAAAAATCCAATAACGTTTTAAAGACATGGATTGCATTGGAGACAACTGGGGTCATAGAGACACCTAAGAACATGATAGCTATATAGTTACATATTAGGGTAATACTGTTTCTCTATTGCCTAAAGGCCTGAAGAAACAGAGAAACCAGTATTAGGTTTAAGAGGTTTAAGAGATAGATTTTGCTGCAATATTGTAACATACTGTAACCAAGCATCACATATAAACAACGTTCGTTGACACCAACCATTTTGAGTAATGATTAAATCATTTATATGTCTGTGTTCAGATTAAACAGAGGAGGATAGAGCCCATCCATACCAAATTGCAAACATGAGAGCAGACCCAAACAAAAAGGGTCATTGAGGTGGCTAGCCTCAGAGGATTTTCATGGCGGAAATAGGGCAACTGTGGTCACGGGTAGAGATAAAACATACACATTTTATTAATCAAATAAAAACATAAACAGTCAAAACCCACAGTCTCTAGACCCTGAAAAGAGGGAACCCTAACCCCCCCCTCCACCTTCTGTTCCTCTCGTTTCTCTCCTCCTCTTCCTTGTGTGTGTTTGTCATGTGTCGTGTGTTTGGATGTGGATATTGACTAAAATTACATTTACTAATGGTAAATGTCACAGTACAAGGTTTTGGGGTTTTTCCCCTGACTGTCTATCACTGGACAATTGACCTGGCGGGGACTGCTGGCCCCACTGAGGGCGGCTGTTACCCGTAGTCTTACGATTGTGCCTATGCTTACATTGGAATTGTAATTTTTCTTGACCTTTTATGTGGCATTTTCTCTTGCCTACTGTTTTGTGGCTGTGTGTTAATATTTGTATTTAATAAACTGTGAATTGAAAAAAAAACCCACAGTCTCTGACAGGAGTATAAGAAAGAGATACACCATCAAAAATATACAATGCACAAAAGGAGATAAAATGGTAAACCTATCTGTATCACATAGTCTAGCAGAGTCATAGCAAAGTCTGTTTATATTGTTTTTATAAGACGTTCAATTAGCTCATAGCCAATATGCAAACTTCATATCACTGAACTCTCTTCCTTTATAAGTTTTCATGTACATTTGCAATTTTTGGTCATCAACTCATGTTGGTTAATGAGCCCCTTGTTCTCTATCATGTATTGGGTTACTGTAGTTAGGTTGATTGATTTTCCATTCTCTACTTATCCATTTTCACATTTCATTTTCAATTGTTTCATTAGGTTTAAACTTTTTTTTTACTTCATTGCAAATAATTTATCACTTTTCTGAAATATGATATGATTTTCTGAGATATAAATAGAAGTCAGGAAATTTCTTCCAAGTTCCAACACCTTATTTCTTACTTTTTCTACATATGAAGGTTTTCTGGAAACTGCATTGACATCATAATAAATGCTTCCTGTCTACAGGTTGTATACTTTAAGTGTAACATAAATGACAATGTTAGATACATCCCTCTCTGTATGCCCTATATATGAATTTTAAACACTGTAACTGTTGGAAACATGCAATAGAAGGTGGGTTTATATCAGAGATGCAATCCTGGCTTTCTTCTTTGTATTGTAGATATTGTTTTCGAGTGCTTTGCAGAGCAATTCCTCATCTAATCATACTTCTTCCCAGTGAGGAAATAGCACTAAAACATAGCAACCATAAGTGGTTTTTATACTCCAAAAACCACTGCAGACAAATATGCAAAATCAATTCAGCAAGCTGAGACTTGAAGTATGATTAAGTATATCAATGTTTTAGTGGGTAATAACATTTGAAGATTTACCACAAGGTCACAAGAGCTGTCTGTAATAGCTGTGTGCTTTGCCCTTCTGCCTTTCTTAGCTGTATATGCTGAAGCATTTAGCACACAGCAAATATATTAGATCATAAAAAAATTCATGACGTGTATGAAGTATTTAACGATGGCGCTCATAATTTTAAACCAGGAAAGATCAGCCGCTGGTTATCTGTTCACACAAAATATGTCTATTGAGGCCTTAGGGTAATATTAAGTTTCATCAGAGTAAATCCGATTTACAGCATAATTTTAAATAAATAGTGGTTGAAAAAAATCTTTTACTGAAATGCTTACATGTAATAGCCCCAGAGAGTTATTGATCAGGTGTCAGTACAACTAGTATTTAAATTTTGCCAATAATAATGTTCACCAAATTACTGTGAGGATGTCATGGGTACAGAGGTTATACCTTGTATCAGACCCTACCATTACCGACAATAAAGGCCCCCATACACCTTACAAACTATTTCTGTATATTCAACTTTTCTTCTATCAAAACCATGTAATACCTTTCTTAACCTTCACTATGTATTCTACCAGGGAGGACCCGGCACTACATAGTTGATGGTGTATGGGGGGGGGGGGGGCTTTAGCAGGAGGAAATCTCCATAAAGAAATGTTCAGGGGGCAATGCCAAGGAGGCAGGGGTAAAGTTTATAAAAAAACTGAAGATGGGAAAAGAAAAAAAGAAAATTTATGAAAAATAGCAGTGGTGCAGTAAGAAGGGTCAAATTGTACTTGTTTAATTTAAATTGAAGATTTGAAACTGGAGGACTATCTGTGTCATCCAGAAAACATGGAACAGTGAGCTACTATAAAGAAACTAGAGAGAGGCATTTTAGTATGTTTTCAGACATGACTTTGGTTTGACAACCCCCCCCCCCCCAAATATTCAAATCACAATTTTTTATTGTGAATATTGGCACTTTGAGAAGATCATGAATTTAAAGCTATATCTTTATAATCGCAAATATTTGAGATACATCAGTACATAGTGTTGATCACGAAAAATACTGTCTGCATTTTGCCATGAAAATCTTATTCGTTATGATGGTAATAATGACTGGAGATCCCACATTTATGAATTTGTCGCAAATATTAGGCAAAAGCTTTGGATATTTTGCGAATACGAATGTTGCCTTTGCTGCTCATCACTACACTCCACTTCAAGGCCAGCTGTAAGATTCATAGATTTGTGCTTCACAATCTAATCAACTGGAAATCGGTGAAAAGTTTTGAGTTCCTATTGTTTCTTATCGGTAAAGACATATGCATACAATTATTTAATCTGCCTGTTTGGATTGATAGCGGGCAAACAATAATAGAAGAGTAACAGTATTTCCCAAGATTCCTTGAAAACTGCCAACTGTTGTGAACCTGGATATGTTGGGTGATCTTCTCATGTCTGTGGCTACTAGGGGTGGACCTCTTAGATTTAAGGAGACATCCAAGAATTCAATCTTCCTTTAAGAATACCAAGATAAATAGTTATATAGCATTTAAAAACCATATATTCACTCTAGGATTTAGGCTGGAAATAGACGGTGCAATGTACCGTCTATTCCTTATGCGATTCTATGCAGTAGCAGGCAGACGTCATCACGCCCGCCTGCTAGTGCCGAGAATCGGCCAGCACTCTGCATCTGCAGATCATTAGTTCGGTGGGGACGATTGGACTTAAATTTACCGTCCTGACGGATCTCTGATCCTCCAATTTCTGCACGACCCGATCCTTAAGGGATGCGGGAGTGCGCACGGCATCAGATCGGGGATCGCATCGTGCTGGTACGTGTATGCCCAGCTTTAGCCCTTTCCACCTCAACTTTATTAGTTTTTAGATTTTGCTTCCTTTTATCATTAAAGGATGGCCTCTCATGCACTCTTCCCCAGACTGAGATCGGTTTTGAAGGTATTTTGATATTTGCATCAAATAGCTCTAGTATAATTGTGTATTTAAATAAGACACTCCAATATGATATTTATAGCTAACCACAAAGCATAGTAAATTATATAAATCAGGTACTCAGCTATCAGGAATGACAGTGTACTTGATACAAAAGCTCAACAAGGGCACTTCCTCAACCACAAGTCTGTAGTCCGTCTGTAACCATGACCCACTTACTTCCAACTAAGTTTTAAACTACAACCCATTATATCTTTATTAAGAGCTCTAAAATGTGGCAATAATGCTGGTTTTGTGGTGATAGCTGCCCACCACATCAAATAAAAAGAGGAATTCCTTTATGGTCACATCAGATACACCAGAGCTTTATATAGATGGTCTTTGGCTTTTTTGAGACACTGTCAGTAAACATGTGCTATTTTTGCACTCTTTATTACATGACAAAGCAATTGCGCCTCCAGTTATTTACAACTCAATAAGGATTATTTACTAAAGGAATAAAGAGGGTTTACTAAGAAAATTAAATGTTTACTCAGCTTAAGGAATAAGTTAAAGCTGACCGCTTCCAACCAATGGGCAAGCTAAATTGAGCAGCATGAATAGTGAACTTTATCTAACCTTAGCTACAACTTAACCAGTTGATTGGCAGCAGCAGACGTGTAATTCACAACCAACCATCTAATTCAGGCCTTACATAGGTAAAAGCACTTTTTTTTAACCTCAAAAACAATGGATGCCAGAACACTGATGTGTTGGCTATATTCGTTTTTATTTGTTCCTTGATTTTCACTCTTACCAGTAATACATTACCTGATCTAGGGTGTCTTTATTTACTTACCATATTGTAGCTATGCAGCAGCAACGTTGTTATCTCCAAGACGAGAAATGTTTGAAGGCTAGGGCTACACTGTGCTAAACTTTTTGCGCAGTGCACAAGCCTGGTCTCCACAGCCCATCATAGCCCCTGGTCTGTCAATTTAAGCCGCGTTGCTCCACATAGACATGCTCATGACAGAGGCTTGACGAATGACCCCATGCAACAGACTGACTTATAACTAATGTGCCTGGTGTCTCTTTGGGTATGTAGTGCGGCCAACAATGTGGCCCTTACAGGGGGAGTGGGCTTAGGCCTAGCCTAAGATTACAGAATATCACAGAGGTAGCAGGGGACAATACCCTGTGCACACCTATTCCATGTTCCGTGTGTTGCCCAAAGCATGTACGCATAAAAAGCTAAGACAATATCTATCCCATGGGCTAAGTCACACTTGTGGTATGTTGTACTATGTTTTTGAAAGAAAGTTAGTGAATGGTTACACCTAACATTAACCTCCCTAGCTGTTGAGACGAAGCCAGTTCATTAGCTTTTGGAAGTGCAAAAAGTTAACTGAACGAACTGGGGTTGTCCACTACCGAGAGGCAGACGAGGAGGACGTCAGGCCTACAACATAAAAAAAAACAATTCCATTAAAGTCTATGATGCACTTTTGGTACAGACATCAGGACCTCACAAGAGCACTAGGGAGGTTAATGTCAATGCACATATCTTAAAAATGCACATAAAAGCATAAACCTTCGGACTGATTTAAAATCTGAAGCTTTTCAATGGATAGAGATAAACTAGGCCTATATGATAAAAGTGCATCACAAACAGAATTTGTAACATGATCAAGAGATAATTGTTTTTATCTTTTAACTTCCTCTTTCAGTTTTTCGCAGAAGAACTGATGCAGCTTCCTGTGATGGTGGGAAGAGAACATTTTGCTGCATTGTTACTTCTGATTTACAAGCTTGTTACTTAAACAAGTTCCAGCTGGAGAGTGGGACAATCTTATAGAACCTTGAAGCCTTGTTGTCTACTATCTTGTGCTAGGCATACACATGCCGAGTAGGTCAGACAGACCTACTCCGATATTCACCGGA
>CM070032.1:76431665-76460735 GCA_036250615.1 Ptychadena robeensis | reverse complement strand
GCGCACGCCCGTCGGTCAGGTTAAAAATTGGCTGCTTATCGGCATGTGTATGGCAGCCTTTACTGGTGTTTGGGAGAACGTTAATAACATAGGTTTAAATAAAACCTTATAACATCACTATTGTTCAGAACCAGAAAGGTCTGGCTCCTGATCTACTCTGTTAAGGAAGCTAGGAAAACACATATCAACTTTTGCTAAAACTAAAACTGATTTTCAACTTAAATATTGTTAGTTTCATGTGTAATTGTGGCAAAACCGTTTGATTCCTTTTCAAGTCCTGTGTGCATCCTACATAAGATCAGACACACATCCAACTAAATACCTAGAAAATGCACAAACTCAAATCATTCAGATGCTTATTGGCAAACTGCAGATGGGCCTTGTGCAAAGGGACCTTGCAGGTGCTGCAAGACTTCAGTCCATCTTTTGTGCAGTCCCAGGCCAAGGGAGATTCACAGTTATTTTGTGTCTCTTTGATTTATATATTATCTCACCAACTATAGTCACCTTTTCACCAACTGGTTGGCAAGAGTCTTATAGACCAGTTCAGTCTACAATCTTGTCCCAGACATCATTGGACAGCTCTTTGGTGTTGGCCATGGTGCCTAACGTGGAATCTGATTGATTGCTTTTGTGGCCAGATGTATGTTATACAGGTACCATAACAACAAGCTTAGATTCAGAGAGCTCGCCTGCGCTGGCAGTTAATCGCCTGAGTCGATTAACTGCGCTGTCGATTTTCAATCCTATCAATGGGGACAAGCCTTTTGAAAGTAGTGTAGGCGATTGGCAGGCGATTGAAAAACACCAGCTTAGGCGATTAACTGCCAGCGCGTGGGAACATAGCCTTACAGGGGTTGTTCCTCATTTCAGCTTGTTACCAAAATAAAGAAGATAACTGGGGTCTGAAATCTTGCTGGTTGATATTATTTCACATTGCAATGCACAACAATCTCTGACAATCTGTGCACAATAAGCATACCATTACAATTATAGATCAGTTACTCAGAGGACAAATGTACAAAATCAGCAGGGGATATTATTTCCCTCACTGTAGATGGATTTGTGGACGATTGTACTAAGGAAAGGTTTTGAATCCATCACATTATGTTATGGTTAAAATCTATTGATTTTTTTAAAATGTAACCCTAGCATTCGGAACACCACCATCTCGTCCAGCGCTGCTACTCCTACTATAGCACTGGACGAGATGGTGCCGTCCAGTGAAGATCAGGGCTCCGGCAGCACATACTTACAGTTTTGCACTGTCCCGGTCTCCCTGATGTGACATGCCGGCTTGATCCTCCGTCACTCCCCCCCCCCCCCTCCAAGTTTCGTGATGACGTCACATTGGGGAGGCGGCGGAAAATTTGAAAGTACATTGCATGAAATCAGTTTTACCATATCCATCACACCCGGTTAGAGAGGGTTAACTGCAAATGGGCACATCTGGGGCACCAGAGACTTTATTTGGGTGAGATTTAGTACATAGCAGCATAGCTTTGTGCCTTGATTTTTGTGTTTCCTCATTAATTTTATTAAAAAAATTTTTTTTTACATAATTGTTTGTTTCAAACATTATTATATTCAGGATGTCTATTAGACCCTTGCATGGACATATTATGGGAAGTTACAGGCCTACAACATAAAGAAAAAATTACCATTGAAGTCTATGGTGCACTTTTGGTACAGAAATCTGGACCTCAGCAGTGCGCTAGGGAGGTTAAATTATAATATATAATATAACAGTTTATAATATCTTTTTATGGGACAACACTGACATTTTGTTGTAATGTGAAGTAGTTGCTGTGAAACTTGTATAACAGTGAAAATGTCTTCTCATAATAACGCACAGCAAATAATGTCTAAACTTCTGGCAACAAGTACAAGTACGAGATTTTGTGAATAATTCTACTAATATTCAGTTCGATATTCGTAAATATGAATATTTGTGGTATGACCATGCAATATCACCACAATTAAAAATAATATTCGCATTGCAAAAATCTTCGAAATGAATGGTCACATGCTATGTTTATTTTCACAATGTGAATATATCAAAACATGGCCATACCGTGAATATTCAAAATTGCGTTAAATATTAGACATTCGAATATTCAAGTTCAACACTAAATTTGGGCCATAAGGGGGAATATGCCTGCAGGAAGATATGTGCAGGAATATTTATTGACACAACCTTATTAATGAGAAAAGAGGTACACACTCTGAAAAAAGAAAATCTGCCCAGTACAGACATGAAAAAAAGCTTATGGGCTTCCGACTCTCACTTCACATGATAACAGGACTGTAAATTATGTATGATATTTCTGAATGATGGAATCTGGTACTCTGTTGTTGGAACTTGTCACTTTGCCAGGTGCTGTCAACACAAAAAAATTTGATCTGGATTCTTGAACACAGGGTATGGACTCTGGACTATGAATTATGATAAGGCATCAGCAAGTTTCTTGATGCTTCTGATTATGTCTGTTAGAGTAGCAGCCAGGAATGTCCTATACAAATTCATGCAAAGAATGGTCATTCATCTCATTTATCAAGGTCATCAAATGAAGGTGATGTATTATAGTTCCAATACCTCTTACTGGATTACTCACACTAAAAAAAATTTAAACTTGTTTGTTTTTTTTGTTTTTTTCAAACTAGGTTATTCATATCTTTTTTACTTTAAGTCATTGGTTTCCAAACTGACTAGTATGAAATTGCCCTCAATCTGAAATGGTGTAGTTTGAATGAGGATGGAGGGATGTGGGGGCTTCAATAGGGGGTCAGATCGGGAGTAGTGATGGTCGAAAAATTCGCAGTGCGAATTTTTAAGTAGAAATTTCGACTTTTTCGCCGAAAATTCGCATAGTCGAATTTTGATGGGGTCATTTCGACTTTTCACCGAAAAAGTCGAAAATCAGCCTGATATTTCGACTGAAATCGAAATTTCAACTTAAAAAATAACTTTGCTTTTGATTTGCCTATTTCGCGTGCGAGTATCGTGAAAATTCGCATGGTGCTAGCTAACTTTGTCAGCTTATTGCAAAGCCCCTGAAAATCGTATCCTCACAAAAATTGCTGGAGGTGTAGAGAAGGGTTGGGGGACATTGCTGGAGGTGTAGAGAAGGGTTGGGGAAACATTTGAAAACAATAAGTTTTGCTCTAACATGTCAAGTTTGTGTATAAATTGGGTTTAAATCTCAGCTCTGATTGTAAAGCTCTGCTACTATGTACACTGATTCTTCTATTATAGCTCATACAGCAAATCAACATTTTCCACCTTATGTGAATTTTTGACCTTATGCGAATTTTAGGCTTTATGCAAATTTTTGAGTGTTTTATGCAAATTTTGGGCGTTATGCGAATTTTCGCCTTCGACTAGAAAAAAGTCGCAGTCGAATCGAAATTTGATTGGGAAACTCGAAATTTGAGTAGAATCTAATTTTATTCATTTCGACCATCTCTAATCGGGAGACCTTGGGGGCGATTTAACTGGCCCACAACGACCAATCCACTTTACAGGAAACTGTTCATCTAGGAATGCTCGGACCTGATACCCATAATGTGGTGGTGCACCATCTTGCTGACTCAGGGAACATGCCAGCTTCAGTGCATAAAAAGGGAAACACATCATCATGTAGCAATTTCAAGGTCTCCCGATCTGACCCCCTTAGACTTTTATATTTGGGGTCATCTGAAGGCAATTGTCTATGCTGTGAAGATACAAGATGTGCAGAACCTGAAACTATGGATACTGAAACTGAAAGCCTGTGGTAGCATTTCTCCTGTGGTGTTGCTATCAGTTTGTGAAGAGTGGAAGAAGAGGGTTGCATTGACAATCCAACACAATGGGCAGCACATTGTATAAGTGGACAGAAACTTCTAAATAACTCATGAAAGAATAATGTTACGTTAAAACCACACCATTGTTTTTCTTGTGAAATTCTCAATAAGTTTGATGTGTCACATGACCCACTTCTATTGAAAAAACAAAAGTTGGATTAAAAATGGCCAACTTTAAAATGGCCGCCATGGTCACCACCCATCTTGAAAAGTTTCCCCCCTCACATATACTAATGTGCAACAAACAGGAAGTTAATATCACCAACCATTCCCATTTTATTAAGGTGTATCCATATAAATGGCCCACCCTGTAGAAAATGGGGAAATAATGGGAACTACTTTAAGTAATGCTGCATTATCATATTTCATACTGCTTTGCTGGTAGGACCAACCAAATCCATCAGAAGTCTTCCATGTCAGTATGTTAATACTTAAAGTTATTTTAAATCTAATTAACAAACTGTTGAATGCAATAAGCCAAGCTAAGGGTTATGTAAGATTTTAATAGGAAAGAAATACGTTTTCTGTGTATGGCCATGGTTTGCAATTATAACAACATCACAATTACCTTCAAAATGAATGGTCACATGGACAAAATATAAATTAGTAATGCATGGCCATACACTTGAATTGCAATATTCGTAAATATTCAAAAACCTTATGTGAATATCCGCCGCCATATTCGCGAAATTTGCAAATTCTCAAATAGCCAATATTCGTCAAGTATATTCGCAATTCAAATATTCGAGCTCAACACTACTGGGGGCGCAGCATGCTTTGCATGAGGAGCTGCTGTTCCCATCCAAAGCAATGGACATCAACCTTGAATGTGCTCCATCCGGATCCCCAGCAAGCAATACGCTTAGTGAAGGGGGTTCCGACAGATACAAGCCCTTAGAGGGTGAAATGCGTTGACTATACAGAAACCCTGCTCATAGTAAAAATGATCATGTACATTGTTGAAGATCATTGATATCATGTAATACTTTGTTATTATATTAATGTGGAATTTTTTAACTGAATCATGAAGCACATTACATTTCTTTTTAATGTACAATGTGTAAATAAATGTAATGGTAATTATTGGATGGTAATAATTATTAATTATTTCAGCTCCATATAAAGTCCAGGGCAGGGGGCCCCATATCAGAACTGTAGGTTCTTGTTTTTCCTTTTAGTATTGTATATAGGCAAAGCAACAGTTTACTTTTGGGGCTTCCCTAGAATACATAATGGTAGGAACAAGCACAAAATCTGTATGTTTTATGTATACTTATCTGTATATTGCAACAAAATATTATAAAAGAAATGTACATATCAATCATTTGTCCTTTAAAAGCTCTATTTATGTATAAGCTTGCTTGCTTGAAGGAGACAAACGTTTGCCATTCATTTTGTGATTTTCCACACAGCAGTTTCTTATGATGATAGTAAGATCTGAACGATGCTATCTTTCCACTTCAGCGTTTTGAGTGATTAAGCATTTCCTGTGCCTGCCATAGAGCACACAACAAACAGAGGGTGCAGTTGGTATGGCTGATCTGCAAACCACAAAGCATACAGTGTCACTTTTCTGAGGCCCTTTATTTGCTTGTCTCATTCATATGCACATACGTGACCATTCTCAATGTTTATAACAGCGTATGTAAAATGTAAGTTTAGTATATAACTCTCTTTGGCATGTTATTATATAAGAAAAGGACTTTCTCTGTTTAATGTGTTGCTAGCTTTAGGTACAACAGGTACTAACAGGCATCTTAATTTAAATGAAGTAAATTCTTTTCTTACAGGACCAAGATATCCCATATGCCAACCCTTAAAGGGACGTTATGAAATGTTTTTTTTTTACTTTTTGCAATGAGGTGGGTATACATTTTTAGGTTATGGTAAAATGGACTACCCCTCCCCTCTTATAAAAACCAACATTTCATAATTTATGAATACTGTTACTGACTTGCATGATGTCCTGCAGTCTTCTGAAATCCCAATGTTACATATGGCATTAATGTTTATATCTCCAAATACTGCAATATCACAGCTTTCTACCATAAAAGAATCACGGTGATCATATTTGTCACTGTCCATGTAAAGAATCTGATATCACATTATCAGGGGGCCATTTAAGTAATTAGGAGGACAAAGTTATCCCCCCCCCCCCATACGTATTGAGGAGCAGGAGAAGCTGTATTTGGAAAACAGTAGATAGAACAACACTGAAGTCATTGAGCTGTGTGTTGTTCAAAAGTGAACCGCATCATAGGCGACCTACCTCTCCACTGCGGTCACTCCGGTTACTTAATGGATCTGTGTTAGTTAAAGCCCTAAACCCGAACATTAGGCGTCCTCCAGTATGCCCTAAGTATTCAGGAAATGCTTACTACTAAGGAGATAACAATGCTGCTTGAGTAATTGCAGGTGGGTAGTATAAAGGCCATGGAGACATGTACTCAAGGCTTTTCTCTATTTATCTGTTACGCAGGCCAATGACTCATAAGTAGCTTTTTTACTCCAAAAATGTAAGTGTCAGTTTTTTTAAATGTATGAATGTATGTACGTAGGTGTATGTTAAACTCAACAATTAACTTGACTAGTGAAATGTTCACTTCCACTTAAGCAGGAAAAAACACAAAAACAAATAATAAACAGACAAACTACTTCATTTTTTACTTGGGTTGATATTTTATTTGTATCAGCCATAACATAACAAAAATTAAAGCTATAATAACCAGAAAATAATCACTTGCTAATGTATATGTTATATGTTTACACATTTCCCTTTGTGGTTCTCAGTGGCATCACCAAATATTAAACTGAAAATGTTCAAGTATACTAATCAATCCAAAACAAAAAGGCCAAATATCAGTTCCAAGGTAGAACCACAATAACACAGATCTACTGAGTGGCTGTAGTGCTTGTGCGGGGAATTGGCAGTTTGTCATCATGTATGGTAGTTGTTTGCTTGTTGTTGTGATGGGATGTGTGCGCATTGCAGGAAGTGCCCACTGAAAATGAATTGCCAAAATGTAGTGGTGTTTTGGCCTAAGTGAGTGTGGTCGCCCTTGGGCAGTAGGTGTGTTACTTGTATAACCAAATGACAAAAAAAGGAAACAAAGCCAAAAAAAGCCACTATATTTGAGAACTTTTCAACTGCAATGGGTTACATTTTGTTCTTGGGTTAACTAGAAAAGTGTTACATCTTATATAGCCCCCCATAGACAGGCAGACTCCTCCATGCAACTTCTGTACAACCAACTTTTCTTCTACCAAAACCATGTAATAGGAGGACATTTCTACCCCTTCCAATCACTATGTATTCTATCGGGGAGGTCACTATACTACATAGTTGTTGGTAGGTCTCATGAAAGTTGTATGGAGAAGTCTGCCTGTCTATGGGGGGCTTAAGGAGTACTTGTAAAGCCCCCCATAGACAGGCAGACTCCTCCATACAACTTTCATGAGATCTACCAACAACTATGTAGTATAGTGACCTCCCCAATAGAATACATAGTGATTGGAAGGTGTAGAAAGGTCCTCCTATTACATGGTTTTGGTAGAAAAAAAGTTGGTTGTACAGAAGTTGCATGGAGGAGTCTGCCTGTCTATGGGGGGCTTAACAAATGTATTACCTCATTCTCCAACTACTTCCATCAGCATCATCAGTTCAAACATTTCACTGAATTAAATAAATTGTCTGATAATTTAGTACTAACATATTTTACTGTGTGCTTGACCTGTCTTTTATGACCTAAACTCGAAATTTGAACTGTTGACCCTGGTATTGTATATTGCTCCATATTGTTTCAATTCAAACTATAATAGAAAGTGTGTGTGTGTGTGTGTATAGGGGGGATTTATTGCCTAAAGCAATGTACAGTGTTTCAATGTATTGTTACAAACCTGGGGAAATCAGCATATGATAAAACAACACATAATTTAATGCAGATGAAGCAGAAAATGTAAAGTTTCTGTAAATAGTTTAACTTGATTATACCTTTTTGTGCCTGTTAAGAGGTAAAAATGTAGTTCAATATGGTTTTGTTTATTTCCTGTAAAGATCTAATTTAATGAGTTCAGCCCTAATGTCATATTGATTCCGGAAGCTTGTGATTGGTTCTTTAATGCAAAAAGAAGCTTTACTAGGTAAAAGCGCAATTCAAGAGTTGGGTGGCAGAACCAAACTCAAATTCTAATCATAAAGTTAAGGTTTGTATATATACTTGACAATGTATTCATCTAGTGCTAGTTTTCCTTTACCTCTGTCGACATTTTTAGAAAAAGTATTACTATGCCTGCTTCTTCCAGAATAGCATATAGCATGTGGATATAGAGCATGCCAAGGTACCCTTTGTAAAAATGAAACAGCAACAGAGGCAAATGGAGACAAATTGTAATTGATGATTAGAGCCTCCAGGGCTACAAAGACTCTTATGCTAGGCATACACATGCCGATAAGCGGCTGATCGGTTAAAAATCGGCCGCTAATCGGCATGTGCCACTGCTCGGCCGGCCAGAGAACGGACATGTCCGATCTTTTCTGGCCGATGCAAGCCAAGGCAAGCCGATGCCATAAGCTGCAATGGAGACGGCGTCTTCATTGCAGCTTATGACCGGCACACAAAGGGTGCCTAGCCGACTGAAGTGGCCCCAGAATGCAACGGGGTGCTAACGTGATGACGTCATCACGTTAGCATCTCGGCATACATCGGAGTAGGTCGGTCTGACCTACTCGGTATGTGTATGCCCAGCATAAGGGCTCTTTCACACTGTTTGCATTGCCGTCAGCTTTCTGCAATGTACGCAATGTACTCAGAGAGACATCCACGATCTGATGAATGTTAAGCCCCGTTAAAAGGCACTGCAGCATGCATTTTGCTTGCACCTCCATTTACAATCCCAATCAATTGAATTAGAAATGCAAGCACAAAGCAAAATAGATAGAAAGGTACCTCCAATCACACTACATAATGTTTTGCAGTGAGGTTTTGAGAAAACTTATGGGTGATAGAGGCCTAAGGTACCCTATATAGGGTGTATTCATTTCACACAGTCGCTGCGAAGTGTACGAGTAAATGAAACCAACTTGTATTTTCATCTGTATTTTTGTAGCTTATCAATTTGGTTTTGTTTAAACATGTTCATATGATTTTCAAAACAGCAGTATCATTATGTAATATTTCCACACAACCCCTAGAAAACTTTTATACAAGTTAATCTATTTTTAACATCTTCTGCAAATATATCTAGTATCTGTACAGGTGCCTACATGGATCTGCCTAAAGGACAGCCACTGTTTTCTATGTGGCGAGATGCAGTGTGGTACCACCTGCTCATATACATCCTTCGCCTCTCTTTACAACAGAATTGTATCTTGATCTGTTCTGTATATGTTAGTGGGATCAGAGAAGGTTATTATTATTATACATGCCTTTAGAGAAGAAGCTGAATGCTCAGTAAACAATAATAAATTCCAAAATAAAGTCCAAAATAAAGCTTCAGACCTAAATGTAAGGCTGGGATAAGGGGGACCTAGTGTTAAGCTTATGAATTAGGATAAGGGTTGTGGTATTAGGGAGTAGTCTCTTAAGTTGTCATGCCTCCAAGGAGGCGAAGGACTCAGTAAAAAGTATTCGTAGCTGAGGCCACCTGACCCAAATTCTCTTTACCTAGAGAACCATGACTCCAGTTACTGGAGTAGTTGGGATCCCTCTGACTAGGGTTCCCCGTTGGAGGGAGTGTCAGACCGAGTCCATAACCACTCCCTCCACACCACTTTCCCGAATGACGCCCATAAAAGAGACAGAACACCTTTTCTAGTCAACAAAAACAAATTTGTGTTATGAAGTGGGTGGCTATAACAATGTATCCGGTGGTAGCCAAAAGGCCAGTCCCAAAAGGAAGTTGCTCAAAAAGTGTTCTTCCTTAGTGCCATAAAAATGGTGGCCCCCATCAACCATACAAGTTTATGGCACCCTTTGACTGCCACCCTAGAGGCACAGACACGTAGGGCTCCTCAACCGTTGCCCAGACAACGGCATCTACACGATTGGATAACTGATGTATATGTTCTTCACTTCTTTAGTAAATCAATGATTAATTTTTCCATGAAATCGGAGCTCCTCTACAGCATTGTGGAGACCAATCAGCTTTTACTGTTCTGGCTGCTTTAAATTGATAAAACACAAAAGCTGGTTGTAATAATATATTAATGTAAAAAATTTGAATTTAGAAAACATTAGGCACAAGAAATTAAAAGCACCATCCTTTCTAAATATAAAAGAAACCCCTTTTAATTGTGCAGTCTGCCTTCTCATTAGGGAGAGTCACCTCTCTATGCATAAAGGTGACCATTCTTATCGATACTTAAAAGAGGAAATTCTCGGCTTTATTGTTGTCTAAGAGCCAGAGGCAAGGGGATGGGTTAGGACAAATGTTGTGACAACATGGGGATTTCCTTCACTTTAAAAGAACAGGAAAGCAAAAGTTTAGTAAGACACAGGTTACTCAATATTCAAATCTGAAAAAAACGTTCTGGCTTTACATATCAGTTATTGTTCCTTAGCACTGTATAGGTTGCATAGCAGCTGCTAGAGTTTAAAGGCAATGTATCAAGTTTTGTAAAGTGAATTAAAATATCATGTACTTTGGGTTGCTTCAAGTGGTATTTCGAGAGTCTGACATCATTTTTCTACAATGTAAATCCATGAGGGAAGATGCTGAGAATGGGACCCATACACACAGTAGAGCAGTGGAATACAAGACAGCAGAAGTTGCACAGGTTTATATATGTAAATGTTTGTGAACCCCTTCAACATAAACATAAAGTACATCACAATTGGGTAATAAAATATAAGCTAGGCATAGCTTTCAGTCCATGTATTTTTCTACCACATGTCATAAGTCTGAAAGGCAGAAACATTAAACTGACTTCCTAGGTCCAGGCTGACCTAGACCTATTCCCAGGCTATGAGTGGACAGTAATTTCTATCCTACCAGCATCTGGTTGGAACATCAACTGATTTTCTCTTTTGCCATCATCCTCCTCCAGCCTACTATTGTAGGGAGGTTTTAGGAAGTTTATTCCAATCCAAATTCAGATACCTACACAGCTTGCTTTGTGTTATACATTATGATTTGGTTTGGTCGTCCTCTTTATTAGTTTTATAGTATGACCTGTTCCTATATTATTCTTTATACACATCCCAGATATATGAGTTTTTGAATGTAAAGCCATGTGCATTTGATGAGCACGCTTATTTTGTAGCTGTGTCCTGCACTCATGTGAACATGGATTTGTTTACATTTGTTTGTCAATACTGAGTGGTGGGACATGCATAGCTACAAAGTTAGGGGGCTTGATACATATTAAAAAGGATATTGATGATATTTTATTTGCCTATATCTGTCTTGATGTGTTTCTTTCCTCTGAAATCTTGCCTCTTAGTGGCACTAGAGGTCTACTGTTTAGCTGTAGTCATTTGTTCACTTTCATCTCTAAATGATATGAATACTGTGTGAAGAATAAGCTGTGGCTTTTTTATTTGTATCAGAAATATTACAATTTATTAACATCACTGATAGACATATAAGATGCACATATGCGGCATATATCTTGTATTCTCTGATCTACATGGGTTTAGATTATTTTAATCTGTGCATTAACTTATATGTGTATATTTACAAATCCGTCTGACTAAATTATATACGACTGTTTCAATGTAAATGTGATGGGCTTGCACTTCCATACATTAGCGCCTCCTGTATAGATTATATTCATTGTTCAGGCCGCAGAAGTCCTAAATGAGGCCTCCCTGCATGTGCTGACTGAGGGGTTTCAGTAAAGCTGTCTCTAACAGTCCCCATTCAGCAGGCTATATAAACCCCAGCAGATCAACCACTCGGCATGTTGCCTACATCGGACTCTCGGCTGCTTGATCTCAGCAAGGTAAGGTCCATACTTTCATACCTAGCAAAGGTAACCTTTGAGTAGGAGCTTGGTCAACTCTGGCACAGGTTGGCCACCTCTAGCGCAGGTTTTATATAAACAAGAGCCAAAAGTTTACTTTTTAATGAACAGCAAGAATACAGTCTTTGTTTTTTGGTAAACTACATTAATTGTTTACCACAAACATACTGGACTATTAAAATGAACATACCAACAAACTGTAAGAATGTCAATTTGCACAATGCAGATGACAATGTGAAGTACATGGAGGCTGCAAGGGAAAGGTTAGGGTATGATTAGAAAACTGTAGAGGATGAAATGGACATGTATACCTTTGCTCAGTAACTGAAGAGAACTGGGATGTTTGGCAATAGTAGTAAATAGTAGTAGTAGTAAATAGAAGTCTACAATCTTCTATTTAATCCTATTAAAGTAAATAGCTATGTGATGACTATTACTGAGCTCTGCATGTTATCATTGCATCTTACTATAACTTACTAAATGAGATTTCATATGAACCTAAATAAAAATACCTACCAAACTAAATCAACTACCAAATGTTAGTGACCAACAAAAGTCTGTTAAAATATTGATTGAAGATATCAATGGATCTTTCAGTAGTAATATGTGGGTGCATATTGATACATCAGGTGTGGGAATTGGGGTAGAGTTGGTTAAGGCCAAATCCTTACTAGGACTAATTTTAATTTAAAAATTAAAATTTAGCTGTAGTCACTTGTTATATTTGGACACTTAATATTATTAGAAGAATATGGAGTTAGGGTATGTTTCCACATCCGTCGGGACCTCCTACGCTAAGCGCATTGCTCGATGGGAGGTCCCAACAGAGCACATACACTTTACCTGCTCGGTGGATGCTGTGTTCTCACGACGCTGAGCCGTTCTGCCGATGCAGGGGTTAACGTAGTCGAGTACGCTAACCCTTGCATCGGCGGATGTCTGAACACAGCATCTGCTGGCCAGCTAAAGTGTATGTGATCCGTCGGGACGCCCGCCAAGCACTGTGCTTAATGTAGGGGTCCCGAAGGATCACTCAGCGCTGTGGACACCCCCCTTAGAAGATGGGCTTCAAAATAAAAAAATATATATTAATAATTAATAAATATTAACCAACTGGGTGGTCAGCCCGAGTCTAGCTTTGGGTAAAAAAAAATCTGGACTTAGTATTAGCTGAAATTTGAACAAAGGTCTCTTATCTATTCTCCAGTGTGGGATGCCCATGTGTCTCTAACATCCCACTGTTTTCTTCTTCTTGATCCTAATCTGTGATGATATAATTGCGTTTGGCCGTCAACAATGAGGAGGGGGTAATGAAAAAAAACCCTCAAACCTCTATTCACGACACTGTAGCGTTTTTGATACAGAAGTGGCCATCTCTGTGAACTGCCCAAATCGTAAAATTTACATTAGGTTGTTGGGAATTAGATTTGCCACATTCTTTGTATAGCACCCAGATAGTGTAATGTATTTGTAGGACAGGTTTTCATACATTTTGGGGTATAAACATAAAACAATGGATCAACATCAATAGACACTAACCGTAATATTCTGGCAGAACAAAGCCAAAAAGATATTGTAACTTGTGTCCGTTTATAGAACATTTCTCCAGGAGCACAGCATTCACACATCAATCACGCTCTCCAGCCAGTCAAATTACAATGCCCAGACAAACATTCTGACATGAGAAATGGCCTGATTTGCTCAAGTACAGATGACGGTACGCTGCTCACAGCAACAGATCTGTCAGCTGCCTAAAATATATCCGTTTCTCCTTGATTTTATGGTTTCATTCAGAATGTATGCTGCACTTGTTCCAGAAAAGCTTATATAACATTTGTCAGAGTTGACTATTTGAAAAGCTAATCACTGATGGGAAATTAGATAGAGTTATATCATGATGTACCAACTTCTAATCTGGAAAAATGCAGATGATGTTTTTAATTTGGATATCAGCTTAATTAAAACCGCACCATTTATTTTCAATTTCGTATATATCTTGTGGTATAGCAATGACAGTCTATCCAGTTTAAAGCTTCCATTTCACAGTCATTAAATGCAACAGATTTAAAGCTGAACTCTAGGGGAATACAAAAAATAACCTTGCAGTAAATGGCTAGCCTAAAGCTAGCAATACACAGGTAAATTCCCATGCAATCAACCCCCGATCAATCGCAGCGTGGTGACGTCACCATGCTGTGATTGATCGGGGATCAATTGAATGGAAATTAATGTGCACCATGTGGGCACATCGATTCCTACTCAATGGGCACCTCCAGGACGCATGTTTTGCCCCTGCCTCTGGCCCGTGTGAATCAGAACACATTCACACGGAATAGAAGCTGGGAAGAAATCCATGCAGCCTGTTTCTCTCACAGCAGCTTCAGTGAAGAATGGTGACTCCACCCCCTTCACACTGAGCCTGGGCGGAGTCAGAGCTGACAGCCGGCTATGAAGAAAGCAGAGCCCAAGCTTTTCCTTTACTTTACATGAAGATTCTTCTTCATGTAAAGTATTGGTGATTGAATGGGGTTTTCCAACATGTTGAAAACCTGTTCAATCGAGGTTCTTCGAGCAGGCTCTATTGAACCCGCACAAAGGAAAGCACACACTGGTAGGATTGATTGATTGTACTCAAATCTTTTTACAAATCTACCTGTGTGTGCCTAGCTTTACACAGTACTTTAATTAGTACTCCACCAATGCCAGGTCAGCTCATTTCTGGGACTAAAGGCTGTGGGCATGCTTACATTCAATGCAGGGCTATTTGCCCTGTAGCGTGCAGGGTGATGTCAGCAGCTAGACAGACGCAATGTAGTAAGGATGCTGCAGGGTACTAAACTCAAAGAGAAAGAACATGCAAGAATGAAGGAAAATTAATAAGCTTTATATACTCCTAGAACAGACCAGAGCTATAGGTATTAAACATAAACCTTAGTAATTTAATTCTCCATTAAATGTACATTTTTGAAAGTATATCACTTTAACAATGAATATTGCACCATTTTAAATTCTGAATTTCCCTGTGCTTTAGTCTGTGCTGTGCATTTTGAACTGTCTATTTAGAAGCCACACATCAGTATTACAATTGTTAACCAGTCTTGACAGTAAACTTTCAGATAGCACTGCCTCTGTTAGTAGAGGTTGATGGGGCATGACCCTTCTCTGACTCATTCAGCTGACTTATTTAGCTGGTTAGGACAGCAGTAAACAGCAGCTCTCTGAATGCGGCTCACACTTGCCACCTGGATGTTGCAAAGTGAAATAAAGGGTAAAACATTTAACTGCAATAGTTGACAGTTAACTGACTTTAGGTAAACTGTAATTGTTTACTCCTTAATATAATAGCATTTAATAACGAATATAAATAACCAGGAGTGCACATAACTTTTTTAGTGAGCTCCTCAGGTGAGTACCAGGAGATGGTGTATGTATGTGGTCTTCCTCACTGTCTTCCTCACTGTCCCCTGCATCAGCTTCCTGCATGGTAGGTTCTGGATGGACCTCCCTGTTCCCTATTTAGCCTCCAATTAGCTGTCTCTATCCACAGGTCATCAACTGACTTAGGGTCACATGTAAAGGCCCCCATACACGTGTTGGATTCCCACCAGATTCCGGCACGATCGATTCCGGGCGCGTGCACGCCAAACGATAGTTCCGGAATCGCATGCAGCCCACCTTGTCCAATCGATCAGGTCCGATCATTCAGGGGCCCAGAATCGGATCCGACAGAGAACCAACATGTTGGTTCCATCAGATTGATTCTGCCCAGATCAGGGGGAATTGCCATTTGTGAGGTGGACAATCGGACACGGAATCGTCCCGGAATTCGTTGGACAAGGTGGTATGCAGCGATGGATACTCTTAATTGGCCGATTGATCACACCTGCGATTCCCGGCAGTATCGCCGGAATCGATCGGGTGAGTGATCAATTGGCCATGGAATCCGACACGTGTATGGCTTGCTTAACTCTCACAGTACAGCAAGTTTGAACCCCCAGATTTTATACCTCTGTAGTGCAACCCTGAAATTTTGTGGTTTAGTAACTAACCCCTGAGTATACCAGCAGTCCAAATGTCAACCTCTCATAGTCACGCATTTCTCTTTTTAGATTTTACCCTTACATATGCCTGCTCTGGACTTATAAGGGTGTAAAGGGTGGAGATCTGGGGGATAAAAGTCAAAACAAAAGACAAAAATCTTTTTTGGGGGATTATTAATTTACATTCCCAATTTCACACCCCTAACTGCAACCTTTGATAGTCATTCATGTTTCCCTGCAGTTATCCAAGTGACATAAATTGTATACATTTAACAATTAGCTGCAGCCGCCCAGACATGGAGTGCCTCCAAGTTGTTAGTACGCATATGAGCTTTGTAACAATAATGCAGGTACGCAAAGCTAGTTTTTGGCCCCTTTTGAGTACCAGAGTACCACTTATGTGCACCCCTGCTTATATATATACATAAATATTGTATGTTTACCCTTTTATCATTATATTCTAAGTAGTATAAATACCTGGGTAAGTATGACTAATATCCTTCTATAACAGTAAAATCCTGGCTTGTGGGAAGACCTAATCAGATCAAGAGAAATTTTGCAGTCACAGGACCTCTATGTGGGAGATCTGGGCATGCTCAATTGGTGGAGAACAAACTGGCACAAGGAAATTTAGGCTGCTTAGGGTGGACACCAGGAATGGAAGAGGACAAGGATCACAAGTTATTTTCAATTTCTCTACAAAAAGGAATTTAAACACAAACTGCACATAGTAACAGATATTATTATTAAGGTGTATATGGTCATTTAAGAATTTTGATAGATATTTCTACAAGAGCATAAATGTAGAAGACTGGAAGTTGAGTCAGAAACTCAACAACTATATCTTGCCATGTGTATCTACTAGACAAATATAACATTGGGGTGGTCTGGCCCCTTTAACAAACAGTTATTTACCCCTGGGTATGCATGAAACATTGGCAGCTTTCCTTGTTAGGCAACTGTTTCAATGCCAGGCAGATGTCACAATGCTCATAAAAGCTGATTTGTGAAAGGTTGCTATGGGTCAGTGCACATCAATGCTTTTGCACTGGATATCTAAAACAGTATTTTATTTTAGCTTACAATAAAGCCTTTATCATGATCCCATCCATGCCGTGCTGCTAGAAATGAATTGTGCTTGAATAATAAATCGTAACATGACTGGGGAAGCTGGCACACTTCTAATAATCACTTATATACAGCAAGGGCATAACTCGGACAAGATGAAATATAAAAGACGCCACATTTTTATATGACTTCATAAAGAAGAAAACCCAAAACATTGCTTTATGAAGAGTAATGTATTTTAAGCAGGCATATTTACTGCAACGTTATTTTATAATGCTGAAACCTTTCCAAATGTAACCAGCTTTTGTGTATTCAATGATAAGAATCATTGTTTCTTCACGTGAATCAAAGTTAATGGTTGTACCAGTGCACATAGATCTTTAATCTGTCTCTGTGTATGCAGTGACTCATGACAAGTCATATCTGAATTTTGGCCACCTGTGAACATAAATATAGGAAGAGCTAAAGTGAAATGAGGACGCCTATAATCCATTTATTGGAGTGGATACTAAAACTAAGATGTCAAATAATGCAAACGTGTCCTCAGGTATCTTTAGCTATACCTCTACTCAAGTACAAATAGCAATGCATTGCTGTTGAATTTTCAAATTGTACTTTGGTCAAACATATGCCCTGGTCTGTGTAAAGTGGGTTCACCCCATGACCTGATATTCAGTGAGATATTCAGCTAAGGGGTATTCCAGTGGCCACCTTTGATGTCCAAACCTGAGTTGCTGTGCTCTACCAGTTAAGGCCCCCATACACGTCTAGATTTTTCATCCAATCAGCTTAAATCAATAAATTTTTTGGGTTGATTGATTGAAAATCTATGGCAGCCCACATGGTTAGATCAACCTAAAACAATTAAAATTGGGAAAAAAATTTATTGAAAAAGGATTGGACGTGCTGGTAAATTTTAATTGGTAGTATTGAAATGCATTACACTTTCAGGCGATCCAAAAAAAAGTTGATCAAATATCAGTTACTACAGTTTGCAAACATATAATTAATTACCAATTTTTCTGACCAAAAAAAAACAATCTTTTTAAGTTGATTAAACAGAAAATCTAGACGTGTATGGGGGGGCTTTAAACTCCCCTTTTTCAAACACATAGTTTTATTGTAGTCCTTAGTTGCTTAAGCTGGCCATACACCTTTAGATCTCTCTGTCAGATAACCTTTAGATCTACCAACAACTATGTAGTATAGGGTCCTCTGCGATTGAACACAGGTAGACTTGATGGTTTAGAAAGTCCCTCATATTACATGGTTTTGGTAAAACAAATAGAGATCGAAAGGTAATCTGACAGAGAAATCTAAAGGTGTATGGGGACCCTTAGCAACAATACATACAACATAACTGGGTGACCCCACTGGTTTCCCCATTCTCCTGTGCGACCATATACTCGTATTATCATGGTGACTTGACTGTACAATGATCGGAACAACTTACCTCAATCCTATCATGCTTTCTCCTGATGAAGCACCAACAATTTGTGAAACACATTGAGCAAAGAGCATGCACATCATATCACTGATATATATGATGATGACATATACATACTGCACTGACTGTATGAAAGTTATGTTTTCAGTTGGAATATGTTGTTACAAATATCACATATCACAAAGTCCCTCTGATACCATGTATTCTGATATAAATGATCAGTTGTCAAGGTGCAACATGTTCTTATGTTTATGCTTGGCTAATGTTAACCCAATGGCCTCTGCAGTTACAGGCACCGTGAAACAGTTCCACCTCAAAGGTGATCAATCTACAGCGAAATTGCCTGCAAAAAGAACGCTCAAACCTTAAATTTGGTCATAAATCGGTCAAGAGATCGATCTAAAAATTATGGACATGTTCGTAATTTGTTAGATCAATTTCTTGGCCGATTTATGGCCAGCGTCCCCATCCAAAGTAAATGCCGGCACACAAAGTGTGCTCGGCCCATTCCCAGCATGACCAGCCATGCGTGATGACGTCATCACATATGGCTGATCTGCCAGCAGATTGTCGAAGAAAAACGAAGCGTCTATGGCCTGCTTTACAAATATGTTAAATAAATGCAAAAAAAACCAAAACAATTAACAAACAATCTTTACCTTTCTTTCTTCACAGGACAGAGCCAATATGACTCAACACTGTACTAAATTCGCTGGCCACTGGAAGGTATTTCTTCTGTTTACTTATGATTCCTAAATATTATATATGTAGCTGTTTACTGTGGTACTGCATGCAAGGGCATATACATATATATATATATACACATATATATATACAAAAATAATGCTTTTCGGAAACTGTTCAAGAAAAAAGACTCAGCAGAATTAGTCTCTGTACATACTACATGTTCAATAGTCTATTGCTAAATGGTAAAATATATTTAAAACATGGAAAAGAATCTTAGCAGAGAGATAAACAAATAGAAATGAAAGGACAAGACTCAACTCCAACACCAACTTAGTTTATCAGACTAGGGCAACAACAGACTGGCATCACCTGAAAAAAAGAGGCATTGAACTAGGTCACAAGATGTACAAATAGGAATAGTAACCAAGGAAAAGAAACACACTAGCCTAGCGGACTCATGCCGGTGCCAGGGACAGAGGATTAACAACCACAGGGCTGCAAACAAACCGAGAAGTAGTACAATGAACTACAGTGACCAGACAAGTCTTGGAATAGAGAAGAAAAAAGGCAAAGTGCACGATCCACTTGGACAGGAGTTCAATACAGAAGGCAAACAATAAACATGAAAATGGAAAGTAGGCTTAGGCAAGATAAAAGCAAGTGGCGAAACAGAGCAGTGCAAATAACACTAAAGCATAATTCTAACGGACCTTGGGATAGATCCCAGGGAGTGGCACACATATTTGCTTGTTAGTTGAATTTTACACCGTGTGGGTCGCAAGACTGTAAACACCGACAGTATTATATTTCAAACCTCAGAAATTAAGTCTACAGAAGAATTGTATATTTATTGAATATTTTTATATAAGGTAGCCATACACGGGCTGATTTCCCACCCGATTTTTCAGCGTCCCCTTCCAAAGTGGGTGCCCACCGATCCTCTGAGTGACATCTGAGCGACCGGCGGCCCCTCATCTATCGAGGGAGGATCGGCCCACCTTTATGCACAGAGAAGGTCATTAGTCTATATAGCCATGCCAAGCACTTAAATGGCATTTTACAAGATATCAGTAACATTGCATGTTTTGATTAAGAATAAAGCAAAATCCACATTTGGAGGGTTTTACTTCTGATTTCCTTCAGAAGATATAAATAGCCAGTAAGGGAATTTCTATCTGCCCATAGCTAAGAAGTACATTTCTGATGGTCAGTAACATCAGACTTTGTTTTTTGAACTATCTCTAGTCTAAAAGCATGCTACCCACTAAAATGGCATAGATGTTTACATACTTGCCTTTGCATATCTTTTGCCTTTTTGTACATAGGCAACTATGATGTTACAGTTGCTAAATTTAGCTTCCATGGCAATAGAAAGCAATTGATCCTCTATAAAAGCAATAGTCCTCTTGTAAAATTTCACTTGCTCTAAATCTTCCCAGAGGTACAATGACCTCATGCTCAGTGAAGCAAAAACAGGGGCAAGGTAATTCTAGGTGGATAGGGCCCAGTGAGAGCAAACATTCTATTTTACTGCCTCACCTGCTTTAATAGCCAGAATTTCTGATGTGTATACTTGTAAAGTGACTTACTGGTGACCTATAAGTGACTTGCATCAACATTACATCTAAGAAATTACCATATTTATTCTTAGAAGTTAACAGCATCCACCTATGTAATTCTTTGAGCACCGGTTCACTTTCTTATCCCTTTGCTGAACTGCTAGTATGTTATACTTCTACATTAATGTATGCATGGTAATGTTTTAGATACACACATTCTAAATAACCAGGCAGAATATACACAAGATGAGTAAGCTAGTCGCCATAGTCATGAGTGTCCTAGTTTTTATATCTGAAATAATTTCCATTTAGAGATGGCGTCCTTACTACTCCCAGTGGCATAATAACAGACTGTCAGGTCATTTAAGTATTATACAATTAAAAGGAGCAAGTGGCACATCTCACACTTTCCCTGTAGGATAAAGACTTACATTTGTCCTGATCAGCTTTAATGTAAGTTTAAGATTTTTAAATACTGCTTGGAGACTTATATTTCATTTTTACCATAACTATACAGAAAGTACTTGCCACATACATAATTTACTAGGTCAGCTATCGTTACCCATAATTCTTAGCAAACAACATTGCGATTCTAGATAAACAGGCTGCTGTAAACCATTACTCCATGCAGACATCTATTCCCTGAGGTCTGCGCTAGATTTATATCTCTAAAAGCATTATGTTCTGCTCAATAAAAGTCCTAAGAAAATGAAAAAGCTGATAGTCCAAACTACCCTCCAGACTCGCCATGACATGAGGCTTAATTAGACAAAGTGTGGAAATGACATCACTGGCCATGCACTGGTGTTTTTCTTCTGTCATTTAGGAGCATCACAGGGGAAATCTTGTATACCTTTCTCAATGCCCTTATCTTGCTCTGTGGCTGCCTGTCACCGTGCCCTTGTATCATCATGTGACTCATTCTTTGACTTCTAACGTCTTCCATTTCAGATTATTGTCTGGGACGAAGAATGCTTCCAGGGCCGCAGACACGAGTTTACATCTGAGTGCTATAACATCATGGAATCTGGATTCGAAACTGTCCGCTCATTTAAAATTGAGAGTGGAGCGTAAGTAGAAACATTTGGTTAACATGGACACTGAAATATTTAATAGGCATAAAACAAGCACTAATATAAGCCCTCAATGATCTCTGGAGCAGCAGGCACTGTGAAGTAATTATCAGGTCTTTTATTCTATGAGATTGGAAAAGAGACAAACTCATCACTATCACTGATGTCAGCAAAACTTGTAACTGATTATAAAAAAAGTAAATTTGTATATTCATTTTCTGTAGTGCCTGCAGTTACAAACAAGAGAGCTTGTTTGTAAAAAGGGTTGCTGCTTATTAAGAGTACATATATCTAAAGGCCCCCATACACATAGCGAGTGGGGGCCCGCAAAGGAGAGCGGAGTGCAGCGGGCACCCTTTGTGAATTGGCGGGCACCCCAAGTTTGAATGTCCCCATTCAAACTAATGTCATCAGCCAGAGATTAAAAGACATGTCCGTTCTCAAACTTTGGGGCAACAGATTTTTTGGGGCACTGGCTTACTACATGTATGGGGCCCTTAACTATCCATTGTCTTTTTTACTTTAAAGCTTATATTTTAAAGCAAATCAGAGAGGAAAGACCAGTTACCCTTTTCCTGCAGGGCATAGATGTCAAACTTGGCCTGCGGCGCCATTATATTTTATTCTATTCTGCATGCAAGATTGTTCTTGTAATGCGATTTAAAAAAGAATTAGCATCACAGAAGTGTCGTATTTGACATTAGATGCCACATGTGTTATAGTATTAGACCTTGCTTGTTGCAGGTTGTTAAGGAAAACACAAGTTTGCTACCATATGAAAAGGTTTATCCTTATATCTAAAGAGAAGAAAAAACTTCCTCAATTGTAGCCATTTTTTTTTCTATATATATCAAGGTTAACCCAATACTTTGTCCAAGTTAAAATTTTTGGCCCACAGTGTATTGGAGTTTTACACCCCTGGTGTATGGGATTCATTATATATAAATATATTAGTTGATATGTGCTACTTTACTTTGCACAGTTAGTGCATTTCTTTTGCATTGTCTCAATAAATTATCCAGCAAGCAGACCAGACTAATAATCGTACTCATCTATAACAGTCATGATAAATGTACCTGCCCGCTACCGGTGGGACTGGACATTAACTTTAGACCTAGCCGACTATCTGCTCTTCCTGACCACAAACCATCTGCTCCCTGCAGTTGGATTTTCATGATGCACTAAAGGCTTTACTGAAATACAAGACTTAAGCTGGGCATACACGGCTCAATTTTGTTATAGATTCAAGCACAATCAAGCGCCTTTGCGCGTTTATGACACTCGATTATGCTTGTATCTATTACAAAATTTGAGCCATCTAAAACTCTGATTTCCATTACTTTTGGATAAGGACCGTGGGTCTCCATCCAAAGTAGCAGCCGATATCAATGACGCAGTGCCTCGCTATAGATGAAGATCTGACAAGTAGCACAGAGAGCAAGAGTGGCCCCTGCCCCCTCCGCACAGCACACAGCCTGTGATGGGCTCCCGGCAGGGAAAAGGGGGTGGAGCCTAGCACAGCTGTGTGGACACAGCTTTCCTCCCTTCTTTGCAGAGATCATGTGTCTCGTCACTGCCTGTCAGCAGTACAGCCAATGTTGTGACATATTTTCTTACTGGAAAATATGACACAACATCGGACCAGGGAATCGATGTGCAAGTGACCCACGATTGAGCGCAGTGTGGTTACATCACCACGCTGCGAACAATTGCGGGTCAATGACATGGGTATCGACCCGTGTATGGTCACCTTAAATTGGCATAGTAGAAGCTGATATAAACTGTGTATTGCATTGTTAGATACACAAAACAGTACATTTGTATTACTATTGCCTTGGGAAATGTAAATAAATAATTTATGAAATAGGTGTTTGTTATGTGAAGGCATATTTACCTTTGTATAATAGTAATCTAGTTTACATCACTTTGCCTTGTGTGTTTAGCTTAACAATGACAAATATGAGCAGCCTATCTTCCAATAATACAGGAAAAGTGACTTCTGCTAAATCTTCAGTTTCAGACAAAAATCTGCATTAAAATTAGTTGTGCAGCACTAAACTATTCCGTATTGCATGGTGTGCAGGTTCACTTACAGGAACTCGCACGTTACAATGTGTTATTTCATGTATTAATAAGTTAGTGTCTGCTTAATGACATTACAAAAAAGATAAAGTCAGTCACACATCATATGGCAAGTGCTTAACACTTTATCATGGAGAAACTATCGTGAGCTAAAAATTCAAAATAACATAAAGTATAAAATGAAAACTAGGAAGCACATCAAATATTATAGTCATCTATATGATAAGGTTCCATGGAATGTAATCACAGTCTGCATTATATTCCCACAGCTGGGTTGGCTATGAGCACTTAGGATTCCAAGGTCAGCAGTTTGTTCTGGAGAGAGGAGAGTACCCCCGCTGGGAGGCATGGAGTGGCAGCAACGCTTACCATGTCGAGAGAATGACCTCCTTCCGACCAATTGCCTGTGCTGTAAGTACACATTCCATAGCATTCCACATGGGGCCTCACATAATAGTTTTCATTTACACATGACAAAAATAGACTATGGTTCCAACCCTCTAACAACACTATGTTTGGCCTATTGAAAATATATGTATTATCTTTCAACACTAAAATGTCTACAATTTCTACTTATTACTGAAGTACAGCCGCTACATAGCGCAAATAAAAAGGTGAGGTGGCAAACAGGTCTGGACCATTTGAGTTCTTGCTTTATTTTCTAGCTGTATAAGCTGATATTATGTAAAATCTTTTAAAAGCTTTAATGATGTCTCTCTCTGTAAGGGCTTGTTTCGGGGACTGCCCTATATTTCCTGCGTTTTGCATGTGGGTTGCCCATTGGTTTAGGTCACATTACCGTTGCATTAGTGGTAATACCCCTTTTTCATTTAAATTCAAATAAATGCGGGCTTTTCTGCATCCCGACGATATGTCTATTGATATTTAATTGTGTCTGTGTCTGAACGCGGTGGATAGGATGTAGTGGAAACTAGCCCTAAGACCCCAATGTAATATGACTATCGGAAGCCTCAGCTTAAAAATTGTGTTGCTTATTGTTATTATTATTAATTATAAACTTTTTTTAATAAAGAGCCAACATATTAAGCAGCAATGTACAATAAATTAGAGTAGAGATGCAACAAATGATAACACACAGGTGCAGGTTATGACACAGGGGGGTAGAGGACCCTGCCTGATTGGACTTACTATCTAATAGGTGCAGTATACAATATGTGGGGGTATGGGACTGGCATGGTGATGATGTTAGGAATGAGAAGATAGGTAGACCAGACTGAAGAGGTGGGTTGTCATGGCTTTTTGGAAAGTACAAGCATGTCTAATGGGGCGTGGAAGAGAGTTCCAGAGAGTAGAAGCGGCCCTAGAGATGATGTTATAAATGGGGAGTGGAGGGGGTGGTTAGCGGTATATTAGCTAGATACATACATTTCTATTGGCTTACTCTCGTTGCTAGAAATATTTAAACACAATAATAATACATACCCCCAATTTCTAGGAAGTAAGTAAGCCTGCATTCAAAGCTTTTCTCTATTTCTTGGAGATGAAGATCGTTTCTTGGAGCTTTGCAGTATTTATTTATGGCATTTAGACAGTGCCAACATACTCTACTGCTCTACAGAGACCCATGGAGCATACAGTCCAATATCCTAAGCAAGCATATATATTCTAGAGCCAATTTATAACAGAAGCCAGTTAATCTGCCATTATGCTGAAGAAGAAAGAGAAGAAACACACAAAGAGACTGAAGAACACAAAACTCTAGGTAATTAGTCTTGGCTGGATTGACACAATTGTTTAAAATAAAGAATTAAAGAAATATAACAACTCTGTACCACTTAGGATAGGCATAATTAAAACTGAACTCCAGACAAACAGCCAATTAAACATATGCAATATATATATATATATATAAAGCAATTAAAAAGATATAACGATGGTTCTTAGTCTTAGTGATTACAATTATATGTTAGCATACAGTAGTAAAGTAGAAGGTGTAATACACAGGTATTTTATATACTTTGCCTGAAGGTGTTTGAATATAATTACCTGAGTTTATTAGTCTATTTACTTTGCAGTGCAGACAATTTGCAAAACATTCCATTCTGCAAATACCATCCTACAGACAATACCACGTTTTAGTATTTACCAAAAAAAGACTGTATTACACAATCAATATTTGGACCACCTTGGTCAAATGGAAGAACATAGTTACAAGAAATTTTTACAATTCTAACAGCAAGAAGTAGTTAAATTTAAAAAAAAATTATAATATATATGCAGGAACTGGATGGCTGCTACTCTTAAGCTAGCCATACACATGCCGATGTGTGCAGGCAGACTAGTGCCGATGTGCACCGAGATTCAAACGTGATGACGTCATCACGTTTGCACCCCGGTGCATTCTGGGGCCCCTTCAATCGGCCGGGCACCTTTTGTGTGCCGGCCATAAGCTGCAATGAAGACACCGCTTATGGCATCGGCTTTCATCGGCTCGCGCCGGCCAGAGATTATCGGACATGTCCGTTCTCTGGCCGGCCGAGCAGTGGGGCGACAGGGATCTGTCACCCCATGTGGGCACATGCCGATTAGCGGCCGATTTTTAACCTGACCGACGGCGCGAGCGCGCACGCCCGTCGGTCAGATTACAAATCGGCCGCTTATCGGCATGTGTATGGCTAGCATTAGTCATTTTAATGTCTTGGGTGCTTCAGTAGTAACATTTGCTCTCACCTTCAATTCAGTAGGAGAATGAGTTTCCCTT
The DNA here is from genome assembly GCA_036250615.1 of Ptychadena robeensis. Taxonomy (NCBI): domain Eukaryota; kingdom Metazoa; phylum Chordata; class Amphibia; order Anura; family Ptychadenidae; genus Ptychadena; species Ptychadena robeensis. The sequence goes on along the minus strand of CM070032.1, from coordinate 76,434,248 downwards.
TTGTGTTGACCACAGCAGGTGGACAGATCTGAGTATTCAGATACAGTGATCTTAGCAGACTTTATGGCATTTATCTATTAAGAAGTGAATGTTAACATATACAGAGGGTATAAGGGGAAACATAACACTAATCAAGGAGTCACTTACATTTACTATTTAGTAAATGCCAGATACGGCTAAATGAGGAGTAAAGAGTAATTTGGCCAATTGATGCCAACTGCATCCACTGAAAACAATCTTGGATGTGATTTGAATAACCTCAGCATATCAAAAGCTATTCCCAATCGCTTCTCCTCCAGCAAGCTCGCAGAAATGTGAAAAAGGAGGCAGATATGGGCAAATTAATACAGAGGGAATTAAACATTCTTAGATGAAGTGATGGCTGTGATGAACAAGGAGCACAGGATGAACACAGGAACTCACTCCTCTTAGAGAGGTCAAATGTCCTAGCAAGTTCAAATACTCAATACACATTTATTAAAATGAAACTTTTAAGTTAGCATGGAAAGTTCTTGATTTCCTGTTATTTTCTGACCCTTTTCCTGTCTTTCATGTTCAACGTGCTAATTGCTTCTCTAAGGACAAAAAATATTTGTATTACTTACTCAGAATCACCGTGAGTGCAAGATGACCATCTTCGAGAAGGAAAACTTCCTGGGAAGAAAAGGAGAATTGAGTGATGACTACCCCTCCTTGCAGGCCATGGGCTGGTGTAACAATGAAGTTGGCTCTTTCCGTGTTCAGTCTGGCGCGTAAGTTCTGTGTGCAAATAATACATGTTAGATAATGTTGATTGCCATTTTTTTTATTGCGAATATCGGCACTTCAAGAATTCACAAAGATCTCGAATATAGTGCTATAGCTTCGTAATCGTGAATATTCAAGATTTATTACAACAGTACTACCGTGCATTGTGTGTGCAATATGCGCATGTACCAAGTTGCGCAATGAAGGTTATACATTATTAGTTTTCATTTCATAGTGTTGATTGTGAATATTGGTACTTTCGAATTCGAATTTACGAATTTATTGCGAACATTTGGTAAAATGTGCAATATTTTGCGAATACAAATATTGCCCATGCTGCTCATCACTAATGTTAGATAGCTTAGTGCAATAAATGTATGCCAGGGTAAAAAATTTGAAGAATAAATATTCAGTACATCTCTGCAACATGTGGGAACCTATGTTTTAGGACTTCAATGATGCACCAAGAGCAGATCTGATGTGCTCCTTACTTATGGCTCTTTTGGCTGACAAAATGCCTGTTGAACTACAGAACTCCACTTTTCCATATCCTTCTCTTTCCCATTCTACATTCATAAAATATTTTTCTTTTTACCAGCAAAACAATGCTACATTGACTTCCCATCTGCCTTGGTGGATGTTGCTCTAGGGTTAACCTATAGTCAATATAAACTGATCTTCCAGCAGCTTTCCTTGCAAGAATGTTACAAGTATGATTTTAATACCACATGAAGTGATATCTCACCATTGATATTTAAATAAACATGGTGGTTTGACATACTCTGGAGGGGTTGATTTTGTAAGCTACAAATGTGTGAAGTAAATGTAAAGAAATCCACCAGATTTTTGGGGTTTCTCTTTAGTGGTGATCCCTTTCAAACATTTATATGCATCTGTGTATAATTTCAAAAACACTTATCTATTTTATTTGAATTATTCCCACAGCTGGGTGTGCTACCAGTACCCTGGTTATCGTGGCTTCCAGTACATCCTGGAGTGTGATCGTCATTCAGGAGAGTACAAGCACTGGAGAGAGTGGGGATCTCATGCACAGACCTTCCAAATCCAATCCATCCGCAGAATTCAGCAGTAACCACCTTTTACATGGAGATACATGTTTTAACCTAAAACAAATGAAATGATGCTTAACGTCAATAAAAATGTTGATTCTTTTGTTTATCATCTTATAAAGTCATGGTCTTTTTTTGTCTGGAATTTCGTCTATTGAACCTAGAGCTATATTTGTGAGTTACTGAAAAGCTTCTAGGTATGCATGCATACCCTACTAATGTACTTGTCTCTGTGCTCAGCAGCACAATTTTATTATGATAGAATAAAAGCATGTTGCCAAAAAAGGCAGCCCAGGCAAGAGACTTTGTTCCTTGAGAAAAGATCAAAGAAAAGAGATATATAAATCAAATTAATATTTGGTGTGATAAGCCATTGCCTCCCAAATTAAAGCAATTCTAGATATACTTTGACAGAGTTATTGAAGGAACTAGGCAGGCAGGTTGTTAAAATAATCTTGGAGAACAAAGCACAGACTTATTTGAGATTTCTCTAGCTGTCAGCCCCCTGATTGCCCTGGGGGGAGTGCGGCGCCGTCGGGGTCCCCAGTATGGTTAATGGGGTCCCCGGGCGGCGCAGCCTCTCCCCCAGGATGATGCCTACCTGGGTTGGTGTGGGTATACCCCTGCCATGGGGTACCCTCAGCCTGGAGATGGCTCTGCACGCAGTCAGCGTGCAGAGCAATGGCGGCCGCCGAGTAGCGCATGTGCGCATGTGCGCATGCGCAGGCCTGCGATACTACGCGGGCACGCGCACGAGTGTGCACAA
>CM070032.1:76412125-76425439 GCA_036250615.1 Ptychadena robeensis | reverse complement strand
ACCTGCGGCCCAGGGGCCACATGCAGCCCTTTGGGTGTTCTTTAGCGGTCCCCCTTGGTCCTCCACTTGTGCCCCCCGAGAACAAACTGTTAATGCATAGGGCATAGTAAATCACCTGTTTGCTAATGTGTCCTCACCCTGGGTCTTCTAAGAGCGGGAAGAGGAGGAGAGGAAGATCCCACACTGACCCAGCTTTTCTAATTAACCTTGCTGCTCCTAATGACATCAGTAAAATTGGGTTGGTCCTAGGCTTCACGGTGCCCTGGGCAAGAAGGGCCTAGACAATGACTGTCACTGTCACATTCTAATGTCAGGTTATTACACTGGGCATGTGCATTTCCATACCACAGTGTTCCATAATGAAGCATAGTTTAAAAAAAGTTTTGTTATTTACACATTTTAGAAATTGTCTTCTAGCTATACCTGCTCATATAAGTCTGTATAGATTGAAAATGTTATGTGTGGCCCTTTAGTGATGCCGAGGACCGCATTTGTAGCCCTCCACATCAACTCAGTTGCCCACCACTGCTTTAGATCTATGCCCACAACTATGTAGTGCCGGGTCCTCTGCGATTGAACACAGGTAGACTTGATGATTTAGAAAGTCCCTCATATTACATGGCTTTGGTCTAAAGGGAATCTAAAGGGAATCTGACAGAGAAATCTGAAGGATATGGGGGCCCTTAGACTACAAGCAGATATCTGCATATTCTATTTTGTTTATTCTGCTGCTTCCCTACTTATAGGTTACATTCTCAGTAATTATCTTCAATAATGTGGTGTAGTATTTCACCACGTACAGCTCCCAAACCTATACATTGGAAAATTGATACCTTTGAACATAAAGATCAGAGATTGATTGGGAGGTTTACAGCAATAACGTTTGTGATTTAACTGTATTTGCAGATACATTGTTAATTGTTTTATAGTGCTCTGTGCATAAGAGGAATCAGAAAGACAAGTGAGGATTCAGACCAAAAAATCCCTACAAATTGATGATAGCCGGTAGCTACAGAAGGTTGTAACATTATCTCAGGCTGGGCAATATGACGCAGTAAAGAACTGCTTTTTAATTAAAAGGTACAGCTTGTAACCTTCAAGGCCTATTTATAAGTGTTGTTGTGTATTAATGGTTCAGAGGAAACTTGTGTGACTTCCAGTGACGTCAGTAGTCTCATCAAGCTTCCTCTAGAAGATTCCCTAATAACAAGGATGACGAGTGATGCAGACTTATTGCTTCCGTTATAAATCAGCTCTGGCAGCAGCAACTTCTCAGCCTACAATATACTTAAACAATTAAATGTTTACATTTTTATTCTGCTAGTTCAGCATGTACATATCATGCATGAAAGTGTCTGCCACATATTAAAGTTTAAGACCACATTCACACCTATTCCATTTCATGGGCCTTGGCCAATGCATGTTAAGCATATCCAAATGGTTCACATTATATCCAAGGGACCCGTTTGCATGAAAAGACATGAACATGCTTGTCAATAGACATAATAAGTGTGACCAGCCCTCATTCTGTTCTGTTGTACTTTATAGGCTTCAAATATTGAGTACTATCATTTAATGACTTCAGAATGAAGACAAGATGATCGGGTTGATTAAATAAGCAAAGCAAATTGTATACTACTACAACAAGTTGTTCACTTTAACCAAATTGTGCTGTTTTGATAGCTATCTTTAGTTATTTAGAATAAGCACAGGCTTGGACATATCTACTAATATTACCCTGACAAAGTGAATGTTCTCTATGTTGGCAGTGGTAGGTCCAACTGGTTAGTACAACCCAGTAGTAGTTTCCAACAGTTATCCAACTTGTTCCCATTCTGAATTGTGAAAGCCAGTCTAGACTATAGATATAGTCAAAGACATTTTTAAATGTAAAAACTGAGCCAATCAAGCACAGCAGCTTTTGTAGTAGGTTTGCTCAGTATCAATTGGCATAAATTTTTTCATTGCTAATATTGAGATGTTGGCATTTCACTGACCATCTCTAGCAGCAAACCATCGTTGATTAGTTCATTTGACTTGGAAACCTCCATAGAAACATTTACTCTGGTAAGCCAAAGCCTCTAATCCAGAGGTTCTCAATCTACGATCTCGGAAGTGACGCCACAAAGTGTCACTTCCTGTATTTGAAAGGCGGAAGTGTGCGCGCAGAGTGCCCCCCCCCCCCCCTCAAATACCGGAAGTCACACTTTGCAACGTTACTTCCAGCACAATCAGGTTAGTGTTATGCCCCCCTTATATTTTCCCACCCCGATTATGCAAATAATGTGCGCGTTGGGAGAGTAACCCCTCATCCCTCCTAAGCTTGGAGGGAGGGGGCATTACTCTTCCTCCTAACTTACCATTCGCTTGTGAGCATTAGCGCTGCTGCTTGTAATGAGCAGCTCTAATGCTTCCAAAGAACTCTTGACCCCTGTGAATTGGTCATTCAACCCCCAAGGGGGTCCTGACACACAGGTTAAGAACCACTGCTCTAATACATTATTAAATCAACTATTGCTATTATTCCTGATACTTTATGAAATGAAGTGACTTCACTTAGTCCAATGGAAGCATATTGCAGTAGAACATGTTTTAGGAGAACTTACCTTCCCTTATATTTACCTAGCAGGAATGCTGATTGCGAGTTCTGAGTTCAGTTATAAAGTAATGCTGAGAAACTTATTGCTGAGAAGGAGTCACGTTTGTATAGATATGGAAATGATGAATAGGAGAACAATCCACAGGCTATGAAGTTATAGGTTTATTTTAGCAAGTAATATTATTTATGTTGCTAGATGAACGGTCATTTTTAGATTTTCACTGTGTAGCATATGTATGAAAAAGTCATTTATTTTTGCCCATAGGTCCTCAGAACACGTTGCTCATAGAAAACCACAAAGTGACACAACAAGATCCATATATAGAACCTGTGGCCAGGATGAAATGGATTTCCAAAGACATAATTATATATTTTGCAGAATGCCTCTTACGGTACACAAACATGGGGGAACATCTGGCACTGGAGGAGAGTGTTTCTGAAGTGGCATGGCACAGAGGGTATGTAGGATACCAATTACCATAATTACAAACTTCAAGCACTGAAGTGAACGACATTACTCAAAGCAGATCTAATTTGTTTTGAAACTCTATAGGTTTTGTGTTGTTCCTGGTACTATGCTTCATTATGCAGAGTTAATTGAAAGTATAGATAAGATTCTAATCGTTCCTGCATGCTTTAGTCTTCCCACTTCCAATCTCATCAGTTAAAACTGAATCATTCTCACGCTTCCTTTCCTAATGTCTCACTTCTTGTTCCCTAATGAACTCTTTTTACACTCGCAACCTTTCTGCTCTATCTGTGCGCTGATGTATGCTCATTACCTGTTCTAATACAGGACAAGCAGAAAAGAATGGAAATGAAGCTGTTTAGCACCCATACAAGATATAAATGTACCCGTTGTGGTCTCTGCGTGTCAAAGAACAAGGTGGTGCGGTATCTCACGTCAAAGTGCTAAAGATTAGCTTTCGTTTGGCTGCACTGATGTGCTAAAAGCTGAAATCTTATTGCTTGTCATGTTAGCACGTCCTTGCTCTTTGCACTTTAATACACAGATTTGTCATGGCACTGTGAATCAGCTGCACTGTGTTTCAGAAGGATTTTGACCTCACAAGGCAGATCAAGTTTTGCCAATAAAATATGCTTGATTTGTTTATTAACCAATGAGAAATATTACGTATGGAAAAAGAATGAGGTCAGCTGTCACATATTGCATAAGGCTGGCCATATACGGGTCAATACCCATGCAATCTGTGAACCCTTGAGCACAGCGTGATGACCAGCACTATGGGCAGGCCAGCTTCTTTAGGGTCCCCTACCTATGCAGCCATTCGTCCAAGACGTATGCGTGCACCCTTGATTTGCCGCCCATGCCCGCCCGCTCCTGGCGCTGATCCTGGTGATGGCGTTGATTGAACGAAAAAGTTCAGCACTTCTGTGCAATCGATCTTCGGTCACCATTCAAAGTAATGGCAACTGTTGAGCTTTCTTTAAACAGGGTCAATTTATCCCGTTTAAAGAAAGGCTGGATGCAAATGACTCTAGCAAAATTGTTCACCTTGAACAATCTTGAACAAATGTCCAGTTAAAGAAATCGAGCCGTGTATGCTTAGCTTTAGATGCATAAGCATTTGCTTAGAATTTGTTTAGTACAGTGTGAGAATAGAATATATAAATATATATATATATATAGTGAGGGAAAGAAGTATTTGATCCCCTGCTGACTTTGTATGTTTGCCTTCTGACAAAGAAATAACCAGTCTATAATTGTAATGAAAGGTTAATTATAGCTGTGAGAGACAGAATAACAACAATAAAAAAAACTCACAAACACAGAACTCAGTCAGAGATTCATGTACATTGTAATGAGAGTAATAAGTATTTAATCCCTCTTTCGAAGATGACTAAGTACTTGTTGCCAATCCAGGGGTCAGATGTTCTTTGTAGTGGGCAAGCAGGTTTGTACACATATCAAAAGGGATTGTGTTTCGCTTTTCTATGCAGATGTTGGGTTGAGGCTGTTGTTTGGCAACTCCAACTTCAGCTCTCTCCACAGTTTTTATGTGGGATTAAGGTCAGGAGACTGGCTAGCCTCTAAAGAGCCACTAATTCTTTGTTTAAACCATGTGTTTTGTCATTCTGGAAATCCCATCCAGGACCCATTTTCAATGTCCTGGCTGAAAGAAGGAGGTGCTTGTTTGTCCCTTTAATGCGGTAAAGGTGTTCTGTCCCTTTAGCAGAAAAACACCCCTCAAAGCATAAAGTGTCCATCTACATGTTTGACAGTAAGGTTGGTGGTCATGGGGTCAAAAGAAGCAGTCCTCTTCCTCCAAACAGAGCAGGGCTGGGCCGACACAGAGGCTGAAGAGGCTCCAGCCTCTGGGTGCTGCTCAGGTCTGGGCGCTGCTCAGGGGGGGGGGGGGGGGGGGGGGGGGGGGGGGGGGGGGGGGTGACGCGGGACATTCATATGCAAATTGGGCTGGGAGAGGGGTGACATCGGCCAGCTCAGCCTCTGTTGTTGGTGGACCTTGTCCCAGCCCTGAAACAGAGCGAGTTGAGTTAATGCCAAAGAGCTTTATTTTGGTCTCATCTGACCACAACATTTTTAACTGGTTCAGATTTTTATTGTGAAACTGCAGATGGACCTGTATATGTGCTGTCTTGAGCAGGGGCACTGCAAGATTTAAGTTCTTAGTGGTGTTGTTCCTCTATTAAGCTTGTTACCACAACAAAGTGAAGACAACTCTGAGCGTGACATCTTGCTATTTTGTCTATCACAGCTACAATAAACCTACCATGAAAATTATAGACTGGTCATTTCTTCAGAGGGCAAAAATACAAAATCAGAAGGGCATCAAATTCCTATTTCTCTCACTGTATATATATAAAGATCTTAAAATGCTGACATTTTGCTTTATGTTCAGTTGCTTCTTACTATCAAAATATTCAACTCACTATGGAGGTACCTGGTTTGTAAGATATAGTGCCAGGGTAAGGGCAGAGACACACTAGATCAGTGGTGGGCAACAGAGTTGATATGAATGGCCACAAGTGCGGCCCTCTGCATCTAAAGGGCCAAACATAATATTTTCAAACTATATAACTTGTATAAGCATTTTATAATGACAGCAAGCATAGCTAAAATACATTATTTTTTGTATTAATATCAAAACGTTTTTTTTAAATTATACTTTAAATTATACTTCAAGCAATAGGGAGCACTGTAGTATGGTCATGCACATTTTGTGTCCTATATATCTTTATGTGCCATAATGACTTGATATCGATGGGGCAAAAAACCTTTGATTCAGAGGATTCACTTGGTGGAATAGTGGGAGCATAGGTCTGCTCTGGCTAAGCACCCTGATTGGCATACTTGAAAGACCCAGGTGGCACCTGAGCAAGTCTCTTGCAGGGGAGCTCCTATGGATTAACATTTAGGTCTTTGGGACAGCAACTGAAGAGCGCTAAAGAACGCCCAAAGGGCCGTAGCTTGGGCCCCTGGGCACTAGATGTATACACTGCAGTTCTGGCAATGGGACATAGTCTGGAGTTGTGATGAGCAGCACAGGCAATATTCATATTTGCTATAAATCGCAAATGTTTCACCTAATATTAGCAATAAATTTGTGATCTCCAGTCATTAAAAATAGACCACGGGACCCTACCCCGCGGAAGCGGGAGTTGTCTACTTCTGCTCCCCATGCCTTGGCCTGAGGCCTGACCCCATTAACAAGAACACCACCTAAACTCACAGGTACGCATAATTACCAAACATATATACTATGTCCAAATGATTGACATATTATTTTGGATACTTACGATTGCACAATTTTGATTGTTCAAATTCATAGATTTCATCATCTCCTGAGGAAGCGGTCACATACCGCGAAACGCGTAGAGAATTACTTGATGAATATCGAATGACGTTGCATTATTTTAGTTGATATAACATGCCCATAAAAATGTGTGTTTGATGTTTGTATAATCACACATGAATTTGTTACAAGTCCTATCTTGATTATTACTATTGTCAACTTGGTTTATGTTAGGTCAAATAAACCGTTGAAATAATTTCTTTGCCGTTGTAAAGTCCCATTTTCGTGTGTGCCGGCCAACCGTCTAGGGTTGCCTGGCCAGGGGTGCCACAAACACATTGGTTGATTAACGTGTGTATTTTTGTCATTATTACCTTTATTGAGCAAATTGGCACTTACATGGTAGTTCCGGGTACTGATGTAAAAAATTCATTCATAAACATTCACCATATGAAGTTATAGCACTATATTCGAAGTGCTGATAATCACAATAACCCTTACATTATTCACGATCAACACCAGTCTTGTGGGGTGAATGAGTGGGAAATCTAAGTACATGAAGTGGATCGATGTAAAACTAGTACTAAGGTGTCATTGGGAACAATGGTTCACAAAACACACAGCCTTTAGGAAACAACATTGGGCATGTTGGTGTTTCAGCAGTCCATCTTGCAACCCCCGACAGCTATAGGGATCCTAGATATTCACTCAAGATCCTATATTGTGATAGATTACTCAGGGTAACAGTTAGACAGGGTACAGACGTGGAGATATGGGTCAAAACAATCTATCTGACCCATATAATCTGCCCCCATCGCTGTTTTCGAGCGGGACAAATCAATCCCGCTCGAAAACAGCATTATCCGACATGACTGTTAATATGGAGATGTCCGATGCTTTGCTGGAGAAACCGCGGCTCTCCAGGCAAAGCTCGGCTGAGGAGGAAGAGCGGGGAGAGACAGTTCTCCTCCGATATTGGACAGCAGCGTGATGACATCATCACGCTGCTGCAGGGTACATCAGATGGCTCAAATATCTAGCCATCTGTACCCTGCTTTATCTACGGTCTGTACAAGGCTTTATTGTGAGCAGTATTGTTTTGTCTGGGACAGCGACTCTAAAGCTGCCCATACAACTTTAGATCTCTCTGTCAGATATCCTTTAGATTTACCAACAACTATGTAGTGCCGGGTCCTCTGCGATTGAACACAGGTAGACTTGATTGTTTAGAAAGTCCCTTATATTACATGGTTTTGGTACAACAAAATGAGATCTAGGGGCCCTAAAGCTGGGCATACATGGCTCAATTTTTTTATAGATTCAAACACAATCAAGTGCCATGTGTGTTTACCATGTTCGATTTTCATTACAGGACAGGATTGATGACGCAGAAGTGCTGCGGCTCGATATCAAGAAGCTCAAGCACAGAACGATGATGCAATTGCGCTCGAACGGCTCCTTGATCGTATGGGCATCGAGCCGTGTATGCCTAGCATAACAGGGTTTGCAGAATAGGGTGATCCCTTCCTATCAGCATTTTACCGGACCACCATGTCATGAACACCTACTTGGCTGTTGTGAATATAAACTTTATATGTTTAAATTGTTTCCTAATACAAGCCCATGCAGATCTCTGAACTGCAATGGTAGTTAGTGTGCTCATGATGGCAGTCCTGCTCTAGTCAGTCAGCCATAGATTTCCAGTTGTCCGTATTGCTAATGTCTGGTGCTACCTACAGCCTGCTCTTGTGACCTCCAGACACTGTATTGATATAGAATGCTGTACATTAAGTGGTCTACAGCCAGAAAAAAATCATTAAATATAACAAGGAAAAACATTGTGTTTTTCAAAGAAAACTGTGAAAATATGTTCTCCTGCTGTTGCTGTATTATCAGCAGCTGGAAATATTTCATCATGCTTTACTAGGTTTTAAATAAAACTCCAGACATTAAAACTAAACTTCATTTAAATGTATTTTTAATATTATTTGTAATTCTTGCAGTGGGCCCCCCCACCCTGCTACAAGGGTTAATTGTTTGTTTGGGTCTCGGTGGCTAAGAACAGAAGATATACTCATTTGATTCTGTGCTCCCAGTGACTTCCACTCTTCCAGAGCTCCGAGGGGTGCATCTCTCATCATATAAAGCCATTTCGCTTACACTGCAGGGGTCTATAGCCCTAGTTCGGTGATCAGGGAGTGAGAAGAAGCATGCTGAGCTAGAAGCTGACACCTGCTCTAGGAGTAGGATAGAGATGCGTCATGGGATACCAAACCTTTGGACAAGAATATTAGCTGCAGAGTGTGATTGGCTCATTTTTTAGCATGCATGCAATTAGCATGCTAATGCTGAAATCCGGCATCTCATTAAAGCGGACCTACCACCAGGAATCTATGTTTTCATGAATGGCACCTGAAGTGCCAATAATAGGGAGGAATGCAGTGAAAAACCCTAAAAACGTACCTGTAATGAGCAATTTAGTAATATAATCAGGCATTCCTGTTCACTTCCTGGTTAATGGAGAAAGCAGGACCCGGCAGCACGTCACAACACGTGATTTTTCAGTGAGCTGCTTTGCCATAGAATATCACTGAACGCCCCCAGTGGCCACCCGCGATATTGCACCACCATGTGTTGGATTTACACTGAAAAAATCACGTGCTGCTGTGACGTTCTGCCGGGTCCTGCTTTCTCCATTAACCAGGAAGTGAACAGGAATGCCTGAATATATTCCTAAATTGCTCATTACAAGTACGTTTTTGGGGTTTTTCACTGCATTCCTCCTATTATTGGCACTTCTAGTGCCATTAATGAAAACATAGATTCCTGGTGGTAGGTCCGCTTTAAGCATCTCTAGAGTGAAGGTGGGAAGGGTGCACTGGATCCAATGAATACAACTGCTTTGTTGTAACCCCTATGTTGAAAACCAAAATGTGTAATATATATATATACACACGGGTGCACATAACTTTTTAGTGAGCTCCTCAGATGAGTACCAGGAGATGGTGTTTGGTACTCACCCTATATGTAGGATGGTCATCCTCACTGTCTCCCTTACTGTCCTCTGCATCAGCTTCCTGCATGGTAGATTCTGCTGCAGATAGACCACCCTGTTCTTGATTGATCCTCCGATTAACGGTCTCCAGCCACAGGTCACCAGCTGGCTTTGGGTCATATGTAACTCTCACAATACAACACGTTTAAACCCCGAGATCTCATACCTCAGTAGTGCAAGATTTTCTGGGTTAGTAACTAACCTCTGAGACTCCCTGCAGCCCATATGTCAACATTTCATAGTCATATTCCAACTGTCAACATTCCAACAGTGCTTTTCTCCTGTCAGCTTTTACCCATACATATGCCTACTCTGACTTTCATCCCCCAGATCTCCAACACCCTTAGAAGACCACTCTTTTATTTTGGATTAGTAATTTATATAACCAATTTCACACCCCTAACTGCAACCTTTCATAGTTATTAATGTTTCCCTGATGTTATCCAACTGACATAAATTGTATACATTTAACAATAAAAACAGAGTTTTGGCAATCAAAAATTTGCCAAAAGTGAAGTTGTACAGCTATTTAATGTGGGTGTGTGTAGCGATTGTGCTGGCAATCTCTCCCCTCTATGGCTGACAGCCAGACTCCTCGGGTGCACCTGATAGCTACGGCCGCTTAGAGTGCCTTGTTAGTATGCATAAGAGTTTTGTAACAATAATGCAGGTACACATTGCTAGTTTTTGGCCCCTTTTTGAGTACCAGAGTACCACTTATGTGCACCCTGTGTGTGTGTATATGTATATGTATATATATATATATATATATATATATATATATTGTGAGGCATTAGCTGTAGAGCGGCAAGGTGCGGTACCCCCTGGATGGGTCCCCAGCCGGTGAAGGAGACACAGCAACAAGATTTTCAGGTGAAGTCCATATACAATATTACAAGTAACAAGTTACAAGTAAGGCAGTAGAATCCAAAGGAAAAAGTAATCCATAGAAAACAGAGTCTTTGTAGCTCAAACCTTGGTTACCACACAGGTACACCAGCTCCCCAGTCACACACAGTGCTGGTTCCAGAAAGAAGGCCATCTTACTGAACAGGTGAGGGGGTTTTATAGAGATCAAACCAACTCTAATGAGCTGACAGGACACAGCTGGTCCTACCCTGCACCAGGCCCAGCAACTCCAGCTCCCTCTGCTGGTCAGATAGTAAAGTACTCGCAATACTGCCAGTATCTGGGACACACATACCTCCCATACTGGATACAACCAGAGGACTTAACAGGCTTCCTGTCACAATATATATATAAATATAAAAGTTTTTATAAGTAGCTACTAGAACCTCTTCCAGAGATATACATCTCCACACTGTGCACATGGTTAACACATTGCTTATCATATCAATTTAATCTAATGGTTTGTTGTAAATTTATTGTCTTAATATACTTTCTTTTTATCACGCAAACCAAATTTCTATTTGAAAGGCTAGATCATAGAAGAGGCAAGCCTTACTGTACAAATGTTTGTCCTCAATGATCTTCACTCTCATATTTGAAGACATTACAAGCCAGCATGTTGATTGATTACTTGTCTCTCTGACAAAAATGTACATGATGAATGATACATCACTGCCTATCAGATGTCTAAGCCCCAAAGAACCTGATTGAAAAGTGTAGATCCAATACTGCATATTCTCCAACTTCAGGCTCTGACCAAAACATTTTGGATTTAGTTGGAAAGGACAATACGCTTGGTCACAAGGTTAATGCTGCCTGAGTTCGCATTTAAATTTCCCATCCTTTTCTGTCTGTATTAGTTCCCTCGACAAGAAAAGGCATCCCCATTGGGAGCTCAGGCAAAAAGATTTTTCCAATCCTTCACCACTGTATCCGAAATGTTGTTTTATCACGATTTTTTCTCAAATATTTGGGGTCATACCTGTCAAATGTTCCCTTTTTGAATAAGGGAAAGTTGACAGGAAGTGATGTCACTGCCGGTATTCGGAACGAGAAAGGACTGCAAAGAGAAAGGAGTTGGACTTCAGCATTTAAAATACAGGAAGGATCCCTGTATCAGAAGGTTTATCTGTCCTCCCTCCTATTTAGTAGCCAGCTCACTTAGTAGGGCGTTACTCTCCTTACTAACTTCCCACCAGCACCTCATCTGCACAAGTGGGGTGGGAACTTATGAGGGAGAGTAACGCCCCATCCCTCTTAATACCCCAATTTCATATCCAGGGTAGAGTCTAGGATTTACTGAAATCTGGATTTGGCCGGGAAAGTCAAGTTTTTTATGTCAACCAAAACCAGGATGGTTGACAGGTATGTTTTGGGTGGATTTGGTTTTTCATCTATCTACTCATCTAAATGTTTGAAAACATGGGGATGGTGAGCTTTCCTAGAAAAAGTTCTCCTGCAAGGGAATTCATGAACACATGATTAGTTTGATCATCTGATCTAGCTCTGATTGGCTGGTCTTATTTCTGCTACTGTTTACTAGATAAGTACTAAATATTCTGTATACTAGATAAGTACTAAATGATCAGCTTATTATATTAAACATGTGCTTCTCCATCACTTCTCTTGCTAGAGCACTTCTGCTTGGAGAACATGCCGACCCTATTTAAAGCTGGTCTATACTTACCTTATGTGCTCTGCGTCCCTTTGAGTCCTCCAATCTGTAAATAATATTACCTGTAATTAGTACATTCTGATTGTCCTGCGTCACCCCACCCCTTCAAAGAGAAGAGTCTGGGGAAGGGAGACATCACTGCCTTAATGACCCTTTTTCCCCAAACCTCAGGAGATATGTTTTTTATCTTATACATTTTTCCAATGCAATGTCAATACACGGATACTCCCACAAGGAAAACTTGAAGGGGAAAAATCTGATTCCAGTACTAGAAAGCAACTGCCAAGGATCAATAGAACAGCAGACATTTCAGGTAAACTTTCATCTCAACGTAGTTTGGCTTTTTTCCCAATATAAATCAACCAAAAGTGGACCTACCACCAGATGTTCTGTTTGCATTGATGGCATTACAAGTGTCGATAATAGAGAGGAATACTCGCACAAGAACTTACGGACATGTCCGTTCTCTGGCCGAGCAAGCTTTGGGGCGACAGGGATCTGTCACCCCATGTGGGCAGCTGCGATCTGCGGCCGATTTTGCGAATGCAAATTCAACCGTGGCTCATTACGTGTGTGGGGACCCATAGTTGTTCTGTAAATCTAAAGGATATCTGACAGAGAGAGATCTTAAGGTGTATGGCCAGCTTAAAGAAGTTTCCTCACAACCACTCTCTCTCTGGCTTTGATTATGCACGCCGTGGCATCCCGGAATAGACCTGACATGTCATAGAGCAGTGACAGCTGGAAAAGTACCTAATCTCAGGTGAAATTTTCCATAGAAAACCATTATAAACACAACCTGGAAGCTGGGCGGATAAAGATGGAATCTTTCATATTATTCCAGGGAATAGCAGTTAAGTATATTTTTTTAGGTTTGTGAAGCGCTACACTATGATTATACCAACATTTTATATATAACATAAAGGGCAGAGGTATATAGTAACAACTAATTTTTGTGCCACACCCCGAAAATTCTATAAAACAACGATAGCAGGGAAAGATGGGCTTTTAAGGCACTGGACTCGTTTGAAACGTAAACAATCAAATGTTTATTAAACAAAAGGCCAACCAGTACCAATCAGGTTGGTCCATAGTACATACATAACTATGTCAGTCATATTATTGGAAAGTACAGCACCATACTTGTCTTGAAATTCTTGTACCAACATGTTTCGCCCGATATATGGGCTTCTTCAGGATACACAAGTATGTAGGTAGTTTTTTCCAACTTAAAATTTAGGAAGGACGACCACCACTGAACAAGACACACAAGCTGAAACGTCAAGACTGGGCCAAGAAA
>CM070032.1:76393225-76408943 GCA_036250615.1 Ptychadena robeensis | reverse complement strand
GTGGGCAAAGTGAGATGTACAGACTTTCATGTGACACTGTTAATATTGTGTGGAGTCAAAGTTCAAGCTTTAATAAAAAATTTACAGGTTTATAGCAGAAAGAAATTAATTGCTGGCAACTTGTTAAGTGCAGGCAGCAGCAGACTGAAGAAAATATAAAAGGCTACGATTCCACTGCGTCTGTGAGTCCACCAAGGCCCCTCCATCTAAGGCATCTATGATGAATTAGGACATCCATGAGCATCCTGTAAGGCATGCCTTACAGACAGAGACCTTTCTGCCTCTTCTTCTTCATGGTCCCAGAATTGATGTTGGTGAAAGACAGGAAGTGATGTGTAAGTATTAAGGGAAAACAGTCCATGTCTATGGGAGCGGCAGCACACCCATACTTGCATTTGACACCGCGGAAACGCAGCCTTAATCATTTTATATTAAATAAAGCCAGGTATTTTTCTGGGTCAGGATAAATATGCTCTTATTAGGCTCATCTAGGTCACTTTTAAATACCATCAATCGAGTTCTGGCCACCCTAAACGATCGACCAAACAAAATCAGAATCAACTAAAAATTGGATCGGACATAGGACCGACACGTTGCTTTTTTTTTTAATCAATCGTTTGGCAATCGAAGTACATTGATGGACTATATACCATTGCTCCCTATGCCGCAGCCTTTCCGATCGATAGATTTTGTGGATTCGGCCCATATGCAAATTGACCACAAATCAGATTGCCAAGGTGGTGTGCCATCGATTTCCGATCCGATCAATTGCCGATTCCACGATCGCCTGAAATGATCGGATTGGGAATCGTTCGGTGACAAATCGGCTAGTGTATGGCAACCTTTAGACAAGCAAAGTTAGAAAAAAAAATGGCAGCAAGGGCATCTTATGGAGCTCCTACAGCAGAGGTTTCCTACAAGGCCCATTTACACTTATGTGTTTTGTTATTGTGTAAAACCCACACATCTTAACCACAACACCATGTGTTAATGGATTGTAATACAAAGCTGGAAAGAGCACCACAGTGAACCACGATCTATATAACATACGTTTTAATAAAAGACTAATGGCTGCTTTTTCCTGCATTCTGCCACATTGCACAGCTCTGATGAATTCACACATAAGGTTTATGCATAAAGCATCAGTGTGAATGGGGCCTCAAGGTTGTTCTAATTTGTAATTGGCTTAGAGGCATTTTGATTAACAGGTAGCAGAACAGGAGTCTTTTAGGAAGCCGAGAAGTGTTGCCTCGCTTTCTGTAGGTCATACCCAATGTGATGTTTGGTACGTTGGGTGTACCAGTTTGCTTACTGCAGTAATCCTCCACACTGCAGAGCATCGGGAATACAAAGCTCAGCAGGATGGATCTCTATAATGGAGGTTTGTGCTACAAAGAAAAACAGGTACCGTAGCATCAGTTCATTAAGTGCTTGCTAAACAGCAGCCTCGATATTTAATGAATATAAGGTCAACTGGAGCCCTTCCAACTCGCTCATTATGCCGTCTGAAATTCCCATATGCCACATTTTATTAGTGGGCTTAATTGAGCATTGAAACTTCAGGGTAAACTGGAAAAATACAGGATCAAAAGTAATTTAGACATGAAATGGTTACTGAGGCTGAATAAATGAGCCAGTCAAATGTGACATTTCACAAAACAAATATGAAGAACATTTTCATACCGAACAACTGCATTGCTTATTGTCCTCTAACAAATGAAAGCTGACCTTGCATGAAAATAAAATCTACATCCCAGCACCATAATCTACATCTGAATTGCCAAATGAAGCGAGATATTTAATGTCCTGGTATAAAGCTGTATCCGTTTATGTTTTGTTTTCTCTGGTTGCTCCTTCATACCCTAAAAACCTTCAATTTTCATGACATACTTTAATTTTAGACCTGGCGCTCACCATATGTCTGTGCTTTAGGAAGGTTATAAGCTGGTGAGATGGGCCAGTACAGTATTGTACATGGAGAAACAGAAAGCTTCATTATACCTACATGTGATGTTAAGCCCCCATGACTAAATGAAAGAGGCAGGCCAAGGACAATTAGTGAAGGAGGAGAAAACCAGGTCTGTCCATCAAGTCAGCTTAAAGCTCACCTAAACCCTTAAAAAAAAACAAATTAATGCATTTATTATGTATAGAAGTTTTCAAATTACTTGGGTTAATGCAATGGAATAAAGTAATGCAATATCAAATTCAGCCAGTAGATGTCACTACCAGCAGTACACTCACAGCACAATGTCATCTTCCTCACTGATCAGGAGGGGGGCCACAGCTGTAAAGTCTCTCCTCTCCCTCTCTGGCTGTGCCTTTGTTTGTGGAAGCTGCAGAGTGATTGCAGCTTCCACAGACACGGAGAGAGAAAGATAGATGGCAGTTAATCTATCTCTCTCTTCATTGTTTATATCAGCAGGGCTCTGCTGGCATAAGCAATAATACAACTCTCATCTGACAGCTCCCTGGATAATCTCCTTGCCAGGAGAGCTGGCTGGAAGTCAAGGTCGCGCATTTGGGCTAAAAGATGCAGGCACCCCCCCCCCTCGATTTTGGGGTTGAAAAGGTGCATCTTATAGTCCGAAAAACACAGTACATTTTTACTTACCTGTTAACTGTCCCAATTGCTCAAAGTTGCCCCAAAACCTAAAATAATATACTAACTTCCCCGGTGTCGTGTGGGAGTCACAATACTTACTTCTGTCTAGCTTCAAGTCTTTCAGGTTAAGGCTACAGTAAACTGTTTTAGAATGTACCATTGGACACATCGTTCTCACCGCAGCCGGTTTCAGAGGAGGAGGAGCATTGGTGAAAATACACAAATATCTCCTTACAGGTAACAATTTTTTTATCTTTTATTTACAGATTGCCTTAATATAGAGGGTTGGCTAGCTAGAGACTGGTGGGTAAAGGTGCGCTTTACTATGACTTGCTGCAGCTTCCAATATATGTTGTGAGAAGTTCACTGAATGCAGTTAAAGCGCACCTAAACTCAAAAATAAAAAATCACCCCAAAAAATGTATAACATTTTTACATACCTCTAAACTGTCCCAATAGCCCAAAAAACTAAAATATTTATTTAGCAATCATGCTGATGCCTGTGGGAGCCACCATTTTAGATTCAGTGTTTCATTCCAGGCTTGCATGAGTTGAGGCTGCAATAACGCCGGTGGCCACCCGGGGCGCCAGATACAATGTGTCAATGGACAGAAAATGAAACCAGGAAAAAACGGAGGAAATAAATTAACCAACATGAATAGCTGCTGGAGATATTGACAGGCTGCTGCGGCGATGAGGAGATGCTCACACAGAGGAGGAGGGTGAGGGGAGAGCTATACACCTATCTCCACAGAGGTAATGATTTTTTATTTACATATTGCCCCAATAATTGGGGGTTGGCGAGCTAGGGGGAAAAGTTTGTCTGGTGGGTTTAGGTGCACTTTAAATCAGTTCAAGTAGAAGAGCTTCTACAGCCATACAACATTGAAGTTAATACTGAAGTGCAGCTTTAAAGGGGACTACCCCATCCATACTACCAAGCTACAGCATTGAGAGTACCAAGATAAAGCCCAAAACACAGCAACTTCAAGCTGTGGCGAGCATGGCGTGGGTTCAGTCAGCACAGCTTATAACTTTTAATTACATGGGTCGGGGCAAACCAGAGTGACATCACATACCACCCAAAATAGTATAACACTACAGGATTCTCTCCAGTTTCTGCAATCCTTTCCCTCTTTTACCCTCAATAGTGCGCGGTATTCACATTCCTGGCCAGAACTTTCCAACAGCGACTCCCACCCACCGTACGATTACAACTTCACCTGGAGTGGGTTGCATGACATTTAATGCTCTGCTCACATTTTATGTGCGTCATTTATTTAAAATGATCTGTCATAGTGGGAGGCAAGGCAGATTTTACACCTCTGTGGCAGCTGTAAAGAAAGGTCTTTGTTGACATGAATTTAAATATTTAATAGCAGATCAAACTTGCTTATAATTAACATAAAAACAATTATTCATGCAATTTACATGTCTTCTAAATAAATAAATCACAGTTAAATGCTGATTTCCACAAATCCAAGTGTTAGCATTCTGGTGTAAATTATGTTCATGTCCTATGCAAATTAACATCCAGTAATGGAGCCTGTCTGAGAGGAAAGGGGAATTAACCCTCTATTAGGGCAACAAGACAGGAAACAACAAATATTGTCCCCAAAACAGGAGATGGACAACAAATAAATATTAAATATGATTGGATATTTAAATTCCGTATGATTAAAGCAGCAATACAGTGTTAGGGCTTGTTTCCATTGTAGCGTTCCCACGCGGTTGCAGCCACGTGGCCGCCCCCGCACACAACCGCATCCATTGGAATCTTCAATATAGTTTCCACTGGTGCGGTTGTGCGAGTTCGGGTGCGGATGCGGTTTAGGGCACGTTTCTGAACGCTAGCTGCAGTGTTTTGAAACGCATCCGCGCCCCAACCGCATCCAAATCTGCAATACAAAAAAAATCGCGTCGCAAAAACGCGCCGAAACGCGTGACAACTTTAGGCATGCGTTCAGCCGCGCGGCTGCAACCGCACGGGAATGCTTCAATGGAAACAAAGCCTTAGAACATTTTACTTGCTGAACTTTAAACTCCTTAAAACTGTGGTTCCCAAACTGGGGGGAGCAAAGGTATTCCAGGGGGGCGCAGGCCCTGATTCTTTACATGTATGAATAGGGAGGGGGATCTTGATAATGTTGCTAAGTAGAAAAGGGGGGCCCTGCAAGGAAAGTTTGGGAACCACTGCCTTAAAACAAGCTGTACTTATGCCGGGATCGGGCAAACACGCCTGAGCTGTGCGAGCCTGCAGCGGTTCTGCATTGCTGCAGGCTCGCTGATCCCTTCCGGCGCGCGTCTTCGGTGACACCGAAGGGACGGCACTATAGACCTCCATGTTAATAAAAAAAAGACACCTTCAACATTGTGTTTTTACACTGCCAATACCCTGCACTAAAGGCGCTCATGGTGATCAGATACATATCTAGGAGCGCCTGCATTTACATACCATAGTCATAGCCATATTCAGACATTTATAAGGCTGAACAGGGCCAACTTTGGTTTCAACCGTTCCTATGTTTTTCATTTTACCAACAATGGGCACAATGTTGGCCCTATTTAAATTGTTTATACTAGAATGGATCCCCTAAAAAAGGAACTTCTTTTAAATAAAAGTTAAAAATACTTCAGCCTGGCCTACCCGTCTTCTTATTCCTAACATTACCACCTAACCATTTCCATCTCCCAACCTATTGTATACTCAGATCCGCTGATCAAAGTAAACAATAGATAGTGCTGTAGGCAGATTATGTGGATCAGGTCCATAAGCATTCCCACCAAATAATGTGCTTAGCGCAGATGGTGCCGTCGGATCCGATAGCGCCGTGGAAACATATCCTAAGACAGATTGGTCAGGGTCTTCTACTCCTCCTGTGACACAGTCAACATACATGTACATAGGTCTATACCTGTATGTTGGCTTGTGTTTCCTTTCAACACTTATTTAACCTCCTGGGCGTTCGTGGCTGATCACATTAAATGCCACCACGATTTTCTGCCCTACGGGAGGTGTGCTCTGATAAAACGACGTCCCTCCATTAACATAGAGGTCAATGACGCCACATCTGACATCATTGGGGCAGACACGGAAGCATCTGCGGGTATGCTAATGCTCAGAATCATAAAGGGAATTCGGTGGACAGGTGAGTTATCTCAGGGTGAGTTTTATCAGCCGAGAAGCTCACCCCAAGATAATGCTAGAAGAATGTAGAGCACTCCGTAATATGTTGATGCTTTATAAATAAAAAAGTTGATAACCAAGTATGTGCCCTCCCTTGTTAGCGGACAGTCCTGTGCACAACTCTAAAGGTAGACATAACAGTTTGTTATTTCTGCTTGATCGACCCCCCCCCCCAAAAAAAACATTATCTTTTTAAGTCGATTTAACAGAAATAGTTCCCCACCCACCTGGTCTGATCAACCAAAAGTCACTGAAATCCAACAGAAAAATCGATCGACATGTTAATAAATTTTAGCCAATCGCGTTATGGAGCATGCACTGTAATAAACACTTCCAGCCACAGGGAGGCGTCTGACTAGCAGTAATAATACTGATAAACAGATGTATGTGTGAATGCAAATTGCGCCTGTACTGGCTTCGGGCGTAACACCCAGGAGGTTCAATTGCAAAAGATGACGGAATCAAAGATTGACTGTGCAAAAGGCGACCCTGGTTTACTGCAGGAGCTTCAAGGTTGTAACTAGGTCTGTCCCTGGACATGCAACTTGGCCCTTGGCTCCTGCCTTGTGGATGATTCAGCACTGGACATTGGAGAAACAGTCCGTGGGCACAGTGGGCATTTTGTTTTTGTGGAGCCCCTATAAATGCTATCGTGTTCTTGTAGCCAAATGTTCCCTCGGTGAAGAGGTAAGACCAACCATGGTTTCACTTGCTTCCCAGAGTTTTTTGGCGATTCCAGTGTCTTGTGCATGCGGCTGCAACTTGCAGGGCTTACAGTCTGTAAAGTAACCTCCATTGTGCTGAAGAATGTCATCAGAAATCGCACAATATATGACAGTCTGAGCAGCCGCCTGGCAGGAGATGAAGAACATAGATGTAAACACATACATCACTATGCGGAACAGGATTGAAAATTGGGACGCCCAATCACCGACAACATAACCTGTAGAAGAAAAAATGAAGTCATGAATGCTGTAAATTAACACAATAAGCAAACACTTGCACTGTGAAGCTCAAGCCTGGGCAATATATGTGTATCTGAATCTAATAAAAGTATTACATTGTAGAGTAAAGCCGACCATACATGCTGGAATCCTCGAACGTCCGATTGCAGCATAACAACGTCATCCTGCTGCGGCCAGTTGTTCCGAGAATCGGAGCACACCCTTTGTGTGCCGGGTGATACTTTGGATTAGGGCCCTGGTCCCCATCCAAAATAATGCAATCGGCCAGAGAAAAACAGACATGTCTGTTCTCTGGGCAATTGCGATTTTGAGCCACATGGATTGGTCACTCTATATGGGCAGCTGCCCACACATCTATGCGTGTATGGCCGGTTAAACAGTTTATATTTTCTCTTTTTTCCACCAATCAAACAGGAGCTCCAAACGCCAAGACAACATTGGAATTCTAGCACTTGTCTTACCATTTACATGTCAACTCTCTATAGACTCGCCCTACTTAGGGAACATGAAGTTGAGAACTTGAAATTTGAATGTGGCTTACTGAATATATTTTAATCATAATGTATGTGAGACATAACAAAACGTGTCCCCTAACCTGGATGAACAGCATACGTAGATATTCCATGCCTCTCCACTTGCCGGGACAGTTCCTGGGTGAAGTACACAGTTGCTAGCTTGCTCCTACAGTACGTGAAGAGTGGCACTATGTTGTAGTTAAGGTCTGTGAAGTCCAGCTTCTGATACTTGTGTACGTTGGAAGTGATGTTTATAATACGGCTTGGTGTGCAATTTTTGAGGCGCTCCAACAGTAGATTGGTAAGAAGAAAAGGTCCAAGGTGGTTGACTCCAAAACACATACTGAATCCATTCTCTGTCCAGTCCAGCAGAGCTGGTACTCCTGAGAATTAGAGTAAGGGTGTATGTTTAATATCAAAAATATACAGAGAAATGCAGCACATTGTATTGCCCAATGCATCCTTCTTTGTCATTAAGCCCTCAGGCAGAACAATGGGAGAAATAACCCCCCCAAAATGTCCTGAACCTTCCGATGATTCCAATATTGTTCCTGCCCCCTTTAGGCTGGACAGTCCTCAGGGTCCCTGTAGACATTGCTCTATTACTGGTGCATTTTTTTTTAGCCCAGAAAAAGAAAAAAATTTAGAGTCAAATTGAAATTATTTTTTCCCCTCCCACAGTTTTTTTTGCTCTGTCCATTTGGGCATCTGCCCGCGGTTTAAATAGCAGCGGGTTGCCTGCAGTGATCCCCCACATTCTCCAGCTATTCAAACCGTGGGCACGGACCTGGTGGGGCAGAGGGGTTGGCAAGATGTCCTGTCCCACCCCTGCCACTTCCTGGCAGATCACTGCCATAGACCGTGAATTGGCATGGTTTAAGACTCCATGGATGGAGACTGTGTCCATTTACCTCTATGGGTGCGATTGGACTCATGCGGCCTACCGCAGCTGTTGGGTGCAATCTCCTGCGATCTCTGCCCTGCGATATTAATTTCGGGAGATCACCCAAGTGGAAACAAGCCCTTAGTTTATTCTCCCAAATTGCATGCAGACATTGAAACTCGGCAGCCCAAGAGTTGGATTGGCTCAGGTGTCTTTATACTTTATGCATGCTAATGTTAAATATTTTCCATATCTTTCATCATCTCTATCAGCTATTGATGCAGTTAACATTTTAACTTGGAGAAAAAAAATTTAATAGCTTAAACAAGAATGACTGAATCTCCCCCCCCCCACCCCCCCATCTTGTATTGTGAATACATGACTACCTGTGGACAATTGCCTGCACCTTCCCCCACTGTGGCTAAGCACTGAGCTTAGTGGCAGTGGGGAAGCTGTCACAGCTCTGTATAGGAACAGACAGAAGCAGAAGCTCACACAGCACAGATTGTCACTCAGATATAGTTTCAGATTGACTGTGAACAACAAACGCAGTTTACAGCGTTTTCTGAGCCGTACCACGCCCCAAACACTTGGACAGAAACTTTTCTGCAAGTGTTTTTCTGCCCACATCAGTGGAGCCTCAGCCTATAGCATTAAAAAACATGTTTAACAAATGACTATGTAAATGTGGCCTTGATGAAAGATCACCAGAAGACAAATAAAATAAAGAATCCAAGGGTAGGTAAAGGGTAATATGTTAAAGGTTTGATTTTGGGTTTAGATACAATTCTTTATTAAAAAAAACTTTAAGTCTTCATTCCATTTGTATGCAGACTAAAATGCAATGGCAAAACAAATCAGCAGGAGCAGAGCTGGAACACATCATTATAATTGGAAACAAAACAATTCCAATATTCATCGAAAAACATTTACTATTCTGCAGTTTCTTTCCAGATGTTAGAAAGAAAAGAAGGATTAAAATGGATTAAAATCTGGACTAAAAATGTGCAGATTCTGTAAGCAATTATTGGTTTCAACACACAGGCTACACCACTAGCAGCCAACAATAACATCTACATTTTCTTTAACAGAACTATCGCTTCTATATTACTGTGATAAAGCTGTTCAATTATGCGCCATCCATTAATTTCATCATCCTGCCAACCCGCATCCTGATGAACACACACTTGTAGAAGGATTGCTGGTGTTGAATAAAATGATCAATTGCCTAATTTAAGAACAGTGCTATGAGCAATGGTGTGCAATATTCCAAAACACCCGACCAGATTTCGGCTGCTCTATGAACGTTGTTTACTGCAAATGGAGAACTGTACTAGGCGCACAGCAACACTCATGTTTATTTTATGTGTCCCCCCATCATTATGTAAAGTCTTATAACTGGTCTTCTCGCTCAATCTGTCTTACAACACCTCCACCTCATTATTAAATATTAAAGAAATTATTAGCAAATATTTAAAAAGTATTATTCACAACTTGCTTGTAGGATAAAGTGTCAGGAAACACAAAATCTATTTTGTTATTACAGGATTCCAAATAGACTCTATCTATTCCTGCAGAATAAAGCAACAGGCCACTTACATGCTTTTGCTAAGGTACAGCCACAGACCAGGTCCCAGAATAATCAAATAAACAAAAGATCACATGACCAGGATTTGTAAGCATCTACAAATTCATGTGATGAATGGAAAGATTGTTTAGTGTTTATATGTCCAACCTACATGCCTAGAGCCAGATAGAATGATCTACATATGCCATAGGTGTCAAATATTCTTGGCCCACAGCAGATCTGCCTTCCCAGCAGCTCCCCTACCAGCTGCACTCACCACTCTCCCACTCTGGGATTAGGGAACTATGAGTCCTGGCTGTGCACCGTTGCATTCCAGTGATATCACTGAGCGCCCGCTGACCGGAGTAAGCCAACATCCGTAGTTCTCTACATCCAGAGTTGGGGCATAAAGGGGTGGTAAGTGTAGCTGGTAAGGGTGTTGCAGGGGTACCAGGATGGGTTTGTGGGAAGGCAAAGTACAAGAACTGTACACACAGGGGAGGAGGAATACATGCACTACACACAATGTACAGTTTATTTGTGTGCCCCATCCCTGTGTGTGGGTAGTCATTGGGTGTCCAGCTTTGACCCATAGGCCATAATGGCCCCAGTGTAATTATATTTTTTAAAAAATATCATCAATATCAGTTGTCCTGCAATTTTTTAAAATTTGACACCCCTATGTGGGGATGATTAACCATATCTTCGCTCAGCAATGAAAAAAGGAAAAGTGAAGAAGGAAGTTACCTACAGCAAGCAGATTTTAATATAAAAAAAACAGATAAGTTTAACAAAATTCATCCCAGAAAGCACAAATAGACTGATATTTTCATTATAAAAAAATTCAACTTACAAAAGATCACATCACTTCAAATAAGAAAAAAGTCAACTGCTAGTAAAGGGAGATATTTCAAAACATGTATACTTATATGGCATATTATTCAAAATAATATAATCACTAAATAGAAGAATTAATTACTGGAAATGCTGCAGAAATAGTCCCTGCAGTTCCATCTAGTGGAGCATCACATGAATGCAGAACATTACCGTCATTTCATGAAATTCATTATGCGGGGGCAATATTATACAGGTTATGAATTAAGAACACAAGGATGATAAAGGATGGCCCTATATGTTCCTTCAGGGCCAATCACTTCTTCCACATCAGATAGTGACACATAATGAACATGTGCATTAAATAAAGAAACAAAAACATGCATGCAGTTATAAAATTAGAAAGTTTGGGTTTTTAGAATTATAAACATTTACTTATTTAAAATAAATAAAAATGTTAAATTAGACTTTTTCACCTTTTCACAGAAAAAAACAACAATTCTCAGTTAGATGTTAAATTCTGTCCAAGGGAGCTTACTTTCAGTAACGGAACCTCTGTCCGAATTGTCCCAAGCAGCTTCCATACTGCACCGTACTCTACACACAGTTTATTATTACCTTTCTCTTACTACCCCCTGTGCGTGCATGACTATCCAACAGCAACTACATTCTTTAAATTAACATTTGAGAGCCTGGTCTTTTAACCTGCAAGATCAAAGTCATCACTAGACTAGAATCAAGGCGTAGCTACAAATTACTGGGCCACATAGCAATCCATCCCGCCCCCCTCCCCCCCCCACCGGACCTGCAGCTCCAATCCCCCCTCTTCCTCTCACAAACCCCTCCTGGACTTCTCACCCTAACAATGCTCTGTTCCTGACTGGCCAAAACTAACTATTATGCCCCCCAGCGATCTGATTCAATCCAGTTTTCTGTGCCAAAAGTGGTAGGAAAAGTGTGGCTACAATGGCAGTCCATTGAGATCCAGGTTTCTATACCAAATGAGGTACATAGGTTAATTAACTCGAAAGTGGAATATTCAAAATGTAATTCCACCATATCTAGTAAACATTTGTAAAACGTCCACAAGATGGCGGTGCCACCTAGGTTTGTTTACATATCACCAGCCACGTCCAGCCACGTTCAGCAAATTTATTTCACCCCATTTGGGACTCGGGAATAGGATAGAATACCAAATAGTGAACAAAGAACAGGCTGTCAGGAGCAGCGGTTCCTATGGGTACTTTTTGTTTAATTAATCTTCAATATGGCATACTAAAGGCAATATATTTATGTGTAAATGGTCGGCAACAGTCATTATCTCTTGCAGTCTCATGTAATGTGTCTCCAGTCTGTGACACTCTCTGAACCATGTTCATAGTCTTGTTTCATGCCTATAATCCACAGCTTACTCTATAACTGTTTTCATTAAATAGTATGTGTGGCCCTTTGGTTACGTTGGACTGCACTTGAGGGCTCCCTATATCTAGTTTACCACCACAGTTTTATGTGACCTTTATTCAGTAATGTGAGGGTTACATTTTCAGCTGAGCAGCATCCTCATGCCACTAGTATATTTTTCCATAGAGAATATGGGTCAACCCATGATCAAAGAGGGACAACAAATGGATTCTTAGGACTACATACTCACCATCATTGTTTATAAGGATATCAAGGCGCTTTTCACTCTTCAGAAACTCCTTGCAAAAGTTGCGTATACTTTGAAGGTTTGCCAAGTTCAGACAACAGAATCGCACATTCATGCTTGAACTCTCTTTCTTAATCTCGCGGACAGCAACCTCTCCTTTTTCTTCATCGTGACTTGTGATACAGACACGTGCACCGCGTCTTGCCAAAGCAATGGCTGTCTCTTTTCCAACACCAGAAGCCCCACCTATGGTTATGAAACATACATATGTGAGCTAAGGGGGAACCGCATCAACAACAAATGTCTATGTTAGCAAAGGAACTGTAAATAATTCATGTTAATACAAAGAGTAAAGGTGGGTTTACACGTCAAGATTTTTTCGTCCAACAGATGAACGACGAACGATTTTTTGGTCTAGAACGGCCATTTGTTCCGATGGATTTTTTTTGTTTGATATCGGACCAAAAATCGTCCACAAGGTTATCGAACATGTTGGTAAACTTTCATCTGTTGTTTATTTTTCGTGTAAAAAACGAATGCTCCTTATTTCACTCGATATTTTTTGACTCGATATTTAACCAGTAGCATGATGTATTTCCTGCGCAATGAATGTTGGGATTTTTACAATGTATGATTTTGATTCGTCTATGATGTTGTTTATATTTTATTTCCAAGTAGAATTGCATTGTGGACGAACGTAACAACGTGCTGTCTATAGCTGTGGAATAAGGTGTTTCAAAAATATATATATTTCACTATTAAATGTTCGTTGTTAATAGCGATATGTATGTATGAGTTTGAACACACAGTGAATATACAGGTGTGTGTGTGTGTGTGTGTGTACAGTATGCTGCAGTGAATATACAGGTGTGTGTGTGTACAGTATGCTGCAGTGAATATACAGGTGTGTGTGTGTGTGTGTACAGTATGCTGCAGTGAATATACAGGTGTGTGTGTGTGTACAGTATGCTGCAGTATACATCACAGTAAACATCCACAGTATACATCCACAGAATACATCATTCATGGTTCCACCGATTTTGTTTTTATTCGATATTTGCGTCGGTTGTACAAAAAAAAAAAAAAATCTAATTACCTTCGATAAATGGACGAACAAAATCCGATAAAAAAAAAAAAAAAAATCGAACAAAAAAATCGAATCTGAAGTTGAACGAAACAAAAATCTTGACGTGTAAACCCACCTTTAAACTACATTTATTGTCTTGGTTCTTCTATATTTACCTTGTGAGGCCAAAAAACAAACACAATTTGTCCAAACCAGGGAGGACACATTCCTGTTATGTTGCAGCCGTTGTGTGAATTCTACACACAAAACTCCATATTGACAACATGAAAACTGTTTACTTGAGGTTTTCGCGGATTTATAAAAAAAAAAAAAAAAACTGAGAAATCCCATGTACATGGGAGTATTCACAGCCTTTGCTCAATACTTTGAATCTCTGGCAGCAATTACAGTCACTTACGGATGATGGAGGCCACTGTGCTCATTGGGACCTTCAAAAGCAGCAGAAATGTTTCTGTAACTGTCTCAAGATTTGTGCCTTAACAATCCTGTCTGGGAGGTCTACTGACAATTCCTTTGACTTCATGCTGGGTTTGTGCTCTGACATGAAATGTCAACTGTGGACCTTATATAGACTGGTGTGTGCCTTTCCAATCAACTGAATTTACCACCATAGGTGGGCTCCAATTAAGCTGCAGAATCATCTCAAGGATGATCAGGGGAAACCGGAGGCACCTGAACTCAATTTTGAATGTCATGGCAAAGGCTGTGAATAGTTACGTGATTTCTCAGTTATTTTAATTTGGAAATCTGACTACTTGATTAAGCAGGACTGCTCTGATTTGCTGTTTTAACCTCCCTAGCGGTTGAGACTAACCCAGTTCGTCTGCTGTTTGGGTTCGTCCCAACCGCTAACGGAGTGGGGATCGGGAAAACCCTATTCCCTATTCGATTCTTTATATTGCCGTTGCATTTCTGGGGGTTGAGTCATTGACGATGAAGGGCGGGGGTGTGTGCTATAGACCCCCATATTAATGGAGGGGCATCAGTTTGCCAGCCCACACAGGACAGGGTCGAGCATGATAATTAACAGAATACTTTGTACCATATTTAACGACCCGTCCAGACCGAATGCTAGGGAGATTAACCTACACAGGAGAAATCAGGAAAAATTTACCCAATCAGCTGACTAAATTGATCATGTGCTTCTCCCACAAGTTCTCTTGCAGAACTTTACTTAGAACAACTTGCCATTCTGCACTTAATCTGTGGCGAGTTGTGATATGTAGTTTATGGAAGCAGTACAACATGGTTTGTGCTTTCAGTTCAGCTCACAGTGAATGACAGGAACATGGCATTTCAGGATAAAAGAACATTTCAGTGCTTAAAATATTCTTAGCCTGACCAATTAAAAGCAGTGCAGGAACTGGATCTAATGACCGGTAAGCTACAATATATTGGATTTATCTATAGATCACATTGTAATGAAGAAACAAATGGAATAATGTACAGCCAGCTCTCATTTCTGAGAATGTAAGAAGAAAATGCAGCACACACATAATGAACCAGCAGCCTGCCAGGAGACGACACTTCCACTGTGTGGGTGGGCAGGCCCGATACAGCTTTGAAGAAATGCCAGAAGTCACACAGAGACCAGGTGGCACCGCTAACGCTTCCTTTTCTAATTCCAGCTACTTATGACTCCGTCACTAGTAATTCTTTTACAGGCAACTGAACATTCAGCTGGACAAATGCACCTCTTGGAAAAAGTTTTGGTCATTTGGCATTTCTGCGAGCGGCAAAAGCCAAATCACAGTGTGGCCTTCTGTAAATATGCACTTCTAGTAGCGCACGCCAAGAGATTCATAGCATGAAGTGAGAATGCCTAATGAGAGATGAAAACATGTCCATATCAAGATGAAGACACTGGGTCATCCATATAATACAAGGATAATTGACTTTTATTCTTTTAGTGGATTAAAGTCAAATTAATACGCTCTTAATAAAGGTGATAAGCATCACACTGTGTTGGCAAATGAGCAGCTACATGGCGGTCTTATTTAAATACACAGCGAAATCTCAGACAAAAGAGCAATACACCGCATGTTATAGCTTAAAAAGCAAAGGAGACTTACCAAAATCAAAATGGCTTTAAAGGGACACCCAGGATTGTAAGCAGAGCCCCCCCCCCATGCTCAACTACTCACGGCTAGCCAAGAGATAGATGTAAATCCCCCCCCCCCCACACACAATAAAACATCCAGCAACTCAGCATTATGCTAGAAACAGGCCTGACTGTAAGTGATGAAAACAAGTCGTGACATCCATTCCATATATTTTTATAAATATGCCTATTTAATAACAAAATTCTATGTCTGATTTTCCATGAAGAAGACTACAGCACTGGGTTATCAGAGAGATCACTTAAAATGACACAGGGGAGATCAGAGGGGGAAATCAAAATTGCACAAGAGACTCAAAGGAGGGGGG
>CM070032.1:76375532-76393215 GCA_036250615.1 Ptychadena robeensis | reverse complement strand
GGGGGGGGTTACCATTTAAGTAACCCATTTTGATCCTCCTGTGTCATTTTGATTGCAACCTCAGATGCCCCCTGTCCAGAGTTACAGTTCCGTATCTTCAGGGGTGCCTTATTTTCGGGGAAACAGGGTATTTTTTGCAAAGGCGAAGTTAGAAGTGAGGGGCATGTTAGCCAAATAGGAAGACTCAGTGTAGACTCAGCCTTACACTCTTAAGCTGCTTTGTTTTTTCACATTTTTTTACTTATATTTGTCAATACGATATATAGAGAAAATGCTCCTTGATGAGCATACCACCAAAGCAATTCCTGTTTGCTTCAATGATATACAATAAAAATATAAAATAAGAGGTTTTTATCTGTTACCTTGGTTCCATTTTTATAGAACATATCACAAAGCTAGAGTACTGAGAGAGGGTTGGTGAGGGCATCCACTGTTCTTTTTCTAAAAATTTTATGTCACTGGCAATGAAACTTATCTGCTTATATCTGCTATTTAAAAGTGAAATGTACTTTGTATTATTTGTCTTTTCTGCATAAGATGACTGCACATTCTTCCATCTCCTGTGTTAGTCACATGCTGTAGTATTAGGCGTATGATCTAAAAATCAGCGTGATGCCAGATGCTTGCTTTTGCATGAAAACAGCACTAATGATCAGGCAAGTCCCACACTTGCTCTTTATATGATACAGAATTTCCTGCTATCTTGTAAACACCGCCTGTCTCCTCTTCCTGTAGCTCCAGAAAGCATACTAAGACTGAGACGGTAAGAAAGGCTTCTAATCTTACTTCATGAACACTAGTATGAAGTGCACCAAAACCTGAAGATGGTCCTTGTAATGACAACATCTCAGGGTAAGGCTATGTTTCCATTATATATCCGGACCCCTCCACTAAGCATATTGCTTGGCAGGAGGTCCCGACGTACCACATAGACTACCGGCTCGGCGGATGCTTGATCTTCACTGCACAGAGCCACTCTGACGATGTACGGCTGAATGTAGTCGAGTACGTTGAGCCTCTGCATTGGGGGATGTGTAAACAGAGCATCCGCCGGCAGACAATGTCTATGTGCTACATCGGGATCCCTGGCAAGCAATATGCTTAGCACAGGGAGGCCCGACGTATAATGGAAACAAGCCCTAAGATGTTCAACCATGCGCACACACACTTTATAGACTGCCTGGCTGCTTACTATGGTTATATTTTGAAAAGAAACTATTAGATGAGGGCTAACCTAGCACAGGTTTATTATAGCGTGTAAAGTGTCTCATATTGAATGTGAGACCTGCACTTATATACAGAGCACTGATAGAGTACCGGTACCAGGATCACACCTGGAGTATAGAATACAGGGAATGTTTTCCTGCAGATCCTCCAATGTAGTGTACTTAACCCCCTGGGCGTTACAGGCTTTTCGCACCATTTTTTATGGCATGAAAGGCAGTTTCCCCAGCAATCGCGGCAGGGTACACTGTAGCCCGCCGCAATTGCCGGCTCTCCCCTCAGCCCTCCACACACCGCCAGTGTCAAATAGACGCCAGCGGTGTCTGGGGAGAAAAGCAACACCCCTCCATTAACATGAAGGTCTATGGCACCACCCCCTTCAGCATCACCGATGACGCCGAAGACACAGAACCGGAAAGCCTCTGTGTGTCTGCAGCTATGTAGAAGTGCAGCAGGCACACAGAGAACCGGCGGTTGTGCCCGATCCCGGCACAGGTGCAGTTTGTTTCACGATCAAACTGCGCCCGTACTGGCTTCAGGCATAACGCCAAGGAAGTTACTATCCTGCAAAAAATGCCCTACAGGATGTTGGGGAGGCGGGTCAAACCCTTCGCCAGTGAATGAACCCACATTGGTACACTATCAAGAATAAGAAAACAGATGTACCTGGAGGAATGAAGGGGAATTTACCAGAAGGAGAGGAATGGGTATGTAAATTTATACAGAAGTTCAAAATTCTGGATAATGGTTTAAACAGGGACAGGAACTTTATGTGTCACTACAACTTCAACTGAACTCCTGACACTGGCAAAAAAATGTAACTATCACTGAACAGTAAATGTGTTGCACTTCATATCCAAAAGTCAATTAACCATTCATGCCTAATCTTAGCCAATCTACAAGACTCATTGCTATATACTGTATATACTAGAGTATAAGCTGAGTTTTTTAGGCAAAAATGTGCCGAAAGCCCTTGGCTGGTTCGCAGGTGTCGGAAGCCTCTGTGAATGCACCAATGTGTTGAGATTGGCTGGTGAAATGTAAGCAAACAAGCAAACATGGATGTCAGCGCCATCTAGTGGACTATTTGTTCATTTTTCCTGGAGATGGTGGAATTTCAATTAGAAATTGACTTATGTACTTATGATTCAAACATGAAAATAAATTTCCATTTCCATTCCATGTATTGGTGCCAATAATAATAAAGACTTTTTAAATGGAAACATATTTTCATGTACAAATCATAAGAATCATTGAAAACCCATCATGTAATGATAATGAACCTGTGTTCTTTTAACTTTATTGACCGTGTGACACACCTTAATAGATCCGTTTGATTCATTCTTAAGGGCAATGGTGCTTTCTCTATATTTTTCTCATTTAGAAAACTTCACCATCAGACTGTGCATTTCCCACCCTCGGCTAATATTAGAGTAAATACGTTTTCCCAGTTTTTCTAGATAAAATTAGGTACATTGCCTATACAAGAGTCGGCTTATACTTGAGTATATACGGTAGGTTTCTCCAAGAAATATCGGTTAAGGCCCCCATACACCTTACAATCTCACAATCAAATTTCTTCCACCAAAACCATGTAATAAGAGGACCTTTCTAACCTTCCAATCACGATGTATCAGGGAGGACCCGGCACTACATAGTTGTTGATAGATCTAAATAGATTGCATAGATCGCAGCTAACACTGAAAATCTTACAAATGCACGTAGAAAAAATACAGTGTTGCACCTATTGCACTAACCTAGATCCTTATATTAGTCTTCAGATCCACTGACCAAGTTGAAAAATAGGTTTATAGAAAAAGAAAAGCCTTCCAGATCTGATGGTAAAGGACAAGGCTGGCCACTGTTATAGGAACAACAAACTGAAGAAAAGAAACTTTGAAGAACTAACTAATCCTTCACTCTCACCTCCATCAGCCATGTTTGTCAAGAGAAAACAGTTGCTTTTGTTTAAATTTAAAAAATGTATGACCTTGACCATGAGTAGTATAAGCCTGCGATATCCTGAAAGCTTGCTTCTCTAATGACTTCAGTTAGCCAATAAAGGGGATCACTTGAACTCTAAACTCTCTGTAAGCAGTATCAAATAAATGAGCACAGAGGGGTGTGTATGTACTTCCTTAATTTTAGGCAGTTTGAATGGAGATACTATCCAAGATTTTTTTGTTTTTCTAAATTTTGTGGATTTAGAAAAACAGCCTTGTGGAATGGCAGACAGGGTTTCTTACAAGGCAAGGTGCAAGGAACAAGATAAAAAATGAATAGCCCTAAACATAGGTTTCTATAGCACTGAAGTATAAGCTGACTCCAATATAAGCAGAGGTACCTCATTTTAGAAAAAAATCTGGAAAACACTGAATGACTCGAGTATAAGCCAGGGGAGAAGGGGGCGATACAGCAGCTAAGGCTCAAAAACACAGCAAATGTGGTTTTGCTTGGAGATTTGCAAGTTAATTACAAATCCCCTGAACATGACATCCTTACCAAAACTGCTCGTGTAAAAGATGTAAAGGGCGGTTGGAAAATTGTAAAGAAAGAATTACTGCTCTAGCATATGGATTTTTACACAAAATAAGTTCAAATTAAGTTAACTTTAAAACTTTGACTTGACTTTGAACCTAATTTATGCAAAAACTACATGTGCTAGAGATATAACTTGTTCTCACAAACATTCTCTACATCTCCAGCAAATTAGGTGATGATAGCATGTTCAGGGGCTTTGCAATTTACTCATAAAAATCAAGTATATAGGGTAAGCAAAAAAAGAAAAAGGGGGGGGGGAATCAAACCTCGACACAGAAGGTTCTGATGATCTGGTAGAAGAAAGAGCCTGCCAGGAGCTTTATCAGGCGGAAAACATCACACACCAAACTGGCCCAATCCGAAACAAGAATGAGGTTGGGACTATACTTAAACCTCGGGTGGCATTCTAGACATGTTGGCATGATACGTCCATGACGTCTGTCTCCAGTTTGCCTGCTATTCGGGCACAGTTTGTGTCAGCTTAGGGAGCAGCATTCGCCATGTGGGCAATTTGGTATCCTATTTATTTTAGTGAACAAAATGTCTACTTAACAAATCCATTGTTTATCAATCTAGCTGGTAGATCGCAATCTACCTTTTGGGCACTCCTGTTCTAGGCCAATAAATAAAGCATTATTTATCTGCCGCCCTCTGTGATTTTACTTCCTTTCTTATTCAATAAAACCTTTGGCAGCAAAACAGTATCGGTGAACAATCTCTCGGACAGAGCCTCAGGTATCAGTAAAACACAATATGGTTGGGACGTTTCTACAGACATGCTACTGGCCCATGAATCAGCAGTGGCAATTCTAATACCCACAAATTTATTAATATTATCATCATCATCATTTATTTATATAGCGCCAACATATTACGCAGCGCTGTACAATACATTAGAGTGGAGATACAAACACACAATAACCCACAGGTACAGGTATGACATAGGAGGAGTAGAGGACCATGCCCGGACGGGCTTAATCTATTAATATATATTTTCCCTATCACTGTAGTACTCAGCCTACATGAAGGTGGCAACTCTATTCTGAATGAGTGCAGCATCTTCCCAGCATCACAGGAATCTGCAAGAAGTGGACTACACTGGCAAGCCAACAATACAAAACTGTCCAATATTGGGCAGAGGTACAATGATACAGTTAAATAGACAGATATGCATAGGACCGAGTTTTTAGTCTAATTCACCAGAGAAAGTTTGAAACTGATTAAATGGGAAGCGGGATTAAAGCTTGAGACAAACAAAACAGCATATACATCAGCACTGACATTCTCTGGGATTTTACTGCATTGATACAAATGCCCACTAAGCCTCATCCCCCTGAGATAAGTATTAGGGCTTGTTTCCACTATACATCGGGACCCCCTTTGCTAAGCGTATTGCTTGGCGGGGATCCCAACAGAGCACATAGACCTTACTTGCTTGGCAGATGCTGTATTTAGACTACTCTACTACGTTCAGCCTTGCATCGGCAGAACTGCTCAGCACAGTGAAGACACAGCATCCGATGAGCAGGTAAGTGAATGTGCTCCGTGGCAGAGGGGTCCTGACGTATAGTGGAAACATAGCCTTAGGCTAAAGCTCCCCTTGTGATAAAATGTAGTGCAGTGCACAAGCTGCCCATTGATGGCAATGGGGCTATGACAGTGCTGTTCACACAGCCCTTCATAGCCCCTGATCAGATGCCTTCTCTCTGATGGGGCATGCCGTATATCTGTATATTAACTCTATGGGACAAACATGTTTTCCTAAAATATGCAGACCTAACCCTAGACCAGCGTTAGGTGAGCCTAAAGGAGCATTTTATGTAAAAGACTCACCAGTAATGAGGACATTTTTGCCATCCAGCCTTTTTGCATCAAGACATAAGCGCCTGCTCTTGAACCACTTCAGATAAAGAGTGAAAAATAACGCCCCCAGCACAGTGATGAACGCATACATGGTGTCCTGCAAAATAAGAAACACGTCTTTCATTATACTTGGTAGAGTAGAGCAGACTTTTCAGTGCCCACAACAGCCCATTATTTACAGATATCCACACAGGTAATGTTTGATGGGCAAGGCTATGTACCATTATTATTATCCTGTACTTATATAGCGCCAACATTACGCAGCCCTTTAGGGCTTGTTTCCATTGATGCGATCCCGCGCATTTGTAGACGCGCGGCCGCAAGCGCAAACAACCGCATCCATTGGAAACTTCAATATAGTTTCCACTGGTGCGGTTGTGCACGTTCGGGTGCGGATGCGGTTTAGGGCACATTTCTGAACGCTAGCTGCAGAGTTTTGAAACGCATCAGCGTCCCAACCGCATCCACATCTGCATTAACCTCCCTAGCGGTTGAGACGAACCCTGTTCGTTTGCTGAACAGGGTCCTCCCAACCGCAGGGGAAGCCGGCAGCGGGGAGACCCTATGCCTCCCCGGAAAGCTGCAGCGATTGTCTTCATCGCTGCAGCATATCAGGGTTTGCGGCACCGCCCCGATCGCGTCACGGCTTTACCTCTTACGCAGCTGGTGTCAGTAATGACACCAGCTGTGTGAAGAGCTCCGGAGAGATACTGGAAATGACAGGCAGTGTACTGTGTACACTGCCTCGATTGCCCGTATCGCGCCGTTGTAAACGCTAGGGAGGTTGCGCTAGGGAGGTTAAAAAAAAAATTGCGCCGCAAAAACGCGCGTCAACTATCAGCCGCGCGGCTACAAACGCGCGGGATCACATGAGTGGAAACAAGCCCTTACAGAACATATCTAGTCATATCACTAACGGTCTCTCAGAGGAGCTCACAATCTAATACACCCTACCATAGTTACACAATATAACCACATTTCTCCTGAGCGGCCAAACTACACAAGAGAAGCTGTGGTTGGAGACGCCAGAATAATCTGTTGCCCCACACCAATTTTTTTCTTTACGAATTTATAATAAAAGAAAAACATGTTCCTTAGTGGAGAATGTCCATAAATAGGTCCAGTAATTACTCAAAGTTTTTCATTAAAAGTCCAGTATTTATTCAAATTATTTCCTGGGTGTCATTGTGGGAGTCTGAAGGTCCACAGAGGCTTATGCACCTTATACTACTTTCAACATGAATAGCCTCCGTCTATAATCAACCCCCTGATGAAGACGATTATTGAAACGCGCGTTGGGGTATGATATGCTGAATATTGGACAGACGTATTGGATGCATCTACCAGCTATATCCAGCCCGATGGACAATGGCACCCAGGAAATATTTTGAATCTGTAGCAATGGAGACAGGCTCTTTGGGGGTAATGGGAGCGGTTTGGCCGCGGCTATAAAACCACACAGATTCTGCTCCCAAACTACCCAAGTGGAGCCTTACCCTGAAATATATGCTGTCTCCCTTAAGGCTGAGGCCCCACTAGGACAGTTTGGGAGCAAATGCAGCGCGTTTTTTAAGCCACGCCTGGACTGCTCCCAATACCCCCAATAAGCCTGTCTCCACTGCCACAGGTGCGGTGCAGGGGTAGAAAAAATATGCGGTTTTTCGAGGAGCACAGCGACCGCAGGCAAACTCATTGATTTCAATGGATGCAGTTTTGGTGCATTTTTTGTCCATTGACAGTAATGGAAAAAAAAAATAGAAATATGCAGCCAATCTGCAAGTAAACCGCAGGGAAACTGTGACTAATCCAGACAGAAAATACATGCTTACTGCATTAGTGGAGCCTCAGCCCTAGGCAGGAATGATAGCATTCTCAAAAACAGAGGAAGATAAAAGGGAGACAAGCATGACAAGAGAAAACAACTGCAGCCATCGTATATCCTACAACACATTCTCCTCACTGTATGCTCAGCGATCCCCGGCTGTGTCCCCACTCTGTGTTGTCACTCAGTACATCTCCACCATATCCTGTCACTGTACTGCCATTCATTCTCACCTTCCACTTCCGCTTCACAGCCTATTGGGCGCCCGGAGCTCCGCCTCCACCACGTAACAGCCTCTCTCTATGCCTCACTCTATGTCTCAGAATTCTGTCCCCGAATCCCCAGCGGTAGCCATTTTCTGGTAGTCCAGTAGTGTAGTTATGTATACAGAAAAATGGAGGACGAGCCCTGCAATACCAGTGACTGAGGGAATGAGGCGTTCTGTGATGTGAGCAGGCTGAGGTGCTCATAGTTCATAGAGAAAAAAGATGGCAGCCAGCTATATCTGACCAATAAATAGTTATTGGTAGCAAGTGAAAGGATATGTACTTTCTACTTTATGTCTTCCCAGAGAGGTGATGTATGGATGCTAAAATCTAAATTAAATTAAAATTTGGACCAAAAACTAGTTATTAAAGTAAAACCATGCTGTCTTTAAAATTGTCAAAAAAGCCTATAAAATGGGATCATTGCAGTGAAGCAGTGGTATCATTGCAGAGGTCCTATACACCCCAAGCAGAGCCAGAGATCTCCAATCAGATGAGGTCAGATCAGATATTAGCTGTACTGCGTTACCCCATGGTAACCTGTTCCCCTTGCGTGTGTTGTGTACATTAATACATAAGACATGCATTTTTTACAGCAGTGTGTCTACCATATACTTACATGAGAGCCATAGCACTGTGGTAATGCAGGGTTTTGCATACCTAACACAATGCTGCAAGTGTGCAATGGCCCTTAAGCTGGGCACACAAGGGTCGATACCCGTTTTATTAACCAGCGATGGAGTGCAGTCAGTCCCCATCCAAAGTAATGTCGATCAACTGGGATTTACGGGCATGTCCTTTTCCTCTTCGATGGACCTTTCTTCGAGTAGGATTGATTGAAGGGTTTTTCCCATTCAATCAAACGCGCACAGTGATCAATCATTAGCAGATCGAAAAGAAAATCGATCTGTGTGGGCTTTTCAGATTTACTCTGTTTCCTCTATATGCTGTTGGCTCAGATAAAATTTTTGTTAACCCCCCCCCCTCCTCCCCATCACTAAACTAGTGACCTACCCAGTCTGGTCCAAAAATATTGGGACATCAACACAATTCTTACATTTTTGCCTCTACACCACCACAATGAATTTGAAATGAAACAAACACAATGTGATTTAACTACAGACTGTCAGCTTTAATTTGAGGGTATATTTACATCCAAATCAGGTGAACAGTGTAGGAATTACAACAGTTTACATATGTGCCTCCCACTTGTTAAAGTAATGGGACAATTGGCTTCTCAGCTG
Source organism: Ptychadena robeensis (assembly GCA_036250615.1). Taxonomy (NCBI): domain Eukaryota; kingdom Metazoa; phylum Chordata; class Amphibia; order Anura; family Ptychadenidae; genus Ptychadena; species Ptychadena robeensis. The sequence goes on along the minus strand of CM070032.1, from coordinate 76,384,255 downwards.
TTCCATGGCCAGGTGTGATATTCCCTCATTATCCCAATTACAATGTGCAGGTAAAACTTCCAGAGTTAATTTCAAGTGTGCTATTTGCATTTGCAATCTGTTGCTGTCAACTCTCATGATGAGATCAAAAGAACTGTCACTATCAGTGAAGCAAGCCATCATTAGGCTGAAAAAACAGCAAACCCATCACAGAAATAGCAAAAACATTAGGCAACAACTGTAGAACATTCTTAAAAAGAAGGAACGCATTGATGAGCTCAGCAACACCAAAAGACCACAGGAAACAATTGTGGTGGATGACCGAAGAAATCTTTCCCTGTTGAAGAAACCACCCTTCCCAACAGTTGGCCAGATCAAGAACACACTCCAGGAGGTAGGTGTATGTGTGTCAAAGCCAACAATCAAGAGAAGATTTCACCAGAGTGAATACAGAGGGTTCACCACAAGATGTAAACCATTGGTGAGCCTCAGAAACAGGAAGGCCAGATTAGAGTTTCCCAAACGACATCTAAAAAAAGTCTTCACAGTTCTGGAACAACACCCTATGGACAGATGAGACCAAGATCAACTTGTACCAGAGTAATGGGAAGGAAAGAGTATGGAGAAGGAAAGGAACTTTTAATGATCCTAAGCATACCACCTCATCAGTGAAGCATGGTGGTGGTAGAGTCATGGCGTGGGCGTGTATGGCTGCCAATGGACCTGGTTCTCTTGTTTTTATTGATGATGTGACTGCTGACAAAAGCAGAAGGTTAAATTTAGAAGTGTTTTGGGCAATAATATCTGCTCATATTCAGCCAAATGCTTCAGAACTCATTGGATGGTGCTTCACAGCGCAGATGGACAATTACCCAAAGCATATTGCAAAAGCAACCAAATAGTTTTTTAAGGGGAGTGGAATGTAACGCAATGGCCAAGTCAATCACCTGACCTGAATCTGATTGAGCATGCATTTTACTTGCTCAAGACAAAACTGAAGGGAAAATGCCTCAAGAACATGCAGGAACTGGAAACAGTTGCATTAAAGGCCTGGCAGAGCATCACCAGGGATGAAATCCAGCATCTGGAGATGTCTATGCGTTCCAGACTTCAGGCTGTAATTGACTACAGAGGATTTTCAACCAAAAAGGGAAAGATTTATTAGTATTATTCTGTCCCATTACTTTTTGCACATATGCAAACTGTTGTAATTCCTACACTGTTCACCTGATTTGGATGTAAATACCCTCAAATTAAAGCCGTCAGTCTGCAGTTCCAAATCCATTGTGGTGGTGTATAGAGCCAAAAATGTTAGAATTGTGTTGATGTCACAATATTTATGGACCTGACTGTATTCTCTGGAGCAGTGATGATGAGCAAACATTCCCAATGGGATTCAAGTATATCTCTTTATTCAGCTCTATTCTACTTTCCAAAAATGTGTGCATCACAGCTAGAATTGATAAAACATCATTTAAGGGATTTAAATATTTTCCCCTAACAAGACAGAGGCAAGTGTTCGTGTTTTCTTGGTTATGGTAATCAGATTTCGGCAGACCTATATTTATCCACCTCGCAGATTCGCAGCTACATTTTAATCTACAATGTTGTGGATGAATCAGCGAGCACATATGTGCAATGATATTTTCACAATATTGCTGTATTTTTGCTAAACACATTAGTGTCAGTTCCAGCCATTTATAGCACAAAGTGATTAATAATAAAAGCAGCGCCATTTCGTTAGCCATCGCATTCATTATAACTGAAGGTAAGCAGTAGTGGGGTGATTATGACCCGCGGCATATTACATGACCTCTGTGTGCCATCATCTAATAGCTTTAGAGTGCTTTGGAGTGCTCTACCTCCAATGCGTGGTAGTGTAATGCTCCCTTTCATCAGACTGCTTTTACTGCCAATGGACACCTCACCGCTTCTGTTACCTGTGGAATGGGTCGGAGTGGTGAGGTTTCATTCACCATGTGCGCCACTTCTTCCGCATTTAGGTATGCGCGCTGCTTTATGAAGTAGAGCATGAGAAGCATCTGCAATGGGATTTGACTGAAGATGTCTGAAAAAAATTATATAAAATATATATTGTGACAGACCGGTTATCTGTCATTATGAAAGTGGTCCATAACCAGCAATGAAAGGGTCTGCTGGTGTATCCTGGAAGGAGTCCAGGATAATGTTGGACAGAAGGTTGCTACCCAGTTTTGTTATGTTTTGGTTAAAGTGATCTGGATTCTGCAGTGGGAATGGAAAAAACTGGGTGGGCCTTCCCATTCCACCAAGATACACCTGCTGGACCCTAATGAGATTGCCGGGTAGTGATAACCGAACTGTCCTCAAGGCAGATGTTTGCACTTCTTGGATGGATGTTAGCACTCCTTCTAGCCGGCCAGCAGTACGGGTGTTCGACCTGCCCCACTCGCCGCCAATAAATCGCTTACTATTCTTTCTCCAGCAGGTTCAGGAGCAGTAAGATCCTGCAGAAGGAAGAACCTTTTCACTACAAGACCGGGTAGAGAACCCGGTCTTCCAGTGAAAAGCCGGCTCCAAAAACCGGAAGTGACGTCACTTCCAGTTTTCCCGATTCAAATTCCCCACCTAGAGGCAGGGGATTTGAATCGGCCTGCGAATAGGCGGACGTCGGACTTCTTTAAAAGTCTGATCAGCCTGTTCGCGGACAGACCTGGCCGATGTTCGGCCATCATATCACCGGGTCTCTCCGGGTGTCTCCACATAAGGAGCTGAGACCACTCAGGCTTCCTGATGAGGTGGGAAAACACTGCGCTGCTGAAGCAGGGACTACCAGGGGGCACATAGGGAGTGTGTAGCCCAGGCCGGGGACGTCTAAGAGTCAGGCTGTGATAGCTTTTCCCTGAGCTTGAGGGAAGAGTCTGTGTTGGACCTTGTGCAAGCCAGGAGACTTGGCATGTCCAAAGACGTTTGTGTTGTTGATTAACCGCTGCGAGAGTCATTTCTGTTTTAGACTATATGAATAAATACAGGAAGAAGCCCTTGAGAGAACCTGTCGTATGGTTTGCCATGATTTAGAGCTCCCGTTTGAGGCAGAATCCCCGCAATATATATAAAGACACATACAAGCACACGTTTTTATATATTACATTGGACCATTGACTTACAAACTTAATTCTTTGCAATGGTGTTGGTTGCATGTCAAGTTGCTTGTAAGTCAAAAACTATTTTCTCATAGGAAATAATGGAAATGGCAATAATCTGCTCTGGACCACACAAATTACCACTTACCTAACCGTTTCATAATAAAAAAAGGTTAAATATGTGTAACATACAACATCAATTAACTGCCATCTTTCATTTTATAACAGGATTTCTAGAACTGTTGAACGTGCTTTACTAAAAGTTGTTGCTCCTTTAGTAACACAAGATTCCCTAAACAAACCTTTGCTTTGTCAAATTGTTAGTGGATTTTTCCATACTGTACATTTCCGAAAGATCTGTCACTCACATACCACTCAAGTTTCTGCACAATCTCTTTTTTCTGATCAATTGTAATTGGCTTATTATCGCCCTTCTTTTTTCCATCTGACCTACCTTACCTCTGACCTGCCACGCTGCACTGAAAATGCAAACACCTATGGGGTCTTTGCTTACACCCCGTGTATGCTCATATATATCCAGAGGCAAGTCTGGACACCTCTGGGGGCCTTGGGTACAGGCAATATTGTACAATGGGGCGGAAATGGGTTGTAAATCTAATCTTTGGTCGTATTTTATGAAAATATTGTTGTACTTTGGGTTGGTCGTTTCTCGAGGGTCCACTGTATGTAAATTCTTTTATTTGTTTAATAATAAAAAAATCCTTTTAGTATTTGAAATTCCTTATAGAAACAGTAGTATTTCAACAGTGAATATTTTGGTCATATCTCGAGTTGGCCGTATTTCGAGTAACCACTGTATGGAAATTCTTTTATTTGTTTAATAACAACAATTTCCATTTAGTATTAGGAATTCCTTATTGAAACAGTAATATTTCAGCAGTGATATTAAGTGTATTTGGTTAACAAAAAATATCATAACAAGATTAGGCCTGTGCATTCATTTTGGCACCCCAACAGAGATATTACAATATTTAGTTGAGCTTGTACATTATCCTGAAGAATTCGTTAATATTGGGTTGAATTCATCCGACCCTTTACTTTAACAAGGGCCCCAAACCTTGAACTAGCCACACAGCTCCACAGCATGATGGAACTTCCACTGAATTTAACAGTAGGTAGTAGTTATTTTTCTTTTGTGTTCTTACACCATTTTAAATGCTTTTTATAATAACAAAAAAAATTTGTTTCTTCACTCCACAATACATCATACAATGACTAATGTAGAAAGGGCTTTTTTCTCATCACCCTGCCATACACATGTTCTGTGCTGTTTTGTAGAAGTAAAATTTAGAATTGTGCAAATTGTGATTCATTGTAGAACTATGTACAGATAACCCATCTGCAACAATATGTGCTTTGTCTCATTGCAGCTGTCGAAGAATGGTGTCCAATCTAGATTGCAATATGGCTAAAAAATTTCTGGTAGTCTTAAACCCCCACTGCACACAAAAATCTCCATATTTCAGTACACAAATCCCAGCTCCCCAGCACAGAAACCTCTACTCCCTAGTAGTGATGATCATGAATATTCGGATTCCGAATATTAATCGCGAATATCGGCAATTCGGAAATTCGCGAAGATGGTGAATATATTGCCGAATATTCGGTATTTTTCCATTACACATGCCGGTATTTTTTTTCCATTACACATGCCTCTTGAAGTGGACGAATGGGAAGGCTGCAACAAGAGCTTAGCAACACTCCCTGCGACCATCAACAGTTTTTAAATCCAATATTGGGGTGATGCGAATATTCGGAATATTGCGAAAATTGGCACTTTTGAAAATTTGCGAAAATCACTTAGATGGCGTCCAAAATGCATAATTTTTTTTCAACACGCCCCTCAATGCAAGTTAAACATATATTCGCGAATATATAAAATTCACGAAATTTGCATCAAACTGCCGATATTCGCAATAAGAAGACTATTGCCGAATGCGAATATTTTCCGAATGTTTTCACAAAAATTCGCAAATACGAATGTTGCCTATGCCGCTCATCACTACTCCCTAGCACCAAAATCTCCACCCTCCAACTCAAAAATTTCTACTTCCTAGCACAAAAGTATCAGCTCCCCAGCACAAAAATTCTTCAACCTCCAACACAAAAATCTCCGCTCCCCAGCTAAAAAATATCTGCTCCTTCCCACAAAAATCTCCAACACAGAAATAAAAGCACCCCAGCACAAAAATGTCTGTGCTTCCCAGCAGATAAATGTCCACTCCCCAGCACAAAAAACTCGGCTCCCAGCACATAAATGTCCACTCCCCAGCACATAAGTCTCCACTCCCCAGCACAAAAATCTTCGCTACACAGCACAATAATATCCAATCCCTAGCTCAAAAATCTCCACTTCCCAGCATGAAAATCTCCGCTCCCCAGTATGAAAATCTCCGCTCGTTTTGAAAACTATTTTGTATGTTATGTTTTGGAACACTTTATTTTGAAAACACAAAATCTAATAAAATTATTTAAAATTTAAACATAAAAAACGGTTGACTAAAAATTATGCTCACTTCCACTTGCAATCAACTGTTTTAGGAAAGGTCAACGATATAATTTACCTAATTGGAACGATTTCTATAGTCATAACCTACATATTGTCACCCCTGCGTTTTATGTCTATTAGCTAACGACTATGAGCTACCAAAAGCACCAACAAGGCTACATGGTACTTCCCGACACGTTTCTTCTTCTCCCCTCAATGTGCTCCTCGGGGGGGGGGGGGGGTGTAAAGAGACGGATCCGCTTAGACTCTTGGAGACATTGGTGGTTTTCTCTACAGGGAGTGCAGAATTATTAGGCAAGTGGTATTTTTGAGAATAATTTTATTATTAGACGCAACAACCATGTTCGCTCAATGAAACCCAAAAAACTCATTAATATCAAAGCTTGAATATTTTTGGGTTTCTAGTTTTTAATTTGTTTTTAGTTTTTTAGCTTATTTTTTTAGAGGGTATATCTGTGTGTTCAGGTGAACGATCACTGTGCATAATTTATTGGCACTTAACAAAAAACTAATTTATAACCCATTTCAATATTTATTTTTCCATTGAAACCAATATAAACCATCTCACCTTCACATAATATTACATTTCTGACATTCAAAAAAAAAACATCAACAAATCAGTTGACCAATATAGCCACCTTCTTTGCAAGACACTCAAAAGCCTTGCCATCCATGATTCTGTCATGTGTTTTGTATCTGTTCACTATAGTTCCCTCAATAAAACATGTTGCAGCCGAACTGTTCCGGCGAATTCGCATGTTCGCGTTCGCTCGAATCTCCGAACACATGGCAAAAATAGTTCGCCCCCGCCGCGCAACCCCTATCTTTTTTACATTGAACAAACTTTGACCCGGTGAGTCTCAGTGACAGCAGGCATAATCCAGCCAATACACACGCCACCACCTCACGACCATCGCTACCCTCATAAGCACATAGTGCAAGGAGAGAGGCCATTCACGATGCGTGGCCTGAGACAGAGTGAAACACGGACAAAAGGTCAGTGACCCAACGGGACAAATGTCAGTGACAACGGGGGGCTGAGCAAAGGTCCAGTGACACGGACATATTGTGACAGGGCGGGCAATGGTGTGGTGACACGGGCAAAGGGTGGTGACCACGGGCAATGGCCAATATGACGACAGAAAAAGCGACGCTAAAAAAACCCGCCAAACACGGGGGGGGAAGGAAAAGGGGGGCGACGCGAAGACTAACACGGCGAGGCACCAACACCGCCAACCGCGACGCGAGTCCAAGTGACTATCATAAATGACATCTTTGGTGCAAGATAAATAATTTTCGTGGCAAAACGAAACTCAAATTTTCTTGGGAGGTGATGTTGTGGTGCCATGGATTCCTCCCCTCTGTCAGAATGTCCATTGTCCCAGAGGGTTGTATCACATGCCATTAAATACGACGACTAAAAACGCGCAAGCCACATCCACTGAAGCATGCACCGAACGAGCGCAACCTCACAGTAAGCACGCTATCGGCAATTGACTAAATACAAAATTCAACAATACATCTTATTGGTGCGGACTTAGTATGTGATTAAAGCAAAATTATCCTTTGGAAGGAAGAAAAAAGAGGTGGGGAAAAAGAGGAATACAGTTTTTGTGCCATAGGAGTTCCCCATCGTGGTCATGGTCATTGTCCCAGGGGAGTTTGTGAACAACCCGTTGAAAAACTTCAGACTTTCCCAACCTATTGGTGTGCCAAAGAAAGGGGTCCCTTTGTTTTTTACAAATTCGCCATCCCATTGAAGGTCAATTGCGGGTTCCGCTGTGTTCGCGTGTCGCGAACTTTTACGAGAAGTTCCGCGTTTCGCCCCGTTCTCAAGGAACCCGAAAATTTGGGTTCGCAGACGATCACTACCAACTAGCGTGTTCACCCATCAACATTGCGTGCACAGCAACAACCACAGAGCCTCCCAGAGGGACACTGTTCAAAGAGGTGTACTGTGCCCTCCTTGTACCATCACACATTGAATGATGGACCACAGGGTCTCAAATGGGTTCAGTGATTCAGGTGAACAAGGATAACCATGTCATTAGTTTTTCCTCTTTTATACTCCTCATCTTGGCCACAGCCACGCTGTGAGTATACTGGTGGACCGACGTGTGATGAGCACCTGTGCCCATGCATGAAATCATGTTTTTCGCTTTGAAGGATGCAAGGACTTCTTCCTGTACCAACCACTGCTTGAAGAAGGTGGCAAACTGGACCAGTAGGAAACTGAGTTTGAAGCTTTACACGGTGGGGCGGCATCCTGCAACCCGAAAAGCCCACACAAACGCTCATCTTTGAATGATAACACACCCAAACCAGTACTCCACCTCCACCTTGCTGGCGTCTTGATTCGGACTGGAGCTCTCCTGCCCATTTACCAATCCAGCCACGTCTCCCATCCATCTGGCCCATCAAGACTCCCAACTCTCATTTCATCAGTCCAAAAACCGTAGAAAAATCAGTCTTGAGATATTTCCTTTTGGCCCAGTCTTGACACGTTTCACAAGCTTGTGTGTTCTTGAAACATTACGGATGGGGTCCGTCTTTTCATCAGCCCTTTCTTCTGTCTCTGAGTATTGCAACACCTTTGCTTTTGGGCACTCCAAGTGATGTTCACTGCAGCTCTGAACTATGGCCAAACTGGTGGCAAAAGGGGCCATCTTGCAGCTGCAAAAAAAACGCTTGACTTTCCTCTCAGTTCATGGCAGTTATTTTGCCGCCTTTTGTTGTTCCACACAAACAACGCTTCTTGCGACCCCCTGTTGAACTATTTTGACATGAAACCGCTTGATGTTCGATGATCCACGGCTTCAGAAACTTTGCAATTTTAAGAGCGCGCAGCGATCCCTCTGCAAGATACTCACTATTTTTGACCTGGTTCTTAGCCGGTCAAGTCCTTCTTTTTGACTCATTTGCACAAGGAAAAGGAAGTTTGGCCTATAATTATGCACACCTAATATAGGGTGTTGATGTCAGTAAGACCACACCCCTTCTCATTAACAGAAGATGCACATCAACCAAATAGCTTAATTGGTAGTAGGCTTTTCGAGCCTATCCAGCTTTGAGTAAGACAACATTCATACAGA
>CM070032.1:76341283-76365239 GCA_036250615.1 Ptychadena robeensis | reverse complement strand
AAAAATAGCCCTAAAAAGGGCTTTTGGGGTCTTTTCATGACTCTGTCCTGACAGCAGATTAGGAAGCACTGTACAGGAGTAGACTGCAGATGACACTGAACACTGACTAGCTAATCATTCCCTATACAGCAGCAGCAGCTATCTCAACTAACTGTCTCCTTCTGCAGCAAGATGTGAAATGGCGTCTCTCCTGTGCTGTGCGATGGGGGGTGGGATGGTCCGTGACGTGGTGGGTGCTGATTGGCTGTATTGTGCCTGCTGACTGCTCCAGGGTCAAAGTTTGTTCAATAAAAACAAAATATGGGGCGGGTCGAACTCGCCGTATGTTCGCGAACACATGGCGGACACGAACATGCGATGTTCGCCGGCGAACAGTTCGGTCCATCACTATTTACCAATACCCAGATGCCTCCCCCCAGCGCGCCCACCTATCAGGCATGCGGCTGCCAGGGGAAAGAGAAGCTTGTCTCTGGAGTAGTGATCCAGAGTCCATAAGTCTTTGACTCTCCAGCAACAAAAAAAACATGTAGAGAGCTCTCCATCAGTAATGAGAGGTCAGCTGGGGGGGGGGGCACCGGTGGGGTTGCACAGGGCACCGATCAGCCTAGGACCGCACCTGTATTACTTCAGAGAATGGGTTTCCACTAAATACTATTGTCTAGTAATAAATATTACAGTTACACATCAGGGCAGAATGCCAGAGGGAAATTTTTCATTAGGAAATTTCTGCTTACTTAGGAACATTTTGCTTTTTCCTGGTTCCAAACTGTAAACACTGATGGTGAATGTATTATCAGTTGTAGGAAATTTCAATGCTGAAAATAGTCTGCATGCCACTAAAAAATATGAAAGATTGGCCTGGAGCATTTATGAAATGGCCTCATGAGAGAAGGGGGAGGAGCATAAAAGATACCTTAAAAAATAACAGTTTGTAAATGGTTGTACCTGATTGGTCATGTGCAGGTGGTGAGATGTAGACCCTTGCATGGGGAAGGAAAGAGACAGGTAACTGTTGTCCCATTTAGAGATAGCTGGCACTGGGTGAACTTCCCTTTCTCTATCCCTGTTGATTTGCCAGTTTATCCTTTATTTTTCTGATATGAAGTCGTCAAGGCAGCTGGTGGTAAGGCCCTTGAAGGAGGTTAGTTAATATTATGTTAGGTGTTAGGTGGGGTGAACTTAACCCACAGAGGTGTGGCCAGCCCCTGCGGACTTTTGAGGTGAGAAAAGGAGTGAAGTTCCAGTCAAACGAATGAGGTCAATACCTTTAATTTCAATATATAGGAGACTGAATGGATCAACCCCAGCACCGGGTTGTCCACATATTTGGGGCTATTAATGGCACAAAACAACAAAAAATAATTATGAATTTTAAACATGATTTTATTATAAATATGTCAATTAAAAATCTTGTATCCAATCCATAGACATGATTAGTAGAGAATAACAATATACAGACATAATCATAAGGGTCAGTAGGCTTCCCCCCAGAAAACGGAACTCCTACGCGTTTCAACGACGACGACGGACGGACAAACGGACCCCAGATACCATCAAACACTGACCTATGCACGAGACTGAGGAGTTGTAGAGACGGACGGCGGACATCAACTGCCTTGTGATACATTCCATGACTGCTCCGATGAACATCATCTTGTATATTTAAAATATGAAGTCTCACTAACATCTTCCCTAATAAGTCTGTACACCGGATGGACTGCCGCAGGGTCCTCGATTCCTCGGTTTTCCCAAACACACGGATGATCATTACCACCTAAAACCCTTGGAAATTATAATATTACTTTCTACCTGGTCTACAAACTGAACCAAACCCCTGTCTCCAACAAAGTGGGCAACCCCACTCTCCCTGAAGAAGCCCCGCCCGGGGTGAAACGCGTAGGAGTTCCGTTTTGTGGGGGGAAGCCTACTGACCCTTATGATTATGTCTGTATATTGTTATTCTCTACTAATCATGTCTATGGATTTGATACAAGATTTTTAATTGACATATTTATAATAAAATTGACATATTTATAATTAAATTCATAATTATTTTTTGTTGTTTTGTGCCATTAATAGCCCCAAATATGTGGACAACCCGGTGCTGGGGTTAATCCATTCAGTCTCCTATATATTCTAAACAGGGGCGAGGCACATAGCTATATTTATATAATGTGGTTGATCATCAATCTATATTTCTAATTTATTATACCTTTAATTTCAAGTTGTGTAGCATTAAACAAACAAAAAATTCATATACATAAAAACACATTTGTCAGGTCTGGTAAGTCAGTCAAATTATACCAAAAAGTGATTCTGTCTGGTCATTAAAACATTCCGTCCGCGGTCAAAGCGTTTGTTATCGCCTAGTAAATGTCCAAAAACTGTAAGAACATTCGCTGGTTGCGTCCAATTGTGCCCGACGCGTTTCGTCTTTTAGCGGATCTTCTTCAGGCATGGAGCAACAGTAAGTTGATGTCGAAGTAGATATAGTCTTCCTAATTCATAAGAGTGTAGTTTTAGTTAAAGGTATTGACCTAATTCGTTTGACTGGAACTTCACTCCTTTTCTCACCTCAAAAGTCCGCAGGGGCTGGCCACCCCTCTTTGGGTTAAGTTCAGCCCACGTAACACCATAATTCTAGCATTTGGATGTGGTGACGGACTTACTGGCTATGAATCATCAACTCCCCATCTCTATGTGGTAAGTTAATAGTTAACATTGTAATTCAGTCTACAGATACAGGTTTGGTAACTGCCTTAAACTTCCATTATAATACACTGTTTATGTAGATTGATTTTTGGTATTTATTTGTTCTTTATGTTGCAATATAAAGGCTGTCATGGCCATTCAAAATCCATCAGGGTGTAATTTACATTTAGTTATAAAAATTAAGGTTTGGTGAGTGTTAGAATGTTCAGGGGACAGTCATCTTTATATCCTAGTCATAAGTAGAGAGTAATCACTAGGATACGATGCAAAGATTTGTCCTAATTTTGTAATCCTTCTGCATGTGTCTGCTGTAGAAGGCATGGAAATCTCATAAACCCGAATTTCTTATTTTAATGGAGAGCATTTTTGTAGAATAGTTCCGAGCTCATGGCATATGGCCAGTTTAGATGCAAATAATGCTTAACGGAGGTCTGTAGGAAATAATGTATAAACAAAATCTGTCTCTTGAAATGATGCTTATGACTATGTGAACTAATCTACATCAACTTCATGCTTCAGCAGGTTGATGATCTCTAACCTATTTCTTTTTTCTTTATTATTCTGGAGCTATAGTTAGAACAGTAATAATATTTTCCTCAGAAGTAATGATAATGTAGGGGAACATGTGCTTGTTTTACTAGATTGCAGGAAGATAGCTCTCCTAAAATAATGAGTTAGCCGTAATATCAGTGGAGCTAGATAAAACAAAATGCAAATTCATCATATTATATACACAGTATATCTCCACCATAAATTATTGGTTAACAGTGTGAAAGGTTGTTTAAGTTCTCTAGTATTTTCACTATATGGCATATATCACTACATGATCAATGATAGTGAATTAAATGAGACACTTAGGGAATGTAAAAATATTTGATAGCCATTTAAAAGAAGTCATTTGCAGAAGTTAATGTTAGTCATCATAGATTAGACTCTCTGGCTAGGCTTATTCTCAGTTACAAGAGGGCAAGCTTTTTGTTGTTCTTTTATGAAAATAATAAACAGATCTAACAAATGTTCAAGGTGTACCCGCATCTCTACAAGACAATATCTTCTTTTGAGGCCCAGTGCGGGTGCTACAGCCTTACTACTTCCCTAAAATCATTTAACCCAAATTCATATTCATATGAATTTGACAACAAACATTGACTACACTCGTGGAAAGGCTTCTTTTCTAAAAAATTTCTACTGTGAAGAGCATATATATCTCACGTACCATGGTGTTACAATGGTAGTGATAAAATAGGCAACATCAAGACCCATCATTTAAATATTATTATAATATCCTTTAGGAAGGTGTTTTGTGGGTTAGTGTTACAGAATGAAATAACAAACATGGGTTAACATTAACTGTGTCTCTTGTAACATAAGCTACCAAGATTTCCACGCATCTGTTAAACCCCTAGTCAACGTCGTTCGGCTCGATCTGATGCTCTACCGCACACACGGTATGTTAGAAGCAATTTACTACGTTTAATGTATATACCACTATAGAAGGGCAAATGCCCTACACATATAAGTGACCGGAGGACATCAATCATAACAGAGAGACTCCACAAACGTTTTAAATACATGAACACTACTAGTAAGGCCAGTGAGCTAAATATTGACCTTTGTACTTTATTTGAATGTATGGTGTAGTTTACTGTAACTAAGTTGGAATTGTATGACCTTCTCTCTAATACAGGCAGGACCATAGGCCTAAGTAGGTAATAGCATCATATCCTCTGCTATTGATTATGATGTTATAACGCATGTAAATAATAAATGAACCTTTTGGAATTGTACATATATCTTTTAAAAAATGTTGTAGATTACCATGTAAGCAAATTATAAGTCAATATTTGTTAAATCAACAATTTAGAGTTCTGAAAACTCTGGTCATGGGTCGAAGTGGATTGTGGATTGGAACCATGTGTTCAGATGCAGAGGTTCAATGTACTCCACTACATTCAGCCCTGCATCAGTGGAACGGCTTAGCGCTATGAGAACACAGCATTCACTGAGCAGGTAAGTGAATGTGCTCCGACACGACCTCCCGCCAAGCAATACAATTAGCGGAGGGGGTCCCAATGGATGTTAATTAACAGGCATTCAACCACAGGTGAGTCTAATGATTAACCCCCCTAGCGCTTCTGATGGCTCCAGCTAAGCTTAGATCCCTGGCAGCACATACTCACTGTCCTGTGGATCTGATGCTCTAAGCTGGCTTCTGGCTTCTTCTTCTTCAAGCCGGCCTATGTCTCCCCTCTCCACCCCCTCTTGAACATTCAAATGCAAATTGGGTTATCTTCAAAGAGCACATCTGGAAAATCACCCTGTTTCATTTCAAGATGTGCTCTTTGAAGTTAACCCTTTCAGAGGATGCCAATGGCATTGTATTGGATACAGTGATAACTGTATCCAATACAATTCAAAGTAAAACCAAAACAAAACACATTTCCAATTGTAATAAAAATGTTATTATAAACAAACATAAATATGAATACACACTGTTTTTAAATCTTTCATACCAAATAAGTGTTTAAAAGATTTTATCATTCAAATGATACATCTTATAAATTTGTTATGTACTTTTTTTTATAATAATTGTGTGTTTCAAACATTATTATATTCAGGATGTCTCCTAGACCATTGTACGGACATATTTTAGGAAGTTACAGTCCTACAACATAAAAAAAAATGTCTAAAAAAGTCTATGGTGCACTTTTGGTACGGAAATCTGGACCTCAGCAGTGCACTAGGGAGGTTAATGTCCAGCACCTTGTTAAGGAAGGGCATTACTAAACAAAGAAAACCCCTTCCCATTTAATGCTGTCAGCAATGGCTCCACATGAAAGAAAATTAAGCTGGCTTAATCGGGGGCAGAGAGTATTCACCAGCGCAGCCCACAAGGGCTGATTGGCTGTGCTGCAGACGAACCCCAGGTCTGGAGTCTGTGGGACGAGCCGAGGGTCTGAAGCCAGTTAGACAGAGGAGATACTGGAACGAAGTGCTGAAGATCAAGAGGTAGGGAGAATCCGTTGGATGAGCAGAGAATCTGGAACCAGGAATTCAACAAGCAAGGAGGCTGGAGATAAACACATGAGACGTATTGTCCAGGCACCGTTCTGGTGCCTGAGACGCTCTTAAATAGTGCAGGAGGGAGGAGCAGCTGACAGGTTAAGGAGCATCACAGGTGTCCAGCAGAGGGAGCTCTGCTGCAGGAGCGTTAACCCTCTGAGGCAAGGAAGTTATCAGGAGCTAGATGCAGGCAATGCAGAAGCTGCAGACACCGATCCCCTTGCCCTGTGGAGATCTGTGACAGCAAGTTCACTGCAGTTAGCTAAAGCCGTAGAAAGCCAAACTGGAGTCACTGTTTCCCGTGACACCATATGGCGCACACTGCAGAGGAATGGCATGCATGGGACTCATCCATGAAGGAAGCCTCTCCTAAAGCCCAGGCACAAAAAAGCACGCCTAGAATATGCTAGGGCCCATGCTCAAAAAGATGAAGACTACTGGGACTCTACACTCTAGTCTAGAGTGATGAGACAAAGATCACTGTTTTTGGAACTAATGGTTTCAAAACTGTATGGTGTTGTAAAGATGAGGATCTGAAAGAAAAATGCATGGTGCCTACAGTGCCATGGTGGTGGCAATATCCTTGTTTGGGGCTGCATGGATGCTGCTGGTGTTGGGGAGCTGCATTTCATTGATGGTATCATAAACTCAACAATGTACTGCTCTATACTGAAGGAGAAGATGCTGCCATTACTCTGTGCACTTGGTTGTCATTCACTTTTCCAACATGACAATGATCCAAAACACACATCTAAAGCTACTGCTGCATTTCTAAAAAAGAACAGGGTGAAGGTGATTGAATGGCCAAGTATGTCTCCTGATCTGAACCCAACTGAACACCTGTGGGGAATTCTGATGTGACAAGTTGAGCATCACTCTTCATCCAGCATCCAGGCTCTAAAAGAGGTTATTCTTGAAGAATGGAAAAAGATAGATGTTGCAATATGTCGCCAACATGTTCATTCCATGCCTAGAAAACTTTGGTGCTGTCCTTAAAAATCATGGTGGTCATACAAAATACTAGATGTAGTAGTTTTTTGTTGTGGGGTGTATTCATATTTGCTTCAACCAATTTGAGTAAAACTTAATATTTTGTGATCTAAATTATATTATTATAAGTTAAATTCATGTTATGGAGCTAAACAAGTGTTTAATAAAACTCAGCCTTGTGCAAATTGTTCTTTTGTACATTGAGCTACAGATAAATTCGTACTTTTTAAAGGGGGTGTACTCATTTATGCTGAGCACTGTAGCTGCTGTATGAATAATTTTGACACCATTGCCTTTAAAGCCACCTAATCCTTTGGGAGATATTTTGTGGAAAGCATTGTTTTCCTCTTCCCTTTTCTATAAGAATCAGGATGTTGGCAATTTTGGCGAGTTGGAATATTATATGAATAAATATGGGATTTGGTCCAATCCCTCCAGTCAAGACAAAAATCCAATGCCACTAGGAAGATCTTAGGTCCAGCACAAGGTTCAGGGTCGAACCGTTAGCAAGTGTCTATACACTAGCAGTTCCCATTCTCTGAACCCTCCAACTTATGGAGATGGAATGTAAAATGTAGCTGCAGTCTGTCGATGGGTTCAGAGAATGGGTACTGCTAGTGTATAGACACATGCTAGGGTTTCAGCAATGCAAATTCTGCAGTGCTATTTTCTGACACTGGCATTTGGTGTTTGGCTGGAGGGAATGGAACAAAGGTCCGTCTCCTGGCTTTGCCCACTTTGCTGGAGCATGCTGTATATTCACTTTATGTGTGAATGCCTGTGTAATTTTTTTTGTTATATTTTTACTTCATCTTATGATCCTGTGCATGATAATGATGGTGCATTCCCCAAAACAACAAATGGAAACAGTGTTAAAGCGGATGTACACTCAATTTGTAAAAATAACATATGTAAAATTAAGGTTTGACTTACCTCTGGTATAATATACTCACCTGCTGTTCGGTAGAGTCCTACGAGTGATTCCATCTTTATTCGTCAGGCTTAACTCCGGGTGCAATATCGTGGGTGGCCACTGGGGGCGTTCAATGGTTTTCTATGGGAATTTTCCTCAATGTACTTTCATTGAAGAGCCGAGATCACAGAATCACCCAGCAAAAACTTTGCTCTTGTGATGTATTGCCGCAGCTATACGTAAGCAGGACCAGGAAACGAGGGCTACAGGGGATCTTCTCAAATCACTCCTTACAGGTGAGTTTTTTTTAAAGCATTCCTCCCTATTATCGGCACTTCTATTTAGACTAAAACCATGTAATATGAGAAGCTTTCTAATCCTTCCAATCATTGTGTATTCTATCAGGGAGGACACTATACTACATGGTTGTTGGTAAATCTAATGGAAATTGTATGGCAGGATCTAAAGGTGTATGGGGGACTTTAATGTTTTAGAACCAAGTTTGTGGGGGGTTGTGGAAATGGAGTGTTTTTTTTAATATTTTCTTTTTAATAATTTAACCTCCCTAGCGCACCACTGCCTGTTATTTCCTCCCTCCGCCCCACCCACACAAGTGATTAAATTATGAGTTTGTAGTAACAAAAAATAATGTTGGGTTGTAATATCAGAATTAAAGACTTCAAGATTTAAAGTCTAACAATCTAATAGCTTGCCTAAATTGATGAAACCTAAACAATCGTGAGATCAGGCAATCCAGGGTGGAGAAATCAGGAGAGACTGATGTACAACTAGACTGGGCCTGCTGGTCAGCCTGGCTTTGTCAATAATTAAAATGAAATAATCACAGAAAAAACAGTTTCTTGGTCCCCTACTGACATAAAAACAGATGCCAAACATCAATTTGTTTTTGCTGTCAATTCACATCCACCACTATAAATCAATTTTTTTTATAAAAAGTATTTTTTTTATAATTAAAACAAACAAATTTATAATTAAAGCTATGGGGCACTATGGGTAATGTTCCAGCATCACTCTGAATCAATGACTAATTAGCTCCACATTCTTTTCTAGCTACATACATCTCCAGAGCTTTGCTTTCCTATACTGTCCTAGTTAATGATGTAAGAAAATAGATGAATCAGTCATTGTGGAGATTTTCACAACATTACCCAGAATGCTAGTGTCGTGACCTGTTTTTTTTTATCTTTCATTATGGTTTTTTTTTAGCACATATGGTGACACTTTATCTTCACGCCTATAATAGGGGAAATGGTTCCTATGATTTTAAAAAAAAAGTTAAAACCATCTTTGCTCTTTGCAAATATTGCTTCAGACCAGTGTTCCTCCAAGGATTTTCAGATCAGAGTGAAAAAGTTGAAAACATTTTTTACTGACTAAGCAAGACTGATTCTTTAATAAAATATGTTCCTGTAGCCTGCAGCCTACGGCCAGTTGTAAAAAAAGAGCCTTACTGTTTAAATTTGCCATAATTCAAGTTTATTTATAGTCCATGTAGCAGTATAGACAGCGCCATGATTTTCACATAAGCAGTGAGATTGGTTTGCCAGAATAAGATTAGCCTTCTAGACGTTTGTGGAATAATTCTAGCATGTAAATATTTGAGCTGAATTCAAGTAAGTACATATCCCTAGAGCCAAGCCTGGTATACAACGTTGTGTGCAAAATTGCAATATTTAGACGATAAATCACTGCACTGCCCTCAGGTTACCTGCAAATAAAGACTAGCAAGCAAAATTATCAACACCTTAGCGGTAAGTGTGAACAGTGCAGTTTGCAATTAAAGAACACTATCACGAAATTACAGATTTATTGTCGGCTAGCTGCTCCAGGAACGGCGGATATTGCAGCCAATGTTGAAAATTACCATTTCAATATATCTCCTTCTTCCAGGAGCATTTTGTTGCATCTACATAGTAAAGTTTCCTCTGCAGATTATCTTGTGCCCGGAGGGGACATATATTTCAAATATGATTTAAAAGAAGCACAGTTAGATCTGTGAATAGAAGGCCGTGCCTAATTTATTTTAGCCGCCTGCCAGCCAGATGGGTATTGGTTTGAACTGCGGCTTGGGTCATATTTCAGATGGATTTGGAGACTTTCTTCCATGAATAAATGAGGTTGCAGCTACCGCTGATTAATTGCAGCATTGCAATTGTAAACAACCAACAGCTGAGTATAAAACAAACACCAAAGATTAATCATTTGACTGTACAATCAGAAAGACATGATGAGGAGGCATTGTGCAAAGAAAAAACACTATGGCCATGCTCTGCAATTTCATATGTTGTACAATAAATTTGTATGTGAAATTAGACATTATCTATTTTGCAAATATACCTTTCAAAGGGATTTTTTTTTCATTCTTACATTCTCTCCAAGGAACTAAAGATTGTTTCTTTTTTCGACAGCTCTTATCTACAGGACTCTACAGACACTCTGGCGTTGGCTTCCTAATCAAGCAAAATCTATTAGTACCTATCCATGCTATTGGGAAGATCAGGGTAAAGTTGACTTATGCTAGCCATACACATGCCGATAAGCCATACACATGCCGATACACATGCCATACACATGCCGCTAATCGGCATGTGCCCACATGGGGCGACAGATCCCTGTCGCCCTACTGCTCGGCCGGCCAGAGAATGGACATGTCCGATAATCTCTGGCCGATGGGAGCCGAGGGCATTAGCTTCAATGAAGACCAGCGTCTTCATTGAAGCTAATGCCAGCACACAAAGGGTGCCGGCTGACTGGAGGGGCCCCATAATGCATCAGGGTGCAAACGTGATGACGTCACGTCACGTTTGCATCCCGGTGCAGATCGGGACTGGTCTGCCTGCACCCATCGGGGTGTGTATGGCTAGCATTAGGTATGCAATGTTTCATGATTGATAGAATATAATGATATCATCAGGGGTGCACATAACTGGTCCGCTGGTACGCATACAGGTCTAAAAACCCGTTCTTGCGTACCTGTTTGTCCCTCTAAATCGCATCTGGGACCCAGACATGGGACAGATTGACGGGGCTTCCCCCTGCTTTCTGACTGCAAGCCGCTTAAGCCGGGGGGCTGTGTCACAGGTAGAGGAGGAGCTGGAGTCACGTGCCTGCCCCCCTGTGTTCCCGAGGTGAGATTCTTCTGCTTTCACTCTGTGATGTGTGTGTTGGGGAACGATTAGAGGGTGTTTTGGGTGTGTTTAGGGGGGGGGGGGGGGGGGGGAATGATCAGGGGCTAGTCTGTCAAAGAATGATCAGGGGGAAGGGGGGGATTATTGGGGGGCAAGCTATGGGGGGGAATGATAAGGGGGGTACGTGTGTGCCTGTGGGGGGGGGGGGGTAATTAGGGCGTAGTCTGTGTGGATGGGGGGTGATGTATTAAGGGGTGGTAGGGTGTGTTTCTGTTGTGTGTGGGGATGGGGGGGGGGGTAGTGTTTAAACACTACTGTAATGTTGTGGTTTTTTAATTGCCCATTTTTATTGTTAAACATATAGAAGTTTATGTCACCTGAAAAACCGCAAGGAAGCTTCAGGCTAAGTTAACACTGGTTTTTTTTTACCTCCAGTTAAACGATCGTTAACATGACCGACCAGCGGACGCCACATTAGGGTCCGCCGGTCGGTGGTTTTTGGCGGCCGTGCCATGGTCCTCTATGGGGTCCTTAATTAGACGCCCTGTAATCGCCTGCACGTTTTGCAGCGATCACAGGGAGTCGTTTATCCCGCGGCTGCGGGAGCGCACTGGCGGTTTCCAAGCGAGAAGCAGCTCGAGAACCGCCAGTGTAAAACTTAGCCTAAATAAACTAAAAGGTTGACAGTAAGGGGGGTCAAATTGGGAATGCCAAAATTACTAACTTACAAAACACCAGGTCACCTGGGCATGGAGACAAGCTACGGAGCAGAATCTACCATGCAGAAGGGTGACACAGAGGAGAGTGAGTAGACCACGCTACATATGGGGTAAGTACCAAACATTATCTCCTGGTACTGTTCTGAGGAACTCACTAAAAAAGTTATGTGCACCCCTGGATATCATCCATGCATGCGATAAGAGTACAAAAAGTCATTGTAGTTTCAATTCTCTTTTCACCTTCCTATTAAATCTTTTCTTTGATATCCAGCCAACATACACTTCTGACAATGTCACCCACTTTATATAGATGTCTCAGTTATTAAAGTACCATTTATGTTTTAAAAGTTTCAACTATCCTGATGTATGCTTGAATAATACATGATATCCTGACCTAAATGTGTCGAAAAATGGTATCACTAGTGTGGACAAAATAAAAGAATGACATGCATTGCTAGATGTTTTAAATATAATATATCCTCAGATAACCCCAAAGAAACAATATTCACCTCCATGTTTTTTCAGTCATCATCTGGTTTTGTGGTGGATACCTGGCACAGTATTGATGGAGCCACGAAAGCTCCCTCACCGGTTGTCCCTCCGTTATGTTTGTGCTGTCATTAGATCCACAAAACGGACCACAGACTACGTATTCCATAAGCAGACCAAAGTAAGAAGTGTTCGTGGGAAACATAGTATCATAAATGAGCAATTGATGCTGCACCAAGCAGCCACCACAAAACCTCAATAAGAGCATGGATTTTAAAGATCTCTACGGGGGAACCCAGAGATATGAGTATTATATCTTTGGGGGTGTTTATTATTTTCTTTGTAGAATTAGGTTATTTTTTTAAATAATCCTTTAATGCCTTTGTGAATTCTGAAAAGATAATCTAACACTGGTGGTCTCAGAAGGGCTCCTTTAACTCATGGTTACAGCTCATCCGCAAGATGTAATAGTGTAATTCGTAGGTAAATCAACAATCCTATTTTAAACTCTACTCTTCATCATACATATGATAAAACTTTACATGGCAGATGAAGAAACCTTTTAAGTATGGGTCAAGTGTGCAAGTCCTCAATATAATCTGCTGTTGTGAAATCTAGCAACTACCGTGTTCCCCCCCCCCCCTGTCACCAGGTACAGTACCATATCTTCAGGGGTGCTTTTTTTTCGGGGGGATGCCTTATATTTCAGCATGAGGCAAACATTTAAGGGTGCCTTATTTTCAGGGGAAACTGGGTAGGGATGGAATGGCTCTCCAGCCCTATAGCAGTGACTTTGTTATAAAGCACCTACTTTGTATGTCTTACATTGCCAAGCATTACTGCGCCACCTTTCCCCTTTCAGGAACCTGTACAGACATCCCGTTTCCATGTACAATTAAAATTTTACCTGCTGTGTTAAAGCTTATAGCACCTAAATACAAAGAAGAAGTATATCTAATGGTATAGCACAGGGGTGGGCAAAGGGCGGCTCAGGAGCCACATGTGGCTCTTTAGCCCCTTCAGTCAGGGGGCTTTATAGCTACCTTTAAGGGGGCGGGGTCTGGCTCTCTACAAGGTGGCGCTCTGTTTACCTATATGGAGGGGGCTTTGTGGCAACAAATAAGCGGTGGCTCTCTGTCTTCCATCAAAGGAGGGTCTTTATGACTACCTACAGGGGGCTTTTTGGCTACCTTTAAAGATGGGGGGCTCTGGCTATCTACAAAGGGGTGCTATGTCTACCTATATGGAGGGGGCTTTGTTGCTACAAATAACCGGGGGCTCTGGGTCTACCATCAAGTTAGGGGCTCTATTGTTACCTTTAAGGGGGGATTTTGACTAAAATAACAACATACAAACCTGACTTACCCAAACCTTCTAAGGAGATGCAAAACTATTGTTCACAGGGGTTACCAGTCATTGTCCTCACAATATATTGTAATAAGTTTTTTTAAAGACAATATTGTGATTAACCTCCCTAGCGCACTGCTGAGGTCCAGATTTCTGTACCAAAAGTGCACCATAGACTTCAATGGTAAAATTTTCTTTATGTTGTAGGCATGTAACTTCCCAAAATATGTCCGTACAAGGGTCTAATAGACATCCTGAATATAATAATGTTTGAAACAAACAATTATGTAAAATAAAAAAAAATTCATGAGAAAACACAAAAATCAGGGAGTAAAGCTATGCTGCTATGTACTAAACATCACTACAATAAAGTCACTTGTGCCCCAGATGTGCCCATTTGCAGTTAACCCTCTCTAACCTGGTGTGATGAAATCACACCAGGGAAGAGAGGGTTACTGCAAATGGATGTCACCTTTGCCTACAATTATTAATTGATACTTTTGTCTGTATTGTCACTATATCTCAATCACGTTGACAAATAAATCCCACCCATGTTTATTAACCTCCCTAGCGCACTGCCCGTATCGCGCCGTTGCGAGGCAGTGTACACAGTACACTGCCTGTCATTTCCCGCCTCGCGCCGCTGCTCTTCACACAGCTGGTGTCATTATTGACACCAGCTGCGTGAAAGAGAAAGCAGGCTCTCCTCCATTAACATGGAGGTCTATGGCCATGGAAAACCCAGAAATGCTGCAGCGATTAAGACAATCGCTGCAGCTTTCCAGGGAGGCATCGGGTCTCCCCGATGCCGGCTTCCCCTGCGGTTGAGATGACCCTGAACGGCGAACGAACAGGGTTCGTCTCAACTGCTAGGGAGGTAAATGTTTATCCTCAGCTACAAATACCATCCTTGGATAAACTTCTATTTAAATAATAGTTGTATGTGGTCCATCATCCAGGACTCTCAGATTGCCATATACCATTTTTTTCACAATAAATAAACGTGGGTACAATAATTAAATACAGCTTTGTTTACTTCTGGACTTATGTAGGACCCGAGGTTCATATAGTGGACAAATGGAATTACTGTTCCTTTTCCATACAGTACAGGAAATGTCTTTTTTTAAACAATAAATAATTAATCACTTAAAATGATAGTTGTGGTATCTACGGTAAGTTTATTTTTTTGTGTGTATCTAGATTAGTTCAACAAGTCTGGCTTGTTACTGTTGGACCATAATTTAAGAAGAGGAAAAAGAAACTTGTAGGGAAGCTTCTCAAAGGTAATGCCCCTTTGCCTGAGCAAACTGACAATTCCTAAAATAATTCTCTACAAACTGACATACAAGTTGATCTTTTTTGTAGCAAATAATATGAACATAGTGACTCTGGATTGCAAAGTGCCACATATTTGCCTGTGCACATAATGCCTAAATGTAAAAGTCTTTTCCCTGAAAGATCTTGAATGGCAGTATTGGGTTCGTACTCTTATTATTATTAGTGATGGCGCAAACCCGGAATTTGATGTTCGCGAACGGCGAACGCGAACCTCCACAAAAGTTCGCGAACCCGGCGAACCCCATAGACTTTGTGGATCATTTCAGAGCCTAAAGATCCTTCATGCAAAGTATAGGAACAGCTTCGGCTCCTGCCTTCTTCCTCCGACACAGCCGTCAGGCTCAGTATGAAGGGGGCGGAGCCAGCACTCCTCCTACTGAATCTGGCTGCTGTGCGGAGAGAAGCAGACCGGATTTCTCTTCAGCTTGTACCGTGTTCTGATTCACATGGGCTACAATCTGGGGAGAATTGCTACCAGGGGTCCCCATTGAATGGGAATTGATGTGCCCATGTGGTGCAGATTGATTTCCGTTCAATTGATCCCTGATCAATCACAGCGTGGTGGTGTCACCACGCTGTGATTGATCGGGGGTCGATTGCAAAGGAATTTACCCGTGTATGGCTAGCTTAAGCATCTTGGCAGATCAAGAAGCATAATATACAGATTTGTAGCTGTCTGTGAGGGTGGCTTCCATTGAGTAAATTATTTCAAGAGTTCTATTGTGTAAAACTTTGAGATGCCTAGAAGGGTTTAAACATTAACTAAGTATATGTTATCATGTAATCACATCCGTCTAGCTACTCATACATTACATTTATGTATTCTAGTTGGCTTTACATATTTGCATTTCTAACTTATGTTAATATTACAGCTCTCTAATAAAGATTTGCCTGACATTAGCTTAAAATATACATATACCTTCCATATGCATACATAAGTAAATTTACATTTACTAAAATTACTGCCAGAAATCAGTATAGCTTTACATAAATTACAAACATTTAACTAACATTGGAACTAAAGCACTATTTTAAATGGAGACAATGCTTCGCCCAAATGTCTTGCTATGACTTTTCTGTGCTTTGCTCTTATGTGGCGTGCCAAGTGATCTGTCAAATGTTTTGGTGTGCTGACTTTATTTTGAATTTCTTTGTCACTAAATGTTGGCGAGTATGATAATGTAATCAATTATGAAAAGCTATCAAACCATAGTTGACTCCTGTTGAATTTTTAGAGCCTTGAGATACAAGACCCATTATGCATGATTGTTTGCTTAATGAGGCATTCAATTAAATGGCAAAATCTAAGACACTACACTTGCCTGAAAGTGACTAATAGGTTTAAACATGCATGAAAAAAAAAGAATTTTTTTTAAAACACAGAACCTAATGTAACCACACCTGACATTATGACAGTTTTTAACTTTTAAGTATATCATTATAACTGTTATTTTATTATTATTCCCCATGAAACATTAAAATAGTTCGCATTGAACACTACTGCAGCATACATACCTATACAAAAATTATTCCAGAATGCACCCTAGCACTGGGCTATTTGACATCCCAATGAACTGGCATTAGGGGTGTCTGTAGCGAATCAGTTCCCTAGACCTGGTTGGTGATTAAAAATAGAAAAAAACCACAAATTAAACAATTATTTCTTTTTTTACCTAATATCTTCCTGTCTTATTTACAGCTATATCTCCTTGGTTCCTTTCAGCATAGAATGTAGATGTGCTGACTGCCAGAGAGGCCAGGCTGTAGGTTGTCTCTGTATGTTTCAGGCTGCTTCCCAGCTCAAAGGAGGGGGGAAATTTAGTTTCTTGCCACCCGGGTGGGTTTTGGATGTTGCAGTTCCCTGCACTACTTATTTGTGGATACCTTTCAAATCAAATCAAATGTGTGGTTCTGTGCCTGTAATAGTTTCAGTTCATCTGTACTGCTAGGTGGCTTACTTTCTGGGTTGTCTACTTAAAGAACTGACCTCCTGTGTATGACTTCTGCTGTGTATCTGGACTCCTCTTCTGATTAACCCTTTTGCTTCTTTGTTTTATTGGACTGATTGCCTGTGCATGACTACTGCCTATGTTTTTGAAATACTCTTCTGTTTAACCCCTTAACTACTTTGTTTATTGGACTGATCTTCTGTGTATAATTCCCGCTTTGGTTTTGGCTCCACTAGGTGTACCTGGGGTGTTTTATTCATCTCCACTCAGGTAGGATACTTGGTGTGTTAAAGTCCTGGGGCAACTGCAGTGGTATGTGTATTGTGTCTCCCGCTCAAGCAGGGGCTTGGCTGAGGGTGAAAACTGCAGTGGTTAATTAATCATTTAATGTGTTTCTTTTTTACAGTCCTATATATACTAATTAACTGGTTAGTAGTCAGAAGATGTTTAAAACTTGTTAAATGAGGATGGTCTGACCTCTTACTTGTCCTTTGGAGATATGACAGGTAGGTTAAACGTGAGCCCTCACCCTTACAAGCCTACTGAGCTCAATAGGGGACAAAGAACCTGGTGCACATTGCTATGTCTTGTTTTCTGAGGTCCTCTCAAAGCACCTGCATGATACAGAAAGACATGGATGATACCAGGACACCAGGTGTTATTTTTATTCTATATGTTTTCAATTTAAATTTTCAACAATAAGAAATACTGTATTTTTCGGACTATAAGACGCACCGGACCATAAGACGCACACAGTTTTTAGGGCAGGAAATCCAGAAAAAAAATATTTATTAAGTTTTCACATCAATTGGGTTAATGCAATGAATTTAAGGAAGGCAATATTCAATTCAGCCAGCAGGGGTCACTAGCAGCAGTGACTCAGCACACGTCTTCACACTGATCACTCGGGAGGAGGAGGAGGAGGAGGAGGGAGGGGGCAGAAATCTGCAGCCTTCTCCCTCTCCTCTCCTCTGCTCTAAACAGCTGCTCTGATCAGCTGTGATTGTGTCCGTGGGAAGTGCAGAGTTATCGCGGTTCCCACTGACACTGAGAGAGGGAAAGATGGCAGTCCATCTCTCCCTCTCTCTAGCTTTTCTGTCAGGCAATTTTACAGAACAGCTGAGAGAGCCGGCACAAGCCGGCATCTCTCAACTGACATTTCCTCCAGCTCCCCCGGCTAATCTCCGTGCCGGGGGAGCTGGCGGGCAGCCAAGATACGACCACCAGCGGCCGAGTGGCCGCGGGGGTTGCACATTCGGACCATAAGACGCAGGCACTTTTTGCCCCAAATTTTCTTATGGTCCGAAAAATACGGTATGTAAGAAAATATGGTTTTACATTAAATTAGCATGTAGCTTTTACATTTTCATGGGTGCCCCTGACCTCCTGGGGAATATATAGACCAGTTTGGGCAAATAGTAATAAAACTGAAATAAGGCATATTCACGCAACACAACAGAGATAATGAGCCATGAAATCAAAGAACATCTAGTGCCATTTCGATTGGTACAAACCTGCTGAAGGTTCTATTTACATATAAAAAAAAAAATTTCTTACTTTTGTAAGTAAACATCAATGCAATATACATACCATCAGGTTCAGTGAGTTTTTTGTGGTATTTACCTATACCATATAGCTTATGCTAATGTTTGCATTCTTCAACTAATTGCAGTCTTGTTTCCTTTCCCATTTCATTTCAATGAACCATTTAAAAAAGACATCTTGAAGGCACGTTTAAAAGTTCTATTTCTACTGATTCTTTTTTTTTCACCCTTCTCAATCTATTCTTAATTTTAAATGCAGTGGAAAATGTCTTTAATGAAGTCAACAAATTGTTGGTTTAATGGTGTTGCCTCTTCGAACGCTGTATGTAAATATAGAACAAGACCAAGCTGTGTAATTTCTCTAAACATCATCAGAGCTCGAGTCACCGAGATACAGTACAAGTGAAGGTCTCTGCAGGTGAAAGACATTAAGTGAACTATAAATGACTGACATAATGATGTTAATTCAAAGAGCTGCACTAGACATGTTTAGAGTCAGTAACAAATTGGCATTTAAGAGGCAAAACCATTTTACATTTTTCTTTTCATCAGTGATAACTTTGCCTACGGAAAGGTCACTTCAAAATGCCTGTGGAATCACTGAGGAGATGCAGTACCCTCTTTGGAACAGATGCATTTAAAAGTGACATTATAAAAGAAAATAACTTATTTTGAAAACCAATTTTAAACATGTTTACGAGCTTTTCACCTTGCTCAAAAAAAACGCCTCATTCAAAAAGTCATTGCTGTAAGAAATCATTTTTTTTATTCTAATAATTCTCATGGTGGTTGTCTTGCTATTACTTTTATGATTACTTTCAAAAACTATGAAACTATTCAATAATAAATGTTATTTGAAAATGCACATAGTCTAACTCTAGAAACATTCTCACATTAAATTTAAACGTTTACAGAAGACAAGGTGAGGTAGCTGAACTGTTAACTTGAGTCAAAGTTACTGACTTGCAGCAATGCAGAGTTGTAAATGTTGTGTCAGAAAGAAAGAGAAGAAATATTACAAAAAGAGAATCCAATTATAATAATTATTTCTACATGATTGAATTAGACTTTTCAATAAAATTATTCCTTTTCTATATTTATTTTAATCTAATCTATTGATAAAAAAAACTACTTGAATTTGATTAGAGATGGCACTGGTGTTTTTTTTCCATCTACATAGATACAACAGACTTGTGGTACGCTTTGTTTTGTTGTGCACTGAAGACATTAACTTTTTAGGTGAACACTATTGGAATCGATTTTGCTAAAGTAAAAATTGTACCCTACTGGCCTTTATCTAAGAACAAGCATTTCCCCTGTTAAATCTAAATGTCAGACACACAGCTTAATTTATAGGTAGAATTCATATATGGTAGCTGTGCTTTAGACAGCGCTGTCACAGAGTTTAGCCTTATCTGGCAAGACTGGATACCTAATTTTTAATTCTTCAGGTTAGTAATGTGTACAGGTCTTGTCCTTCTTCTAGTGATTGGACAGAGAGAAAAGAAGAAGCAGACTGATTAGCTTGTCTATCTGTATCTCTTTCACTCTATCCCTTTCAACCTGAATGACATAGTAATAGCCCTCCTGTGACATTTCACTTTTACTTGTTGACTTCACAGTACCTCTTTTTACACCCATAGATCCAGAGTATGGATTGGGTTAGATTTTGTACAGGTTAAAGGATCAGCCAATGACAGGAGGCAGACGTACTGAAAAAACATTTATTAAATGCAATGACAGGAACTTGGTTAATGAAATGTAGCTAAAACTCAGAGC
The DNA here is from genome assembly GCA_036250615.1 of Ptychadena robeensis. Classification (NCBI taxonomy): domain Eukaryota; kingdom Metazoa; phylum Chordata; class Amphibia; order Anura; family Ptychadenidae; genus Ptychadena; species Ptychadena robeensis. The sequence goes on along the minus strand of CM070032.1, from coordinate 76,345,247 downwards.
AATAATCCAGGAAAGGGGACTGAATTCAATAACAAACTGGAACAGTTCAGCCTGTCCCTTATATGGGACAGGTCCTCTTTAGAAACAGGGATAATTGGTACTTGCACGCCACTGCAGATAGCAGAGTCCGCTGAGCACGTCCACAGGAGGATAGGGCACGTTGTAACTCCACCAGTCTGTGCTTAGTGTCCACGGTTCGTGCCACCCCACTTGTATAGGATATCTTGGATTATACCAGCCAGGTTCATACAGCAAGCAGTTGGGTCTTATCCAGGGAATGCATGCTATTGGGTCCACCGGCTGCATCCACGCAGGTATATATGGTGGAGGAAGGCAAGCCTGGGGACAACTCTCTAGCCCAGCTGCCATTGTCTCATCAGCACCTGCTCTTGTATCATCAGCACCTGCTCCTCTGGACTGGCCCTCCCCTTCCTGGGACTCAGCTTTATCCCCTTCAGACCCCAGAACCTCATGGTACATTGAATTAAAGGAGCGGCGAGGTCTGACACAAGTGCATGAGCGGTCGTGGCTGCCGCCGTGATCACAATAATTTCAATGCAGCCACCCCCGGATCGTGTCCATGGAGAATGAATGGACATGTGATTTTTTACCGCATCCATGTCCATGTTTATGGCCGCGATTGTCGGTTTCAGACCATGTCCGCCCGCCTAAATGGGGACAGGGCTAGTTAAATGAATGAAAGCAGCCGCTGGTGGTGGCTGCGGCATGGTCCGAAAGTGCTGCGCTCTGCGGCGAGCCGCCAATGTGTGGTCGAGCCGCTAAAGACTACCCTTTGTTAACGTAAGACTGAACCATTGCCGATTGTTGTGCTGTACACAAATAAAGTACAAGTTGCACTATACTGGCTCTCTGAGTTTCTGGTTCACTACCCGACTACCTGCCTGTAACATGACTACACTTCAATTTTAGTAATCAAATGTGGCAAACACAATCCACACTAGGGATGGTGTACCTGTTTCAGGCCAGTTTGAGGTGATGCATTCTTTCTTGCAGACAGTCCCCATGTTCTCAGCATCATTACTGATGCCAGGGATGCGAGGGCTGCCCATACCCATGATTGTAATATCCAACAGACATAGGTATCCTATTCCCATCACATCCCCAGCATCATGATGACACCCGGAATGTGTGGATAGGCTAAAGTGGGCAGGAAATGTAAACAGATTACTTGGTTATTTTTTTGTTCAATGTTATAAAAAAAAAAGCCACAATCGTACTGCTAGAGACATTAACGATGTAAACATAGGTGAGTTGAGACTAACCATTTAGTCTAATCAATTACATTTTTTTGACTAGCTAACTTCGTGAGCTGATTGCAAAGCCCCTGAACATGCTATCATCGTCAAAGTGCTGGACATGTAGAAAAGGGTGTGAATATTAAAAAAACAAACAAACAAAAAAGTATTTATATAGCATATGTAGTTAGATTGCATAAATTAGGTTCAAAGTCAAAGATAATTTATGCAAAACATTATTTGTGTTAGAGCAATACTTTCTTTTTTGTAGTATAACCTCAACTCTCTCATTCTCTACATTTCCAGCAAGTTTGGTCATGTAAAATGTTTCGGGGCAATTAACTCACAAGGTTGAACATGTTTATATTTGAGCAAGCAAAAGAGCACTATGCCAACACTGGCCACTACACTGTTCTTTTGGCCAGGGTTGTCACTTGATCATCTTACTGGATCACTGGAAAACCTCACCCAACAGCTATAGTGAATCAGGGAAGACATACTAAGCAAGTTGTATGCTTCTGGCTAGAGATGGTCGAATTTTTCGACATGCTTACTTTGTGAGCTCATTGCAAAGCCTCTGAAAAAAGGTATCATCACTAAAATAGCTGGAGATGTAGAGAAGGGTTGTGGGAACATTTGAAAAACTTTATTTGTGCAAAAACTGCAAGTGCTAGAGCGTAACTTTTTTCTTTGTAGTATACCCCCAACCCTTCTCTACATTTCCAGCAAGTTTGGTGATGATACCATGTTCAGGGGCTTTGGAATTAATTTGAAATTGTCAATTTAAAAAAATAAATAAAAAAATTCGACCATCTCTACTGGCTAGATCACCAGATGAAAATAAATGTGAGAATGAAAAGAAAATAAATGTGGATACCAATATCTATTTACTGGTAAACAACAACATTTTTAAATTTTGTACTTTGGATTTTGAAACAATTTTAAACAATCTGCATTAATAAATTAACTAATTTACTTTATAATATATTTACTTTATATTTCAGTTTTAAAACAACTTAGTTTGGTAACAGAAAAAATATTGATTGACTTCCAGTCAATGAATTTTGAAACAGAGTACATGAGACATGTACCGCTAGTTTAAAATAAAATTGATGTTTATAAGATGTAATGACATTGATGTCACTAATCCCAAACATCTGGTGTGCAAAGATAGTGTTTCTTTCCTATTAATTCTATCTTCCTTTATCCCTTTACCACCTTATGTATTTTTTTATCTCTGCAAAGTTGCTAATGAGTCTATGCATAGGATGTCCTTCTGGACTGCACTGCTGGCACTCCTTTTTTTAGAAGTTACATCCTAGGCATGGCATTTTTTTCTTTCTATTTTATATTCTATTCTATTTTAAGGGTGGCCTTTCCACTCCATGTGTACCAATTTAAAACAAAGAAGATAAATCTGCAATCAATGGTTGGTATATCTTACAATCACTGCATTATAAATACGGTGGACCCTTGACTTACAAACTTAATTCATTCCGAAGGGTTGGTTGTCAGAACCATTTTTCCCATATGAAATAAATAGAAATGATGACTCGTTCCGGATGTTCTAAATTACCACTTAACTACCACACTTATGACAGATTTTACTTTTCTAACAGTCTGGCAATGTAGGAACACAAACGTTTTAGAAATAGCAAGCACAAATGAGTGTTGGTTCATTATTGTGCAGAAATTTTTTTAACAACATGCTAAATTTCTTCAAACACGGAAATTTGTTCTTGTTAAACAGAATCTTGAACAAGTGTATCAAACTCAAATACAATATTAAAAACTTGTCATGGGTCAAACTTGAAAAAAAAAAGTCAAATTCTCCCGTCGATCCCCGACCCGACCTAGCGGGCGTGATGGCGTTATCACGCACCCCCCGCTAGTGCAGAGAATCGGTGTGCCACCCATTACTTCGGCTGGGGACAGCCGTCCCCATCGGAACTAATGGGATCGGATCAAAATTATTCGTAATGTTGGATCACTGTTCGATCCAACATGACGGCTGATTGTAGTCTAATCCTGCAAGTTGGTGCACTTGATTCCTTGACGACCTGATCCTGATCGGAGGCGGGAACGCGCACGGCATCCGATCGGCGGGTCAGGCAAACCTTACCATACAATTTCTGTACAATCAACTCAAACCCACGTAATGTGAGCACCTTTTTAAACCTTCCAAACACTATGTATTCTAAGGAGACCATTATACTACATAGTTGTTGGTAGAGCTAAAGGAAATTGTATGGAGTGATCTAAAGTTGTATGGGGGGGGGGGGGGGTTTAAAAACTTCTTTAATGCTATTTATTGAATCTAGAAGAATATGACCAACTACTGCTAGCTACAACACCTTGCAGAGCTCCACTATTAAGGATGTGATATGCTGTGAAATTAGGTGCTTTTTCCATCATGGTGCTAATAGACTTTCTTAAAGCTACATGTGTAAATACATGATAAAATGCTCCTTAATGCACGCACATTAACATATCACAACACTTATATGTGAAAAGGCTCCCAAGGTCACGTCAATCTGGTGTGAAAGTGACAGCAGGTAACGAAAATGCAGAACTGCAATGGTCATTTTACTCTACCTTGTATCTGCGATAGTGATAGTGCCGAAAAATTCGCCCAGGGGACAGTTCGAGGCGAACAAAGCATGTTCGCAGTTCGCAATGCCGGCGAACATTATGGGTGTTCGACCCGC
>CM070032.1:76321491-76341183 GCA_036250615.1 Ptychadena robeensis | reverse complement strand
TTTAAAAAATCCATATTTTGGGGGAAGTTTACCATTGACCCCCCTCTGGCATGACACTGTCCAGATGGTTGCACCCTTTTGACTTTTTTATTGGTATTTTGGCTACAAATATGACCAGGAGGTTTGAGAAGTTCTCCCTCCATTAAAGTCAATAGAGGTTCGCCGTTCGCATGTTCGCAGCGGGTATTTGCAGAAGTTCGATTCGCCTGTTCGCGAACAGCGGCAGCTGATGTTCGGCCATCACTAATCTGCGACCATTGTTCAATTGATCCGAATGTCTAGTTCAGCTGTCAAACTACAGAACCTTTGATGTTTGTTCATAGTGTTTTATTGATAATATTTTCTTCAAATGAAAAAAGTTCTTCAGAAAAAGTAGGTGAAAATGTTGTGTACATAAACTTAGGATTCCTTTTCTTTCAATGTATCATGGCTGAAATATTGTACAGAAGAATATTTATATCCTAAGAAGATAAGTAGATTTGAAAATAAGCTCTGTCGGGAGTTTTCAAGTGGAGCGGCGAACGGATTAGCCTATTAACCTGTTTCTCCAGTTCCAATATTACTACCAGGACCTGAACAGATCCTATTATGAAAATATTCTACCCAATGCTTGAAGTAGCTTAAGGAGCGATGCTCGTGCCTAGCTTAACAAATATTGTATCATCTTCAGCACCAATCATACAATTTTAACTACTTTACAGAGTGTCAGATACAGTATTTGCAAGCATCAATTACATGAAGCTAAATAAGGCTTTTTATAATTCTATTAAACAATGAAGATCTAAGGTAGAGTGTAGCCATACGTAGAGTTCACTATCTGTTCAAGTGAATACACATACTGTACTTTAGCAAGCAACGTTCACAGTGTGTATTATACATTTTGCATGAAGAGCACACACAAACAAAGCAAAGTAAGTTAATGTTAATCTCAACTAAGGTAGAATTCTGTTTATGGTATTTCTCTTAAAGTAGAAAAAGCTACAAATAGGTGCTATGAGAAAATGCTAAAGGCATTAAAAGAAAGTTGTACCCAAATTGATTTCTTTATTATGGGTGATATAAGGGAAGATCAGGGTAGGACCATCACTAAACCACCCCCCTTTTTGCCTTCACTTCATACATTAAACCATAAATCTATCTAGGTCTGTGCCTGTGCAGTTGATCGTCACTTTTTGGGGATGCACATGGTATGGTCCCACAAGGGATACAGTAAGCAAACAGGGAAGAAGCCTAGGAAGAAGCCAATCAAAGATTGATGTTGTGGAAACACCATTTAATAGGGATATTCCTAGATCATGACACCCAGGGCATGTGTTTCAGGTTTTCCAATGAGTGCCCTTAAGGTACTCATACACAGCTTGATTTTTGGTTTGATCCCTGAATGATCGATTACTGTGCGCATTTGTGGCGTTTGTTTAGGAATCAAACGCAGCCCACCTAGAGCGAACAATCCTGCTCCAAAGAAATATCGATCGAACAGGGATTCGTCATGTCCTAAATTCCTGTTCTATTCCCATCCAAAGTGCAAGGAAGCGATTGCTCAAGGTGGTGTGCATGGATTCGGCAGACGATCAACGTACAATCGTTCGGATATCTGCTGGGTCACGAAGCTCCGATAGATCGTTCGGCGATTGCATAGGTATCGACCTGTGTATGGCCAGCATAAGTCTCCTATGAGATAAGGAGATATAAAATGTTTTCGTTTAAAAAGACTACAATGTAATACAGTTAAATTTCATGCCCAGTCCCCTGCCTCCTACCAGCAGCACAACAGATGTAAGGAGTTGGTGCACCCATGGCGCATGGCCGCTTATGGGTGAACGCTTCGGGCAGCTACACATTCCTGAGGCCCGGTGACATCAGTCAGGAATCAGGAGTGGGACTGACATCGTTGGAGGTTGCCACCAACTTATTTGGCACAGGTAAGAAATTTTCAAGGGACCACTTTTGGTTTTCCATGGATATCTACCCTGAGCCACATTCAGGAATACTGTTCGGAAGAGCATAACTTTTTTGATTCATTTTCATGTTTTATCTTTTTTGGAATAATAACACATTTGATTTTTTTATTCAGTGATGTTGGACAGTTTTTAGTACAAAGAAAATGTTAGGCCATGTCCATCTAACAATAATGTTAATGCTTCCAAAACATGGGTGTGCTTTTGATGCATTCTTATCTCGTTAAACAGGGGTGCAGCCATTAAATCCTATAGGAAAAATAACCAAAAACACATAAAAAGTGAGGGTCGTGGTTTCTATATATGTCCAATGTAATTCAATGGGTGTGTTAATGCGCATATACCTGAGCCTTGTCATTGCAGAGATCACATGCCTTTATTAAATATCAATGGACATGTTGATGTCCCATTCAAGTCAGAAATTTTAATGCAATGGAGTCCAAGCCTTACACTCAAATGCCAACTAAATTTAATATTATGGTGTCATATCAGGTATTAAAATGATCATTTCTATGCTCATAGTGTAGTTGATCTATTAGGGTCCCTAACATGAAATTCTAGATTTGGATTTGGGGCACATGTATATATTCCAGCCTTGCTCTCAAATTACAGTCTGCATATCCTAAACTGATTCACTGAGCTGCATATCAATATAGGTTCACATTTAATATTGGAAGGACATGAAAAAAGCCATACCAGCTGTGTTGTATTTAATGGGTGGCAACAGTTCCTCCATAAGGAATATCTAAGGCAGTGGTTGCCAAATGGGGGGGGGGGGCGGAGGTATTCCAGGGGGGCGCAGCTGGGGGGCACTCGGAGCCCTCTATGTGAGGGTCAGCACTAGAGAGGGGGGAGAGAGATCTCTCCCCACTCTCAGTTCTCTTCTCCCTATGCAAATTGCATGCAGTGCACCCACCCTACCCTACCACTGTCAGCCAATCAAGACAATGGGGGAACTAGGTCCATTTCACACTAGCCCCTTTTTTACTATAAGGGACGTGCTAGCGGTAATGCTACCAGGTCTTTTACAGGTAAATAAGACCCTGTGTTTCCATAATGTGCTGGCCCTCAGTAGTTTGAAAGAGGACGGGGGGTGCATGATAATGCTCCTATATAGAAAAAGGGGGGCCCTGCAGGGAAAGATTGGGAACCACTAATCTAAGTGGTGCCATACAGTTTCTGCTGTAAAAGCATAAATCAGTTATTATGAAATTATGATAATTATAAAGCTGTCAAGATAAAAAAAAAATCCTCAATCCTTGATTAATACTCATAAATCATCAATATAAAGTTTAGCCATTTATTTCCACATTATACAGCATTTTGCTTCAAGCAGACATGGGTTGCCAGTTTCCCACTGTTTGCTGAGAGAAAAACCTTTTCAAAATCTTCAAATGGATTTAGCCACTTCCGTTACCCAGCATGATACGGCAATAAAAAACACCACATGAAAAATAGTATTGATCATAACTGAGGTATATGGAGGACATTATTGTACTCAGGCACACACAGCGGACTGTGTTGTGCTTTTCAAAAAAAGAAAAGATATAAATGAAAAAGGAAGCAATCTTAAGCCCATTCACTACAAATATCTGCAAAACTACCTTCACAAAGGCCTCCTTATGATCTGTTTTACAGCCCAATAGGAATAAATGGGTTTTGATATAAAAAGGCAAATTGTATTGATTCCATTTTCGTATGTTTGCTACGCTCTTCAAGGCAACATATGTTCAAGTATTTCAGAACAGTTGTATTGAAAATGAGCAATTTATAGATGTTTAAAGGTAAGTCCCAAATTAGATTTTTATGAGGTGAGGGTGGGTGGTAAATGCACAAAATGGGCTTACAGGGAGCAGTTTTCAGTTCAGATAACAATACAAGTAGTTTTTCCACATTTAGAACACATTTACACCCTCAGTTTTGGAATGTGTTGTTGGTCTGCAATGCCCAGCATAAGAGTAAAGCAATTTACAATATGTCCTACTGCTTCTGTTCACACACGTAACAGGTATCAACAATTAGTTATATAAATCATCATTACTGATAGCCATGAAGTTCTTTATATAGTACATAATATATCACTTAAGCTGGCCATAGACATCTCAATTCTCCTCATCTTGATCGCACAGTGCACCATATTGCGTTATCGATTAATCGGCGATCCCTTGCCATGATCAATCATTAGCAAGGTAAGCGATCGACCACTCTCCATAAAAAATTATGTAATGTGGGTTGGACGCAAACAAGTCGATCGATAGAAATGATCGCATTATTGTTCCACGATTCTCGAGCCATCAACTAAATTTTACAGGTCCGATACTTGCTCAATCGATTCTTTGTGTGATTCCATGGATCACACCAAGTGATCAATGCGGTCGATCTCGCAGGGGCTGTAGTGAGGTTAAAGTGTAATAAAGGTTACCCCTGTAATTGTAATGCCAAGGGTGGTACTGATTCCCATTGATTGCATTGATGAGGGAATTATAGTCTGGAGAAGAGGGCATTGCATTACCAAGCAGGCATTGCAATGCTGGCATCACTGAAAAAGAGGGGCAAACCAGAACCAATAAACAAATAAAGATTAAATCACTTATATTACTGTCTGGACTTCTATTAATTTTGTGATAGCTGTGGATGAGACTCTTTACCTTCTCACATGGTAAAGCTGCCCATTCTTTCTGGCAGCCTCCCTTTCCTCTATGTTATTGCCTTGCTGGAACTGCACGTTTAAGGTCTTCCCTGAGTGGCTAAATGATATAGCTGCCAGGAGACTGAGATGACAACTTCAGAACATTCATGTTTTTGCTGTAGCCAATGATTGGTCGACTTGGCCATGTGTTTTGGATCACTATCACACTGGACTGTCCATGTATGACCCATGCACAGCCTCCGGGCTGTTGAGCACAAATGCAGCATTTTTTTGATAACTTACAGCATTCATATTGCCTTCAATTCTGACCAAATTTCCTGTGCCTTTGTAGCTCAAACATCCATAAACATCAGTAATCCCCCACCATGTTTCACAGTAGGCCTTGTTGACTCTCTAATCGTAGCATTTATTGTTGTGGCCAATTAGGTGCAATTTACTTCAAATTACTTTGTTCCAGAAGATTTAAGGCTTGTCTCTATGCTGTTTGGCATTTAGTAAATGTATACTTTGTGGCATTTGTGTAGTTATGACTTTCTTCTGGCAACTCGATCATGCATCCCATCTTTCTTCAAGAGCCTTCTTATTGTGCATCTTGAAACTGCCACACCTCATATTTTCAGAGAGTCCTTTATTTCACCCAAAGTTATTTGTGGGTATTTTAAATTTTTCTGGCAAATGTGGCTGAAACCTTAGTTGGGATACCTGACCGTGGTTTGGTTCTAACAGGTCCCTTAATTTTACTTCTAATTTTCTACTTCTTAATTAGAGTTTGAAGACTGGTAATAGGCGTTCTCAACTCCTTTAATATATTCTTATCCCTTTACTGTTTTATAGAGTTAGACTACCTCCTTTGACAATTCTTTTGCTTTTCCCATGACTTAGAATCCAAAAACAGCTTCAGTGCAGCAGTGGATATGTAGTGACCAAAGAATGGCACTTAAGCTAGCCATACACGTGTCGGATTCCATGTCCAATCGATTCATCATCCGATCGATTCCGGCGATTCTGCCGGGATTCGCAGGTGTGATCAATCTGCCAATTAAGAGTATCCATCGCAGCATACCACCTTGTCCGAGCGGATTCCGGCACGATTCCGTGTGCGAGTCCACCTCCGATTCCACCTCACAAATGGCAACTCCCCCTGATCCGGGCAGAATCGGATGAGAAAGACCAACATGTTGGTTCTCCGTCGGATCCGATTCTGGGCCCCTGAACGATCGGACCTGATCGATTGGACAAGGTGGGCTGCATGCGATTCCGGCACGATCGTTTCGCGTGCACGCGCCCGGAATCGATCGTGCCGGAATCCGGTGCGAATCCGACACGTGTATGGGGGCCTTTACTGTACATATTAGGTTTATGCTGTGCATTGCTGCAAAATGTTGTATCTATGCCTTTAATAATGTATTTTTTGCTAGACAGCTGCCCAGTAACTGCCATTGGTCAGCCCCTAATCCTAGTGAATAAATAATTGCCGCTCAGAACATTGCGGGCCATTCTGCAATATTGCTTCCCTAGAACTGTTGAAGGTGTTTGGTCTCCAGAGAGAGAGCTGTTTACCCCACCGTCAGAATCCATACTGATAGTTCTGGAACAACACCCTATGGACAGATGAGACCAAGATCAACTTGTTTTAGAGGGATGGGAAGAGAAGAATATGGAGAAGGAAAGGAACTGCTCATGATCCTAAGCATACCACCTCATCAGCGAAGCATGGTGGTGGTAATGTCATGGTGTGTGCATGTATGGTTGCCAATGGACCTGGTTCTCTTGTATTTATTGATGATGTGACTGCTGACAAAAGCAGCAGGATGAATTCTAAATTTCCGGCAATACTATCTGCTCATATTCAGCCAAATGCTTCAGAAGTGATAAGATGCATCTTCACAGTGCAGATGGACACTGACCTAAAAGCATAGTGCAAAAGCAAACAGGAAATTGACTGCAAAGGATTTGCAACTAAGTATTAAAAAGGAAAAGTTTGATGTATGATTTTTATTTTGTCCTGTTATTTTTGGTACCTTAACAAGTGGGACGCACATATGCAAACCATTCACCTGATTTGGATGTAAACACCCTCAAATTAAAGCTGACAGTCTGCAGTCTTTCATTCCTAATCCAGGGTGGTGGTTTATAGAGCCAAATATGTAAGAATGGTTAGAATGGTAATGACTCAATACTTATGGACCTCACTGTATTAAAGTAGATTGATAACAGACATAAAAGAGAAAAGGAAAGACTACAAACTAAATTTGTTAACTGATTTATAGGCAGATGTGTGTGTGCGTTTTTTTACATTTGGAACAGAAGGTGAATGGTAGATTGATAATAGAAGTAAGATAGAAATGTATGACAACAAATTGAACAGATTGCTAGCATACATACAAAAAATATGGATAGATGAAAGAAAAAATTCGGTCTGAGAAGAAAAAAAGGGTATAATAAAATAGAAATAAATAATACAATTGATAAATATATACAGTTATATAGACAGGGGTGTACATAAGCAGTACGCTGGTATGCAAAATCATCTAAAACCTAGCTTTGTGTTTCTTTTCCTTGCTAAGCGCATCTGCGGACCACAGGAGGAGAGGGGAGAGATGCAGGAGCTCCCCCCTCCTCCCCCTCCTCTCTGATAAGAAGGAAGCCATGTGTGTATTGTGCTCTGATGGCAAGTGCTCTCTAGTGACACCCCGTGGCTAAAACTGATATTACAGATTGAGTTGAGATTACAGCTATATTGTTAAATGTATACAATTTATGTCACTTGAATAACCACAGGGAAGCTTTAATAACTATACAAGGTTGTGGTTAGGTGTGTCAAATTGGGAATGTAAATGACTAATTAAAAAAAAAGATCGGACTTATAAGGGTGTTGGAGATCTGGGGGACGAAAATCAGAGTAGGCACATGTAGGGTAACAGAGAAAAGTGGCACTACTGAGGTATGATATTGAGATCTGAGGGTTCAAAGGGTGTTGTACTGTGAGAGTTACATTTGACCCAAAGGACCTGTGGATGGAGACAGGATAGGAGGATCAATCAGGAACAGGAAGGTCCATCTGCAGCAGAATCTACCATGCAGGGCACTGACACAGAGGACAGTGAGGAAGACCACATACATGTGGGGTGAGTACCAAACACCATCTTCTGGTACTCATCTGAGTAGCTCACTAAAAAAGTTATGTGGACCCCTGTATATAGACATAGTTAAAATGCATGATGTATAAAATATATAAAAGAAAGAGATATCCATTAATTAGGATATAGTAATCTTAGATTTATAGATTATATAAAAAAATAAGAGAGATACACTATTATTTGTATACCCTCCTTCAACGATAGGGAGATAACAGCTTTTGTCGTCTCAAGCTAGCGGCACCCCTAAACTGACACATACATAAAGCTCTAAAGGCTTAGAGTCCAGACATTGTGGTGTCTGGTTAGCTCTCCCTTCTATCCTTCCCTAACTGGGGCTTTAATTAAGCAACAAGATGAGATATATAAAAAGTCTTTAATTTCTATAAGGACTTGACAACATGGAAGTCAATCATGGAGCTCCCCATACATGGAGTTTCATGATGTAAAAAATATATGAAGAAAGAAACATAAATATCAAAACATATACACTGTGTCATAAACAATAATACATAGAAACAGCAGTCTGGGTGACACTCAAATATTCTAGTGAACCTTTAAAACATTTGCTCCAACACATTTTGCCTTAATTGGCTTCCTGAGGGAGTCTTATACATTCATCTAGAGACTGAAACATAATCAGATAAAATACATTATATTATATATACATTACAATGTTGTACATAATCGGTATCAAGTTCTTGAAATCATATATCGTTTTCTGATCTATATACATTATCCAATATCAAAAATAGGGTTCTTGTTTCACATGATAAGGCACATTGGGTATATCCATAACAGTTCCAGCATCACTGTGAAGTGGTACAGCTATCAGGATATACATATAATCTTTGTGATCAAACTACATAATAGGAATTATCTATAAATACATAATAATCGTTAAACTTGTTGAGTCTAGAAAAACTGGTAACAATGTAATAATAAATATAATAACAATTTGGTGATTTTGGGTTGAGAGTCATGGCAGAACCCATGGTGTTGGGCTACCTAGCTGAACAACCGAGGTGGCTCTGGTCTCCTCTGTCTGCTGGTGTTGGCTGTATCAGCTAAATACCCCGCCGGTTAGCAAGCAGTGGTGGGCAGAAGCGACACGGGGACAGTCCAAGGAACAGCCGACCGTGTAACCACAAAAGGGACAATCTGCAGATGAGCCCACAGGCTCGAGTGAGATATACACCCCTACAGGGGATTTGTAGTACTGGACCCTCCTCAAGTCCCAAACTGGGTAGTCCTCAAGCACGTACTGTAAAACAAAGACAAAAACGGTAATTCACAGCCCAAGCACTCAAGTCCCTAACTAGACATCACGATGTCTGGACTCTAACCCTTTAGAGCTTTATGGATACACTATTATTATAAAGATTATAATTTTTCTACATTTACCGCATTTTTCGGACAAAAATTGGAGGGGAAAAGTGCCTGTCTCTTATGGTCCGAATATGTGACCACCCATGGCCATTTGGCCACCGGTGATCGCAACTTGGCTCCCATCTGCCGGGAGAGCTGTGACGAGCTGAACTGTATTGGGTATATTTGCAGAGACCTGCAGATATAGCCAATGCAGAGTGTGTGTGGGGAGAGCTGCACACGCTGGCAGCTTCCTCACACACGCAGCAGAGAGGAGATCGGTGTGCTGATTCCCCCATGGAGGGGGCCCCCCTTTCCCTTCCCTCTGTGTGCTCTGTGTGAGGAGTAAGAGAAGCTGAAGTGTGCACTCTGGTGACATTTTTTTTGTGGCTGAAAGGGATACTGCATGAGATTTTTTTTTATATTCACTTTAACACATGTAATATTTTTTTCTGATTTCCTGCTCTAAAAACTGGGTGCGTCTTATGGTCAGGTGCGTCTTATAGTCCAAAAAATACAGTAGATTTTATCCGTTTTTTGTTCTCTTGGTGTCTTGGCACTCAAAGCAATAGCGAGTAATAATGTGTCTGTACACACAGGGTCCCACATTACTATTGCTGCAATGCTGGCTGTAACCAGCAATGATATGTAAATGTGTAAAAAAAATGTACAATGTTTGCATGCATTTTTAAATACAAATTATTAGGGTGATTAATGCCAAAACAGGCAAACCGCAGGTGTCATGGATGGGTCACAGTGATGCACCCGTAATGCCCAGTGTAGACAAAGCCTCACCATCTTGCAACCTATAAGGGGAGGTGAGGTGCAGGAGAGTGCTTGACAGTGCTTTACATCTATGGCATGCAAGTGGTTCCCAGCTATATGGGGTGGTTAAGGAGACTGGATGATTTTTTTCCATTTTGTAACAAAGGTTTATGTGATATCTTTTACAATAGGGACGTTGTTAACTGGCTATAGGGGGTGGTCTAAAAGGAAGCATCATCTCATGTACTTTTTTTGTATTGTTAAGCTAGCCACACATGGTTCAATTTTGGTTCAATCGATGCTCGATTAGATCGAGGAAATCAATCGTCTAATCGAAAATCTATCTTAATCGCATCAACATACACCCCACATTGAGTTTGCGATTGTGGTGAGATTTCGATTCCAAAACATTACTAAAATCGTCGATTTTGGTATTGAAACGTTTGAATTCCAGATTGAAGTGGTCTATGTTATGTATATCCAATCTAATCGATCCAGGAGAAACACCACAAACATCGACGATTATATATTATATTAACAATTTTGGCACAATCGCCGATGATTTTCCAACATGTCCGATCAAAATTCGATTCGATTTTCTGCCTTCATCGAACAATTATCGCCGATCGTACCATGTGGGCATTTCTCGATTTTCGTTCAATCGATGAAAAAATTCATCAAATCGAGCATCGATTGAACCAAAATCGAACCGTGTGTGGCTAGCTTTACTGTGCAGCCACTGAGATCTTGTGATGGAGGGTCTTGTCAAGGTGTGTGCTGCTGTGTTTCAATTTGCTGACAGAACAGTGCAGTAGAGGTGTGGGGAGGGCCCTGGTGATGATAAAATAGGGGCTCAGGTTACCATTGTCTCATTAAACAATGGCAATTTGAAGCAGTCCAGGAGCACTTGTAAAGAAACAAAATTGTAAAGAGACCACCATGCACCATCAAATTCTAAAAAACAATTTGTGAACCATTCAAATACAGAATATTTTCCAATGTTGGTCACCTGTCCCCCTGAAAATTATGAGACATTTCCAATGAATTTTTGTTTCTAATCTTTGATTTATTGATTTCATATTCAAATTTTCTGGGTTTTGGGGTAAGTTGTAAGACATAATCATCACCATTGTAACAAATACAGCCTTGAAATATCTCGCTTTGCATGTTACCAGTTTATTCCATATATTTTTTCACATTTTAAGTTTAATTAGTGAAATACAGGATCTTTTTGATGATATTCAAATTTTTGGCAAATAATCTGTCCACACTCTGCAGGCGGGTGATTCATTCATGGTAAGATCATCTGTCTGCAGATCTCTATATGTTAGTGCCAGTTTCTGCCAGCTCACATACAGAGCCAGCTGGTGGACAGATCTTTCCCTGTGCAGAGACTGTCTGTGAGCTGGCAGAAGGACAATGCTTCCGTGGACGGATCACCCTCCTGCAGAACCAGTATATGTGAGTTGCTGCTTCATCCAGCTCACATACAGTCTGCACAGGGAAAAATCCTCCCACCCACAGATCATCCCTGGTTCTGTGTGTTAGCAGACAGAAGCTGCTGCTCACATACAGAGTTCTGCGAAACCAGGAGGTGAAGAAGCCTCTGTAAGCTTTCCCCCCTCTTTTAACTGCTGCTCTTGTTTGTGGCAGTTCCCGGTATTTTTATGGATTGAGATGCTCCACTGAATAGAGTGCGTCCAATACAGTGGCGTGCCTTATGGACCATAAAATAGGGTACTTTTCTTCTGTGATATATATATATATATATATATATATCAGTGGAAAATCTATATTGAGCAAATGGCTGCATTATTCCATCGCAAAAGCCACTTAGTGATCAAGCCCCATAGTGATCAATATACAGTTCCGGCATCTAAACTAACCATATACTATTATGAGTACATTTAATACAACTGAATGTAGTCTATTGTAACCCTTTAGCCTCCCCTAACCTTTCTCTAACCTTTATTTAGTGATAAAACGTTTATGTACAATCTAAATGGAATCTTCTTTTGTAATCCAATAGACGGCTTATATTCTATTTTATGTAATCCATTTTGAAAAGCTGGTCTTTTTTTCTACAATCCAATAAGAAGCTTGTTATTTGTCATTCTTATTATCTTCTTTTATCCTTCTTCCTTACTGTATGATTAAAGACATTTCTAATCGTGTCTGGGAAGGCAAGCGGTTGCATGATGGTTTAAAAGCCCCTTTGTCCAATCAAGGAACCTTCTGAACTGGGTCTTTTAATGTTCCTCTTCTATGGATCTCTGCTTAGCCTCAGCAAAAATTAATTTACCTGAGTATGTCTTTGTGTTATTAGGTCTGTTTGTTGTTAATTCTATTAAGATGGTTTTAGCACAGTACTGGGAATCATTCATTTTTATTATAGTGAAGCTACAGCTTTATCAAAGCATATCTAAATATGAAACTTTATATATATATATATATATATATATATATATATATATATATGTATTTTTTATTTGGAGTGTGAAAGAGCAACCTTTTTCTATTACTGTCCTCATTCTAAGCTGATTTTGTGAGGTTAAAAATGATTGGAACTCCAAAGCTTAAATGCACGAATAGAAAAGATAGGATTCAATGGGGATGTTTTGTTCTGTTTTTTTCCCCTCATTTCCAATAAAAATGCAACCTTTCTACATGATTGACTAATTGGACGGTCTGCACCTTCCAACATGCCCAGAACTGGCTAGGGAAAGGGTTCTAGGATCGCTGTTCACAAAATCTTGGGTTTTTAAATGTGACATAGGGGCTGGACCAAGAGCCTGCATTAGAAAAAAAAAATATGTAAAAATAAATAATAATTAGAAGCTTTTGATAGAGAAACTTAAACGTTCTATTGCAGGCAAACTATGGCCTCTAGGAAACAATCCAAACAATTATCCCCTAGGTGTTAGCTTCACTTATTGCAGGGCATGAGGGTAGCCAGAGCGTCTTGAAATCATTGTGACAGAGGGACAAATTAAAATACTAAAGGGGCGGTTTTGGCCCCTGGCCTTAGTTTGCCCACATCTGTACTAGACTGTGTTTAGTGTGATTACATGCAGTTTTTCGGTGCCCTGCCCTTCTGGCATGATCTATTTAAGACTGGGTCATATCATACGTATGCACAACAAAACATTTTATTAATGACTATAGCTCTACATTAAAGCTTAATTCCAGACAAAAACATTCTTGCTTTTCTTCAAAAGCAAAATATAGATCTTTCACCCAAGAATTTAGACCATGGTTAAACTTTTTTTTCTTAAAGGTCCCCATACACCTTACAATCTTTCCATACAATTTCTGTACAATCAAATTCTACCAAAACCATGTAATATGAGGACCTTTCTAATCCTTCCAATCACTATGTATTCTATCAGGGAGGCCACTATACTACACAGTTGTTGGTAGTTCTAATGGAGATGTTATGGATTGATCTTTAGGTGTATGGGGAGCTTTAGACATTTGACTCCAGTTGGGAGTTCCTGCTCTTTTCCCTGACCTCACAATGTGGGGGTTGGGACATCGGAGTGGGCCAAGCCTTGGCTTCGCTGTTCCGTGTCTCTCTTTCTGGAGATATCACAAACATAAGAAATATTATTGCATATGAATTCTTCATGTTTAGATTTCTTGTTTTTTTGAGGATTGCAATATGTACCTGCGTACAGAGGTTCCATCCAAGACATGATTGAAATGTGATCCTGGAAAACATGATAATTTGCACAAGGAAAGGATATTAATGTAATATTTATAATATATCTTTGTAGATTTGTGTAAGTTGATCCACTTGACAAAGCTTTTAACAAAACGCGTCATGGATAATGACTATCTACGTTACACAAATTGATCATCTTCAGAAAAAACTGTTATGTACATCCTTATGTTATGTTTTTAATAAGAATTTTGTGTACTGTTTCTTGGGATTTTAAATGAAACTATAATTATAAAGCATGGTTAAATCAGTTTTGTAGAGTGGGAAAATATTTGAAAAAAATTAAAAGGTGCTGACCATTAATGGCACTAATTTCTTGTCCTAGTAGTATATGGTTCTTGTCCTAGTAGTATATGAATGAAATATTATCTTTAACATTCCATGCCGAGCAACAGACAGAAAAACTTCTTTATAAATGTATTTTGAAATAGAACTAAAGTGCTCAGAACCTTGACATGGTCAGTGGCTACCCTAAGTTAACATTATATGGAAAGAGTTGGGGTAGGAATCAGGATAGTAGTGTTGTAGGATCATGAGTGCAGCTTCTGTTATAGAGGTCCTGTTACTGATGTAGGGAGACCTCTCAATGCCACTACAAGTAAGCTGGCGTTATCGCATCATTCCTGTTGATCAGTGACTCAAGCTGCTAATGAAGAGGACGTGCTATGGTATCAGGCAGGTAAATCCAGCACTGAATGTACCAATAATCATAATTTCAGCATTGTGCATCTGTTAGTCACCAAAGCTACTGGTGAAGTAGACACTTAACCCGTGTTAAGCAGTGACTCATCATTCCATTATAGCTTCCATTATCAAGCAGGTATCAAGCAGGAAAGGCAGTGGGTGAAGCTGATGGAAAATGCACTCGTCATTATACCCTTACAGAGGTGCATCAGTCACTAAAATTGCCAATAAACATGACCCAAGGATTTCCTGAGAACCTGTACTCCCCATTCCCCCCATCTTATTCTAAATTACGTCAGGAGAGGGTAAGTAGGCGGGGTTGGGGGAGGGAAGGGGCTGCCGCCAGGATACGTTACTTATGCCGGCCAGACAGGAAGTACTTCCTCTTTGGCCGGCGGACGTCAGTCCAGGAGACATCGCTGGAACGGGTGAGTGGGTTTGTTATTTTCGTTTTTCCCACTGCTCCGCTGCTCCCACCAGCTATGTCAGCGCCGCTGGATTGCTGTCCATCAAACTCACAGCGGCAGGCGCCGAAAACGGGGATGACTGGGTGCGCCCCAGCTGCTCCCTGTCACCCCTCCACCTTCCAGTAGCGTGCGGCCTACCATGGGCTCCAGCGCCGCGCACCGCGGAGCGCCTTAGCCCCTCCCCCGGACCGGGCCGCGCCCAGACGGGGTTAGCCGCAGTCCCCTCTCCACCCGCAGGTCCCCCGGGATGCTGCAGAAACCCTCTCCCCCTCGCGCGCGTGCTCACACTCAGGGCTTCCTCGATGGCGCCTCGTTCGCACGCCGCGCCGTAGCCCCGCCCCCCCGCATGTCACCCCCGCAGCATGCCGAGCTAGCAGCGCAGGGAGTCCTAGGCCCCCTGCGGCCTTTTCACGATCTGGACCGCCGAGCACCCTCGGGGGTAGGCAGGGCTTCGTTGCGCTGGAGCCGGCACTGGAGCCGTTGATCGCGCGGCCCCGCCCACCGGCATGCACCAGCAGCAGGCCGCGCTAGCAGGCGTGGGGAGGCTCGCCCCACACGCGGCTTTAATTCCATGAGGGACGCCGAGGCCTTCTGGGGGCTATCTCAGGGCTCATCGCCGTAGCATGACATGACTGCGATCGAGCGCGATGTGCATCTGATAGGTATGAAAGGGCAGGAACACCGAATGAGGAGGACGATGCTCGCGGCGGTTTCGCCTTATCCTATAACCTCTTGAATTGGTTGCACGCCTTTTTTATTTTTGCAAAGAATCGTAATGTGAAAAATCCCGGGGGAGGGGGGCCCATGTTTTTGTTACGCGGAGGTGATTTTGGAGGCTCAAGGCCACAAAACGGCGGGACTGGCTTGGCTTCTATTTATGACGAGCAGTTCCGTCAGCGCCTGTCAGTCCGCCAAGGGGCGGGATGGGAGGCATAAAGGACATAACTTGTGGGCTGAGTCTGATGACGGCCCCGAATGTTATGGCTATGGAACTGCGGGCCCTACTCTTGAAGGGGCACGGGAATCGGAGTTCCCCCTTTCCCGGGGGGGGCCTGGGGGCGGGCGGTGGCGCCCCCCTGTCCCATTCTAAGAAGGGCATCTGCTTGGCGTTGTAACGATGGCAACCTCAAGTGGGGTGCCACGCGCAAATTCCGGCATGATGCTCGGGTGTGGGTAGCAACCATCCCCTCAGCCGCTGTTTTAAGAAAGGTAAGTCCTGGGGGCCGAGCGGGGTCCAGCCGGGGTGGGGTAAGGGAAACCCGTTGAGCAACCGAGCGGAGGGTTCCCTGGTTAAGTAATATCGCGGACAGGGTGGCGGCGGAATTGTCTTTTTATGGATTCCGGGACGGGTTTTGTCATACCCCATGGGGGGGGCTGGGGGCAAGGTTGCATGTGTTCAATTTGCCTTCGGCCAGGGAGATGCCGGGGTTGGTGGGGGAAAATTGGACAAGGAAATTGAGCTGGGGCGCATGGTGGGCCCCTTTGATTCCCCGCCCTCCCCTGAACCTTATTGTGTCCCTCTCCCCCCTCGGGCTGGTTCCCAAGACGGGAACCGGGGAAGTTTCGCTGATTCACCATCTGTCTTTCGGTCACATGGAGCTTCGTTCAACTATGGTAATATGGATGTTCAACTGGTTGCGTCTCCTATACGTCGTTTGATGCGTGCCGCGGAATGGTTCGGCGCGCGGGCCGGGGCTCCCTGCTGTCACAAGGGGGGGTGGATGTGGATCAGCGTTTCGTTTACTCTGCCATGGCCACCCGAGAGCCGCGGGCTCCTGGGATGTCAATTTTTGGGTCAATGGTATGTGGACCGTTGCCTCCCCATGGGCTGCTCCATCTCCTGTGCGTACTTTGAAAAGTTTAGTTCGTTCTTGGAGTGGGTGGTGGCGGGGACATCTGGAGTGGACTCCATTGTCCCATTATCTTGATGACTTCCTTTGGTCGTGGGGCGGCGGGTCTGGGGATTGTCACGCTTTTCTGGAGACGGTGGTTTCGGTCTTTTGGGGTTTTGGCGTTCCCTGGCTCCGGATAAACGAGGGCCCCACCACCGTTTGAAATTTTTGGGCATTGTTATCGACACTGACCGCATGGAGTGCCGGTTGCCCATTGACAAGTTGTCTGATCGCCGTTTTGTTTGCTGTCACATATTTTGGCAAGCGAAGGTCATGTTGCGGGAAGTCTCAGTCTTTGTTTGGGCAAGCTGACTTCGCTTGCCGTTTCTGCCCATGGGCGGATTTTTGCAGGCGGTTGCCAGTTACCATGGAGTGCGCCTCCGCACCATTTCGTCCGTATTAACCGCTGGCTGCCCCCCGGGAGGACTTCCGGTCTGGTTATCGTGTTCCTTCAGCGGTACAAACGGAAAGTGTCCCTGTGTGCTCGCTGAGGCCTTTCTCCCCCCAACGGCTGGAAATTCAGCTTTTACTGATGCGGCAGGGTCTGTGGGGCTTTGGCGCCTATTTCCAATGGGGCCTGGGGTGCCAGGGGAAATGGCCGGCGGCCTGGCAGGCCGGTGGCTTACCAAAAACTTGGGGGGCTTTCCTCGAGTTTTTCCCCCTGGGTGGTGTCCGTGCGGCTGGGGGGCGCAGATTGGCGAACCGATGGGTGCGTTTTCACTCCGACAACACGCTGTGGTGTCCGGCTGTTAATACCTTGACGGCCCAATCCCTCCGTGGTGGATCTGGTGAGGCCTTTGTTTTGCTGCCTTCCATTTAATAGTAATTTCGGGCGGTTCATGTGCCCTTTGTGGTTAAATGATTAGCTGACGTCCTCTCTCGGCTTTCAGATGGCATAATTTCGTCTTCTGGCCCGGGGCGCGGCCAGGAGCCAGTTTCTGTGCCGGACGCCCTGTGGGCAGCTTGGTCCGGCCGATTGGCGGATTTGGTTGAAGGGAGCTTTGGCTCTTCAACCGGAGGCGTTACTGCACATCTGGGATAACGGTCTCGTTTGAGTCGTCAGTGGGTGAGGTGTCATCTGCGGGCGGCCTGCGGGATCTTCTGTGCTGTATCTGTGCCACCTATTGGATGGAGGGGTGTCCCAGTGCCATGGTGGGACGGACAATGTCCGCCGTGGCGTACCTCTTTAAGCTGCGCGGATGGGCAGGATTACATACCGAAGGACTTTTTTTGTGGTGGGGCAGGTTTGTCAAGGGTTATAGCTGGTAGGTGGTCTGTGGATTCTAAGGCGCCCGGTGACTTTTTCTATGAAGGACAGCGTTGGTGTCAGCGATGACTATGACGGCGGTTATTTGGTTTGGCCTTTTCATTGGCCTTTTTTGGGGCGTTTCGGATCGGTGAACCTGGTCAGCCCGGGTAAAGCGAGGGCGGGGGGTCTGTTATTTCACCATGTGGGTTTGCGGGATGGGGTGTTAACGATATGGTTTTATTTTTCGCAAAACTGATCCCCTGGGCAAGGGTTCTGGTACATTGTTAAGTTTTACTGGCTGTTTATTTTGCCTGTATTAATGTTTTGAGTCATTTATGGAGAGGAGACCAGTGGTGGGCGGGCCGCTGCTATGCCATGCGGATGTGGTCCTTTCCTGTCCCGGTACCAGTTTTTCGTCTGTATTTCCGGCTGGTGGCGCTGGGGAATGTTTGGGCCGCCGCACGGCGGTTTTGGCACGCCTCATTTCGCATAGGGGGCCGCCACCGAAGCGCCCGCTGTGCGGGTTTGGAACTCGGGCGGTTATCAACGGATTGGGCAGTGGGAATCCAACGTTTTCGTGCATACGTGCGTCCACATCTGGTCTCCTCGGTTTCGTTAGTTGTCAGTGCAAGTAAGGTTCATGCGAATTCCCGTTTTTCCTCAGAGCCACTATTAATAGCTGGATTATTCGGACACTCTTACGGTTCTGGCGGAGCGGAGAGCTTTGGTTCTCCGCGTGGTCAAGTTGGCTCGTGGACCTGGGCAGCGAGGTGGATGTGCATTGTTTGGTCCCTGGTTTGCGTGGCGCCAATTATTCCAGAAAGGTGTTCTCGGACCATGGTAGCGGTTCAGATCTCTCCCTGCACGTTTCTGATAGTTCATGCGGGGGCGGAACGTCGTTGGGACGATGCCCCGCCAGTTGGTCTGATGCTTATCCGGGCCGAATTCATGGCCTTTTTCATGGAGAAATTGGTGACCTTTTGCCCCCAGTTTATTTTGCGTGTGGGTGCCGGAGGTCCATCCCTAGGTTCGGCGCTGGCGTTCAGCTTTGGAACAGGCCCCACTATGTTTGCCGCAGCGGCTGCTTAAGGTTAATGAGGCCCAGTGGAGAGTTTTAATCGCGCAGGGCGTGCGGGGGATCGCTGTGAGGCACAAGTTATTGGAGTGACCCGAGAGGGGCATTTGCGCGGGCGGAATGGGGTCCATTTGTCAGATTTGGGATTGTGGGGTGTTTTCTACAGCGTTTGGTGGAAGCCTCGAGGCGGCATTTCCTGCTTTTGGTGGGGGGGGGGGGGGTCCGGTAGCTGACGAGTTCATCGCATCCGGTCCCTTTGGCGGAAGCTCTGGCTCGGCAGTGCCCAGAGTGTGAAGAATCGATGGTTGGCGTGTCAGTATTGAAGGGGCAGCCACCTAGATGATAGTAAGTTGGGCGCGGATGCTTAGGCCCCCATTGTGTTGTCACTCCTTGAGGCTGCATAGTGTTGGAGGTACCCACAGAGTCGTAACTGAAGGGTTTGGTGGGCAGTGGGTACGGTCGTTGAAGGAGAGGTTAATGTCGGGGAGGCACTTGTCGATGCATCTCCAGTAGTCTATTTCAGTAAATGTTATTGTAACAGTTTATTTATGGGTTATTGATGGTTATTTCATGTGTTCATTAATGTAGTTAATGGAAAATGGCTGTGGCCAAAAAGTTTGTTAATATTTTCCACTAATCTTCTTATTAAACTTTTAAATTTGAAACTTGCCTCTGTCGTTATTTTTAGAAGTAAGATGGGGGGAATGGTGAGTAACAAGGTCTCAT
>CM070032.1:76292273-76321466 GCA_036250615.1 Ptychadena robeensis | reverse complement strand
AGTCCTCCTGGGTCAAGGCGCCCTCCTCTTAGCCTGGCGTCCCTGCTCCAGGCGCTCCAGAACTATTAGAATATTGTGCATTTCTATCAGTTATGAAGCTACTAGAAAAGAAAACTTTCCTTTATGGCAATACAAATGCAGCAATGGCTTAGGCCTGTAATAGCGAACCTATGGCACGCATGCCCAAGTGGGCACACAGAGCCCCCTCTGTTGGCACACATAGACAGACTGTGTATTGGCATGTATGCAGTCTCTTATTGGCAATGATTGGAGGAGAGGGGAAGTGATTTTTTCAGCTCAGGTAACATCGTATTCCGGAGCCAGATGTAAACAAGCAGACAGCAGCACCATCTTGTGGTAATTTTTTTTAGGTTTGAGACTACTTTTGTTTCGTTTAATTGTCTGGTTGACTTTTGTTACAGAGAAAAGTTGTTTATTGATGGACACTTGTGTTCCTTAACTGTGATGTGTTCCTTAATTGTGATGACTTGTGATTTAAGATAAAAGTGGGCTACGTGTTTCCGTTTGGGCACTTGGCCTTAAAAAAGGTTGCTATAACTGGCTTAGGCTATGGATAATGAGGATCTGTCTTAAATGTTTTGCTTTGAATCACTGAACTAATATTAAGTGGTGTAACCGCTGTTTCTGAAAACTGCTCTGCATCTGTGTTGCATGGATTTCACTAATTTCGCTCACCTATAAGCAGAAATTCCTGATAAGGATGACCGGAAAAATTTTCTGCATTTCTTGGTAACGCCTCAGAAATATAATTTTGCATATCCCCTAACAATTGGATCTATTGGATTAAGGTCCAGAGATTGGGCTAGCCATCTCATAATGCCCAAGTTGCTGGAAGATGTTGCTTAAAAATGGTGAGTTTGGAGGTTTGGTTGCTACTTTAAGAACTTCCTCTTCAGCATAGCACAACATGACTTTTTAAGTATATTGACGTAATATAATCCATGATTTTTGTTATACAATAAATATATCCTGCATCGTATGAGATACATGCCTATATCATGATGCTTGTACCACCATGTCTCACTGTCTTTCCAGTGTACTTCAGCTTGAACACAGTGTTTGGGGGTGTTTGATAAACTGTCTGTAGTGTGCAGACCTTAAAAGAACAGTTGCCAGTAAATGTATTCTATAGTAAACTGGAACCTCTTCAGCTCTATAGCCTTTTTTAAAACAATTGGACCTTGGGGGGAGCTTCTTGTTGATAGCTTGACTTCACATGTCTGTGCTATTTTCGCTATTCTTCTATCCATTCAATAGTTTTAAATTTTTTCTACATCTCTCAGGATTGGTTGCCATTAAAAAGTATTTGACAACATTTTAGCTGAGTAGCCAATCAGTTTCTGCAATTCTATATATATATATATATATATATATATATATATATATATATATATATATATATATATATATCCCCTTCTCTAATCAACTTTTTAATCATTATGTTCCTCTTATTGGAAGACCAATAGTCTTTAAATCCCTGCTATGATTTTTAGAGAGAAATTCACCATAACCAGCATGTACCAAGTTTGCTGCCTTCCTTTCTGAAATCAAGGCCACAATTGACACATTTATTCACAGAATAATTGGCCTCACTAGTTGAATTTTAATAACTTCTACCTTCAACATTTTTCCTGCAGAGTTCAAAATGTCCCACACTGTAATTCTCTGCTGATACCCTGCTGTTCCCATGACAAAGTCCCAGCACTGAAAGAGGCTATAGGCTGTACAAGTCAGTTTATCTGCGCTGGGTCCCGCACTTACTATGCATGTCAGTATTCTGGGAATCCATGTGTGCAAATTTTACCTTACCGTCATCAATACACTGACTTGTATAGTACTTAATGAGCCCCCCCCCCTCTGCTGACCCCACAGCTTACATTTTGTTGATGAGGCCCCCTATCTTAATGAGGGGTCTTGGCAGGTTCAATTTCTAAACATAGTCTGTTATGACCTTGAGCGGGGAAACACACTTGTTGGTTGGCTTCACTTACCAGGCCTGCCAGACCCTATGCCTAAAAGGGGTGGTATGACATAGGGGGGACTCTATGTCAATTTGTTTTGCCATAACAATTAATATATCACATTATTGGTGTCACTAAATAGGACCTATAACTTTTCCATAGATAAACTATAAATGGGGCCTCTTTTTTCTCTAGTTATGATGCTTACGGTATGTGTTCTATAAAATAGTAAGCATTTCTGCAAATGTATGTATACTAAGAATAGACTCTATTGTTGGTCATAATATTAATTGTTGGTTATACCCCTGTATTATGATTTATGACAAAGTCAGACCCATTTCATGACCTAGTTTTTCTTCTTTATAACACAATAAACTAACATTTGCAATATTAGTGAGTACATTTTGTGGATCATCCTTGTATTTATATACAATAATCTACTTTCAGCACTCGCAGAGGTAAATCCTTTGGGAAACCATGTCCTGAAGGATTTCCTCTAAGTGTAAAGATTCTATGCAGAGATTGTCATTAAGTGAAAATGCATAGTAAATGAGATTCAGCTGATGCCATATGTGATTGCTCTTCCGATCTGAATCTCTTGAAAAGCTGTTTATATCAGATGGAGAAGATTGTTACTCCACGAGAAAGCACCAGTGTATTAAACCTCAAATTATAATTTCAGAAAAAGGTCAAGGTAATCTTTTTGGAAAACTCAAGATACATTACATGTGCATACAGGGGATTTGCGAAAAACTAGAATATCTTTCAAAAGGTTCTGTATTTCACTTGATCAACTTTAACAGGTGAAACTATGAAATATACTGATTGCATGCAAAGTGATATATTTTAAGCCTTTATTTATACTATTTTTGATAATAGCTTACATATTCTGAAAACCCCAAAATCAAAATCTCAGAATTTTTTTTGATTATTACATGAAATCAATAAAACAAAGATTTTTATTTGAAAATAGTTTGACCTTTGAAAAATATTATCCTGCATATATACTCAGTACTTGGTTTGGGTGCCATTTGCACCAATGACTGTCTAAATGCAGCGTGGCATGGATGCTATCAGCCTGTGGCACTGCTGAAGTGTTATGGAAGACCAGGATGCTTTAAAAGCGCCCTTCAACTCTTCTGCATTGTTTCATCTCATGTCTCTCATCTTTCTCTTGGCAATGCCCCAGAGATTCTCTATGGGGTTAAGATCAGGTAATCAGGTATCTCCTAGTAGATGGCTGCATTGACTGTGAACTTAATGAAGCACAGTGGACCAACACCAACAGATGACATAACTTCCCAAATTAACTGTGGAAACTTCACACTGGAATTCAAGCTTCAAGGATTGTGTGCCTCTCCATTCTTCCTCTAGACTCTGGCTCCTTGGTTTCCAAATGTGATGCAAAATTTGCTCTCATCAGTAAAGAGGACTTTGGACCACTGAGAAACAGTTCTTTTTTGTTTAGCCCAGGTAAGATGGTTGTGATGTTGTTTGTTGTTCAGGAGTGACTTAACAAGAGGCCTCAGTCCACTCCTTGTGAATGTCCACAACACTTGTGAACATCCTTTTCCTGACAATCCTCTCCAGGTTGCAGTCATCCCTGCTGCTTGTACACCTTTTTCTTTTAACACTTTTTCCTTCCACATAACTTTCTATTAATGTGCTTTGATACAGCACTATGGGTACATCCAACTTATTTGGACTTATATGAAGGGTGTCAATGATTGTTTTCTGTCAGGTCAGCAGTCTTTTCCAATGATTGTGAATCCTACTGAACTAGACCGAGAGACCTTTTAAAGGCTCAGGAACCTTTTGCAGGTGTTTGAGTTAATTAGCCTATTAGTGTCTGACACTTTGAGCCTAGAATATTTTTCCAATATTAAAATTTTCATAGATTTTGGGGTTTTCATAAGCCATAATCATCAAAATGACAAATACATTCTTGAAATATCTCACTCACTCACTCACTCACTCACTCACTCACTCACTCACTCAATATTATAAAAAAAAAATTTTTTTTGAAAATCACTTGTATAACCTTTGGGGTTATCTATCCCACTATAATAGCGATAGCTATGCTGTAAAAGATTATAGTGAGCGCCAACAAAAAGGAGAGAGCACCATTATCAAGGGGATGATAAACTTCCCTTGGGGAATCGGTAAACCACCTTCTACATATCCCTAGACACAAATGAAGCATTTAAAACTTCTATTGAGGGCAAGTGCAAGGTATAAATTGAGGTGTTCACTTTCAAATGTATTTAAGTCACCAGTCTAGTTTGTCACTTTTATACAACTTATCTTGCATGCGTTTTCCTGTTTTTCAGAGGAAGAAATAGATAAAAGACAAAATAAGGTCAACTGTGAAAAATGATTCTAGATTTCTCACAATATAAAATTTATTTTTTCCTTTTTGCATTCCCACTGTCCAACAAATGAGCACAATGGCTGTTTATAGATATGAAAAAGCATATGACCTTCATTCTAGGTTGAATGGGCAAAGTCATTAATAACTATACACCTTGGGATACACTTTTGAACTCTGCAACCTCAATATTAAAAATACTATTTCAAAGCATCTTTCTATACTAAATCATTCAAAAAGGTAAGACCAAAAGATAAAATATAGATATATTACATTGTGTATGGGTGATTGGAAACTGAACATTTCTCATGTAAATTTTATCTTGAAAGCACATCAAGAACAGACCGTGAATGTGATTGTAATACAGAGCTTTAATATGCCACGCTATGCTTTTTCTCTCTGGCTCACATTGTATTTCCCTGTTTAAACAACAGATTGCGTTGTACAGTTTTTACTTCACACTACAATGCCTATGGCTGTTTAATGGATCAAAAAAGGCTTTCACCATGGGTCCACCAGGACATGGAGCCCATCTTCAGACCATAACAATGGAGCGTGAAAGTCAGAGTTCATAAATCTGTACAGCAGCTCCTGGGGTCTGTTTTAAAAGAAGAAAATCTTTAATTTTTTTATGAATTGAATAAAGAACCCTGTGTAGGTCATTCAAATATCTTGCAAAGATATCAAATAGATCAAAAATTACATATATAATGTCTTGACATAAAATTACTAGTATTGACATGATAGAACAATTCTTTTGAAGTGAAATATTGTTATATTTATAATAGAACAATAGTACAAGACTTGTTTAATGAAAATTGTACAGGAAAGTACAACTCAAGAAACATTAATTGTTTAACCAGTCGATCCTACCAATTCATCTTTCCTTCTGAGATTTCTTTAAGTGTATGTCTCCACTGCCAGCTCGTTTAGGGCCCCCCTGCACTATATGCATTCCTTGGCGAAGCCGTTCCATATTACCTGTCTTGGGTATGGCTGTTCTCCTGCAGATCTTCTGTAGATCCGCTGGCTGGAAGGTTAATGTGAGAACAGCCGGTGCCCGAGACAGGTAATGTGGATTGGCTCTGTCGGGTCCCCACCAAGGAATGCACTTAGTTCAAGGGTACCCAGCTGAGCTGATAATGCAGTGGAGACACAGACTGAGTGTTTTCAATACTATACTTTTATTTTTTCTTCTACTTAGAATGTTTTGCTGGAGTAAGGTTTTGTTAGTCTAGTTCATCTTATCTTTACTTTTTTCAATGCTGCTAACCAGGGTGGCTATATTTTTCTTCAATAGATACAGTGGGGTAAGTACAGTCACACTGAAATTTAATGTGTGTAAGTACCAAGTAAATAACTAAAAAAAACACAACCATGCAGACACCAACATCTAAGAATTTCTGCATTGCAATAAACACACACATTTACATATACATATATATATATACATATCAATATACAAACACTCACTTTATTAGGCACAACTGTCCAACTGCTCGTTGACGCAAATGACTGATCAGCCATTTACATAGTGGCAACTCAATGCATTTAGGCATGTTGACATGGTCAAGACAAATCGCTGCAGTTGAAACCAAGCTTCAGAATAGGGAAAAAAGGTGATTTAAGTCACTTTAAACGTGGCATGGTTGTTAGTGCCAGATGGGCTGGTCTGAGTATTTCAGAAACTGCTGATCCTCTGGGATTGTAATGCACAACCATCCCTAGGGTTTACAGAGAATGGTCCAAAAAAGGGAAAACACATTCGCACAGCACATCAAACCTTGAGGCAGATGGGCTACAGCAGCAGAAGACCACACCAGGTGCCACTCCTGTCAGCCAAGAACAGGAAACTGAGGCTCACTGAAATTGGACAATAGAGGATTGGAAAAATGTTGCCTGGTCTGATGAGTCTCGATTTCTGCTGCGACATTCGGATGGTAGGGTCAGAATTTGATGTCAACAACATGAAAGCATGGATCCATCCTGCCTTGTATCAATGGTTCAGGCTGGTGGTGTAATGGTGTGTGTGTGTGGGGGGGGGGGCAGAGGCGGGGCATTTTCTTGGCACACAGCCTACCTGAGTATTGTTGGACTAATCTGCAGCAACTGTCTCATGCTATTATGTCAAAATGGACCAATGTCTCTGAGGAATGTTTCAAGTACCTTGTTGAATCTATGCCACTAAGGATGAAGGCAGTTCTGAAGGCAAAAGGGTCCAACCCAGTACAAGCAAGGTGTGCCTAATAAAGTGGACAATGGCAGTATGTATTTATATACAGTGGCTTGCAACTTTTCCACATTTTGTCACATTACAGCCACAAACATGAATCAATGTTATTGGAATTCCGTGTGAAAGTACAATACAAAGTGGTGTACACGTGAGAAGTAAAACATTTTTTACAAATAAATAACTGCAAAGTGGTAATTATTCAGCCCCCTGAGTCAATACTTTGTAGAACCACCTTTTGCTGCAATTCCAGCTACCAGTCTTTTAGGGTATGTCTCTACCAGCTTTGCACATCTAGAGACTGAAATTCTTGCCCATTCTTCTTTGCAAAACAGCTCCAGCTCAGTCAGAATAGATGGACAGCGTTTGTGAACAGCAGTTTTCAGATCTTGCCACAGATTCTCAATTGGATTTAGATCTGGACTTTGACTAGACCATTCTAACACATGGATATGTTTTGTTTTAAACCATTCCATTGTTGCCCTGGCTTTATGTTTAGGGTTGTTGTCCTGCTGGAAGTTGAACCTCCGCCCCAGTCTCTCCAAGAGGTTTTCTTCCAAGATTGCCCTGTATTTGGCTCCATCCATCTTCCCATCAACTCTGACCAGCTTCCCTGTCCCTGCTGAAGAGAAACACCCCCAGAGCATGATGCTGCCACCACCATATTTCACAGTGGGGATGATGTGTTCAGAGTGATGTGCAGTGTTGGTTCTCCGCCACACATAGCGTTTTGCATTTTGGCCAAAAAGTTCCATTTTGGTCTCATCTGACCAGAGCACCTTCTTCTACATGTTTGCTGTGTCCCCTACATGGCTTGTGGCAAACTGCAAATGGGACTACTTATGCTTTTCTGTTAACAATGGCTTTCTTCTTGCCGCTCTTTCATAAAGGCAAACTTTTGCAGTGCAAGACTAATAGTTGTCCTATGGACAAATTCTCCCACCGTCCAGAGTCACCATGGGCCTCTTGACTGCATTTCTGATCAGCGCTCTCCTTGTTCGGCAGTGCTCCGTGGGATGTTCAAGGCTTTGGAAATCTTTTTGTAGCCTAAGCCTGCTTTACATTTCTCACTTACTTTATCCCTGACCTGTCTGGTGTGTTCTTTGGTATTCATGGTGTTGTTGCTCATAATATTCTAAGACAACCTCTGAGGCCGTCACAGAGCAGCTGTATTTGAACTGGCATTAGGTTACACACAGGTGCACTCTATTTAGTCATTAGCACTCATCAGGCAATATCTATGGGCAACTGACTGCACTCAAACCAAAGGGGGCTGAATAATTACGCACACACCCCACTCTGCAGTTCTTTATTTGTAAAAAATGTTCGGAATCATGTATGATTTTCCTTCCACTTCTCACGTGTACACCACTTTGTATTGGTCTTTCACATGGAATTTCAATAAAATTGATTCATGTTTGTGGCTGTAATGTGACAAACTGTGGAAAAGTTCAAGGGGGCCGAAACTTTTGCAAGCCACTGTATACATATATATATATATATATATATACATATAAAATGTATTCTTATTTGTATTCTTACCTGCTTCTGTCCTGTGTTGTAAAAGAAATGGATTTCATACAAACGTGAAATAATGTTTCTTGAGTTGTACTTTCCTGTACAATTTTCATTAAACAAGTCTTGTACTATTGTTCTATTATAAATATAACAATATTTCACTTCAAAAGAATTGTTCTATCATGTTTTTTGTACTTATGTTTTGCTTTTAGTTTATGATAAATATGCAAAAAAATTAGATGTTAACGATTTATCTATATTTACAGTGTTTGACTAAGTGAATGACTAAGTGAATGACTAAGTGAATGACTAAGATACGTTTTATGTTTAGTATATGATATTTGATTTCATTTGCAAGTGGTATTATTGTATTGTATAGGTGGAAGTGTTTAGAAACAAGAAATTCAGCCACCAAGTGGAGAACACGCACATATTGTATGCCCAGAAACCGGAGCCAGAGGCTAGGTAAGAGGGTATGGAATGGAAGTGACAGGGGGGTTAGGATTGGCCAGGATAGTGGGAATACTGGGAGGAAATGGTGGGGTAGAAGAAGTTTTTTAAGGGGGGTTGTCAGGAAGTAAAGGTCTCTTTTGAAATCGTCAGTCAATCGCTTGGAAGGTTCCATTACTGGAAGGGTAAAATTTTTCTCTTCTATTCTCTTTGCAGGATGGAGTCCTCTATATAGCTGCTCATTCAACAACTTCGAGCAAATTTTGCTATTCGAGGAGATAAGTGGGTGCGTTCCCAGCTCTACCCTGTTCAGCTCCCCCCCTCTGGCCATCCTGCATATCTTGGGAACAGACCCCCAGAGAGACTCAGCCCCTTCCCGCAGTCCGGGCAGAACCTCGACCGCCTGGCGCAATATTTAAGATCTTAATGACATGCTGGTTTTTAGCAAAGTCACCAGGTTCTGGTAATATAGTAATGTCTGGTTTCCTCCTCACCCAGTTTTAACTATGGTTATGTACTTTAAAAGTTGGATAAGGTACCCACTGAGTTAGTTAACAGAAGGGTTGTTTGCTATTACTGTTGGTAGTATTAATGTTTTGAAGTCAGAGGTACTGTCAGAGGTACCCATATCTATTTCATACTATTGGTACTGTTTGTTATACTCAAAGCTGTGGCGTATATATATATATATATATATATATATATATATATATATATATATATATACGTATATATTT
This sequence comes from Ptychadena robeensis, assembly GCA_036250615.1. Taxonomy (NCBI): domain Eukaryota; kingdom Metazoa; phylum Chordata; class Amphibia; order Anura; family Ptychadenidae; genus Ptychadena; species Ptychadena robeensis. The sequence goes on along the minus strand of CM070032.1, from coordinate 76,312,181 downwards.
AATAGATTAGATGTACGTTTATAGTACATGTCACGCTTACTCAGTTATCCTACATTCATGTGTATAATTAGCCTGTTAACTGCAGAGTACCAGTACCTCTGACATTAAATTCAGCCCAAAAACTTTGCAGGAAAAGCTTTATGGTTTGGGGTTTCTTGGCTGACTGCCAACACTTTCTTTACCAAACAAATGCCAAGTCATGGAGAGGGGCAAATCACACCACCAATGGGCTATGCAGCAGTGTAAGCATGTTCGGTGGAGTGATAAATTCACACTAGCTGTACTGCAATGCATTACTGTTAATGCATTGCGGTGCAATTCGTGGCTCCCATACACTTGTTTGGGAGAGCACTGTGGCACAAAATTGCATGCGGCAGGGCATTTGCTTTATTACAAGCAAGCCACACTATGCTGTGGTAGTCTGAGGAAGTTTTTTTCTGGGACACACATGTGTTTTTATCTGCCATATGTGAAAATATATTTAATATGTTTCAATGATTCCATAACTGTATTAAATTATCTTTTTTTTTGTATTTGCCTGAGGTTTCATTTAAAAAAAATGTACGCATTAATGTTTAGCCTGTGATGCCCTTATTCATTCTTTGGAAACAATATGTTATGCTTTATACTCCATTCACTTTCCCCTTAGGTCATGAAATGATGAGGCATATCTCTGCATTTAATATGGACATTTCATTTGGCTACTGATGAGATACCGCAAACCTATGGGCATTGAATATAGCTTTTATTGTGTTTAACTCCCCAAGCCAATTCCACTGAAGATTTACTTTTCCTTATATAATGCCCTTTGCTTAGTTATCAGCAATACAGCTTGAAAGTCTTGAGCTTCAGGCACAAGATGAGCTAAAACCTAATGAGCTTATTTAATCAATATAGTAAGTGCTTAAAGGGAAACTACATTTGTCTCAAGTGAATTGTATGTATTTTTTAACTTTAATATTTTTTTGAATAATATATATATATATTTAACCACTGTATGCACACAATATTAAAAAGATGTTTTATACAAGACAAAGACATTGCTTATGGGTTCACTTTGAGTGCATATCAGGACGAATGGTGTCTGCTTTGAGGTTTGAATTGTTTAAACTGAATTTTAAGGCACATTGAATGGCTTACGTTAAATGCAGCTTGAGCTTCTGAGTTCAACAATCAGGTTTTTTACTTCTCCATGGTTATACGTTTCCACCTGTAGGCTCAATGGAAGAATACAAATCTTAATATGCAATATTTTGTTTCTCAGTCTTACTTTTAGTAAAAAAATTAATTGTCTACTGATCACTATCCTCTACCTCTTAAGCTTAACCGTATTTAAAAGCTTTAAAAGCTTTAATATTCCTATTAATAATTTTTTTGCTGGTAAGGCAAGTGTCAGATCTCTCCATCTTCCAGGATATGAATGTGAGAAAAATGGGAAGTAAGAAAAATGCCTCCATATCAATGAATGGATGATAGGCAATGCTTGGAAAGGAAGCCCATTCAACCTTTCTTTCATAAATGGGTATGAGAGGTCAAAGTTTACGACTAGCTGACTTTGTGAGCTGATTGCAAACCCACTGAACATGAACAGCAAAATTGCTGGAGATGTAGAGAAGGGTTGTGGGAATATTGGGAAAAAAAGTTTTGCTCTAGCTTATGTAGTTTGACTTTGAACATAATTTATGCAAAAACTGTTTGTGTTAAGGTGGCCATACACAGGTCGATTTCCCCACATGATTCCTGGCATGTGCACGCCGATCGATTGGTGAGGAATCAAGTGCAGCCCACCTTGACCGATCGACCCCGCCCGATTGACATGGCCCCCGAATCGGATCTGCCAGAGAACCAACCTGTTGGTGTTTTCTGATCGATTGAGCACACATCAAGGGGCGTTGACATTTGTGAATCGATCGACTGGTAACAGAATCGTCCAGGAATCGGTGGCCTAAGGTGGTAGGCACAGACTTGTATGGTTGATCGATCAACGCCTGTGGCTTCACCGAATCGATCGGATGGTTGATCGATTGCTCGGGAATCGACACGTGTATGGCTAGCTTTAGAGCTATCCTTTTTTTGTAGTATACCCCCAACCCTTCTCTACATCTCGAGTTTGGTAATGATACCATGTTAAGGGGCTTTGCAATTAACCATTTCTAATGGCTATAGACTCCAGTAAGCAGTGGCTTAACTTTTATTTCCACTATTTACTATTTATACCCAGGAAATAGACAATGGTCTGTTCTTCCTAGTGCTTGAGCTGAAATTTCACAGGAAAATTTAAGGTCCTCATATGACCTTTTGTTGTAAAAAATCTCAATGTTACAATTTACACTCCAATACTGTTATGGCCTTTCACTTTGCTGTATCTACTCTTGTCAGCTCGGGCCTCATCCACTCCAGTAACATATTGAAATTTGGCTCATTACATGACATGCACATATAATTTTAAAATCGGGTTATTGTCCCTTAAATAATGGATGAGAGGGAAGTCTATCTTCAAATTTAAATTCAGGAGCAAGAAAGCGTTGCTAGACAAAGGCTGTATTCATTGAGGATTTGGAGAAGTAGCTACACCCACGACTACATAATGGGCCAGAAACCGCTTGTGCAAGGTGGTATGTAAATAACGTGATAGAATATGTTTATCAAATCAGAGATCCATCTAACAGAAATCTACCCTAGACAAATGTCCAAACAAACTAGTTATAAAGCTCTTAAAGGATGAGATGCCCTATTTTAACCCAATGAGAAACATTAGTAGGTAGCCAAATCCTCACTGTGTTGGATAACCTTTAAAATTGCCAAAGGCAATATTTTTTTTATTTTACTGATTTTCTCAAAAAGGAAATAAATGCTTAGTGAGTCTCCAAAACTACTACACAATTAAAGTTTCTGCAATATTTTATGTATCCATCCTTGGAGAAAACCATTATATCCTTTGAAGATTAAAGACAAATTTTTGCCTAGTTTGCCTAATGAAATGTAATACTTGTAAATGTTGTGCTCATGGGGGCCAAAACATGTCTAATACTTTCTAATTTCCCTCTTTCCACCACACACAGAATTTATTTGGAATAACCTCCAATCAAACATGACAAACGGTAACTTCCAAAGTGACCTGTAAACTGCAATTCCACTAGAAATGAAAAGCCATCCTGGGACCAACATGATTTCTGACAGAATCTATTCCATAGTTTCTTTGTTTACAGGCATCAGGGAAACAGGACATATCCGCCACGCCAAGCAGTACTTTGTGCTAATGGTTGTGGTTATTTACTGTATCATATGCATTGTAGTAGTAAAATAGCTAATCATGCTAAATTAAACCTGAGGGAGATATGTATTCAGAAAGACGTATAGTGCTTAGTGCCAGCTTTTATACGCAGTTTAATAATCCTTGTGATCTTCCAAGGTACGTTGTTCAATCATATATGGTAATATAAATATAGTGCTAGTGCTAATCTTTAGAATAATGTATGCATACTCTAAGATTACAGAAACATTTTTAAGCAGGCGTAATTAAACCAGCTGCCGGGAGTAACATCACTCTTTGATCGATGGAAATGCGCTGCTGCCACACAATAAACTTTGTTTCCAGCTAGATTATTGTAAGTGACTTATGTTTTCTCTGGTAACATTTTTATTTGAAGCATATAACCTTGTTTTTGATGAGAAATACTTTTAGAATTACAATTAGCATATGAATAAACTACCATGTATTTTTAGCAATCTATTCTAAGGTAATTTTGTGCTTTTTGTATCAAGCATCATGCTAACTAAAATATCTTCACTAACAAAGGTCCTTTGGGTCTCAATAGAGCTTCTTAGTACATAAGTCAATATCAGACAAATATGGGTGTTACGGGTGTCAAAACGGGTGTGTACTTTAGGATTGTTAAATGTGTTTGAACTCTTAATAGGTCCAGTTTTTATAAATTATCACAGATACAAATGTATTTGTCTGCATATAACAGTATGCAAATAAAAATATACTATTATACACTAGTGGGAAGTGTGAGTGTGTGTTTGTGTGTGTGTGTGTGTGTGGGGGGGGGGTTAAGGATAACAGAAGGTAGGGTTGAGATGGCGCCTCCATCTTTGCCTGAAAAAACATTCAAATAATGCATGCCGGTTGGATGACTAGCTAGGCTCATGGTACAGAACGATGTCAAGATCAAACTGGCACAATGCAGAGACTGCTAAAGTACTTTGGTAGATGATAGCAGTGATTTATATATACATATATACTTGTAGTATAGTGATACAGATATACATATATGCATATGTTTTCAGGGAATTGCACAAAAGGATATTTAAAAAAAATTCAAAATATATTGTGGGAAACCAGCTACAAATGGTTAGAGTTATGCAGGCAAAACAGGCTCGGGTATGGTGAAACAAACACAGTTTATTGTGGCAAGGTGGTCACACACTGCAGCTGCAAAAACACCATAAAAACAAAACAAAAACTCATGGATGGCAGCCTTGGTTGGCCAGGGCTCTGTGTCTCTCAACCCTTGATTATCCAAACTGTCCAGACCAAAGAAAGGGAAGTTTTGTCTAAGCTTGTCTATAATCTCAGTGCTCAGTCTCTCACTCTCCTTGGTGTGAGTCACTTCTGTTCCTCTCTTCACTCCTCACAGGTTCTGTCCAACCTTTCATTAGCAAATTGGTAGGTCTAAAACCTGGAACTAAATCCACCCTGGACTGGACAACCAGAAGCACCCTCCCTGGTCAGCTCCAGACCCAACAAACAAGTAGTCTATTGCTGGACCAGTCTACAGGACCATTCTGCAGCTGCTACCAAAAGTAGAGATCTGAGACATCAGGAAAGCTTGCTTTTTCATAACTTCATTTGGCCAATAAACTGTATCACTTGAACTCCAAACTGTATTCTGTATTCATCGATGGCTAACAAGGTACAACAATCTGCTATTCCAATAAACCATACTTACAAATCTGAAGGAGGAATTATGTGCCTAATAAATAGGCGCTGCTATCACCATGAACCTTTCATACAAACATACATAGCAAATAGTGTCAGAATGACCTATATAAATATATCCTGTATGTTAACAGAACACATGAATCAGACAGCATCAATAAACATCTTGAAAAAGTGAATAATTGCATTAGAAAAACCTACACCATCTTAGTATATACCGGTACTTCTTGGTGGTAAAATATTAAAACAACAATAAGAATAATAAGAACAATAATAAGAACAATGCAAGAAATCATTAAACTATAATGTATAATACTTTAAAGATTATCAATAAACACCTTTAAACATATCAGTTGAGATTGGGAATAGAATTCATAACACCAACACACAGATCTGGCTACAAATTTACACAATATAATACATTAGAGCTGTGTGCTATATTTCTTCATTTACCAATTTTGTAAATAAAAAACTTTTATTACCGGGTATGCCCAAAAATAAAGAATACAAAAGAAACATTGATAAAACATGTTAGACTATGATTCATAATAATAATGTTAAATCATATTTTGTATTAAGACCTTGGGAAACCAACTCCTCTTATTCATTTATATGACATATTTTTTACTAAAAGAAAATCGCCACTATAGCTCGAAGGGAGAATATGAGCAAGAAAAACACTGAAGTTTTTCACGCATCTTGTATTAACGTAGGTTAGTATAATATCTCTGTAGTGTCGTAGTTTGTAGTGTAGTGTACGACTAGGTTCTTTCCGGATGTCCAATGCTCAATCATCATTACACAGCTTGCACACAATGAATAAACAAAATGTCCATGCAGCTGGTAGGGGTTAACTGTTTACTAAATAAGTAGTATATACAGTCTGTCCCCATTACCCAAAGCAGGGATGGGGCTAAAGAACAGGGAGCTAAGTTGCAAACAAATCTACCAGCTGCACAGGGGATTTGGCTGATGCTTCTCTTACCCAGGGCCTCAGGGGATATCAGCAGTGGTCCAGTGGTCAGAAAAGCCAAACAGTAGTGATGGCCGAACTTTGGCCATGTCCGTCCGCGAACGGACGGAGCGGACTTTTAAAAAAGTCCACCGTCCGCCCGTTCGCGGACAGATTAAAATTCTGATGGAGGTTGGCAACCATCCGCTCAGGCAAGATGAGGAAAGGACTGCCCTGGTCTAAAGGGGATCCCTTTCATTCTGATGGGGGTGGTAGTTCCCAGGCACTGCAAAGTAGATGGCCGACGGGTGAACCCAGTGGGAGACGGGAACACAGCGCTTCTAGGTAAGCGGCACATCCAATAGTGCAGCATATACCTACATTCTTTTTCAGTAGGTATATGCTACACTTTTGGGTGTGCGGTGATCTTGTTTGACAACCCGCTAGTATTACTTTTCTAATGTACGTGATTACTTCTATTAGGATACCACCAACTGGTGGACTACCCTGTATGTGCACCTATTCAATTACACATATGTAAAAGATGCTACTTATAGCTCCTGTGGTTGACCAAGAGGCTTGATGCAGGGTTTTGCTCCTGGTTCTTTAATTTACACTAATTATACTCCAGATTGGATACAGTATAAGTTGCAAGTCGAATGTGCAAATACCCTGCAGTGATTTGTTGATGGTAATACCTTTGTTTTTCATCCCTACAGGCAATTTTAATCTATGTACATCATCTGATGAAGCGGGTTAAGACCACGAAACACATCAAGACTGAGACTTGAATAAGACTGTTACACGGGGTTGAGACCACAACAACTGTAATGTATATAAGAAACCAAAAAAATGTTTTTGTATTTTTTCATGTCATGATAATCAATTTACCATATGTAAATACATTTCCTTTATATATTTCATTTGGCTATCTGTGTCCAGCAACGATTGAGGTACAGGGTGCCACAAATGAGACTGGTGACTCACCTTGTCTCAAAAGGAATTTTTCATTCTTCTCATTATATCCAATGGTCCTGTTTACAAGAAAACAAGGTGTAAACCAGGCCTAACCCTTTATCCTTCAAATCTTTAAACAGTTTCTACATACTAAACTCACACAACCATGACTTTATGGGTATTATTTTATAACTGGACAGGTAGCCGTTTGCTGCCATCTGCAAAACCCAGACTCATTTATCACTACAAAGAAGTGTGGTTAATTAATGCACAGAACAATTTTTTTCTTGTACAAAGACCATGGCCTGTGTGGTTTACATCATTGACACCTGGTATTACGCTTGGTAAGGTGTAAGGCTTGTCTGAGCTTCTTGTCAATGTTAACCCATTCCTTGATGCTCCCAGTGCACAGCTTGATGAGTAATAGAGTCACAGCATTGGCAACTGAAACACTACATGACTGAGAACTTGATGGCTTAATGACTTTGCAGAGTCTTACTCTTTTGGCCTGCTACACACCTATCTGCTTTACATCTGTTAACATGCCAAGAGGCCAACTGGTTTTTTTGCGAGCATTTTGGACATACCTAACATGCATTGCCAACGTGTTTAAAATGGCTATATGTGAACCAGACAACAAAGTTGTCTATGCTTAAACTCCAGGTTGATGATTGCTACTTTTGTTTTCACATATCAAGTGATATGGGCTGAATTGATATAGAAGTGTTTGTGAGGATGTCTTCTGATACAACCTACTTTGAAAATAGGTTGACCTAATTGATGTCATTCTTATGTACTAGGCAATTATAAAATAAGAGTGTTGCATTTGGTATGTAAAGTTATTGGCTGTTTGTGTATCTGTATCACTGTTTAAGCCCAAGGCTCTGCGGCTTACTGCGTTCTAAAAATTGGGCAGCGGTGGGACATGTATACATCGTGGGTACACGCCCATTCAAAATACTGTAAATGGGAAATTGGAAGTGTAGAAAGAAGACGTGTATGCGTCAAGACATAGTGGAGCCTTGGTCTAAGGGTCTATGTTTCTGTTCCATGGTTGATTGGCTTGAAACATTGCATTATTGTTACCAGGTCATAGAAACTGTTCTGTATTGGGACAATGTCAGAGTTTATATAAACCTATGACCTATACTGTTTTACCATAACTTTTCTAATATATACTCACTTGTGTGAAATAAAACAGAGAATATCACTCTTGTGATGAACATTCAGAGAAAAAATGATTTTAGCAAACTGATTGTACAATTGGCATAGGGGGAACATCAATAGCTTCGAAAAATTTAAACTCTTAGTCCTTCTTTAAAACTTCTTATATTTTTTTACAATGATATTTTTTTAAGTTTGTAGGCGGATATGATAGAGCAATAAAGAAACAGTTTTTGTAAACATAAATTGTATATATTTTTATCTATATACCAACATATATAGGTAAAAAAAGATTGTGTTTTTAATACTATATTTGCCGGCAAATTGTATTAAGCATTTTGCATAAATGTATATGGTTTGTTTTCCCGTTTTGAATATATTACTATAGATCTGCACTTTTAAAGCGGTCTAACATTTTTGTTTATCTGTTTATATTTTGTGTTTCTTAGTCACCTACCCCAAAATCAATATGTTATCATGTCAAAACCAAGATCCTATAAATGAAGAAGTGGGTAATTTAGGCAAACAGCACCACTCTAGGTGTCTCACCCTGATATAACTCTCTAATCTTAAGCTATTTGTGTATATTACAAATTGTTCATCATGATAACTAGTTATTATACGAGTGTCTACATCCCGGGAGAGTCTATCACATTGACCTAAGGTTGTGTCTCATCTACTTTTTCTACATTAGTCTTTGGTTGATCATACCCTATGGGTTTTCACATGAAATAAAAAGTTGCTCATCATACTTATGTTACATTAACAAGAATGCAAATGAAAGAATTCACAGGTAACCAGTAAATAAAGGTACAGAAAACTAACAGGAGCTCATAGCATAAATCCCTGGTAATTATCAAAAGTCACTTTGTATCACTGACATAAATTTTGTCTGTAGACTTCGATCAACTAGCCTATACAGTGGAGGAAATAATTTTTTGACCCCTCACTGATTTTGTAAGTTTCTCCAATGACAAAGAAATAAAAAGTCTCAGAACAGTATCATTTCAATGGTAGGCTTATTGTAACAGTGGCAGATAGCACATCAAAAGGAAAATCAAAAAAATTACTTTAAATAAAAGATAGCAACTGATTTGCATTTCATTGAGTGAAATAAGTTTTTGAACCCCTACCAACCATTAAGAGTTCTGGCCCGAGTTGTAAATAAAGTTGGTGCTAGAGTATGTCCCCATTGCCATATGATGAAAGTATGTGTCTGAGTGGGTAGCAAACCCCCTAGGTAACTAGTGTTTCACGTTAAATATAAAATAATAGGCTTCAAACGGGAAGCAACAACTTATAACCTTAAAGTAAAAGGTGGCCATTAAAGCCCCCTGGCTAATAGTCTTCAAAAGGGTCATTGTAGGAAATGGTGAGCCAATGCTACCCACTTTGTGAATTCTACTGCAGAAGCATAAATTGTTATATTTACATACTGCAGTTCTGAGTTGCCCTGCTAGTCTGTGTTATTATTAGCAATGGCATAGAAAATAGCACTTTGTTATCATCTGGAAAGGCTCCGGGTTTTTATTGTAAGCTAACTGAGATGTCATGGCTCATTTTTACTTATCTACATGTATGGTGAAACCATGTTATTAGGGCCCACTTACATAAAGCCATGAGATAGCCAGTCCATTAAATGCTTGCATGGTAACATAAATGCATCAGAAAAATATTCACAGCCTTAACTATAGGTAGAGTCCAATTAAGCTGCAGAAGCATCTCAAAGATGATCAAGGGATAACAGGATGCATCTGTGCTTCATGGCAAAGGCTGTGCATATTTATGTACATGTGATTTATTTTATTTTTAATAAATTTTCCAACACCTCAAGTAAAGGTTTTTTCAAGTTGTCATAACAGGGTGATGTGTGTAGATTTCTGAGGCCAAAAAATTTATCCATTTTGGAATAAGGCTGTAAAATAACAAAATGTGGAAAAAGTGATGTGCTGTGAATACATTCGAGATGAACTGTATACTATTTGTAGGCTGGACTTTCATTTGGAAAGCTAGTACACCAAAATGGGCAAAATAGAGATGCACATTTTTGGACAGATCATGGAGGGCTGTTTGTAGCGATATATAAAAACTTTTGTCTATCATAATGTTTCTCAAAGTCTTGCTCATATTTAATAACGCTATTGGTGCTGATGAAATGGGAGCTCTTGTTTGGAGGCAGCTCTAAAAGACTTATTTTTATTGAGAAGCTTCCATGAGAGTTCAATTAAACAATTATTGCGAACCTTTTCTTATAATAATACAATTTAAAACAATAATAGACATTGTTTGAGTTCCTGATGTGCTTGATAAAAAGTCTATTAAAGAGTCACAGCTATAGCGGTGTTTTCAAGTACATATAAATAAAGGCACTGTAAAAAGCTAAAAGAGAAATATAGCTTAAATGTGCTATAGCACTGAAAGAAAAGGAAAACATGCTGGGGAAATACAGCTGTTAAAGTTGAAGAAAACGGGTCAATCAAGTTCAACCTCATTCTATAATAAACTATAAATTGCTCATTTATTGCTTCATGGATCAATTGTTGCTTCTGCAATATTTCTCATTGGATCAACATTGTGAATTGTGTGTTGACAATTGAGTATTCTGTACCCTTAGATGTATAAAAGTATTCAGAACTTTTTAATGGTCATTCTTTCTAGTATTCTGTTTACAAGGTTATAAAGTTTGCCATTCACATTATATGACTATGGAACGCAACTTTCTTTATTTCTTCTTTTAGTGCAATCTTGCATAGTGTATCCATAGTGAACAAAATTTAGCTGAAATCTAACACACATGGTGCAGGAGCATTGTCAGCTCGGGATGTAGGAGTTTTAGCAATAATAGTTTAAGGATCCTTCTACACTAGCCACGTTTGCGTTGCAGTGACTACAGTGTTACTGATGGTTCTCCTGTGGTTTACACTTTGTCAATGCAGCATTGGGGTCACAGGTTTAAACCTTAGACTGTGGGGGTTTCCACCAGGTACTCCAGTTTTCTTCCACTCTCCAAAGATATACTGGTAGGTTAATTGGCTTTCCAAAAAATTGTCCTAAGAATGTGTTAGTAGTTTGACCATTACTATGTGTTAGTGATCTATATATACCTAGACCCCAGGTCAGTATAGATTGAAAATGATATGTGGGACCTTTTAGTGATTCAGAGGGCCGCCCTCCATATCAACCGAGTTGCTCAACAATGACCAAGACTGTATAAGTTACATATATATATATATATATATATATAAATATGAGTATGGTAGGGACTTTAGATTGTGAGCTCCTCCTGACAGGCAGTTAGTAATAGGGGGTTACAATAATTTTTATTAAATTTCAAAGACATAGGTTACAAGTGATTACCAAAGTAACAGTATCAAACACTAGAATTGCTTGTGGACACTGAATTGTCTGCGAGCAATGCCCTAGCAAATAAACAACCTAGGCAATACCATCAAAAACAGACAATCCCTACTTGTAGAATAATACTTGCTGACCAGAGGAGGAAAGGAAAAAGAAAAAAAGAAAAGAAAAGGGGAGAAAATGAACAGTGGGAGAAAAGAAAAAAAGCTCCCTTCAGGCAGATAGCAGGTAGTGTGAGAACCCTTCTGAGCGCAGGTAAGTAATCCATGGGGACCAAACCCTTAAGAATTTCGGTTGCGAGTCAAGCAAGGTAGCCGTCAGCTTCTCGTTGATAAAACAGTCCATCAGGCGCTGTCTAACCTCTGAGAAGCTGAGTGTGGGCTGACGCCACGACCTAGCTATTACTTGACGGGTAGCCATAAACACAAATGAGGCTAGCTGATCCTGAGATTTAGTCAAGGATGGCGCCCTCCGGTGAAGCAGAGCCTCCCATGGGTCGCGAGATAGAGAGCACCCTAGCAATGAACGTATAAAATTGTAAACTCTGATCCATAGTCGCTGAACACGTGGACAGGACCACCAGATGTGTAGGAAGGTACCTCTTGCTGAACAGCCTTGGAGAGATGGTTGACACAAATCTGGACAGTCGATCTGGCGTCATGTACCATCGCAGGAGAACTTTGTAAGAGTTCTCCAGTGCAAGGACATTTAGTGAGCAAGAATCTGTACGAGATAGTAGTGCTGCCCAATCCGACTCATCCAAAGAAGAGCGCAGGTCCTCCTCCCATTTCCGCATATAGGGAAGCTTGGTCAACGTCTGGGGGGAGGTAAGAGAGCAGTACAGGAGCGAAATAAGACCAGGGGACGAGGGGGAATGGAGACAGTGATGCTCAAATTTAGATAAAGTGAGAGGTGAAAGCAATACTGAGCGGCGTGACAACAAAGAGGTGAGAAAGTGATGGAGCTGCTGATAACGAAAAAAAGCGGCAGCTGATATAGGTGATGAAGGTAAGCAAAAGGAATAACCCCAGTGGTAGAATAAAAATTATATGTGTGCCTCAAAAGGGACGCAGGCCAGGCTCTAAAAGCTTGAGAATCCATTTGTCCCGGAAGAAAAAGTGGAGAAAACAAAACACCAGCAAGAGGTAAGTGAGGTGAAAGCAATCGGAATTTTACCTTAACTGAGTCCCAGAGGCGTAAAGAGTGAGCAAGCGTGGGGTCGAGAACATGGGGCCGTGTGGTCGCGGGAATCCAGAGCAGGTTGTATATAGGCAGGGGGGCGGCATCCATGATGTTACAATATACCCATATCGGCAATTCAGATGACAAGTGGAGGGCTGCTAGAAGGGCGATCTGGGCAGCCAGATAGTATTTTTGTATGTGGGGGACACCTAGTCTAAAGCGCTTATGTTGGTATAAAATAGCCGCACGAACTCTAGGGCGGGTGGGCCCCCAGATAAAGCGCAAAACACATAAAATGGGATAGGTATGGGCAAAACTCGAAAAAAGTAAAGAAGTTTGGGGAGGTAAGTCATCTTTAATGCGTTGATTCGGCCAAACAAGGATAGTTGGCACCGAGACCAACCATCTATCATGCGAGCAAGCTCCTTGAACAAGGGTGGATAATTAGCACCGTATAGAGAGTCCAAAGAGGCCGTCAATCGTATGCCTAAGTAAGGTAGGGATGGGGGCCATTGGAATTTATACGTGTCTTGAAGATTGGCTAAATCCGGGGTGATGTTCAAGGCTCTGGATTTAGATTTGTTGACACACAGGCCAGAGAAAGAACCAAACCGTGAAAGTAAACTAAACAAATTAGGCAGGGAAATTAGTGGCTTCGTCAGACAGAGCAGGATGTCATCCGCAAAGAGTAATGTCTTGTGCCGAATCCCAGCCCCGAGATGTCTAAATGTTGGCGAATAGCTTGGGCCAACGGTTCAAGAGCTAAAATAAATAAAATAGGGGAGAGTGGGCAACCCTGATGGGTGCCCCACTGAATGGGAAATGGCTCCGATACAGAGCCGCTGTAGCCGACTCTCGCCTCCGGGCGAGCATAAAGTGCCGATATCCACGATAAAAAACCCTCCTGGAAACCCCATTTACGGAGAGCAAAGTGTAAATACTGCCAGGATAATGTGTCGAAAGCTTTGCGGATGTCTAAGGACAGAAACATCGCAGGGACCGAGCAGCTGAACCGCCCAGCGGATATTATCGCCTGCCTGACGTTGGGGTACAAAACCCACCTGATCACCATGGATTAGGTGGCCCAAAAATGTATTTAAACGGGAGTTTAACAGTTTGGCTCAGATCTTAATATCATTGTTTAGTAATGATATCGGCCGATAGTTGGCCCAGGAGTGAGAGTCGGCGTCGGGCTTCGGAATCATTGCTATTTGGGCCGAGAGCATGTCACTGGGGAAGCTACCTCCCTGCTTAAGGCTATTAAACATAGTGGCCATGTGGGGGCAAGAAAAGAAGAACAATTTTTTATAAAACAAACTGGAAAAGCCATCTGGCCCAGGGCGTTTACCAGAAGCCATACCTTTGACCGTGGCCACAATTTCCACCGGGTCAACGTCCTCTTCTAAAGCTGAGAATATAGATGGGGCCAGATTAGGAGGGTTAAGCGGGGCAAAGAAGGACTCCGCATCAGCCTGAGAAAAGGCCGGTGGGGCTGCGTATAGATCTGCCAAGTGATAACGAAATTCCTTCAGGATCTCCACCGGATTGCTAGTGAGAAGATGCGATCTCGTCCGGAGAACGATAGGTTTATAGGTTGAATGTAACAACCTGAGCCTATTAGCCAGCAGGGTGCCCGGCTTATTGGCCCTCGCATAAAATTTCTGACGGGCCCACCGCAGCTGGCGTTCGGCTAGATCTGTTAGGCATAAGTCGAGTTTGTCCCTGGCCTTATCAACTCGTTCTCTATTGCTAGGTGTAAGGGAAACCTTAAAAGCCCGGACAACCCCCTCTAGTTGGTTCTCCAATGCCACCCTATGAGCCCTACGCTCCCTATTCTTACGTGCAGCAAGCTGAATAAAGCGGCCTCGGATCACCGTCTTATAAGCTCCCCATAGGGTCACAGGAGATGAAACCGAGCCCTCATTAAGAGAAAAAAAGTCCTCCGAGGCCCTCTGGATAGTGTCAAGCACTTCTGAGTTAGACAACAGAGAATAATTTAACATCCATGAAGAAGCAGAGGTGCGGGAATAAAGGGATGTGCAAACCAGCAAAACCGGATCATGATCTGACCAGGCAACACTTGGAATTTTGACAGAAAGAACACTAGGCAAGAGGTTTACGGACACAAAAATGTGGTCTATGCGCGTGAAAACATTGTGGGAGGGGGAATAGTAAGTATAGTGATCGTGATAGAGGGTGAAGCTCCCGCCAGACGTCGACCAAGCCATGGGAAGATATTAGGGACTTAAAGCCCCCAGAATCAGTAGGTTGGGAAACTGGGGCAGAAGATCTATCGAGTGACGGGCAGAGTAAGAGGTTGGAGTCACCACACAAGAATACTGTACCAGATCTATGCGTTTCCAATAGTGTGCATACCTCAGTGAGGAATGCAAGCTGGGAGGTGTTTGGGGCATAATATGAAATTATAGTAATGGCATTACCTTGCAGAGAACCTTGCAGCAAGAGGTACCGACCTTGGGGGTCCACAATTTGATTGATGCATACAAAGTTCAAACCTTTACGAATAGCGATCAGCACTCCTCGTTTTTTGACCGGAGCAGAGGCCAGGTACACCTGAGGATAGTAAGGGGAACCCCAAGAGGGAGCAGATGATTGTGAAAAATGTGTCTCCTGCAGACACGCAATGTCAACTTTATGAGAGTGAAGGTATTTAAATGCTTTAGTGCGTTTTACAGGGGAATTCAGCCCCCGAATATTAAGGGACAGGACCCGAAGAGGAGCCATAGAAAACTAGCACCGAAGAAGGGGGGAATGAAGGGGGAACCGGAAGAAAGAGAAAGAAGGAAAGGAAAAGAAAAAGAGGAGCAAGAAAAAGAAAAGAAAAAACAAAGAATAAAAATTAGCAAAAAAAGAAAAACTAAAGCTGACCGGAGGTCAGCATAGAAACAGTATACATTTAAATAAGGCCAGTAAACTCCACCAGAGCCCCGCAGGCAGGACTGGGGGAGTACTGGTCGATGGGGGAAACAAGTATCGCCGCCTGGGAGAGAGGCGACAGGTACTAAAATAATCACACACAGCAGATCATTCAAAAAATTTAAGATAATATAAGCTAATTAAAACAAGTTAGAATAAACCCATGCAGCATATGGAGCCAATGTTCTAGGCATCCGAGTCCAGAAAAGGGCAAAAGAAGAAACGTAAAAATTACTCCAATTAGATTCTACCCATGACAAACGAATAGGCTCGTCTACTATAGTTCCATATTACCAGACTAGTCCTAGGCCAGTTCTTTGGGAGTTTTCCATCATCCTTTTCCAGAAGGTTGCGATACCTGGGACCCCATGCGGCGTAAGGCTTGAGCGCGGGGGTCTGCGGCCACAGGTGAGCTTGATAAATGTTGAGGTGAAACCGGGAGGTCCCGCGGACGGGGTGAAGATGCTGTGGAAGAATGGCTTCCATTGGGATCTACTGGAACATGAAGGCCCAGGGTCTTGAAGCATGCTCTCACCTCCTGTTGTGTCCTGAGTTGGTAGGTATGGGATTTATAAGTAGTCTAAAGGGGTAACCCCAGCGGTAACGAATACCATCTGCTTGCAAAACCAACAAATAAGTGCGAAGGTTACGGCGTTTGAGGAGAGTTGTTGGAGCCAAATCCGAAAACAGTTGATCAGAGTGGCCTTGAAAAGTAAGATGCTTTGCAGAACGAGATATTTGCATGAGGCGCTCCTTGGTGTTATAAAAGTGCAATTTAACAACCACATCTCGGGCAGCGCCTTCAGAGATGGGGCGAGCAAGGGCTCTATGGACTCTGTCCATTTCTAACCGCTCTAGTGGAATATCAGGGGCAAGCTCCTGGAAAAGCGTGGTCACTGAACTGTGCAGGTCAACAATGCTTTCCGGTAAACCTCGTATGCGCAAGTTAACTCGGCGAGCCCGATTTTCATGATCTTCAGCGATATCTTGAAGAAAAGAGATTTCAGTTTTTAATTGGGCAATCTCTTGTTCATGTCCCTCATATACTGTGGTAGCATCATCCATCCTTGACTCCAATATGGCAGTTCTATGTCCTATCTCCTTCATTTCTTTGAGGAGCTCTGCAGAGAGCTGTCTGGATGCTGTTTAAATCTCCTCCTTAATGATTGCCCGTATATCCGCCAGTAGGGAGAGAACTGTTCCCTTCTGAACAGGTGATGAGGGGAACAGTTCACTGCTTTCCTCTGATTCCCCAAGGGAGAGGCGCATCCCATCGCCCTGAACCCCTTGCCGCGCCACCGCCGTCATTTTGGCTGTGGAGGAGGTAGGCTTGGTGGATGCGCCAGCGCCGGCGGCGGGCTGCTGCCTCGAGCGGCCGGTGGGACCCATCCCTATGCGGGGGAATGCGCTGGATCAGGTAGGGGCAGAGGCAAGAAAGAAAAAGTCGTTCTCTGTGCGTGGGAGCTTACTGATAGCCGGCTGTCTCCCGGCGCGCAAGGAGCGGAGTCAGCAGGCCATCTTCCTCCGCCTCGCGCATGCGCCCCCCCCCCCCGGAAGTTAGTAATAGAACCATGTGTCGGATAATATGTTACCGCTATATAAATACTAGTTTCACAGTTGAAATGTGATGGCTGCAATATGTATGAGGGGTCAAACACTCCTGTTCACCATTAAGTAAATGTAAGTAGATTATGCCAACCAGCTATTATTCTATGTGTGCATGTGGCTTTCCAAACCTTTGGCCTCCCACCTTACTTACACAATTTATTCTAGCTGATGTCAAGAGGTACCTATGAATGTTATCATTATTATATGTTGTTAATAAATCTGCAGTAGTAGTAGTGTAGTAGTAATTTAAACTTATACTTAAACTTAAGCATATATTTATATTTTTGTGGAAATCCAATTGTAACTGTTTCTTTTTAAACCTAAGAAAACTGGGTTGTTTTGCAGCAATAGAGTAAATGTAAGCACGTACCTCCATTGTGAAGAAAATTAACTTCACACTGCCTGGGGCTGGCTCAGCCTTCATCCCGTCTGGCGCTCCCAGCTTCCTTTAAAATCCTTTAAAAGAAGCCAGCAGGTGGTTCTGCCTACCAAAAAAGAAGAAATCAAACAAACATTTCTTCATGGTTATCTTTCATTCTCATAAACACATTGACAGATTCTTAGAAATACAATTTTTTAAATTCTTTATAAACTACATCTGCTTCATTCTTTAGCTGAGTGTTTAGTAGCAAATACTTTTGGAAGAGTGGATCAGGGGACGTATTTCTTTTCCCATCCTTTGAATCCGGGCCTTGGTTGAGTTTATGCAATGTACAGGCAGGATGGCTGATCCAATGTGTCACCAACCATCTTTAAATAGGTAAGGGCTTGCAACTGCCTCCCTCCCCTTCAGATCTGAATAGTGTGAGCTGCCAACGGCTGTAGGTGCTGGAGGGGGACAGCGAAGAAGAGGAAGGAAGAGCTGCCTGTTTTCTTCTCCTTCTCCCTTCACCAATAGTACCTTCTGGTCGACAGGGGGCCCAAAGGAGGCACTTGCATAGGGCCCCCAAAGGCTATAAAACAGCAATGAGTATATAAGAGTAAATGCATGAATAATACAGCTTTATGTGTTCACATCAAGCATCTCATATCTACCAAACCTTCACAGAAACTTGGCAGCGTCATGTGTAGGTGCAATACAGACTTGTTATGGGTGCCCAGAGCCAGCTGGAGGATAGGTGGAAGGGAACCCTGGCTCAGGGGATGGCCCTGGGAGTGGTTAGAGTTAAGGGTTGAGCTTAGGTGGAGGCGTGGTGAGGGAAGGGCCTAGGCAGGTTTAGGTCAGGAACCGGAAGGAGGAAGGTCCCTTTCATTCCTGGAACATGTATTATACAGTTTATTTTGTGTTGCCTGTTCCTTTTTTCCCATTCTTGTCACAGCATGGCAGAAGCTCGGCAGTGCCACAGGTAAAAGTTGAGGCTTAAGCTCAGGTGACGTGTCAGTACTACAAGGGCAGTCACAAATTAAGGCCCCCATACACGTGTCGGATTCCCACCGGATTCCGGCACCATCGATTCCGGGCACGCGAAACGATCGTGCCGGAATCGCATGCAGCCACCTTGTCCAATCGATCAGGTCCGATCGTTCAGGGCTCAATCGGATCTGACAGAGAACTCAACATGTGGTCTTCCTGATCCGATTCTGCCCGATCAGGGGGAGTTGCATTTGTGAGTGGACAATCGACACGGAATTCGTCCCGGAATCCGTTGGATTAAGGTGGTATGCAGTGATGGATACTCTTAACCACCCTAGCGTTGTGGACCGGCACACGGGCTCGTCCAGCGCTCTAACTGGTTACTAGCGCACGGACGAGGTGCTGCCGTCCAGTAGAAACAATGGCTGTGGGGAGAGCATACTCACGCTGTCCCTGTGACTTGCTTGCGACAATGCTGCTCGGCTGCCTGTGTCCTTCCTCTCTCCCCCCGCCCCCCCCCGGCTCCGAGTGACGTGATGACGTCACTCGGGGAGGGGCGCGGGGAGTATGAACGTATGAACAGCAGAAAGCATTTTCTATGTAGAAAACTGCTTTCAAACTCCCCCTATTGTACGAAAATCGCCAAAATAAATGCTCTGATGCCCCAGATGTGCCCATTGCAGTAACCCTCTCTTCCCTGGTGTGATTTTATCACACCATTTAGGAGGGGTTAACTGCAAATGGGCACATCAGGTGTGTATATAAATCCCTTGCCAAAATTCACTAATCAACACCAGTTCGCCTGGATTAGTCCCATTTATCACTGATATTACTATTGCTGCTGCCGGCCTATCTGAAATCTGACCTTTGCTTTGTTCATCGACCACCGCTTTGATTGCCGCCTGCCTTCTCGACCTACGCTTTGTATAACGGACCAGGCCCCGCTTTTGAATTGCCGCCTGCCTTCTCGACCTACGCTTTATAACGAACCACCGCTTTGATTGCCCAGCCTGCCTTCTCGACCTACGCTTTGTATAACGACCACCGCTTTGATTGCCGCCGCCTTCTCGACCTAACGCTTTGTATAACGACCACCGCTTTGATTGCCGCCTGCCTTCTCGACCTACCTTTTGTAACGACCACCTTTGATGCCTGCCTTCCTTCTTGACCTAAGCTTTTTTGACACCGTCCACCTGACAAATGGCGTCATATTCTGGAATGCTGAGTCAGTCCATGATGTGTTTGGGACAGCCCTCGACATTGACAGTGATCAGGAGTCACTGAGACGAGTCCACGGAAGTGACGGGCTCCGAAGACTACCAGTCATCAGTTCTGAAAGCGAGACTGGAAGTGTCAGCGATGCATCTGCGTCAGTTATGCTGTGCATACCTGGTGTGCGCTTGACCAACTCAGCCCACAGGCGTGCTCCCCTAGGTTTCCACCTCTCCGTTT
>CM070032.1:76280292-76292248 GCA_036250615.1 Ptychadena robeensis | reverse complement strand
GATCGGGTGAGTGATCAATTGGCCATGGAATCCGACACGTGTATGGCTAGCTTTACTGGTGCTGAGTAATGATTTGTGTAAATTTAAGGTACCCACTGTGCTGGTATTCAAGGGCTGGTGGCAAGTACAGTGGTTTTTAAGGTAAGTGGAAAGTGGGCGGCACTGTCGGGGGACACCCCTCAAATTACTATGTAAAAGTCAATGTGATATTTATTGTCATTTCCTTTAATAGTTTACAGGCTGTTGCCAAAGTTGTATTTGTGCACTTATTTTCTATAAAAATACAATTCTCCAAAGAATATGTTGTTTTTGTCTTCTTTTAGTGTTAAGGTTTTTTTTAGGTTTGGGAACGGCTCAGTAGTCCTGGGGTCATGAGTGCCCAGAACTGGCTGGAAGAAAGGTGGGAGGGCACACTGACTCAGGGTATAGCCGTGGGAGTGGTTAAATGGTAAGGGTTGCGTTTAGGTGGAGGGTTTGGGAATGGCTCAGTAGTCCTGGGGTCATGAACACTCGTGTTATGGACATCTCATGAACAGTGAAATTTAATACCGGAAACCACTGAGTGAACAAGTGTGAAAGCTACCATTGAGTACAAGGTTTTAAAGATGGAGGTTAAAACACTTTCAAATTCACCTTTCTTTTGCTATTACCGCCCATCTCTTGCATTAGGGTGCACTGCACGTATCGGGGTAAATCAGGGGACAATAATGATCTCACCCCTCTGTTGCCATGGACTCCCTCCACGGGCAAACACCTCCCTTCCATTCAAGGGGCAGCCAGGCCTCACGGTCCTCTCTCTTCTCCTCTCTTCACAGTCCTCGCAACTGCGGCTGAGCTGCCTTTCTTCCGTTTAGCAGGTCCTTGCGCACATCCCACAATAAGGGTCCAAGACGCATCAGATTGGTGTAAATACGATACCCCTTTATTGCAGTATCATCACAGCGCCAGGTACACTCCATAATCTCCCTGGGAGCCATCTGGGAGCAGTCTCTGCCGGTAACAGTCTTTACCTTAGCCTTCTGAGTGATTTCTCCAAGGCTAGGTATGCCCTTGCCCCCAGCAGGGGACAAGGGTGAGGCCTTAGTTAAATCTCAGTGCAGGCCTGGTATTCGGATCCGCAGGACTGGGGCCTGCTTACCACTGGATCCATTACACCTCTGCTCTCTTCTCCCCTGCTGCTGTGAAGACCCTATTTACATAAAACACTAAACTTATATAACCTCCTTTTCTCCTCCCAGATGGCTCACAAGGTCACAACATCACATGTTCCAGAAACTTTACCTTGTCACCTCCCACCTTATGTTTTCACCAACAACAGCATGAACACATTCACTGACAATTTTCATGAGATCCTAGTTAACACTTCAATGACCATGGTACAATACACTTATCCTTTAGTCCACCTTCCTACATGCCATAGCGCTTTACTTGCTGCGTGCTTCTTTCAGGACAGTTTTTCATTAAGTTGTAAAGAAAACATATGGATTGCAGTCTCAGGGTACGCACCTTCCTATAAAAAGTCAGCAATGGAAGCTCCTATATCTTTATCTTGGCAGTTTGCTTTAAAACAAATTATCTACGCAATATCAATACATAATCCCTACACGAAGACTGTTTTCTTCTGAAAGGTGTGTTATCCTTTCCTACAGTCTCGAGGGCCCCTGACTCTTCATTTTTTTGGTCAGCAGCACCTCACACAAGTCCTTGTTTCCTGCTCTCATTCCTTCACCTGCAGGCAGCGTGGGTGGCTGCTGATTTATTCATTCGCTTTCAGAGAGGGCCAGGCACAGTTGAACAGTTCCACTGTGCATTCACCGAGCAGCTAGTCACAGCCGAGCCAAATCTTATTATAATGTCTATATTTATTATATATTCCAGATTTCACAGAGCTCAGTCACTGTCTGCACGAGAAGCAAATTCACGAGCTTATCCAAGCATTCAGCTATCTTTGTTTCTCTGTCACTCTCTGTGAGATTCATTTAGCACAATGACATCATTAGTAGAACTGTAAAGTAAATAATATAGAAATAGAGCAATGCTTCAAAATGGTTTGCCTTAGCTGTCTGACAATGCAGCTTTTTTTTATACTGCAATGCAGGGGTGTACCTGTGCTCCTGGAGGCTGCTATTTCAGTCATAGTTTTATACATGATAATGTCCTGAGATGAGTGAGAAAAAGATGCTGGCAAATGGGACATGGGTTTAAAAAGTGGAATATAGATTTTTGTTGTACAGTTTGATGAATTATTCATTGCTTAGTGAAAAGGTAAACATTTCTTAGCAAACTATTGTATCTGCAGCAGGTCAGGGAGAAAAGCATGACATTATTAGAGAAAATGCAGCATTAGGGCTTGTTTTCACTTAGGCGATCCCCTGCAATTTTAATCGCAGAGCGTTGATTGCTAGCGTTTTTTTAAGTGTTTTTCTGGAGGTGATTGGGGCAGACAGGGGTGCGATCTGGATATGGGCGCTATCTGGAATGGAAAGCTGCGTTTCTGATTACGGGGCACACCACGCGATTGACCACGATCGACGTGCCGCAATTAAAATTGCATGTGAACGTGGACAAGTGCTAAAGTGTAAACAAGCTCTTAGACATTTATGCTATTCTATTGTTACAGAAAGGTTTCTTGCTCAACAAGCTTGTTCTACTGAGCATTTCCCTTTAAGAATCTGTCCCATAATCTCTCAGGGGCCTGTCTGTATATAAACCTCCCTCCTTCCATGATGGCCCAGTTAAGAGTGACTGCATTTAATGAAGAAAAATGGTAGAGGGCCAAATTATCTGCAGCCAGGCAAGAGGCCCATGCCAATCTGAGCCAGCATGCGGCCAGTTAAAGCATGAAGCTTTCTTACAATATCCAGCTTCACGTTGGTGTCCTTGTACTGTTGTGACTATGTGGTTGTCCTTCCTTCCAAGACCATGGCTCCCTCCATAACTGAACATGTGGAACCAGTGTGAGCCAGTGTGCCATTGACTGAGACTGAAGCAGAGTTGGTGCAAGTTGGTGGTTTCTGATATCTTTGTACCCCAGTCTGATTTTAGGCCTTATATTGGACTACCCATTAGGTTACACCAACCCACTCTTGTCATTCAGCTGATTCCTAACCTGTTCATAACTGCAATTAAACTTTTCAGCTCCTGAGGAATGACCCTGTATTTAGACACCATTAAGGAAATACTCTATATCAATGTAGTGTTTTTATTTAAGTTTATATACACTCTAGCACTATAGTCACTATATCTGTGACTTTGTAGCATATAAAGAAATCCAATACTATATATTCAAGTATAAGCCGCTCCGAATATAAGCTGAGTTATCCAATTTCAGAAAAAAATCTGACTTAATGACTAGTATAATCCTAGGGGGGGGGGATGCAGCAGCAAATGTGTTTTTGTTTTGAGATGTTATTATTTAATTCAGCAGATTTGTAAGTCAATGACAACGCCCCTGGACATTATATCAATACCAAAATTGCTGGAGATGTGGAGAAGGGATGTGGGAACATGAATAAAAAGTATTGCTTTAGCATATGAAGTTTTTGCACAAAATAAGTTCATATTAAGTTAACTTAAAAACTTCGACTTTTTTATGCAAAAAACTACATACATTAGAGCATTGGGCAACTGAGTTGATGGAGCAAAATAAGTTCATATTAAGTTAACTTAAAAACTTCGACTTTTTTATGCAAAAAACTACATACATTAGAGCATTGGGCAACTGAGTTCATCACTAAAGGGGTGCACATAACATTTTCAATCTATACTGACTTGTTTAAGCATTTTATAATAAAAAAATTGCAGCAAGCAGAAGACATAATTTTTTAATAACAATAATAGTTAGGGAACAACGTAGTGTGGCAATGCACATTCTGTGTCATATATATTATCAAAGGTTATGTGCCTCAAAGATATTATCAAAGCCTTTGAGGATATATATGGGGCACATAACATTGGATTCAAAGGTTATGTGCCCCATTCTGTTCCTCTCCTCCTCTTCCTGCTGTAAAAAGATCCCGGGAGAAGAAGCGTCAGTGGGGGATCGGCGGGCAGGTGATTAACAGTTAGTTTTTGGGGACCGCAAGTGGAGAACTGAGGGGGGCTGATAAAGAATGCCCAAAGGACTGCATGCGTCCCCCGGGCTGCAGGTTGGGCACCTGGGTACTAGAGCAATCATTTTTGGTGATGAAAGCATGTTCAGGGGCTTTGTAATTCCCTCATAAAGTCCACTTACAAAATGCTGCAATTTTCAGTTCTTGACCCGAATATAAGACAAATTGAATATAAGACAAATCAAATTGAAAATTCGGCTATATTCAAGTATACACGGTAATTGGCCAACTATACAAAAGTAGTAAACTACAGTAACAATGGCTTACAAAGTATACACTAATTGCAAGAAACACTACAAAGATCCCAATGCTCTTGTGAGCTTACGTATAGGGGAGAACCGAGATAAGGCCTGGTCTGCTTTAGAGATTAAAGGCACCCTAAGTGCCAAGGCACACCTTCCCTTCCCAATGTGCATCCCCGGGGGAATTCCCTTATTCTTCCCTCTGATATCCAGATATGATATATAAAAGTGTGCAGTAATAGCCTTTCCTGGCACTGCCTGTAACACCCTGTCCAGATGTTTGTATACAGTAAGATCATAGGATAGTATGAAATGCACTTTGTTCACCCTCTATTGCTTAGGATACCCTCACTGTACTTATAAATGCCTAGGAGTGTTTATGAGTAAGGCAAAAAGTACCCAAGCTGAATAAAGCATGGTCAGGGGCTAAAGGGAATTAATTCAGGCTAGGTTGTGTAAAGAAGCATTTTAAAACAAACCTGAACAAAAATTTTCTTTACTTGATGTCAGCACTGCTGAGTTCTACCTATCTAATTAACATTGTTTTACTACTGCACAGTCAAGCAGACTTTAAATTGGAAAGATGCATTTTAGTAGTGTCCAGTATTAGTGTAGGCCAATAGTAGTGACACATTTTAATTGCTATACAATCATATATTAGCTGTCCAGTCTGTATTGGATTCTGAAAGTCATTGGTGTTTCCACTGGCCAAGTGCTCTTAGAGTAAAAATTAAATGCAGTATTTATGATGTTACTGGTGCCAAGCACAGCAGGGTAATGGGGGACAGACACTAGTCTAGAAAATTAACAATTGAAATAAAAAAGGTCCATGTTATTCTACATAGTGATGAGCACTGCTAAACATCATGAGTGGTACAAATGAAAACACAGCATATTTCACTTACAATAACATGGTTTTACATTTAAGTATAACTGTTTTTAAGTAGAAAATATCGAGGGTATATGGTTAGTAGTAGTAGATTAGTACTTATAATGGTAGATGGGCTTTAATAGCATAGATAAAAACTTTATATTTTACCCCATTGCACCTAAAAGCATTAAAACATAATTCTTTTTAATTAAAAGTTATTATTTATCCCAGAAATTTTAAAAGCTTTAGCGCAGTGCTGTCAAACTCAAATACACAATAGGCCAATGTCATTTATTGAACAAATGTCTACAATCAGATATAATGATTAAATTTTTCCTATGGAAAACATTGAATCTTGAAGTAGCATAACACATGTGAAAGCAACTGTCAAATAAAATGAGAACAAACCAGATGGAGAGGCATAGATGGGGCTTTTAAGGCACAACAGATACTATAGAAACATCTTAAGATAAAAAAGGGTCTTTAACCTCCCTAGCGGTTGTGACGAGCCCAGCTCGTCCAGAGTTTGTGTGAAGAACCGTGCATGCCACATATCCTCGGAAAGTTACGGCGATTCTCTTACCAGATGCAGCATTTCCGGGGTTGCGCGGCGTCACCGATCGCGTCACGGTGACGAGGAAGGGGGCGGGGGGTGGGCGGTGCCATAGCCCTCCATGTTAATGGAGGAGCTCCGGCTTTCCAGCCCACACAGCTGACATCATTAATGATGCCGGCTGTGTGGAGAGAGGCGGGGGGAGGGGGGGAATTGCAGGCAGTGTACTGTGTACACTGCTGCGATTGCCAGTACTGTGCTGTTAAAAACAGCACGGTATGGGCAGTGCGCTAGGGAGGTTAATATTTTTCATGACCATCTATAAATAAGATTGCCAACTGGCCTTAGTAAAAACATACATAATACAATAAATATATTATCTCATACACTTAGAATACAAAGCAGAAGGAATCAATTCTGTCCAAGCATGGAGGGAAAGGATGACTGGGTCCCTCACACAAAGAGAGGGGGATTCAGATCAACGTCTGGTGTTGACAGGTGGTTTATGGTCCGATGCGCTTCACCCCAGTTTTTTCGGGGTTTCTTCAGGGAACGACACTCAGGAAAATAATATCTTATGAGAAAAATATATAAGACAGCAATTTAGACAGCCATATATACAGTATTTTAGCTACAATGAATATATGTATTCACAGAGTTATCTTGTCTCCCTAAGGAGGCAAAGCATTCTATAACATAGCCATCAGTAGAGTACATGCCATCCCCCTATGGTTAAGCTCACCTGAGACATCCCCCACCCTGGACCCCCCCCCAAAAATATGAGCCCATCGTGAATGGTGATGATAATACTAATAATAATAAATAATAATAATAGTGACAATAATACATTTTTTTTATAATAATGACACTCATGTATCGGTTACTTACCCTAAAATCAAAGGGTTGGGAGTCTGAGTGTGAGCCAGGGCTTATAGCAGTCCTGACCCCCAGCAGCCACAGGGGAGCTCGTGGGGTATACGCACCCTACCCTCCGACAGAAATGTCTGTCAATAAAAGATACATCTGTGGCAATTCTTAAATAAAATTTTAAAAACAAATCTCACCGGTCAAATATGGTTATACTGAGGACTACATTTGGCCCCTGGTCTGGAGTTTATTGCCCCTGTTTTAGAGAAAAATAACACAGTATCTAGCCATGGCTATGTATGTTTATTGCAAACCTCTTTTAGAAGAAATGATTAGCCATTGCTCTACCTTGATGATCGCAAACGCGCATGACGATGAATCGTTCAGGTATCCAATGCAAAATCCAGCCCTGTATGGCCAGCTTTTAGCACACCATACCCCTTTCAATTCCCCCGTACAATTTCCTTTAGATCTACTAACAACTATGTAATGCCGGGTCCTCCCTGATACAATACATAGTGATTGGAAGGTTTAGAACGGTCCTCATATTACATGGTTTTGGTAGAAGAAAAGATTTTACAAAAATTATACACCAAGATTGTAAGGTGTATGGATGGGGGCCTTAGCCAAGATACCCATTCATATTGACCTACCAAAATTTTTTGTAAAACATTTCTTGTTTAACTTAATACACAAAATACAATGCAAGCTTATGATTCACTGCATTGCATGAATAAAGTCCTCATCATTTATAAAGATATCTTTTATATATGTTCTATTTTATATTTAGCCATTATTTGTTACTTTGTAAGAAATGTTGACAGTGTACTTATCCTTGTGGTATAGGGGGACAATACCATTATCTGCTCTTTGAATGAACAAGAGTAAATACTCTATTAAGTTTATTATGTTTTATTTGTTAAAGCCTATGACATAAAGAAAGTTGAAGATTCTTGGCAGTGTACTTATCCTTGGGGCAAAGTTAGCTAAATCTTCGCACAAAGGAATTGTTATGTCTGTGAAAAGAAAGTGAATAATGTATTACTTTTTATATTTTCATGATCATGTCCAAAGAAAATTTCAAGATTTCTGACAATGTGTTTATCCTTGTGGTTCTTCAGGTAGACAATTCTGTAGAGAAAGGTGCTCGCAGATCTCTGAAAGCAGTCATAGAAACAGACATGATCTAATTGTCTTCACGGGCCTCTATCCTTTGGCTCACAAGTAAACACAAATAGACTTCACCAAGTCCCAGCATTTGATTTTATAACCGTGGCTTATGGAGCATTGCACAGGAACAAACCCTGGCAGACACCGTTGGGTAGGCACTGCTGGATACATTAAGCACAGAAACTGGACAGGTTTTGCAGCTGCTCTGATCCATTTTTCCTTCAAGCATATGGCCAGTGGATATATCTACTATTGGTCATCAAGAAGCTGCAATCCCCAATACAATCATAATAACATCCACAACTGTCTCTCTGGAAATGGCATTTTCCATGAGGAAAGTTTTCCTCAAATTCCATCAACAAAATGTTAAGTGGAGATATCTGTAAAAAAGTAACTCTTAAGGTAGCCATACACACATCAACTAGCTTCATTAATCTTAGATTTGATTGACTTGTGCAATTTAAATATCGCCTGTCTAACATCAATCGATCCATTGTAATACCACACAGTGAGTTAAAATTGATTGATCCCTTTCCAAAAGCCTATGTGCATGCTCCATAGTGTGATCAGACAGGAATCGGTCGAAATACCAAGAAAACGCATCAGATACTTGAACGATCTACTAAAATTTACCAACATGACCGCTCTACAAAGAGCTAGCCATACTTTCCTTTTGTATAACCTGTTTATCCACAAGTCACTCCAACTTCAAACACAAATCATTCAAGAATATTTGTATTATTTTGATCTCTTTTACAGTTATTATTGGAGGTAAAGCTAAGATGACTTTTGAATGTCAATTGCATGCATAAACAGGAAATGGCATATGACTTAATACTGTTTTTTGAACTTCAATGAGAACAATAGATTATAGGGAGATCGCCCATAAGTGGTTTATTAACTGAAGGCCTTATAGAGTTCTTATGGCCAAGGTCAAGTTTAAAGCAGTTGTGTTTCGAATGAAGACATACTCTACTCTGTGTAGACTGTGTGATGAATATATCATACATAAAATGCAATTATTTGTAGTGTGTGATGAGGCA
Source organism: Ptychadena robeensis (assembly GCA_036250615.1). Lineage (NCBI taxonomy): Eukaryota > Metazoa > Chordata > Amphibia > Anura > Ptychadenidae > Ptychadena > Ptychadena robeensis. Next base: position 76,283,390 of record CM070032.1, on the reverse strand, counting down.
ATATTCACAATTAATTCACTAATATTCACAACGAATTCCTAAATTCGAGAATTTGGTATGGCAATGAAAAGTGCTGATATTCGCAATATTTTCGCAATCAACACATGAAAACTAATAATTTATCACCCTAATTGAGCAAATTGGCACTTGTTCATGCACGGTAGTTCAGGGTAGTGTGGAGTGAGAATATTCAAAAATATTCGTCAAATATACGTCATTCGAGAATTCGCAATATTTAGTGAATGCTAAATGAATATTTGCAATCGCGGATATTTGTCATATGCTTCAACATTGTTTACCGGCATTCACCGCATTTACCGGACTTTGATTGGAGTAGTGGCCCCTTAGGTGTTTGTGAGGTAAATTGATCCAAGTGTATATATATAAAAGGTTTGTCTTTATTGGTGACCCATGTCACAATACCTAAGGGGCCACTACTCCAATCAAAGTCCCACGAGGGAACAGGGAGCAGATTTGTAAAAAAATCTTGAATATTCACGATTACAAAAATATAGCACTGTATTTGAGATCTTTGCCCAAAAAATTTTATTGGCAGAAATGCCCTGCAAGGACCCCTCCCCATATTTGATGGCAGTTCCATATGCCAGCTTTCTTTTATCTTTATATTAAATTTTTTTAGTTCTGTTGGTTGAGTTTTGTGGCTTCTTCCTCGATATCACTGAACAGCTGTTGCTTTGTAGATATATTCTGGACTTACTGCACCCTGAGAGTACAGTATATTACTATAATTACAGAAATTATATTCGCAATTGTTTGTTTACTGTAAAAATGTTCATAGTTATGGGTTTCTGACAGGATCTCTACCTGTAAGCCATATGTTAATGCCATATCATAATAATATACAGATCAGTTCTGATTATGTGCATTGTATGCGTATGCCAAAGGGTAGGGAGAAAACCATGAAAAAATCTGGGTTTATTTGCAACAATGAAATGCTTTGGTTGTCCACATTTTGAGTTGCTAATTATCCCGTAATTGCATGGCGTTATTCATTCCTTTGTAATGCAGCTGATGGAGACTTATGAATAAAATAACTCTTTTGACAGCACTGTTAATTTAGTGCCATTATAAAATTTTGCTGTAGCCAAGAATTTCAAGATGATAGGCAATTAAGGTATGGTGGCTCACAAAAAAAAGAGCCGGTACTGAAGTGATTCTTTTAATAATACACTACAAGATTTCCATCTATTTTAAATGATACCTTGCATTAAAAGCCCAGAAAATGTCCAAAAGTACATAGAGATAATACTTTTACAGCACAGGCAATCAGATACAGATTTCACATACAAACCTATCATCAGTTTCTAAGAGGGTTTGTTAACTTGTATCTTGCCAAAATGATTCGAGACAGATTGCATTGCAATAAATTCCATTTTCTGTAACAGTAATGGTGCTAAATAAAGGGGAGCTGGAAAGAGATGGCAGCAACAAACGGCAGCTCCCATATGTCCAAGTATAATGTTTTTTTTGCAGTCAGAACCATCATTTGAAAATGTATTCCCAAAACACCAATAACAAGAAGATTTGTTTGCCTTTTTACGGTTATTTATCATTTAAAGTGGGTAGTACATTTAGCATCAAAACATGTTATTGAAATATTATAGGATAATTAAAGACTTTGGAATCAAGAACGGACAAAGATTGTTAAAAAAGAAAATGAGTATCCTAGTATACAATTAACTAGGAATTGATTTGAATTGTAAGAAAGCCATTGGAGATCAGATGGTAGGGTATGATTTACTACACGAGTAGAGCATGTATACTTTGCAAAGGAAGTTTCACTTGGCTTTGTAAATACAGTTAAAATTCACATTGGAAATCAGCTTGAAGTTGGTTGATTGAAGCCATAACAGCTTTATCTCATTCAAGTTGAAAGGGTAAACTTTTAATTCCCTGACAAAGTGAACATTCCTTACTTAATAAGTAATAATAATAAGTAAATCACCCCTCTTGATTCTTGCATACTATTGGCTGATTATTTTTGCCTAGTTGATAGCTACATGTTATACTGAATCAAAGTAGACAAAAGAACCTTATCAAATATTGGACTTCAGCTCATGAAGCATTATCCAATATGGTGCACCTACTTATGTAGGCTCCTACTCATGCAAGTTATCCAACTCAACTTAGAGCATAACTTTAAGGTAGGAATACACTGCTCGATTTTTGCATAGATTTTTGTACAACAGACCGCCGTGTGCATTCACAGCATTGTGCAAAAATCTATACTGAAATCGAGCTGTATATGGGTAGCTTCGGGCAAATCCTGCTCGAGCAATCCTGCTTGAAACTAAAGGTTACCAACCTTGTTCGGTATCCTATACCTATACAAAGTTTCGATGTTAAAACAAAAACTTTTTAAATAATTACAAGTAGTAGAAGGAGAAGAGAGAGAAGTGGAGTTGCTGTGTTGACTGAAAGCTAGATTTAAACTATAGAAAACTTGTGTTCTAATTCATTTGTGAATTTTACAAACCAGTGTTTAGCTAATGTTACCCCATGTCAGCTCTCTGACATCTTAAATTAGGTATTTTAATGACATAATTGAAAGCAATTTTCTTAGCGTAAGTACAGAAATTGGTGTAGAATGCTAGAATTACTCTATTTCACAGCAGCAAATACATCATTAGCAAGCTGACATTCCAAATTATAGAAGCAACACCAAGTTCAGGGGTTGAGCAAGAGAGTAGAAAATTATAGAAAAATGGTAATGCTTTTATAACAGTCAAATGTATGCTTTATACTTAAAATAATATGTAAAATGTGAATTCTTGAGAGGAATTTAAGAACTCTTTATGACGCATGAGGTTGGAGGAACTGGAGGAACTGCAGAAAATGTCGTATGAAGGTGTGATCACTTACTCTTCATTTGGAAAAAATGCAGGGTAATTCCTGGACCCCACTCCCCAAAGCCCAGTGACTGCTTTTTTAAACTCAGTGTTCAGCAAAATATTTTTTTCTGTAATTAACTCAAAATGATAAAACATTATAGACAAGTTAGTAGCATTTTAAATTTAACAAGGGCAGTCATCATTTTTCTCCTTGTACATCCTAAGCTGTCCCCGCCAAAAATAAAA
>CM070032.1:76239028-76262430 GCA_036250615.1 Ptychadena robeensis | reverse complement strand
GTCCAGATTTCTGTACCAAAAGCGCACCATAGACTTCAATGGTAATTTTTTTTTATGTTGAAGGCCTGTAACCAGGGCTGTGGAGTCGGTCGATAAATTCCCGACTCCGACTCCTCAGTTTCTGAATCTTCCGACTCCGACTCCGATGTATTTATTATGCTAACGTATTGTATCCATTCATTGAAGGAAAGGAAGGCAACATACATTAACCACAGAACTACTGGCTAGGAAACCAACACTGTACTGTAATGGCCAATTAAAGAAGAGAAAGGAAGTTAGGCAGAAGATGCTGCTGCTTTTTCTTTAAGCTAGGCAACACGCTGTCATTGATCGGGATTGATCAATTGAACGGAATGTGCACCACATGGGCATATCGATTCCTGTTTAATGGGGACCCGTTCTCCCCAGCTTGTAGTGTGTGATTTACAACACGCCACAAGCTGGGGAGAAGCAGCCTGTCTCATACAGCTGCCTCACTCACACAGCTTCCGAGTGAGGAGTGCTGGCTCCGCCCTTTCACACTGACAGCCGACGGCTGTGGAGGAGGGAGGAGCCGCAGATGTTCCAATACTTTCCATGAAGACTCATGTCTCCATGCAAAGTATTGGATATTGAACGGGGTCTTTACAAAATGTTGGAACCCTGTTCAATCAAGTTCCTTCAAGCCGGCTCTATTGATCTTGCCCAAAGGAAGGCACACATGGGTAGGTTTGCAAACAGATTAGAGTACAATCAATCACCGTGAGCGTGCAATTTAATTGATTGTACGCAAATCTTTTTACAGATCTATCCGTGTGTGCCTAGCTTTAGTGTTCTGATCTTCTGCTGAAGATAGGGCAGTGGAAGGCTCCAAGAAGAGGCAGGGTGAAGGGGCACTTCAAACATAATTCATGATTTACCTTGAATCCCAGAGTCATGTGTAAAGTTGAAGCTAACAATCTTAGTATTTGTCGCCTCAGCTGAATTACAGTGGTTTCTCAAATGTTTTACAGCTTCAGTCTTGAACTATTGGTTATCCATTCCCGTCACTTATACAAGCGCCTCTAGTCCGGCAACAAACATTGACTTCATTATCAGTGAGAGTTAAGGCTGCCATACACGCACCGAGCGGCGGCCGATTTTGCCGCCGACCGATGGGCGTGTGTGCTCGCCTACATGGGGCGACAGATCGCTGTCACCCCACAGCTCGGCTGGCCAGAGAACGGAAATGTCCGATATTCTCTGGCCGATGCTGTTAGTTTCAATGAAGATTGGAGTCTTAATTGAAGTTAACGGCTGGCACACAAAGGGTGCCGGCCGATACTGTCAGCTCAGGAGAGCAGCGTGATGACGTCATCATGCTGCAGTCTAGAGCTCACCTGAGCTGGTCTGTCTGCACCCACTCGGTACGTGTGTGGGGGCCTTTAGGCTAGGTTCACAGTGGGTGCTGTAATGTTATGCACGGCATGCATTTATTCTTGTAGCAGAGAAGTCACTCATTATGAATTAATTAATTAATTGCGACATTTGCCCTGCCTGTAACTTCCCAAAATATGTCCGTACAAGGGTCTAATAGACATCCTGAATACAATAATGAAAAAAACACAAAAATCAGGGCACAAAGCTATGCTGCTATGTACTAAATCTCATCCAAATAAAGTCTCTGGTGCCCCAGATGTGACCATTTGCAGTTAACCCTCTCTAACCTGGTGTGATGAAATCATTATTTGGGCGATGTTTATTACAAAGGTGAACATTGAAAGCAGTATTCTTCAAATAAAACTGCTTTCATGCAATTCACTGTTCAAATTTCCCGCCGCCTCCCCGATGTAACGTCATCACGTCACTCGGAGGGGGGGGGGGGGGGGAAGAGACGGAGCTGGCTGGCAGCATGTCGCATCGGGGACACCGGGACAGCGCAAAACTGTAAGTATGCTCTGTCGGTGCCCCGATGTGTACTGGACGGCACCATCTCGTACAGTGCTATAGTGGCAGTAGCAGTGCTGGACGAGGTTGTGCCATCCCAACCACTAGGGCGGTTAAGCGCCAACATTCATACCAAAACTATACAATTGTGTTTTTGGTTTATTGTTTTATATAAGTAAGTCCCAGTAAAATCAGTGTTACAGGTTTATTTTTAAAAAATTTGGTCAGACAGAATGGGAAAGATTTCCTTATCTCATGATATTTCATTATATCAATTATATCTATTGTAACATTCATTGTAACATTCAAAATCTAGTGTTATCTGTTCACAACCATTATCCTTGTTACTGGACAGTGTGCCTTTCTTTATTTCAATCACAATTTAAAACATGATTTTTATTTTAACATAACACTGACCTTGAGAAAAAAGTAAGAATTGACAGAGAGAAAACAGGTATAAAGGGTTTAAGTTAAATGGAGAAGTGGGTATGTCTTATCAGATTGCTAAGTGATGGTCACATGGCAAAGTGGACCCACAAGGGTTTTTTTTCTGGAAGCAGAGGAGATGAGAGGGTAATCATTGAGCAATACTTTGACAAAGATGGAATACTTCTCTGGAGAAGAGTTTTCCCCTGTCCCCAGAAACAGCTAACCAGTGATCCTGCTACCTCACCCCCTGTTTGTAATTGTGCTACTAGGGACAGTTCAACTTTTCTCTTCTGGATCCAGCATAAAAAATGGATGCTCCAGTACTCTTGCTGTGACAACCACTTATGGCACCAGCAGTAGGAATTGACAGGTTGACAGGATCAACAGATGGTAGAACTACCCATACACCTTCCCCTCAGGAACCTATGGTTGAGTTAGGCTTGGAGGTGGACCAACCTTCCAACCTGGTCATTTGGAGTTCAGTATTTAACTCTTCTATGCTACAGTTAATGGCAATAGTAAGAGGGGCATTCTAGTCACCTGAGAGTTGGCATAAGGTTGCCAAGGTAGATCATGGGCTTCGGATTAAGCTTCTAATGAATACAAAGCTTTTTTGTTTTCTTCTTCAAGGGTGAGCTGTCTTTTTGCAACTATACAACACTATAAAATGGAGGATGCCAATATACCTTCTTCCTGCTATGCACACTTCAAAAAATACCCATAAAGGAGCTGCTAAACTAAACCTATAGATGGTTTCAACAATAGTTTTAAAATAACTGTTTCTTTAAACTTTCTTGTGCTTTTCTCATTGGAATCAATGTTTTAGTTTATATAATTGGTGAGAAATTGGCCCATTAACCTAACAAAATATGTTGCATTTCTATTTTCTCCTGTGTATGTCATGAATATCTATTTCATTTTTGTGGTATGGTGTTCTATATTTAAACTGTATATAGCCAATCTAAAACCATAGATATTATGTTTAAAGTTAAAAACAGTGAAGATCAATGAGTCTAAATCTTCTTAAAGCGGTTTTAGACTTAAAATAAAAAAACAGACATACATTACACAGACACAATACTCAGCAGTTCAGATGCTGGGAAACTGCTACACAAAAAAACTCTCACTAAACTGTCTTCACGTGCTTGGATCTCTCATGCTGGCATCTTAGCTCATGGCATCTGCACACTTCCGCCCACACTGACCCCCCCCCCCCCTCTCCTCCTCTCTCCACTCGGAGATCGTAGCTGCAGACACAGAAGGGGAGGGGGGGTGTGAAGAGGGGGATTCAGCTGATGACGATTTCCTGCCTTGGAGAGATATCCCACACACCACTTCGGCTGCCCAGGCGAGACGTAATGCAGTGGGAGGGAAGCACTCATAACAAGCTCCCCTACAGCTGTTAGAAGAAGATTCGTTTTCTACAATCAAGCTCAGCATTATTGGCTTAGCTGCACAGGATAATGCTGAGTGACCTCCCAGGTGGGAAGTCCGCTTTAACAAATAAAGCAAAATGACAACACAGTAAATCTTTAAATGCACATAAACATATTTTTCCTACAATCGGTTTATAGATGTTCATATTGATATAAATCTTTGAAATGTGTACTTTTTTGGGCTAAAAGTTTGTAGAAAGGGAAAGATAAGGAGCAACAGGGAAGAAAGAAAGAAAGATTCAGAAAGAAGTGTAAAAGAGAAAGGAACAAGAGTATATAAGATTTAGGGTTTATGGGGAAAAGAGTTTTATGATACATAATTGAAGTATATTATTGGAAGATGTGTTTTTATTCCATTCAGCCTAATTCCAGGTGTAGAAAACAAACAATTTTCAAACAAATTGAACTTTTACCAATGGTAAATTGCTACAGTTTGAAAAATTAACAAAAAATAGCTGATGTGAGTCAGCCTTTCTGCTGTGCATCCTCAACCCCAATGTCCAAATAGCTTCTCTTTAATAATACCAGCCCATAACATTACTCCACCTAGCTGGTACCTGTTTTTTTTCCCTCAACAATGTTCTTTTTGACTTGCAACAACATGTTTAATTCTTTGAGCATACACCAGTATCTAAGCAATAAGAATAGTGCTGCATCCCTCTCTGAGAGACTGTTTATCATTTTAAATACACTGAGCAAATTATAAACTTTGCATAGCTGTTGAAGAGGAGTGAACCAACATTCCACAGGCCACAATCAACAACCTTATCAACTCTATGTGACGGAGATGTGTTGCGCTATGTGAGGCAAATGGTGGCCACACCAGATACTGACAATTCACCACATTTCAGAGTGGCTTTTTATTGTGGGCTATTGTGTCTTAGGCACACCTGTGCAACATTCATGCTGTTAAATCAGCACCTTGATATGTCACACCTGTGAGGTGAGATGGATTATCTTGGCAAAGGAGAAGTGCTTACTAAAGGTGACCATACACGTGCCGATTTTTCGGAACTGTTTTAAAATCGGCTGAAAAGTCGGTCGGGTCCCGCCCGCGGATGCCCGAATTTTCGGGAAGACGGCAGCTTGTACATGACGGCAGCTTGTACATGACATATACAAGCTGCCGTTTTCCCGAAAAATCGGGCATCCGCGGTCGGGACCCGACCGACTTTTCAGCCGATTTTAAAACAGTTCTGAATCCCTCCCTCCCGACCTACCCGACCGGATCGGTCGGGAGGGCTAAAAACGGCCGAAAAATCGGCACGTGTATGGTCACCTTAACACAGTTTTAGACAGATTTGTGAACAATATTTGAGAGTAATGGGTCTTTTGTGCATGTTCAGTTCAGCTCTTGCAAAATGGGAGAAATACCGAATGGGTTGCATTTATATTTTTGCTCAGTGTATATCATTTTATAATTTGAAATTCAATCACTTAAATCTCTTTTGTCTGAGGAAAACAAGCAGCCTAATAATTATGCCCACATTAATATAGGATGTTGAATTTCTTAGGCCACACCTTCCTGATATACCTTAATTCAATAACCAGTCAAGCTTATACAGTTTAAAGTTTGAATATATTCTTAAAATGGCAATATAACTAACTTATGTAATCATTTTCCATACAGTGCATAGCAAACTAATATAAAATCGGTGTTAATCCAATCCAAAAATATATATATTTTTTTTCTTTGCATACATTAAAATGAAAGCCTTATCTTGCATACTTTGAATTCCATATGGAGTAAGTTAATATGCAAGTCTGGATCCTACAATTCACTTTTAAATACAATGCAAGTATATATAAATGAACAATCCATTTCAAGTAAGAACTTAGACAAAGAAATATGAAATGAAAAGGAGATGGAAATAAAATTTTCAAAAACTGAGCTAAAGAAAGAATAGGTCCTGTAGTTTATAAATCTTTTAGTGGAACTGTACCTGACCAGAATTATAAATTCTTTATTTGCTCATTATTCTCAGATTCGTAATGCACATTTTTCCTCTACAATCACCAGGGGCCTAATTTGATCCTAAGTGAAATATTGCCATCAAAGTTTAATGAAATCTCATGCATATTTCACTTAGAATCTCACTTTATAAATTAGCACAATTAACAAGCTGGACAGTTCCTAGGGGGTCCATCTTTTCTGTTCCTTTAGTGAATGCTGTATTTGGCTTTTCTGCATTACTGTGATAAATAGCAATAATTAAGGATATATGTTCCCAAAAAGATTATCTTTATTTCATTTTCTTAGTTTAATTCAGCTAGAGCTGCATCACCTGAGACCTTAGTATCCAGCTTTTATTTGGTATGCATGTAATGGGAATTAGAGACATGTCAAATGTTACTGAACCAGATCCCTTGTGTTGTTGCTTGTATGAAGATGGATGGTTAAAAGTTGCTGGTCTGTGTGTTTACTCTAATAATTTATAAATGATAAGAGCTCATATCATACCAGTGTGAGTCTCTGAACCACTCTCTGTTTACTATAAATACTGCACAACAAATAGTAGGGATGGTAAGTTCTCCTACAACAGAACTCATGCAGAAGAATCTTGGGTTAATCTTACTGGATTCCTTGATCATTCTATGCTTCCTTTTCCTGTATGTAAGAAAATCTGAATAAGCCAATTAGAGACATACCTAATAATCAAGCGTCCAAATGATCTAGTAACATTTCCTATGAAAATTCCCTAATTTAAAGCAGACCTACCACCAGAAATTGATCATGATTTTAATTTATTCCACTAGAAGTGCCGATAATAGGGAGGAATGCATAAAACAAAAAAACAAAAACAAAAAAACTTACCTGTGTGAAGAAATTTAAGAAGATCCCCGCAGCCCCCCCCCCCCCCCCCCCCCCCCCCCCCCCCCCTCGCTTCCTGGTCCTGGTCACGAGAGTGAAGTGTTTTCCAGGTAATTCTGTCATCTCAACTCTACATTGAAGTACACTGAGGAAAATTCCCTCAGAAAACCATTGAATGCCCCCAGTGGCCACCCATCATATTGCACCCAGAGTTAACTGTCGGAAGCCTGGCACATAAAGATGGAATCGCTCACACAAATCCACAGAACAGCAGGTAAATATATTATTTTAGGATCATGGAGCCCTAAGCCACCATCATACCAGCTCAGAGGTAAGTAAAATTTTACATATGTATTTTAGTATTAATTATTGAGTATAGTCTTTAAGAGTCTAAATATTCTGAAGTTTTAGGACTTTATTATTGTTCCCAAGTAGCATGCAATATACTGTGTGCATAAAAAAATTGCCCATTGTCTCAAAATTAATATACAGACTCAGTCATAGTCATTATACTTTATTCAAAAATGTATGTGAACCCTAATAGAGAATGTCTTTATTCATTTAGGTTTGTTAAATGCCACTAAAAATGTATTTAAAAACTGATGATGTCGAAGAAATTTAGAAGTTGAAGTTGTGTCTTTTTGTGCTTTGCCCACTTCCTGTGTGAATTCAAAAACTATTTCTCTGTCAGATCTTAGCTGAGGACTAAAATCCAATTTAGATATGGGGCTGGACTAATAGCGCTCATGCCACAAAAATGGTTTTTGTTTCCAAACAAAAAAAAGCCTGTTTACTGTGTTTCCAAACATAGTATGAAATTAGGGTACGTTGATTAGTATTTTTGATTGAACAGGTATGTTCTATGCAGTACTTCCAGGGTCTTTAAATATACCGCACGTTCCTGCATAGTGTGCTAGGCTTGAACATTCTGTATACTTAGGAGTAGGGGCAGTAGGAGCCTGAGAAGGGGAGCCCAGAGGTTAAATCCCCCCTATACATGGGTCAATACCTGTACAATCGGTGACCTGATCGACCGCAGAGTGGTGACATCACGTCATCGATTGAACAGGAATCTATGTGCACCAATCTATGTGCAATAGATTTCCATTAAATGCTTTGGATAGGGAGAGCAATGGAGATGGAACGGTGTCTACCAACATGTTGGTTCCCTGTTTGATCTAGCTGTCTTAAGGCCTTCATACACCTTACAATCTTTCCATACAATTTCTGTACAATAAAATTTTGTTCTACCAAAACCATGTAATAGGAGAACCTTTCTAAACCTTCCAATCACTATGTATTCTATCAGGGAGGCCACTATACTACACAGTTGTTGGTAGATCAAACTGAGATTGTATGGATTGGTGTATGGGGGGCTTTAGGGTGGGATGGATTGATCCCACTCAAAGATAGAGTGACTGTGAATATGCACGGCATGTCGTCATCAATTTAACAGGTCATCCATTGTATCAACCCGTGTATGGGGCGCTTTACTCACTTTCCTTGAAACATGTTGTTTATGTATTCACTTGGGAGGAGGAGCAGTGCTCAGTATTAGTGTCTATGTAAACATTTTGGTTTATTTACTGTTCTCTGAAGGTTGTTTTTTTTTTAGTTTAAGACTTGCTGAGTCATAACATCTCATCTAAAGATGAGCAACAAAGTAAGTAATTAGTCACCTTTTCAGATTTTTTCTCCCCAAAACTTATGGTCAGATTCGTCTTCCATGAGAAAAATTTGATAATTTCAAAGCCCCAAATAAGGTTTCATCATCAAAAAATCAATTCAAAGTGTCTACTTGACATTAAACTTAGTTTCAAAAATACACGTGATATCATGTTCATGGGCCATAAAATTAATTCACAGACTACCGTATATACTCAAATATAAGTCAAATTTTTCAGCACCTGAAAATGTGGCCTATATTCAGGTCAAAAAAATGAAATCGCGCATTTTGTAGGTGGACTTTATGAGTGAATTGCAAAGCCCCCAAACATACTATCATCACCAGATTTGCTGGAGATGTAGAGAAGGACTGTGGGAACATTTGAAATTTTTTATTGCTCTAGTATGTGTAGTTTTTACATAATTTGAGTTTAAAATTAAGTCAAAATTTTATCTTTTTTGTGCAAAAACTTGATATGCTAGAGCAATACTTTTTTATTTCCACTGTTCCCACATCCCTTCTCTACATCTTCAGCAATTTTGGTGATGATAGCATGTTTGGGGGCTTTGCAATTTGGGGGCTTTGCAATTCACTCATAAAGTCATAAAATAATCAACCGTCTCTACTGAGGAAAATTGAAGCTATATATTGCATATCTATTTGTTGTTTTTTTTGCCTTGATAATTTCTTTTAGTTTGAAAGAAGCATATTGCATGAATTACTACTTTATACAGCAAATCTTGTAATGAAATACTATATCTTCACAAACAAACCTTTGTAAAAAAAACAGCATCTGTAAAGACAGTAGACAAACTGATGCCCCTTTTTCTATCTGAAAATATACATTCTACTTTATTATAGACAATGCATTTTACATCCTCCCTTCATTGAAATGAAATATCACACCTCAGATGGTGTTTAAGCTTGGGGAATTCACCAAGGAAGGTCCCTACAGGCAGACATGCTACATTCAGGACTATCTCCCAGGAGGCCAAACTCTAGATATTAAATGCCCTCAGCAAGTTAAAGAATTGGATCTTGTAGATATCTGCATCTAAATTCTTTGATGAGGAGACCATAGGGAGAAAAAATACAGATAGATTTTGTATTTATATTAAAACTTACCTTGCTGTTCAAGTTAGGAAGCTCTAAAAAATAAAAAAAAATGAAATGAAAGAAATGAAAATAATAAATGTGTTATTGATATTTAGTCAGGTTAGGCGACACTCATGGTGGAAATATCGGCCAAGAAAAGATCACTTTAAATCAGTTAAATGGAAATGGATCAGACATGTTGGTAAATTTCAGTAAATTGTACAAGTATCTGTAGATGGGTTTTCTAGGTATTTCAATTTGTTTTCAATTTTACTTTGGCGCATGCCCACCACCAAACTCAGTAAAGGAATCGATCAGTTTTAAATCGATGTTAACCTGACAGTCGATATTTAAATCGCACAAGACAATTAAATCTAAGATCGATTGTGCAAAAGTTGACCCGTGTAATGCTAGCTTTACTGATGAAAGGTGATGGTCAGTTACTGCAGACCTACTACAGGGGATGGTCAGTTACTGCAGACCTACTACAGGGGATGGTCAGTTACTGCAGACCTACAACAGGTGATGATCAGTTACTGTTAACATACTACAGGGGATTGTAAGTTACTGTTAACATGCTACAGAGGATGGTCAGTTACTGATAACATGCTACAGGGGATGGTCAGTTACTGATAACATACTACAGGAGAATGTCAGTTACTGATAACATGCTATAGGGGATGGTCAGTTACTGCAGACCTACTACAGGGGATGGTAAGTTACTGTTAACATACTATAGAGGATGGCAAGTATTGCAGACCTACTACAGGGGATGGACAGTTACTGTTAACATATCCCAGGGTATGGACAATTACTGTTAACATACTATAGGGGATGGCCAGTTACTGCAAACCCACTACAGGGGATGGTCAGTTACTGCAGACCTACCACAGGGGATGGTCAGTTACTGCAGACCTACCACAGGGGATGGTCAGTTACTGTGAACATACTACAGTGGATGGTCAATCAGTTAGTGGACATACTCTAGGGATGATCAGCCACCTTGCTATTTACATGTACCCATAGCACAAGGTGAAATAAGCAAGTACTATGGGGCAGATTATTATTGCTAGGAATTAGCAATTTACTGCCATAACACTGAAGGTTTCTCCAAAGCAACCTGGGACTTCCCAGCTATCCAGCCATATTGTATCTAATGGATGAAGTCCTCAACATTCCTCTAGCTATGGTATGGTGTATCAGTGAAAGGATTCCTTAGCACTGACAGTATGGGCACTAAAGCCTCAGCCACCACAGACAGGCACAAACAGTGCTTAAGCTCAAGACTGTACCATTCATAATTCAGGAGGGGGGCAAGCCAAAAACTGTGCTGCAGGTGTCACATTGAAATTGAAGTTGTGGTTCTTTAGGTAGTCCCCTAAGTCTATTAGCTCTTGTAAGGGCTCTTCCTTCTCCTGTTCTGAAATTGCTTATTGATTATGCTGCATACAGTGTGCACTAAATAACAGTTCCCTCGTAAAGGGCAGTGCTTGGTAAGTACACAAAAGTAGGGTATGTTTTTTTTTATCATTTGTATCACATCACACCCACACCACAGATGCCCCTCCCACAAGCAAAGAGACCAATTGATAAAATAAGGTATAGTAGTAAATGAGGGAAGATGGGTAAATATAATCCAAATACTTAGATTTAAGGGATTTTATAGGTAAAAATGCTTGCACAATGCCCATAATTTTTTATCTTAATCTCAGTCAGTTTAAGATTAGATTGAGAATGGTTTCATATTGACATGAAGAGAACTTGCACATGTACAATACACGTACAACGCAGAGATGTTCCAACTGAAGCATTCTCTCTGGCTTCCACAGGACTATGGACTTCATGTGACAGTCCTAATTGGTCTATTGGAGTGAGTCACCTTGATACTCATATAAATGATTTTCTTCGGCTCTTGATACAAATCAATGTAGTGGGGGGATTGCAGGAAAGCTAATTCTGCTTTGGATGGTGGTATTAAAGTAAACCTTTTAATCTGCCTGAAGTTGGTAAAGCATATGTTTGCTTTAATGTTTTCCCTTTCAAAAAAAAGCTTTATGAACTAATATAATGTATGATCACAGAGCTTTTTCACAACAGATATATGCACTTAAAACCAAGATTTCTATCTAATGAAAGTACCTATTTATGGTTTAGGCTCAAATGTGTGCATGGGTATGATATTTCTAATCAGTAACTTAATCAAGACTGCTCAACACTTTATTCCTTTAAAACCAAAAACATAAAATACACAACAATTTTAAAAGGTTTCCATCGCATTGGACAAGGGGTGGGGAAAGTGTTTGAATCATGGGCCACAAGTCAGTAAATTTGTAAAGGGGCTGGACCAAGAGCCTGTGATAAGTTTTCCATCTAATCTGACTGAGCTGGAGCTGTTTTGCAAAGAAGAATGGACAAGGATTTCAGTCTCTAGATGTGCAAAGCTGATAGAGACATACCCTAAAAGACTGGCAGCTGGAATTGCAGCAAAAGGTGGTTTCTATAAAATATTGACTCAGGGGGCTGAATAATTACGTACACCCCTCTTTGCAGTTATTTATTTGTAAAAAAATGTTTGGAATCATGTATGATTTCCGTTCCACTTCTCACGTGTACACCACTTTGTATTGGTCTTTCACGTGGAATTCCAATAAAATGGAGTCATGTTTGTGGCTGTAATGTGACAAAATGGTGAAAAGTTCTGAATACTTTTGCAAGCCACTGTATTAATAGAATTTGGAAAAATAAACTACTATGAATTTTTTTATATATTTATACTTGTTCCAAGCAATAGATAATGCCTAGAGTTGTCCCACCATCACCATGATGACGCACACGCAGCATCATCGCATGATACCGCTATGTTGTCATCATGGCGATGTTTGGACCCCTCTAGTCATTATCCCCTTTCATTGAAGTTAAAGAGTGGATGGAAGCCAAAGCGTCATGTTACAAGACACAAAGGGTTAGAATTTAAAACTAAAAGGGCTGGATACGGCCCACAAGCTATAGTTCGCCCATGTCTGTACTAGACTAATTCCTTAATTCACAAGAGTGTGATCAGTTGAAAACCGATAGATTCCTTTCCAAAGCCATATTTACATTCTCCATAGTGCCATCAGGTGCGAATCAAAATACCTAGAAAATTGTTAGATGCGCTTACGATCTACTAAAATTTACCAACATGTCCGATCACTGCTCATGCCTTTTTTTGTATTAAAAAAGGAATCGATTGTTAATAGACTGTTTTCTTGGGACGATGAAATTGCAAAATGAAATCACAGATGTCCATCTTTAGACAGTTTGATTTTAATTGGTGTTAAGGTAAAGTGTTAAGCTGGCCATACACCTGCAGGATTCTCTGTCAGATTTCCTTCAGATCAGATCAGATCTACCAACAACCATGTAATATGAGGACCTTTCTACACCTTCCAATCACTATGTATTGTATCAGGGAGGTCACTATACTACATGGTTGTTGGTAGATCTGATCTGAAGGAAATCTGACAGAGAATCCTGCAGGTGTATGGCCAGCTTTAGGATCAAACAAGGGCATATTTGATAAGAAGCAATGACTCCCATCTTCTCTCCCTTTTGTTAGGTCAGGTTTGGTGCCATTTTGTAGTCTTTAACCATAGTAAAGGTATAGCTATCTTAATTTTGCATAAAACCTGTATGCAATATTTGCATTTTGATATTTTCTGATTTCACCTTTTTCTTTTTTCAGAGCCAGTTGGTCCTTGATAAGTTCAACACCTTCTCTACTCCTTGATAAGTTCCACACCTTCTCTACTCCTCTGCAATTACTGATTAACCGCTGCTGACCTTGGAACTGCCCTTGACTATTTTACTGCCTGATCCCTCACTACTGTCTGCCTTTACTGCTGCCAACCCGGATTGCCTGACTACGCTTCTTGCCGCCTGCCCTCACCTACTGCCTGTTACCTGAGTACGCCTTTGCTCTATTGTGCTACCAGCTGCATCCTGCGGTCCTTGCTACTGGGCTTCACTCCACTCTCCAGCCTCAGTGTCCTCAGACTCAAGTGAGCCTACGGACCTAACAGTCAATGACCCACATGGTTTTTGGGAATGTTTCAATGGTTAATCTTTATGGAGTAAAAGTAGTTAATAGTGCGGAAGTACCCACCAAGCTGGTATAGTTTATGACTGGTGGGACACTGTCTGTATAATTGCTTATGCCAACCGAGCCCAGAGCCCTGCTGGTATAAGCAATGAAAAGAGGGATAGATGAACTGTCGTCCGTGGGAACTGCAATCACTGCTGCTTCCACGGACACAGGCAGCCAGAGAGGAGAGGCAGAGGAGAGAAGACTGGGAAGCCCCCCTTTCCCTGATCAGCGAAGAGGTGACGTCATGTGCTGTATGTGTGTACTGCTGCTAGTTACATCTACTGGCTGAATTTGATATTGCATTCATTTAATCAATTGCATTAACCCAATTGATGTGAACACTTTTATATATCAAATAGTTTTTTCCTGGTTTATCTGCTTTAAAAACTTGGCGTGTTCTATGATGAAAGTTATATTCACTTTTATATCAACATCAGTGGTAAGTGTTTTAATAGACATGGGAGAAATTTGTGTGTGTGTGGTGGGGGGGGGGGGGGGGGGGGGGGGGGGGGGGGGGGGTATGCGAGGTCTGGTGGGTAGGTAGGGTCACTTTACTTGTTTTTCTCCTCAGCTCACCCCTGCCCAAGTCATAGAGCATTATGATAAGGCAAACAGTGTGATGACTGGAATAGACAAGGTCAATGGTGCAGAGGCATAGAGCTGTAGAGTCACAGAAACCTGTTATTTGGTATTCATATCGGAGAGCAGTACAATGCACACAGCTACTTTACCACTGATCAATTTCTTTCAAACAGATCACTGCAACCCATATATATACACATGAGTTAGCAACAAGAAAACTCCCCTGGGAATATTTGATGATTGTCTTTTGTGCTGTAACTAATGGATCTTTTGTCATTATAGTAAACTGTTACACAATCTGGGTATGCCGATGACAATTTGATGGTAGCTCAGCTGCCTAAACTGACTGCATAGCAGTTTGTGAAATTATCATTAATATTTTATTTGATTGAAGTTGAAATGTGTATAGTGTGTCCATTGATCTTATAAATATCCTGAAATGCACATGCAGTACACAGGAATCACACAACGGAAAGGGGAATGGGGGATATTCTTTTGATGAATGTTCTCATTAAAAATAATTACACTGTTAAAAACTAAAATGCTAATATACAGTATGTGATTCAATTGCATATTGATTTCACTGTGCAGGAATGTAATCAATAAAAAGTGATATATGTGTGTAGACAACTTAACCGTAAAGCAGAAACAGTGAGATGGTAAATCAATGTTTTTCCATTGATTTTGAAGCCGATTTGGTGATAATTGTTAAAGGAGGGTTTTTCTGCACCATCTATTCTGTGTAACCATCCTACTTCTTTGCTATTTCACATGACCCCAATGCACTGTAGTCTTAATTCTATGATATTCACATGTCCCCAGTACACTCTAGTCCTATTTCTATGATAGTCACATGCCTCTAGCACACTTCAATCCTGTTCATATCATATAATCATATTTACAGGCTCCCATTGTACTATAGTTCTGCTTCTATAATATTCAAATCCCTCCTGTGCACTATAGTCCTGCTCCTATAATATTTACACCGTAGTCTTAATTCTGCCCCCAGTGCACTCTAGTTCTATTTCTATGATCCCATGGCCCCAGTACACTCTAGTCTAACTTCTATGATAGTCATATGTCCTCAGTGCATTCTAGTCCTATTTCTATGAGAGTCACATGCCCCCAGTACACGCTTGTCTTATTTCTATGATCCTATGTCCTTAGTGCACTCTAATCTAACTTCTATGATAGCCATATGTTCCCAGTGCACTCTAGTCTTATTTCTATGATCCCATGCTCCTAGTACACTTCAATCCTACTTCTATATTCCCAGTGCACTATAGTATTTCTATAGGTATAGTAGGTAAGGTCTATGTGCTCCGTCAGGATCCCTACCAAGCAATACGTTTAGCGGAAGAGGTCCAGACGTATAGTGGAAACAAGCCCATAGTGGCATAGATTAAACAAGGTACTGGAAACATTCCTCAGAGACATTGGTCCATATTGACATGATAGAATCAGGCAGTTGCTGCAGATTTGTCGGCTGCACATCCATGATGCGAATCTCCGGTTCCACCACATCCCAAAGGTGCTCTATTGGATTGAGATCTGGTGACTGTGTAGGCCATTTGAGTACAGCGAACTCATTGTCATGCTCAAAAACCAGTCTGAGATTATTCAAGCTTTATGACATGGTGCACTATCCTGCTGAATGTAGCCATCAGAAGATCAGAAGATGGGTAAACTGTGGTCATAAAGGGTCAGCAATAATACTCAGGTAGGCTGTGGCGTTGCAACGGTCATCAATTACTACTAGGGGGGCTAAAGTGTGCCAAGAAAATGTCCCCCACACCATTGCACCACCACCGCCAGCCTGAACCATTGATACAAGGCAGGATGGATCCATGCTTTCATGTTGTTGACTCCAAGAAATCGAAGACTCATCAGACCAGGCAAACATTTTCCAATCCTCTATTGTTTATTTATGGTGAGTCTGTGTGAATTGTAGCCTCAGTTTCCTCTTCTTAGCTGACAGGAATGGCACCTGGTATGGTCTTCTGCTGCTGTAGCCCATCTGCCTCAATGTTTGATGTGTTGTGCGTTCAGAAATGCTTTTGTGCATACCTTGGTCTTAACGAGTGGTTATTTGAGTTACTGTTGCCTTTCAGTAAGCTTGAACCACTCTGGCCATTCTCCTCTGACCTCTGGCTTCAACAAGGCATTTGCACCCACAGAACTGCAGCTCATTGGATGTTTTCACTTTTTCAGACCATTCTTTGTAAACCCTAGAGATGATTGTGCGTGACCAACACAGAAGATCAGCAGTTTATGAAATACTCAGACCAGCCCATCTGACACCAACAACCATGCCATGTTCAAAGCCACTTAAATCACCTTTCTTCCCCATTCAGAAACTCAGTTTGAACTGCAGCAGTTTGTCTTGACCATGTCAACATGCCTAAATGCATTGAGTTGCCACCAAGTGATTGGCTAATCTATAATTTGCGTCAATGAGCAGTTGGACAGGTGTGCCTAATAAAGTGGCAAGTGAGTGTATATAAACAGAATATAACTAACCCAAAAATATACTCTTGCATTTAAAATATATATGTACAGTCCCTGAGCATAGCCCATGTAGTATTGCAGACCAATGACAGTATGGCAGAAATAAATGCTTTGCCATCAAGGAGACTAAGAAATGCTATAACTAAGGCCTTTGAATAGCATTGCCAAATTAAGTACATCCCAGTAACACTTGGTAAGTACATTCATTTGACTACATCATACTGCAATCCAAGAAAGAATGGAATATATTGCAATACACTTGCAAATATCTGTACAACGTAGCAATGAAACTCACCACTAAATACATTTAATGTAGCACATGACATCCTGGATGTATGTAACCTTTCTGTGAATAGTGGTACACTGTATTAGAAGAAAGGGCGCATGTCTGGTTTGTGTGCATTGATGGTTCATTAAAAATGAAAGAGCTTCCTTAAAGCACTCCACATCAATGTGTGAATCATATACATTAACCATTAACACGCTTTACAGCAATATACTAGTGTGAACAGAACCTTGAGGTATTATTGCAGACACCATTTTCACTTGAAAAAACAGGAAAACAGGAAAAATCAATTAGCACTGTGTATATGGTTTCATTATAATATCTCCTGCTGTATTTGACCTTGTGTAAGCCAACTATGGGATTGGAAGAAAAGGTTAAAATGTAAAGCTGGTTTCCAGAAAGCATATTCAATTCTACTCCAATCTGTTATGACATTGTTCTCAAACAGCATGGGTACTACAAGGCAATGTGCCATTGTAGAACTGCTTATTTTCTTCTGCTATTCTCTCTCTCATAATTTATTTTTCATTTTCAGTGAATAGTTCCTGTAGATAAATGCTACATACGTCTTTTGAATCCTCTGCATTTAGAGTGTGGCTTTATAAGACTGCACTATTATATTTTGTCCGTGTTATAAAAAAACTTTACCCCATTTATTTTTTGCTAGGTTGCATATTATAGTTATATAAATGTGTACATTAAAATGTTTTGGTGTACAAAACATTTAATACTAACTTATTCTGCTCCTTGAGATGTTGATCTCTCCGCTTTCCTCTATGTCACTAGAGGACACCATATTGATGGATGGGCTTGGCCACTGAGCTGTATGCTTCAGATTCTGAAGATCCTCAGCTATTCGTATCTCTTGCATAAAGGGATTTGCAGGGAAAGTTACATTTAAATAATTTCTTTTAATGACTGATTTGCTCCAAATTCCAGAAGCATATAAGCAGGAATGAGGCATCTATTTTATGAAATATATTTGTAAGTGTATTTTAAGTGTGCTTGTCATCTCTGTATGTGTTCCTTGGTTATTAATAAAATCTTTGATATTTAAAAGAGCTATGCACAAAAAAGAAATCAGAGGACAAAAGATTAATCAGCAGTGATATCTGTGGCTCCTTGCAATAGATCTTTCTCCCTTTGCTATCTCCAAATCCCTTGTTCTATATTGTGTGTCTGTGAAGGGAAGGGGCATCTTGGGATAGAATAAGACATTTACTTTGTTATGTTAATTATACTCCCCTGTATTATACCTGTAGGATTTGGATCCACAATCCAAATAATCAGGACAGGGAAATTTGTTCAGTACAGGTAATCAGGTTCAAATTTGTTGATGGCAAAAATATGAGATCTGACAGCCATAAAGTGCACTACTGAAGATCAGGAGAGATTATGTACAGGTACATTTTTAGGGTACTTCTAAAGCACATTAGCACATTTATGGATTTTCCCTACCACAATTACAAGTAGGTAGTGATGAGCAGCATAGGCAATCCAATAAATTCGAGATTTCATGATCTCCTGTCATTAACTTCATTGTGAAAATCGGCACTTGTACATGCGCATATTACAAACGCACATGCACAGTAGTTCCAGATACTAGAATATTCGCTAATGCAAACATATAGCACTATATTCAAAATGTATGCAAATTCCCAAAGTGCAATTGGAATATTCACGATCAACACTACAAATAGGATATGGCACTCATTAAATACTTATGCCAACTTGTGTGTTCCCCCCTCTCCAGTCCACCAATCTAAACACAAAATGCAATATAAGTACTGCAGCCAATTTACCTTTAGCTGCATGTCGCATGGAAATCTGTGTCTATTACTAGTGTTGAGCAAGAATTTAAAAAATTCAAATACATCCAACGAATATCTGTCATTCGAGAATTCTCAATATTTCACAAATGTGCGCGCAGATATTCGCAATGGGGGATATTCGTCATATTATGCTTCAACATTTTTTACCGGCATAAACCGCACATATGTGTGCGCATTGCGAATGGATATGCGCAATACACAAATCCCTCGTACTGGCTAAGATCACAGAATGAAGAAGAGAAGCTGGAAAGCTGCATTGCAAATTAATGTGCACGGGCGCGCGCAATCGAAGGCAATAGAATATAGACGAATTGAATTTTATGAATTTACAATATTTCTTTGTATATTCGCAAAATTACGCGAATTCGAATATACCATATGCTGCTCAACACTATCTATTACTAAGCTTAATTGTTAAGGGGCATGGGGCCTCCATAACAGCGCATATCACTGATATTTCACATATAGAAATATGTTGTTAACCCCTAAACACAGTATCATAACCAAAATTTAAGACATGTAGGGAAGTGTTTGTAGGAACTTTCTGAAGTACTGAAGTTTAAAAATATTCACTTATAATTTATGCAAAACATCATGACTACATCTACAAACACAACAAAACTACAAAACAACATGGCTATGCAATTAACTCATATCACACAAACAGGGTAAGTTTGAACTCTAGGATGAAGGTCTTTTTTCATACAATTCACCCTCACATGAAGTGCATTAATCATCATAGTTTGTTTAAACCATATCAACAGAAAATAGTCCACGCATGATTCCATGTCCAGAAGCGACCTTTTGCTAGTGACAAGTTTTTTTCCATGCCACCATCTTTACAGATTACACCTCTAATGCTTGTATAATTGGAAATTTAGTAGTCATCAAAATTAATTGGAAGTATGCAAAAGCTAGCCTTGTGTAATGGTGTTTTTGTTCATTCTACACCATAATTTAAAATCTACTTGATTAAGAGTTTACACTTAAGTGTAGTAACATCTGAAATATTTTAGTTTTACTAAAAGTTTTGTCCTGGTCATATAGTGGTCATATAGTAGCAGTAGGTAAGACAGGGGCTTTTTTGGCAAAACAAGAGAAAAATGGTATGGTATTACAGCATTCAATTTAAATTCCAAATTATAAATAACTTTTAGGAAACCATTGTACTAGAGAAAGTGTTCTTAAACTGAAATGCAAATTCCTATTATATTATTATTAACAAGATGAAGAATATAGAATTGAATTGAGGCATTGAATTGATACGTAAAAACAAGGACAGAGGCGCACAACCTAGTACAACAAAGTAAGGTACTGTAAATGGTAAAATAATATGGAAATGAAACAAAACAACAGACAAGATACTCACATTAAAATAGGTTTACAAGGATTGATCTCTTAGGGCCATGTGCTTTCCAGGAAGACCTCACTTCCTGGTTGGGGATGAGATGACTTCCTGCTTACAGATGCTGGGGGGGCTCAACAGGAACAATGGGATGCGTTTTGAGCGGAGGCTCTTTTTCAACCATAGGGGGAAAAGGTGTAAAGGGTGTCTATATATATATACACACAGAGAGAGGAGTGCCCTCCCCTTCATTAACACACCTGAGCTGAGCTAGGCACATCTGAAAGTAAAAGGGAGGGAGGGGACTGGAGAGATTAAGGAAGCTCTATAGAGGGAGTATTGAGCAAATGGTTGAACAAGGACAACAAAAATAAAATAAAAGAATAGATGATTAAATGGTACACCTGTATGTGGAGACAAAAGTAAAGCATGAATGAAAGTTAAGAATACAATGGAGAATGATAATGAACAAATGGGAGAGAAAAAAACCCCCAAAAAAAAAACACACACAGCACATACAGCAGCATGGATATATACACCCACATACACACATATATACAAAACAAAGATAGAGACAAACATGAATGTACACACATCCACAAACATGGGGCAGAGACAAATGGATCCAGGGTGTGAACACCTTAGCAAACACAATTTGGTAATGGATGGGGAGAAAGTGGAGACTAGTGGTGGGGCTAGTTATTTTATGATGGTATTAATGTCCAATACTTCATTCAAGCCATAGGGGGTTAGCGTATTGAGGGCATATATCCAATATGTTTCTTGGGAGCACAGCTTATTAAATCTTTCATTAGGGGGTAGACTAGCATCAATAGACTCAATGATAAAAGCCTTGAGGCCTTCAGTTGAGCCATTATCCTGAAGGTTAAAATGCCTGGGTACTGCATGGTCTGGGGACCTTTTTTCAATAAGGCGGCAATGTTCACCAAAACGACTTCTAAAGGGTCGGATGGTTCTGCCTACATATAACAGGTTGCAAGGGCAAATCAGAACATATATTACGTGGTCTGAGGATCAGTTGAAAAATTGGCGAATGGGATGGGTTTTACCAGAGTTTGTGAACAGTCTGTAAACTGTTTATGGCCATGGGGGATAAAAGGACACGTCTTACATAATATTTTTCTGCATTGGAAGACCCCTTTAAGTTCATTGATGCTGGGACTAATAGTGTTGGAAGGTTGTAGGGAGCTGATTTAGCTTGGAGCAATCTTGGACCTGATGCATGGGGCTTTTTAAAATACTATTTGAGGTGTTTCCAATTGTTTCTTAGGGCCTTCTGTATGGGTTTGTATGCATTATTAAATTGGGTGTTGAACTTGATGCTAGGTTGGATGTCCATCAGTTTGGGGGCTGGGGGGTTAGGAGGATTAAGGAGGATTTGAAGGATGGAGTCTAAGGAGGAGCAGCAGTAACCTTTATCCAGAAATTTCTGTTTGAGAACCTGGCTTTGATGAACAAAGTCCTCGGTCCTGGTGCAGTTCCTGTGTAACCTAGTAAACTGTCTTTTAGGAATGTTTTGCAGCCACTTGGGGTGATGGCAGCTAGTTCTATGTAAGTAGTCCTGAGAGGAAAGTTCCAGATCAAGGAAGATGAGAGATGAGGGGCTGACCACATGGGTGAAGGATAGACCAAAGGTGTTGTGATTACAGTAGTCTACAAAGGAGCTGACCGCTTGCAGGTCCCCACTCCAGATGATAATAATATCATCAATGTACCCACCATAAAACACAAGGTGTGAGGCAAAGGGGTTGTTGTCCCAGATCATACAGTCTTCCCAGTGGCCCATAGTCAGGTTGGTGTAGCTGGGTGCAAAGTTAGCTCCCATGGCAGTCCCTTTAGTTTGGATGTAAAATGTATCTAGAAATGTGAAGTAATTATGTTCTAAACAGAATTTGGTGGCCTCAGTGAGGAAGTTGGCTTGTAGATAATTGAAGTTATTGCTTTTAGATAGGTTGTGTTGGAGGGCCCTCAGGCCTATGTCATGAGGGATAAAATTTATTGGGAGCAGACATCAAGTGAAAGCCAGAGATAAGATGGGTCCCAGGTGTAGTGTGCAAGGGAAGTTACCTGTGGTTGTAGGAGAGCATCAAAATAAAGAGACAGGCCACTAGTAAGGCTGTTCATACAGGCAACGATTGGCTGCTCAGGGGTCCTTGCTCTTATTTGTCTGTTACAGGGGGCCACACTCCTCCATTTTGAGAGCTGCACACCTACACACAAAATACTAAACATTCACGATAAAGAAGATATTGCACTATATTCGAGATCTTCAAGGATTCTTGAAGTGCACATATTCACAATAAATTTGTGATTGAAATATTCGCGATCATTACTAGTCCTAGAGCCTTGATCAGAGATGCCCCAACTTTTTAAGCATGTGAGCTACTTTTCAATTCACACAAAATGGCTCAGTCATGTGTGTGACTTTCACGTGCCTGTATGACCTCCCTACAATGCTTGGGAATGCTCATGATGAGGTGGCGGATGGTCTCCTGAGGGATCTCCTCCCACACCTGGACTAAAGCATCCCCCAACTCCTGGAACTCTGTGGTACAAAGTGGCATTCGTAGAAGGAGCGAGACATGATGTCCTAGATTGGAAGGCCACACTCACTACAGAGCCTCATTTTGACTTGTTTTTAGGACAGTACATAAAAGTTGGATGACCCTTTAGTGTTCCACTTTTGAATGTGACTCCAAATGTAGACCTCTATGGTTTGATATATTTGATTAACATTGATAATTGTTGTGTGATTTTGTTGTCAGCACATTTAGCTATGTAATTCATTAGAATATTTCATTCAAATCTAGTATGTCTTATTTTTTTAGTATGTATTTTTTTACACACAAACAAAAACATGCATGCACATGTAAGACAATATAATTCTGTACATTTTGGTCACTACTTTACTGTCTGTTAATAAAGCCTAGAAAAAATCCTAAAAAATCATTTTGACTTTAAATGGTGATCTACCTTATTGGCACCCAAGTCTACATGACTAAAAGGAAAAATCGCACATAGGGGAGAGCCAATATTTTATAAACCAGACTACTCTCAATCAAATTTGATCAATCATTGGTCAGCAATAGCCACTCTTTTGACAATTGAGTGTAGGAGAAAGCTATTTTTTTGCATTGAGATTTACACATACTAATCCTTATTCAATCAGGTTTACTCTTATCCAAATTGACTAGGCATACCAATAATTTGAAAAAGAAATCAATGTCAGTAGGAATGTGAAGATATCCAGTAGCATATGGCCAGCTTACACTGTTAAGGGCTTGTGTCCATTGCTGCGAAATAGTGATGAGTGGCATAGGCAACATTCGTATTCGCGGCATGCCGCAAATTTTATGGAA
>CM070032.1:76205629-76232042 GCA_036250615.1 Ptychadena robeensis | reverse complement strand
CGACTGTGAAGAAGTGTCAAGGAGACTGATTGCTGCTGGTGGGGGTTTGTGACACTGCCCGTGTTGTTGGGGCATTTGCCCCCATAGAACAGAGGTTCATGAAATCCTTGGAGAATTGTTCACTAGTTTTTATTTAACATGTGACTGCAGTGTGTTTAGTTATGTCACACAGATCAGGTAGATTGTCTGATCAAAAATCACCTCATGTTGACAGTTGACAATATTTTATTTCTGTGAACACTATAAATTACAAATTAAATAACATTTCACTGCCTGAATAAACTTTTAATATATTATACTGCAGGGTTTGCCAGTCCACCCTGCAGTTGAAGGCTTAATAAAGCCTCTGAGGAAATCATGCAAAGTAAAACTTGGCAGATTTCTCCTAATAAGTACACTGCACATAAAAATCTCTGCACGGAATCTAATGAGGTGCAATCCATCTTTTAACCATAGAAACGGCATACAAAATAATAAACAAATAAAGAAATAAATATTTATTACCCGACTCTTCAAAGGCAACATCGTTTTCCTTTTGATTTTGGCTAGAGTATTTGCTGGCCTTGATTTTACTACTTTAATTCTATTCTCTATTGAGATATGAAGACAGCATACTTTTTCTTACTTCTGTGGGGTTGTTGTGTAATCAGGCTGTCTGTGGGTGGTTGTGTCCCCTTTAAGAGTCTGCCCCTTGATCCTCCTGACTCCAGCCAGCATATAAACCAAGCCCCTCTGGTAGGTGGGCAGCACAGAGAGGACATGTGTAGCTGGGCTTGAGACCTATAACCAGGCTTGTTCTCCTCAACCATTCATTGCGTGCGGACAGCTGGTGAGCCTTATTGCACATTGCTTTGTGGAAAAACCCAGCTACAGCGCAGCGTAGATCCAGAAGTGTTACCTATGTGCCAGGGGGGCTTCCTGCCAACTCTGTGGATCCCACCAGACTGCATGTGTGGACCATGATTGTGTCTGGAAGGGAGAGACTGCATCTTCCCTAGTGATAGACATTAGTGTTAAGCGAGCACGCTCGGCCGAATACATGTTCGGCTTGAGCATTGCCATGCTCGGCGCTACTCGGAAAGGCACCATGTTCGTGTCTATGCTCAGGTCTACACCCCGCACATTTTGCTGGTTGTAGACCGGCAATCAAGGGTCAGGGCCCTTACTGTAATGCCAGTAGCCATGTTAGGTGCTGACATTACAGTGATTGGCTGGCCGGAACAGGTCATCGTGTGCACGCGATGCTGCATGTTCGGCTCAGACAGAGTCAGGGAGAGGCAATAACATATTTATTTTGCCATGTAATCATTACAAAAGAATGTTTACATGTCAAAATAAATATACATTCACCCCCGCATTCACCTCCGCCCTATATACAAACATGTCCCCGCACACATATAATAAATGAATACATATAACCCTCCCCCCCCAATATCATCTGTAATCATGAAAAAAATGATTACAGATAATAACTGGGAACGACTATTGGTCTATATTTACCCCTTAGTGGTTCCAAATCCATTAACCTCTAGCAATAAGCACATTAAAAATCAAATAATTGTCAAACCCAAAAGACACATATTTCTCATCCTAAAATCGCAACATTAAATCAGACAATTATAAAACAAGAAATAGCACTCATAAAATCACACAATTTTCTGAACCCAGTAACCGATACACTATAAAAAAACCATAACAGAAGACCACCAATAGCTATTAAAGTATGAACCCCAATTCAAAACCAACTACCAATAAAACACCACAACTCACAACATTAAATCAAAGTTAAAATGAAATAAATATGGTAACTACATAACTAAAAAAATTGAGAAATACAAATCGTCCAAATAACCTGAAATATGCCAATCCAAAACATTAACCCCCTATCTTACACTAACCGATAATTTATGCCACTAAATACACAAAGCTTCAATAAATTTAACAAATCAATGTTATATGTCATAAATAAATACATTAGGACATATAACATACAACCCAAGCCAACCGTACATATATTAAAAAATATACATACATGGACAATACAATACATAGAACATATAACAAAACATACAAGCCAACCCCACAACTTTTAACCAATATACATACATCTACATTTCCATACCAGCTGCGTGTAATAATAACATTAATTATTACATGTAGCCGATAATTACATGACATATATGTATTGCAGAAGTATTTTGCAATACATAAAATAAATTACCAAACCCCCCGAAAAATAACAGTAAATAAATGTAAATTTCCACTCCAGCGTTGTAATCCAATCACAATAAAATCCAACAAAGCGAATCTTGACTTAAAAATGAACTATTAAAAAAATCCAATCAAAATAAAAAAAATAATCCAACTTCCATGCGACCAGCCAGTAAAAAAAAGCCATAAATAAATAATCCACGCTGCGGTGGCCAAAATAAATCTATTCTTGTCCACGATGTTTTTAAAAAAAAAAAAGAAAAATCTTCTGAGCTGCGATGGAAAGATCCGTCCTCCTTGCGCAGTAAGTATAGGGAAGAATTTTGCCACACTCAGTGCGCTGGGCCATGACATCACATGGTCATTTGTTTATCAATAATGCCTCCCTGTGTATATACATATATACAATAATTTTTTTGTACAAATTATTTTGGGGGGGGGGGTTGGGGCATACACCGCGATGTGTTCGGACCGAGATTACTAGTAGACACGCTCTTACTAGTAGTGCTCGCTCATTACTAGTAGACACGCAAGTAGCGTTTCCATGTTATCATACTGCCCCAATCCCCTGAGGGAGGTGGATTCTGAGTCGTTCCTTTTTAGACCCATAGGTCAATCCTTTACCTGTTTCCCCAAAAAAAGACACTGTTTTATATAATTTTTTTCCACAAGAAGACACACAAGGGCTTATTTTCAGGGGGTGTTTGTGTGGGGTGAGAGAGGCCCACAGACTGTTGCTGGTTTGGTGCTGGAGGAGAGAGGCCTGCAATGCTGAGTAAAACAGCTTTACTTCCTCCTCCCATGGGGACACACAATACCTAAATCAGAGTGTCCAGCTCCTAAAGCCAGCCATACACAGTCGGATTCCATGGCCGCTCGATCACCTATCCGATCGATTCCGGCGATTCTGGCGGGAATCGCAGGTGTGATCGATCGGCCAATTAAGAGAATCCAATCGCTGCATACCACCTTGTCCAACGGATTCCGGGACGATTCCGTGTCCGATTGTCCACCTCACAAATGGCAACTCCCCCTGATGTGTGCAGAATCGGATCAAAAAGACCAACATGTTGGTTCTCTGTCCGATCCGATTCTGGGCCCCCAAACGATCGGACGTGATCGGACGGACAAGGTGGGCTGCACGCGATTCCGGCACGATCGATTTGCGTGCACGCGCCCGGAATCGATCGTGCCGGAATCCGGTCGGAATCCGACCCGTGTATGGGGGCCTTTACTTCCTAAGGAGATTTACCCTTTCTTAGTCTCCCTGTATGCCTCAGGTTGAAGCATGCACAGAATGACCAGGATCTGACAGGGGGAGCCAGCATCTCTTATGTCACCTCTTAGATAGCAGCTGTCACGATGGGGCAGATGAGAAGGGCTGCCCATCTTCTTTATCACTCCATGCTGAAATGCATAAATTGCGCAAATGCTTAGAAATCCTACTACAGCTTATTTCATGGGTATGTCTTATTACAGTACATGTATACTGTGTTGGAACTCCGGTCCCCTTTTTCTTCTGAGTAAAAGCAAAGTTAACTTTGCACACCTATTGTCATTGGTTGATCCACATTCCTGTACAGGGTTTTTAAACGTGTAGTGGGCTTTTATAGACATGGTTCTACTGTAGACTTTATTTGTACATTGTGCCAAATCCCACTTTTTTTGGGGGGGGGGGGGTTTGGCGTTGGTATGTGTTTGGAATAATTACGATTCTATTACTTAAGAAGTATAGCCTGTTCATTTTGAAAGGGGAATTCATTCTTCAGATAATAATAATAAGTCAATGTAAATACATTTTTGCAACAGGAAATATAAGTGCACTTAAGTGAAAATTCTCATGCAAGGCGATTGAATGGACATTCCACATCGAAGAATGGACATTGTGAAGATAAGGAAGATAAGCAATGGGATTCGGTCAGATCACACATTTTTCTGATGGTTTCTGGATGAATCAGTAATGGCATTTCTATAAAAATCTCTGTGTAACTGTGGCCAGTAACCTACAGGGAGACTCCAACTCCTTGTATTACATTTGGCCAAAAATATTGATACATCTGGCCATTGCAACGATTGGATCTTATATTGTAATTCCATTTATATCACAATGTTATTGTTCCCTTCTTTGCAATCAGCTCCCACTCTCTTTAAATTGGAATAAATTAAACTGCCAGATAAGAAGGAATGTTTTAGAGTTTAGTGACATTTTTTACACCACTCCATCTAAGACCTATTTCTACATTTTCAAACATGAATGCATCTGCCTTTGTATTCATTTCAAACATATTAAAGCCATAAACAAAATTCATCTGATTAGCTTGCAGTGCTGTCAGCCAGAATTACATATATAATCATGGTAAAAAGAAATTACAGCCCCTTTCAAGCTTATAAATGTATGCATCAGAAAAAAAAGTAATCTGGCCTTTAACAGGTTCAAAATTATTTAAATATAACCGTAATTGTAAAACAACACACAGAAAATATGCCTTAAAATGGTTGTATTCTGCTGTTCTCAATTTTCTTCTTGTTTTCTTGTTACTATCAGTTTATTCCCTCTTCTCCCCTTCCCACGTCCTCTTTTCTTTCCTTTACTTCCTCTTTATCTGCTCTTTTAAAGGGAGGATCCTTTGCTTGATCTTGTATTTACCAATGTCCTTCCCCCTTTGCCTTTGAATTTGCCGCATACTATTTTATACTCTTTTCATCAAATGGAGACAATTGTCTTTAAAAAAAATAAAAAAGCTTAGATGGCATTTTACTCACTTTCTTCTGTTTTACAGTTACGTGATATTTCCAACCTTTATGGGGCTAAAAATATGACTTTTTTTAGCTACTGGATATTAGTTACAAAGCCACAACTGCTTTGTCTAATTCAGCACAGATGGAAGTACTTCTATACTTCTGTTGCTTTTATATTATTTAAGAGTTTTGTGGAACAGCTGTAGCTTGGCAGATCACAGAGAAATCCCTTTATAGACTTGCACAGTAATTATTTACTGTGGGTGACAGCTAATGACCCTTTTGATTGGTAAAGCCCATTAGCAAGCATTAACAGGATGCCAACAATAGTGTTTTATTTTTCCAACAAAGAAAAACCTTGTAATAAAATAGTTACTAGCACACTAAAGTTCCCCTTCAACATTTGAAGACCTTTTGAGCTGTATATGCACAGCTCAATTTGCCCATAGTATTCTGTGTTAGAAGACTAGCATTCTAATTTAACAAATCTGCTGGCACCTTTCAGAAAGGTCTATTCCATGTCCAACAGTCTAAGCAAACCTAGATAAGATGAATGCCACACTCAAGCAACTCATCGGTCTAATGGCTTTTGTGTCATCACTTCAGCTGCCACCACAGGCTTCTGTTCATAAGTCTGCCATCATCCAGATATATGTTGGGCTGGACCTCTCTGCTACCGGAGGGGGGAGGGGAGTAAAAATCACCAAAACTATGCAATTATAAACTGTTTCTAGACAGTGTTCGACAGGCTACCTACTTCTTGTTGACCTCAATTCTGTGCACTTTTCTGGCCTCATAACTGGACTGAAACTATGATACTTTGATTACAGTGTTCTGGCAGGACCTTTCTGACTATAAAGACATGTCAGGCAGCATAGACCTTCTAAACATTTTGAATGATTTGCTCATAATTCAATGATGTGTTCTGGCAGGACCTTTCTGACTATAAAGACATGTCAGGCAGCATAGACCTTCTACATTTTGAATGATTTGCTCACCCTTTGTGTCTTGACTGACAATCAACATGAGAACATATCCTAATTATGTCAGCACTTGATTAGTTTGTTTGGCTGTGAAGTTCCAGAATCCTATTCTTTTCACTCGGGTGTCTATGCAAGTGAAGCAGCAACTCTGACAAACGGAGAAACTTTGTCACTGAAATAATAATCTCTTCTTAGATTGGCACGGTGAGAGACAGTTTGTGAACATTTGCCCATGAAACTAATTACCATGCATACTTGACAAGTGATTCTGGCATGGTGCAACTTCTCTGTATTACCAAATTACTCTCTTGCTCAGCTCTCTGGCAGCAAGAGTAGAGTTTCTAGATCAATCTACTTGGACTTGAGTTGCAGGCAACTTTATTGACACCCTTTAATTGAGAAATATAACATTCTGGTTTAGCCCTGGACTAAACCTCTTCAGAACACTGCGAGGTTTCCGACAGTCCTGGCTATCTGCCTCAATGTGTGTAGCCTAATGCCACAACCTGGGACTTAGTAAGTTGACTCCATTGACTAGTCATGGGCAAACTTCAGCCCACTAGTCATAACGGGGCCATTTAGCTTTTTAATCCGGCATCTGTAGCATTCAACTCCACTTGTTCACTACACTGTTGTCTGAACGAGGTGAGCGCAAACTGAAAAGTTGCAAGTGCAGCCATTGTACTGAATGAGAGGATGGGAGCAACCAAGTAGATCATAGGGACCAGAGAGGCAAAGTAGAGAGGAGCATGGATGTTAGGAACACTATACTGTGCAAAGTGCAAAAAAAACAAGAACTGTGTTCATGCTTGTGATCCATTTGGACACGTTTGATTATCAATAGGACTGTACTTCTCCCTTTTCCATCTGCCCCTTAATTTAGGAACCCAATAAGTCCAAAAGTTTGCACAGTCCTTGATTAATCCATTTTAAGAGTGTGAATTTGACTTCATTCAAAAAAGAGTGTTCCTGACCAGGATTTGGCTATTTTAATTGTTGGTGTAACTGCTTAGTTTCCCCAATGTACAATGTCGATGCACTCCTTAATAATCTGCATTGTATACACAGTGTTGTTTACAGGGATGTGTACAAATCCTTCTGGCACCCCATCCTTTATAAAAATTGCTGAAGGATTTTTAATAAAAACCGCATGAGATTAAATTGTCGGAAGAAAAAGAACGTTTGCTTTTAGCTGTGAAACAAATATTATTACAATGTGAATGTTAAGTGTTCATATATAGTTTAAAGCTTCCTCTGGAGTCTAATTTAAGAGCCAACAAAAACCTGCTCTCAACTTTTTTGTTCTCAACCTTTTAAAAACAAACTACTTCCAGCTATGTTATTTTATGTAATAATTTTTTTTAGCTTAATTACTCATTTTTAACTCTTTCCTAGCAAAATATAAGAGTATTATGGGTATTTTGTATAGTTACTTATGTAGAGGTGATTTATAGTTACAATGGCATCCTGTAATATAGGGTTCAATGGCTAAACTGGCCAATTACCATATCTATGCATCTTCATTGTGACATTTCTTGGTAGTTCTCAATCAAAAGTCATTTACAAATAAGAAAATGTAGGCAATAAACTGTCTATGGTCTATTCTGGAACACACACAGGCAGGCTGATGCGTATTCTGGCAATAGTTATGCTATTTGTTCACTATCAAATAAAGTAGACCAAATATATCCAATACACACCAGACTATGTTCTGTGGTTCTGTGGGCATGCTCACTGACCTTTATGTGTAGTAACTATTTGTTTCACTACTGCGCCAGAGACCTTTTATGGAGATTATTTAAGTGATTTTCCCAAGAGAGACACAACCAGCAATAGAAACATCACAGTGTCTCTAAACCTTATCTGCTTTAAAAAAACAAAAGTTGGAAATTTTTAGCTATAATGAGAGACCAGGCTAATTAAAATATGAACACAGTTACAAATGCCTTTTGAATATTAAAGCATTTATTATTAGACACAAGCATATTGAATCCTGTTGGCTGGGGTATTGTTCAAACTTTAATGCAATTGTAACATGTATTACTTTTGGTGCTCCACCATGAAACTGGAGGCTTTATTAGGTAGAGGGAAGGACTGGTGAAAGTGTGGGTATACTTTTTAAAGTGCAC
This sequence comes from Ptychadena robeensis, assembly GCA_036250615.1. NCBI lineage: Eukaryota > Metazoa > Chordata > Amphibia > Anura > Ptychadenidae > Ptychadena > Ptychadena robeensis. The sequence continues at coordinate 76,223,980 of CM070032.1, read as the reverse complement.
AGAAATTCAACACCAATTGTATCCAAAAGAATACACTGGGTGTTTCACTGAATTTCCCAAACATGTAGGGCCTATCTCTTACCCCATGGGCACAAGAAACTTGACTTGCACTGAGGATCCATAAAATGTAAAATGAGTAGTGAAAATCCCGTAGACACAAATATAAAAAAAAATGACTACACTGTGCATAACACACAGATCTAGATCTTACAGGCTGGTAGACATTCTTCTAGTCTTTGCAAAAAAGGTCTAACCTATGGGACAAATATGCCACAAATCTGCAGTGACTGTGGCCAAACTCAGTGTTAGTCCAACTGATCAGGAATGCTAACCCCAGTTGGCACATACACCTCTGTTTTCAACTAGACCCATTCTCATGAGTAGGCACTGGACCCCTCTAGGTTTTCAAAATCTTGAACTAAACCCTTTAGGCCCCCTCCATATGTGAAGGGTACTACCATGAGTTTTAACCCTAAAGCAGGGAACACATGGCTCGATATTGAAGCCGTTCGAGGTTCCCTGCAGCAGCGTGATGATGTCATCATGCTGCTGTCAGATATTGGAGCAGTGCTGTGTCTCCAGCTGAGACGATGTTTTGCATGGAGTCCCCACGGTCTCCATGCAAAGCAACGGACATCAACCATGGTTTATGGTCATGTCCTGTATTCTATCAGGCTGCATATGAGCCAGATAGATGGCCATGAGCATGCACGGCGCTTAAAGTGGCCACCAATCTGACCCATATCTACACGTGTGTTCACAGCTTAAGAGTTCTTTCCTTCAGGTCCCCCATCATGCCAGCAATGTGCTTGAAATAGTGGAATCTGTTTTAGCAAAAAGGCTGAGAAGTGCATATAATGTCGCAGATAATGTTTTCTATTTTTAAAATAAATGACAAGGAAGTATTAGAAGCCCCAAACATGTTTATCAGCTATTTAAGGCTAGAGAGATTTTCACACCTCTTTTTGTCAAACAAACAATCCCAAAATTAGAATAAGGAATTTTATCAGCGTACGTTTATTTATTTTATTATTTTGCATATTAGTTTATGCTTTTCTGAAAAAAACAAGGTTCTAACAAATAAATAAAAATAAAATAAATAAACTCAGCATTTCCTAAACATAATATATACTGAGCACAAATATATAAATGCAACACTTTTGGTTGTGCTCCCATTTTTCATGAGCTGAACTCAAAGATCTGAAACATTTTCTACATTAACAAAAGATCCATTGCTCTCAAATATTTTTCACAAATCTGTCTAAATCTGTGTTAGTGAGCAATTCTCGTCGAGAATTTGCCGAGATAATCCATCCCACCTCACAGGTTCAGAGTGGCCTTTTATTGTGGGCAGTCTAAGGCACACCTGTGGAATGTTCATTCTCTCTAATCAGCATCTTCATCTGCCATACCTGTGAGGTGGGATGGATTATCTCAGCAAAGGAGAAGTGCTTACAAAAGCTAGGCACACAAGGGTAAAGTCCTGTGCAATTGACATCTGATCAATCACCACATGGGCACATCGATTCCCATTTAATGGGAACCCCAGGGACCCATTCTCTCCAGCTTGTAGCATGTGAATCAGAACATGCTACAAGCTGGGAAGAAATCCAGTCTGCCTCTCACTCAGCAGCAGCTTCCGAGTGAGGAGTGCTGGCTTTGTCCCCTTCACACTGACAGCAGACGGCTGTTTAGGAAGAAGACAGGAGCCAGCTGTTCCAATACTTTGCATGAAGATTCATGGCTTCATGCAAAGTAATGGAGAATAATAAGAAAAAGGACAGAGGCGCACAACATAGTTATCACCCCCGATGGACACCAACCAGGGTTAGCGCTGGGCTACCCGGGAGCAAGGAGTCTAAGTCACCAAGGGTTTTCCCCCAGAGCCCCCCTAATGGGAGATAGGCAGGGTCCCTTGTGGGGACCCTGTTGTCTTTTCTCGCACTCGGTGACCAGGTCCTGCTTCCCCAGGTAGTCCCCCCAGTAGAGTGTAAGGTGGAGTTGGAGTCGATCCCGATGTGGAAGCGATCAAGCGAGGTACCAAGAGGATGAGACGAAAATCAGGGTCAGACGTAGCAGAAGGTCAAGGGCAGGCGGCAGACAAGCGTAAACGGTGTGGAAGTGGATAGTCGAGGCAGGTAGCAAACAAGACGAGATCCAGAAACAGGCGAAGGTCAGGATAGAAGAGGTCAAACAGGATGGTCAGGATACGAGCAGAGTCAGCAACAGGTAATCAAACAAACGGGTAAGCTATCATGTACACAAGCTACACAATCTGGCAGCACTGGCTGTGAGTGCAGACCAGGAAGTGGGAGTGCCCAAAGCCAAGATGGCTGCAGCTGCCTCAATAAAGCCCAGCACTAGCTGGGATTCACACACATGCGCGGGTGGCGCCGTGCCGTGCGGCTAGGTGCCAGGCCCTGTAGCCTGGCAGAATGCCTTACAGCCCTGGGGTCTCGTGGAGGACGTGTTGGAGGACATCTGGGGACATTGGTGACACCCCTAGCTGCGGGAGCTCTGGGATCAGAGGTGAGCTGAGGGGATCGCGCTGCAGCGGGGGTCCGCGTTTGTGAGGACGGACGGCGGACCCCAGGGTGACAATAGTACAACAAATGGTTAGATCCTGTGGAATAGGATCAGATAAAACAAAATAAAAAAAATAAAACAAAATGAAACAAAACAACAGACAAGATACTCACACTAAGAGAGGTTTACAAGGATGGATCTCTCAGGGCCATGTGTTTTCCAGGAGGACCTCACTTCCTGGTTGGGGATGAGATCACTTCCTGATTACAGATGCTGGGGGACTCAATAGGAAAAATGGGACATGTTTCAAGTGGACGCTCTTTTTTAACGTTATCTTTCAAAGTAATGGAGATTGAATAGGGGTTTCCAACATGTTGGAACCCCATTCAATCAAATTTCTTTGAGCGGGCTCTATTAATCCTGCTCGAAGAAAAGCACACACAGGTAGGTTTGTAAGCAGATTAGAGTACAATCAATAACCGTGAGCGTGCACGTTGATTGATTGTACTCAAATATTTTTACAGATCTACCTATGTGTGGCTAGCTAAACACAGATAAAGACAGATTTGTGAACATCAGCTCAACTCATGCAAAATGGGAGCAAACCTGAAAGTGTTGTGTATTTTTGCTCAGTGTATAGGAATCCGGATATCTTCTAATTAATTACTTCCCCAAAATAAAAATATTTTCTTTAATTTTCCAGGGTACCAACATGCTGATGGTGGGTGCTTATCTTGTGTTAACTGGATGGTTGGGTGGTTTTCCAGGTTACAAGGCCTTTGTGATGTGGACACTTTCTATTAGCTGTCCATAATAATCTGAGATCCATTAAAGATAATGAAGAGGAAGGACTTCAGCAATATTGGACAATTGAGAAGTGGTTGTAGAGGGGTCAAGCTGAGGTGTTAACATGTGAAAACTCCATTAGGAACCAATATGGACAATTGAGGCGAGTACATTTGCTGACTAGACATTTTGCACAGACATAACCCTTGTTGTCACTGGAGCTTCTAAATGCTATGCTGGGTTGTTATGTCCAACTCCTGCAGGCATAGGGAGCTCCAGAGTAGAGATGGTCGTATTTTTCGACTTGCTACCTTTGTGAGCTGATTGCAAAGCCCCTGAACATGGAATCATAACCAAAATTGCTGGAGATGTAGAGAAGGAGTGTGGGAAAATTTGAAAAAAAAAGTTTTGCTCTAGCACATGTAGGTTTTGCATAAATTAAGTTAAAAAACAAAGTCGAAATTCCGATTTTCTAAATTTTGACTTGACTTTGAACATAATTTGTGCAAAACCTTTTTGTGCTTGAGACTTACTTTCTTTTGTGGAGTGTACCCCCAACACTTATGTACATCTCTAGCAAGTTTGGTGTTGATACCATGTTCAGGGGCTTTGCAATTAAGTCAAAATCGTCGAATTTTTGTAAAAATTCAAACATCTCTACTCCAGAGTGCTTTCTTCCTGTCTGTAGCACTTTAGCCTAGATGCTGCATGCAGCCTGTTATAGTGTTTTGTTACTGCTAACTGTTATTTGTATTACTGACCTGTGCTTTGTTCTTGACCATTTTCTGTCACCTGCCCTGAACCTACTTGGACTTGACTACCCTTTTGCCTGCCCCTTCTGGATACCTGCTTTGGACCTGACTAAAATCCTGTCACATCCTACAGGGTACTGTGTCTATACTGTTAGCAACTACCCGGCCTTGTTTGTTTGTGGTCTCCTGTTGTTTTGTCAATCCCTATTCACAGGCGACATCCTTTGCACACATAAGACCTGGAGGCAACTGAGTCCTGGGATGGAGGCTTGTCAATAGGCAAAGAGTGTAGAGGAGATTGGGGGATTGCATTTACACAGGACTTCACAAGTATATCCAGCTTCAGAAGTACAGAAAATATAAATACTCTGAGGGATGAGTTAGTGAGAAGTGAGTTAAATTTTTATTTTGCTCAGAGATGGGCTTTAATAAAACATTAGTGAATGTTTCTCTTTTCGGATTTTGAGTAAACATTCCTAATAAGAGTTTATTTAAGAATCAGGGCTGCAGGGATACAATTTTATGTTACCAATATATTAACATGTGAAGTACACTTATATTCCTGCAATAATTACATATTTCCTAATCATTACAACTAATAGACAAACACATACACCAATCCTCATGTGCAACAGAGGTTCTTGACTTGATATTAGTAATACTACTACTGCTACTTCTAATAAAACATTAATTCATGACAGCACAAAGGATAGCACAACCCTGATAATATGATGAAGCACTCCAGATTTAGGACTGTCAACCTGATATTATTAGGGATGGCTCCAAAATGAATAATCTGTGTACATCCTATAATTTATTAAAATTAACTTTAATTTGCAATCAGGAAACTCTCAAAGCCCTCAGCCTAGAATTCAAGGTACTTTATTACACATGTACTTACATCCAACATATCACACATGATTATCATCAACTATTTGCAGAATTCTATCATGCCGAGAAAATTTGTTATTAATACTTTGTTATTTGGTACATTTTAATGCAATAATTCATCTAGTTCACAAAAAATGGAATATGCATGTGTCTGTAAAATGATATTGCTGTAGAGGTATTAAAACTTGTTTTTTCTATTGTCTCTGATAATTTTTTTGTTTTCTATCTTAGTAATAATTGTGGAATTGTTTGTTTGTTAGTCTAACCATGTCCTTTTTTAAAGTTTTAATTTGATTATTTCCATTTATTTTTCTACTTGGATCTAGTATCAGCAGCAGACGCAGAGGTCTTCTGCTATCATGATCCTTGTCAGGATTCAGAGAAAGGGGAACGACCAGGCAGGCAACACACACTGACAGAGTTGTGGGGAAACAAAAACAGATTTAATGGAGACTTACAGGCAGGAAACAAAACAGGTGCAAAAGTCCAGGGTAAAGGAGTGCCCAGGGTTCAGGTTCAAGATGCATGAAGCCAGGGACATAACAGGAAATACAGACATGGAAACAGCAACAATATACAGCAAGCGTGGTCTGGATGAAGCACACCTAAATAGCCCTAAGCTAACGAGGAAGGTTTGAGCTTCACCCAGCCCACGCTTGCAGGGAGCCACCTGCTGGTGACTGTGGGACTAACCCATGGATGGGCAATTACAGTGCCACCAGCAGGCAGTGACCGGAACAGCCAGGGTCCTAACAACCCTGCCAAATGACATGTTTTACTGCTTACTCATCCAATGAATAATGATGTGGTACAGGAAAACTACACTGTTAAAACTATTATTTATTGTATGTATTAGAAAATGGTACCACATATATCACATATATATCAGTAACATCACCAAAAGATTTGTGAGTTCCCCTCCCCAGAGTTCTCAGACCATAGTCCTCAGTTTATGAATGAGATTGCATATATGTTTCTCCAATAGTGATGAACGAACATTGGCCGCGGCAAATTGGTTTTCCGCAAATACCCGATGTTTGCATGCTTGCTGTAAACCGCTATTGACTTTAATGGAGAGTTAACTTCTCAAACCTTCAGATCATAAATGTAGCCACAATACCAATAAAAATACCTACACAGTGTCATACCAGAGGGCAAGCAATGGCTAAACGTCCCCCCCAAAAAAAAAATACAATATTTTTATGTTAATTTGTTTTTTCATGTCTATGACATAGACATGACTGTATCTGCTGTACTAGCTAGAATAGGGAGAGATATCTAGTATAGCAGTTTAGCAGACTAGAGATTCAACACAGTGAAAACATGGTCTCGAAAATATATATAAAATCTAAACACACATAAAATACCCCCCAATTTTTTTATTTGTAATGATAGGCATAGGTAATAATAATAACAGTAATTATTACCTGTAACCACTAAACATGTTTCATATATATTGATTTAACAACACATGTACAATACATACATAAAATACATTACATAAAATATTCATTCATACCAGTTAAAAGAAAAAATTCCCAGAGAAAAATAAAATTAACCCATCTTCCATCAGATTCCTTGTAAAAAAACCCACAAACAATAAAAATAATCTGTCTTCCATCTGATTACTTAATAATAATATTTACTCTTCAGCTGGAGTTCTGCCGGGCAGGTCCTTCCTCTTCGCCGTCCAAACGGGTTCTAAAACATTGTACATACACAGTAGAATGGGAACATATTCCCACGAAACTGTGCATGCCCAATGATGTCACATGGGGTTTTTGTTTATTAACATTGGCCCCACGTGATGTCTCTAAGGGTCATGTCATTTGGACATGTGAAAAATCATGGGAAAAATTCTACCGCACAGGGTGAAACATGTTGCAAAGTATAACTGAAAATTTGGCATGTTCAACATTTTTCTCTTTTGAAATTTTCCCTCAAACAATTGAAATACTGATTACATTTGATGTAATCATTACATGTAACATGATTTCATTTAATTGGATTTTTATTAGAAAATGCGGAAGTTCAAATCGATGTTCAAAGGCAACTTCCATACACGTCTAGATTTTCTGTTCAATCAACTTAAAAAGATAATTTTTTGGGGTCAGGGAAGTTGGTGATTGATTGTATGTTTGCCAACTGTAGTAACAGATATTTGATCAACTTTTTTGGGATCAACTGAAAGTGTAATGCATTTCAATACAACCAATTAAAATTTACCAGCATGTCCAATCATTTTTTCCCAATTTTTTTCCCAATTTTAATTGGTTTAGGTTGATCTAACCATGTGGGCAGCTATAGATTTTCAATCAATTAACCAAAGAAATTGATTGAATTAAGTTGGATGAAAAATCTAAACGTGTATGGGGGCCTGTAGTGTTCTTTTAAACATAAGCCACAATGTGCCTCAAATCCTCCATAACACATTGCATACATTTTTCTCTGTTCATTCTCTTTACATAAATTATTTATAAAAATGGTTTCTTCTAACTTTTTGAAAATGTAATACAATTCCATATATTAAATCATCAAACATTTCAATGTTTTATTTATCAGGTTTAGTAGACGTAATATAAGTATCCAGTAGCATTCTTTCATGTATGGTATTTTCTAGTGCAAACTTCTACCACTCTAGTGCTTGTGGTTCTGATATTAGTATGTTCTTTAGAAAGTGTGCTAATAAAGTTGGATGTTTGAAACCTCTTTTTACTTGGTATGTGATCAATGGGAAGTGAGTGATTGCATTTAGTGGAGAAAAATACTGTTGTAGAACTTTTCCTGACCTGCAAGCTATGTGAGGTCACAAACTGCTGATGAGACCATTGAATAGGTTGAGAGGTTGTGATGAACAGCTTGTGTCTGAAAGATTTTGTTCCAGCTCACATGTAAAGGCTTCAGTCGATAGAGACCTAGTTTTTGTATACATACCGTAAATGCAAAAGAGAAAATGGGAGCCAACTAAGGTAATTATGCTTTATGTAAAGTCATAATGTAACATAGACACAAATAATGCATCCTGGATGTGATGAGTCACATGATAAACAATAATGAGGGCATTGAGAGTCATTTTAAAAGAGCTGTTTGTCATTCGGCTCTCTTTTGATAGGTAATCCAGTATCCACTGCAGACATATCAAAGATATAAAGATAGCATAAATGCAATCTTTTAATAGTTTTCCTTCCCCCATTTGTAAACAATTCATTATTTCTATTCCCATTACATACCTGATACAATCCCACTGTACTAGTGCTTCTTCTTGTTAGAGGGAGGAAAAATGGTGTTGTACATATCTTCATGAAACCAGGATGCTCATGTTATACCCACATGTGAGTCTGAGCCTCCAAGGCTCAAAGGACTGAAATGTAATTAATAACAGTGAAAGTCTAGAACAGGGGTGGTCACAATTATTTTTTTAAAATTTAACAGAGAGTCTGGACCAAGAGCCTGTAAGGGCCACCCCTACTGGTGTGGGTTGGGTAAGAAATTTAAACACATTAAAAAAACATACTGCCAGTTAGTTGTGAAATGTATATATACCTAAAGGGTTTCTACTCAGATAAGTACAATTTTCCTCATTGTCTTCCTCGCTGTCCTCTGCGCCAGCTTCCTGCATGGTAGGTTCTGCTGCAGATGGACCTCCCTGTTCTTGATTGAGCCTCCGAATAGATGTCTCCATCAACGGCTTTGGATCAAATGTAACTCTCACAGTACAACACCATTTCAACCCCCAGATCTTATACCTCAGTAGTGCAACCCTGAAACTTTCTGGTTTAGTAACTAACCCCTGAAACTACCTGGAGTCCAAATGTCAACCCTTCATAATCATTTTCCAACATTCCAACAGTGCTTTTCTCTTGTCGGATTTTACTATTACATATGCCTACTCTGACTTTCAACTCCCAGATCACCAACAACCTTAGAAGTCCAATCTTTTTTGGGGGATTAGTAATTTACATTCCCAATTTCACTACCCTAACTGCAAGCTTTCATGGTTATTAATGGTTCATTGTTATCCAACTTACATTTAACAATAAAAACTGTAACTTTAAAAATTTATATTTTACAGTAGGGTATACATGATAGTGTTAAGGTGTTTGTATATCTATTTAATGTATTTAATCTTTAATTTCAATCTCCCTGCAAAACCAATTTAAGCCACAAGATGCTTCCAGTGAGTACTTGCCATCACATTATGGCTTCTTTCTCACACATCGGGGAGCAGAGGAGGAAGCTGCAGGATCTCTCCTCTATGGCTCACAGCCAGACTCCTTGTGTGTTACTACACAAATGTGCTTGCCAAGAACAATGTACAGTGGGTAGGTAATGTATTCAGACTCTCTTAAAATTTTTACTCTTTGTTATATTGCAGCCATTTGCTAAAATCTTTTAAGTAGTTTTTTTCCTGCTTAATGTAAACACAGCACCCCATATTGACAGAAAAACACATGGTCCTAAGTATTCAGACCCTTTGCTCAGTATTTAGTAGAAGCACCCTTTTGATCTAATACAGCCATGAGTCTTTTTGGGAAAGAAGCAACAAGTTTTTCACACCTGGATTTGGAGATCCTCTGCCTTTCCTCCTTGCAGATCCTCTCTATTTCTGTCAGGTTGGATGGTAAACATTGGTGGACAACCATTTTTAGGTCAGAGCTCTGGCTGGGCCATTCTAGAACAGTCACGGAGTTGTTGTGAAGCCACTCCTCCGTTATTTTAGCTGTGTGCTTAGGATCATTGTGTTGTTGGAAGGTAAACTTTCACTGTTGATGATGAGCAGTGCCTGGTTTTCTTAACATATACTGCTTAGAATTAAGTAAAAAATTTTTATCTTGGTCTCATCAGACCATTAGACCATCTTGGAGTCCTTCAGGTGTTTGTTAGAACTCCATGTGGGCTTTCATGTGTCTTGAACTGAGTATAGGCTTCCTTCGGGCCACTCTGCCATAAAGCCCCGACTGGTGGAGGGCTGCAGTGATGGTTGACTTTCTACAACTTTCTCCCATTTCCCGACTGCATCTCTGGAGCTCAGCCACAGTGATTTTTTTTACCTCTCTCACCAAGTCTCTTCTCCCCTGATAGCTCAGTTTGCCCGGATGGCCAGCTCTATGAGGGTTTCTGGTTGTCCCAAACGTCTTCCATTTAAGGAATATGGAGGCCACTGTGCTCTTAGGAACCTTAAGTGCCGCAGAATTATTTTGTAACCTTGGCCAGATCTGTGATTTGCCACAATTCTGTCTCTGAGCTCTTCATGCAGGCTTTTTGACCTCATGATTCTCATTTGCTCTGAAATGCACTGTGAGCTGTAAGGTCTTATATAGACAGGTGTGTGGCTTTCCTAATCCAGACCCTAATCCTAAAAGTCCAAACAGTATAATCAAACACAGCTGGACTCAAATGAAGATGTAGAACTATCTCACGGATGATCTGAAGAAATGGACCGCACCTGTGTGTCACAGCAAAGGGTCTGAATACTTAGGACCATGTGATATTCTGTGATTTTTTGTCAATATAGGGTGCTGTGTGTACATTAATGAGGGAAAAAAAAGAACTTAAAATATTTAATCAAATGACTGCAATATAACATAGAGTGAAAAACTTAAAGGGGTCTGCATAGCTAGCTTTTGGCCCCATTTGCGTACTGTGCAGTCCTATATTTAGAGGCTTTAAATGGTAAACATAAACATATTGCAGGAAATCTAGGAGGAAACCTAGACCAAAACAATCATCCTCTAGGCATTGACTCTAGACACTCCACATATTCCAGGGAACAGCATAGGGCAGCCAGACATCAAGGTGACAGAGAGCAGTAATAAATTACTAAACAGGCCAGATATGGCCTTTAGGCTGTAGTTTGCCTTTGTCTGGTCAGGAATACTAACTGGAAAGCAATGAGTTAGATAATGCTGGTTGTCCATTAGAAATGTTGCAACTTCTAATGTAAAAAACAACTGTGCTCAGTTTAACCATAGTAAGCAGAATAACCTGCTCAAGTGCAAAGGTAAGGGTGAGGCTGGAGAATTTTGTTCTAAAGGGCAACTGTAAAACCTGTCAATGTTAGGGAGTAAATACAAAATGTTGGTAAAAATGTAATGCTATGACAATTGTATGACAGGAAGATATATTAGATAATACTGGAGACATGTAGATGTCAATAAGACACATTGCCTGATTACTACAATTATTGTACACTTGAGAGCCAATGGTAGCTTTAAAACAATAAAACACAAACTGTTATAAAATCAATCTATATTTCAGTATGGTTGTAGGATCTTTCATATATTGTAGATATGCCAGAGGCCAGTAAACTAAGATAAAATATATACTCGAAGGTACATTCTCTTCAAGGGATCCTTGTGTAATCATTTAATAGATTTTACCATTTGTCATCACTCACATTATCATCACAATACAAATGCTATTGCTGCAGGCTCTGTGTAGATATATAGGGGTAAACACACACTGTTAGTGGATACACTTTCAGAATGTGGACAGAAAAAAAAAACAGATGTTACTCACTCAATATAACAGCAAATAGAAGAAGTTAACAACTGTGGACAATATGATTGAGAAAGGGAGATTGACTAGTGCTATCCACAAGGACATATTAAACAGTTTGTAGAAGCATGCATGTAGTATGGCCATGCCCTTGGAAAGCCAATTGCATTTTAATGTACTGACAATTCAGTCCTCAGGGACAGTAGTGAGTGCCTTTTACTGGTGTAAATGGAGATGGTTGAAATGCTTTTTCCTTGCCATTCTGGCCTCTAGTGGCTTCCATCTAAGTCTAACTTTATAAACCCCTAAATTTAGCAACACGTACAAACAAGCTGCATGGTATTTGCTTGAGATTAAATTAACTATAAAATTCAGCTTTTACATGTTCTATTTCATTCAATAAGTACATTTTAAGGAGCCCTGGAAAGTAATTCTACGCTGTAAAGTGACATTTTATAAAGCTTCTGAAATATCCAACACAAATGGCAAATGGATTATGATGAAATGAAATATTAGCCATACATTAGTAAAAACATAAAAAAAAGAATAAAACAAATAAAAAATTATCATGTCAATAGGCTACCAAGTGGGGGAAGAGCTGAAATGTGATATACACCCTTTACCCATGTCATGAATCAATTGTTTATTTACAGCTGTGGCTTGCTGTTGTGAAAGCTACTAAATCTATTTAAAATTGTTATAGTTTGAAAAGGTTCAGCTTACCAGAACCAGGTCTGACCCTATTTGCTATCAGAACTGCCAGAATTTTTTTTATGGCATTGAATTCAACAAAGTGCTGGGGAAATTCATCAGTGGTTACATGTCACCATGGTGCCAGAATGATTACTGCAGATTTGCTGGCTGCATATCTATGATGCATATCTCCCATTCCAACAGATCTCAGACATGGTGTATAGCAATCATCAGAAGATGGATATATTGTGGGCATGAGGAGTTGAACATGGTAAGCAAAGTAACTTGTGAGATTTAATGCTCAATTAGAACCAAAGTGTGTTAAAAATGCTCACAACTAGTGATGGCCGAACTGCCCACAAGGCGGACAGTTCGGCCGCGAACAAGCATGTTCGCACTCCTTCTCGCCGGCGGGCAGTACGGGTGTTCGACCCACCCTGTCCGCCGGCGAGAAGGAGCCCTCTATTCTTCCTCCGGTGGGATCATAAGCAGCGAGATCCCGCCGCAGGAAGAATCTTTTCACTGAAGACCGGGTAGAGAACCCGGTCTTCAGTGAAAAACCGACTCGCAAACCGGATGTGACGTCACTGACGTCACATCCGGTTTTCCGATTCATCTGTCCGCGGACAGCGGACTTTTTTAAGAGTCCGCTCCGCCCATTCGCGGACGGACATGGCCGAGGTTCGGCCATCACTACTCACAACCTTATATCACCAACAGTCTGAATCCAAGTCATAAAATCCATATTTGCATATTAACACCTTATTCTTACCCTTTCATCTAATGTTGAGACCCATCAGACTAGGCAATGTTTTTATAAACCTCACTTGTCTAATTCTGGCCGGGGCCAAATATTTTGCTTAGCAATTCGTTACAGTGATGTCACACTGAAAGCCTTCTGTAGTATGTTGGGACCCATAGTTCTCTACTTCCAGATTGGAGGACAGAGCCATGGTAAGTGCAGCTGGTGGAGGGGGGGGGGGGGGGGGGGGGGGGGGGGGGGGGGGGGGGGGGGGGGTTGCAGGGAAGGCTGCAGGGAAGGCAGAGATGGAAAGAGGGGTATTGGTCTAGGGAAAAAAAACACACTGTAAACACATGATGGGTGCATACATGGACTACACACACTGTGTGCACTGTGCAGTTTATTTGTAGTCCATGCGTTCCCCCAGCCCTGTGTGTGTAGTCCAGGGGTGTCAAAGGCCGATCCATGCAAAAATAGCCTGCAGTATAACGATATTCTTTTTACAATAAATATCAAGATTGACCTACAACATTTTTCAAGTACTTTAATTTGGCCCACTGTGTATTTTAGTTTGACACCCCTGTGCTAGGGAAACCTGGTTTTGGCACCATATTCATCTTCGCTCTTCTAGAAGCATCTGTTTTACATAAATAATTTATTGTACTGGCTTAGATTATTGTTAAGATGTTAAAAAAAGTTTGTAGGAGGTGTCTAATGATGGGGAAAAAAGCTTGGCTGATAATTCTAAGTGGAAAAAAGCCTCTTGGTCTACTGTGTCTACTGTACAAATGGTAAGCCTGTCCATAGTTGTAGCAATTGGTAGGCAATTGATTTACTGCTCTATACACTTTTATGACTTATTCATTTACATTAACTGTGGCAATTATTTGTGAACTGGCATAGAAAATTGGTTCAAATCGATTGAGTTTTTTCAACCTGACTGGCTATGTAACTATTTTCATCTGTTCTACTTCTATGGGGCAGAAATAAGAGAGGTCATGGCATCCCGAACATGATTTTGGTTCTTTATATAGTTTCAAGAAAGTCTTCAATATAGTGTAATATTAATTTTTTTAATATATGTTAAAGCGTACCTGAACCTCTTAAATGTTTTTTTCAATCTAACAGTTTGCATAATTGTTTTTCTGAAACAGTAAATGTGCACATAATGTATACAAACAGAGTATACACTGTGACAGACTGGTTGTCTGTCACTGTGAAAGTGGTCCATATCCAGCAGTGAAAGGGTCTACTGGTGTAGATAGTGTTGGACAGAAATAGTAGGTTTATGCCCAGTTTTGTTATGTTTTTGGTTACAGGGATCTGCATTCTGGAGTGGGAATGGAAGGAACTGGGTGTGTCTCCACAAAAGGAGCTGAGACCAGTCAGTCATTGCTTCCTATTGGGGTGGGGAGACACTATGCTGCTGGAGCAGCGGATACCAGAGGGCACACAGGGAGTGTGTAGCCCAGACCGGGGACTTCTAGGAGTCAGCCTGTGATAGCTTTTGCATGAGCTAAAGGGAAGAGCCTGTGCTGGACCTTTTGCAAGCCAGGAGACTTGGCATTTCCAAAGACATTTGGGTTGTTCATTAATCCCTGCTAGGGTCATTTCTATTTTGGACTATATGAATCAATACCGGCAGGAGCCCTAAAGAGAACCTGTCATATGGTTTACTGTGATTGAGAGCTCCCGTTTTAGACTGATTCCCCAAAACACACATAAGGTGGCCCCGTTCATGGAAAAAAAACAATCCTTTTTTGCATACATTTAAAGCCAAGGAAGGACCATCTGCAAATGCCCCCTGATCTTTCCAATCACCACACATGTGTATTACATATGGGCAGGCTTAATGTCATAATTGTCAGTAAGCAGCAAGCCAGAATACAGAATGACAGTGCCTACTCGCTGGATTTTTGGGAAGAGGATCCCATTCTCAGATGTTTTGGTAAACTTGACACTTATGATTAAGACAGTTTAAATAAAAAAATTGACTACTACCTGTTTTGTATTGTTACTGTATTTAATACAGTTTTGTTTTTTAAAGTTTAAAGTCCCTTCATATGGGAGCATGTTGCACGGTTGTGGTTTGAGGGTGGCTGTCAAACACTCTATTAAGCCTAATTAGGTCAGTTACATTTTTGACAACAACATTTTTTTTCATCACCCCAAGTTTTCTTTTTATGCAAAATGGTTATTATATCTTGCCTAGAAACTTTATCTAGGGAGCATCCCTATAGAATAATTCTCATATTAAATGATTGTTAATTATTATACATATCTGAGTTTGGCAATATAACTCCACACATAATTCTTAGAAGGAAGCTACTAAAAATGTCTTCTACCATCCTAGTTACGGTGCACATGCTCAGGTGGTCAAAAAGTTAATGATTATCAAAGATAATTAAAATTTTATGACCAAAGCTAGCCCTACATGTATCCATTCCCATACAATTCCCCGATCGATTACATAACGTGTTGATACAATACATGACGAGTCATAGTTCAGCGATCGTTAGTCGAATCGATGAGCACTACCTTGGGGAATAGATCCCTGGCCCATACTTTGGATGGCAATCAATGGTCTCCATCCAAAGTTATGGGGATCGAACAGGAAATTCAGACTTGGCGGATCCCTGTTCGATTTGTTTTTTGTTTGATTTCAACCTTTTTGGGTCGATTGTTCAAGATCTTTTTGAATACACATGCCCTTCGATTGTCAAACGAATCAACAGCAGAATCGATACATGTATAGCTAGCTTTAAGCTATATCTTTTATTTTCATTTCGCAAACAGTAATGGACTATTAACTCCATTGTCAGTATTTACACCCCATTAGGGAAATTTCCTTCACCAGACACATAAGAGGAAACCACCCAAAAAAACCATTTTGAATAGGCTGTTCCTCAGATTTTAAGTTTTAAAAAATAACTAGATTGTTTGCCTGATATCCTCAATTCTCTTTGGGAATTGTGTTAGTCACTAGAAATATGATCTATACACATTATGAGCAAAATAGGTTATTTAGCTAATTAAGTGGCAAATTTTTAGCTAACAGATTAATTATTATTTTAGTTTAGAGTGAATAATGTAATTAAATACAAGTCAATTCATTTGAGTTAGCAGACCACGCATAAAGCAGCATATTTATAATCAATGAATATGGTATTCACCAACCTTTTATTATTGGTTAATCATTCTCTGTAATTTAAACACGCTCCAGAAAGATTCATCCTTCATGAATATTTGGTGAAAATCAGTGTTTTAAAAATGTTCCAAGGTATCCTTGGTTGCGGGATCTACTGAAATACTTAGTTCAGCTTATTTTAGTTGATCTTTGTACATAAGTAACCATAAGTAAGAGCTTCCTTTACATTATGGTCATCAAAATGCACTTTTTATTAAACCCATTAAAGGTTTTTATGTTCTAAACCTAAACCAATAAGTAACAGTGTGAGGCACTTATATCCTCATACCTGCAATGATTATCATATGAGCATTGCTTTTATATTTTAAAGGGGAAAACTGTTAGTGGCAATGGCAAACCACATACATTACAGAGGCACTCAGAACCCAGAACATTTTATCCTGCAAACAACCACACAAACAAACCGTTACAATTGAGGAGGAGTTTGCACAGTAAATATAGTTTGCCCAAGCACCTAAACTCAAGTTAAAGCAGGTAGCTGCCAGCCATGCTGGCAGCCCATTTGTATTTTTGGTGTTCTGCCAGCACGCAGCCTCTTCATGCAGAGAACACGAACATGAGCACTCACAATAGACAGCTCGGATTAATCCAATATGTGTCTACTAGTTAAGATTTGTCTCTACAATGCTCTTTGCTTCAGGAGCAACAGAGCATATCAAGATCATACCTGTCAAGTACCCTGTTTAAACTGGGAAAGTATTGTTTTCCACCCCTTTCCCATCCCTGAGTTCTTGGGAATACTAATCCAGGAGGATGGTGAAAAAAAAGAGGTAGTAAGGGATGGAGAGCTAAGAGATTTGGAGGAGGGGGTACATTCCCCACTTGTGGAGCATCAGTTCTGGTTTTTGGAATGCAGAAGTGATGGCTTTGCAAGACTCCCATGACATAATTTCAGGTATGTTTTTGCCAATTTGGAAAGCAGTAGTAGGGTGCTGTACCAAATCAGACATCTTGAACAACAAACTCTCTTATTTGGAAAGGAAAACCTGTCAGGTAAGATTAAAATAACAAAGAATAAATATAACATACATTCTTGTGCCTGTATGTTATATAGTGCTGTATATTTATCTTGCATCTAACTGCAGTATTTTCATGGCATGGTGCCTCTTGTAACAATGTTTTTTTTTCCTTTTTAAATCAGAATGGCCAAACAGCAAGACATTATTAATGGCAAGAATCAAACAAGTCGGGTTGTATCTGTAGACTGTAAATTGAATTCTTCTGCATTCTCATGAGAGCTTCTTCTTTTGCTCTTCCCAGCATCAACTAAGCCTTCTGAACTGCACAGCTGTTCTGAGAAAAACCTGGCAAAATAAAGAGCTCTACGACTCTGTTCTGCAGAATATTGCATGATGCATCAAAGGTGTTGTACCTCATATTCCTTGGACACATCCTGCCACTTATTCATAGGTATGGATCTGAAGGAGATCTAATGCCCTAAGGCATTTGCCACATATGTTCAGAGCACATGGATATAGCTGGGTTCGTCTTGAGTTTTATTAATGTCAGGTCCAGGTGGGTTTGAATCATTCATTCAGCATTTCAATTTAGAATGGTACTGCAGCATAGAGACAGCAATTCAGTCTGCTCTTTGAATTTGGACGTACACAGAAGCTGGGCTAGTTTAATATTGGGCTCTCACCAGCAGACTTAATTGGTGTCAGAGCTTTGGGAAACCAAAATTGCCCTTGTTTGAAAACCATTACATCATTGAATCCCACCACACAAAACATTTGTTTGTTTTTTATGTTATCTCCTAAGGGAGATTTTTCTTCCTTTTGTGTCTAGGAAAACCAGCCTGTAATGAGAGGAGAACTAAATTGGGTACCAGAGAGGTATTTTCTTCTGTTTTGTTCAAGTATACTTCTCGCACCGGTCTGGGCCCCTTGTGCCTATGCTGGCAGCAAGGTGAGAAACAGAGATATTGCCTAACTAATCCCTATTAGATAGAGTGGCTATAAATGTTAGTGACTTTGTGTGTGTATGTGTTTTTGCATGTATGTGTGTGTACAGAATGTATATATGTATATATGGGAAAGTGTACATTAAAATGTCTGGTAAACTCTTTTATTTAGTATTTTCTATTGGAAATGTAAAATCTTGTTCTCTAGCAGTTGAGACGAACTCTGTTCGTCTAGAGCTTGTTTGTAAAACAAGCTCCGAACAAACCGGGATCTTAAAAACTGACCTGACCCCTGAAAAGCTGCCGCGATTCTCTATCCAACCACATCTTTGCCAAATGGGCGGTGGGGGGG
>CM070032.1:76190110-76205619 GCA_036250615.1 Ptychadena robeensis | reverse complement strand
GGGGGGGGGGGGGGGGCGCGATATAGAACTCCTAATAATAGTAATGGAGGGGCATCGGTTTCACCGGTTTCATCACTGGCGTTGTTACTGGCGAGTACAGTGTAAAAATGCATGACATGGGCTTACTACTAGGCAGGTTAAACTCTGAGAAGGTAAGCCCCAAAAATACTGTGACACCAAGGTTACACAAAGCAGGAACAGAGGAGTGAGTCAGAAAACCATGCCAAATAATTTATCAATGCTTTACTACAAGAAAATGTTTTACAGGAAGTATGTTAAACAGGGAAACAGTTCTGAAGAACTGAGCAGAACATAACTCAGAAAAGTCTGAGGCACCACATTCCTCTGCAGGTGCAGCAAAGTTATTTGGTTCCAAAACATTAGGCTGAACACCTAACACAGGCTCAGTCAGAAGCCACCCGCACGCTTCCAAACGATCTGTCACACACTGGTAGGCCCGAGCCCACACACAACAGTCCAGCTTTACTGTCCTCTATTCCAGTAACACTGAGCACACAAAACTTGGAGAAGGCCTCCTTTATAGAACCTGGGACAGAGCTCTTTCTTGAGGCCCCTGGCATTAGGTTAAGGGGACAGATAAGGCCACAACTGCAATGTTTGCACTGGCTCCCCCTAATATTTAGGATATTCACTCTTTTTAACTAACCTGATAACCAAGGTCACAAGGAATGGCAGTGAGGGTAAATCTAATGTTTTGAGAATGATAATAAACTCACAGTAGTCCTTTTATCACAAAATGTATAACAAAAAGCATGTTTTATCCTTAGATATACTTTAATTTGAGAAATGCTTTATGCTGGAATAGAATTAGTGTTGCTGCTTGCCAGGTTATTGTTCCCTGGCTACCTTCATAAATCATGCTATGTTCACAAAAGCTGTTACCGTATTTTTCAGGCTATAAGGCACACTTATAAGCCCCAAAATGGGGGGGGGGGGGGGGGGGGGGTGCCTGCATCTTATGGTCCGAATGTGCAACCACCCGCACATTCTGCTGAATCTCCCATCTGAACTGTATTGGTTATATCAGCTCCTGCTAATATAAGCAATACAGAGTGTGTGTGGGGAAAGCTGCACTCACGCTGGTAGCTTCCCCACACACAGCTGTAGAGGGGAGACATGAGTGCAGATTTCTCCAAGGCCCCCCTCTTCCCTGTTCGTGCATGATTTGCCATGAAGGATGCTGCCTAGTGACACCATTTTCAGTTATGTCTTTCTGGTTTACTCTAAAAACTGGGTAAAAAAAATACCAAACAATACGGTAACTCTAATCTGTTGATTGAGCCATCTCATATATGTTACTAGTTTGGCATTTATATTTGACCACTGTTAACAGGTAGTCAGTGATTTGCAGTAAGCAAATATACTTGTTACATTGAATGAAGTACCTTTGCTATCCACTAATAAAACTTACATTTAAATGGGCATCCTGGCTTAGATGATTTGATATGTTTAGAAATGTACAGTGGCTTGCAAAAGTATTCAGCACTTTTCCACACTTTTCCACATTTTGTCACATTATATGAACCAATCTTATTGGAATTCCATGTGAAAGACCAATACAAAGTGGTGTACACATGACAAGTGGAACGAGAATCATACATGATTCCAAACATTTTTTTTACAAATCAATAACTGCACAGTGGGGTGTGTGTAATTAATCAGCCCCCTTTGGTCTGAGTGCAGTCAGCTGCCCATAGACATTGCCTGATGAGTGCTAATGACTAAATAGAGTGCACCTGTGTGTAATCTAATGTCAGTAAAAATACAGCTGGTCTGTGACGGCCTCAGAGGTTGTCTAAGAGAATATTGGGAGCAACAACACCATGAAGTCCAAAGAACACACCAGACAGGTCAGGGATAAAGTTATTGAGAAATGTAAAGCAGGCTTAGGCTACAAAAAGATCCCACGGAGCACTGTTAAAGCGCACTGTAACACTGTACATCACTCTGAACACACCATCCCCACTGTCAAATATGGTGGTGGCAGCATCATGCTCTGGGGGTGCTTCTCTTTAGCAGGGACAGGGAAGCTGGTCAGAGTTGATGAGAAGATGGATGGAGCCAAATACAGGGCAATCTTGGAAGAAAACCTCTTGGAGTCTGCAAAAGACTTGAGACTGGGGCGGAGGTTCACCTTCCAGCAGGACAACGACCCTAAACATATAGCCAGGGCAACAATGAAATGGTTTAAAACAAAACATATTCATGTGTTAGAATGGCCCAGTCAAAGTTCAAATCTAAATCCAATCGAGGATCTGAAAACTGCTGTTCACAAACGCTGTCCATCTAATCTGACTGAGCTGGAGCTGTTTTGCAAAGAAGAATGGGCAAGGATTTCAGTCTCTAGATGTGCAAAGTTGGTAGAGACATTCCCTAAAAGACTGGCAGCTGGAATTGCAGCAAGAGGTGCTTCTACAAAGTATTGACTCAGGGGGCTGAATAATTACGCACACCCCACTTTGCAGTTATTGATTTGTAAAATATTAGTATGATAGTATGATTTTCGTTCCACTTCTCACGTGTACACCACTTTGTATCGGTTCACGTGGAATTCCAATAAAATTGATTGATGTTTGTGGCTGTAATGTGACAAATGTGGAAAAGTTCAAGGGGGCCAAATAATTTTGCAAGCCACTGTATTGTATTCACTGTGCAGGTACATGAGGTATTGTGAATTAATTATATCAACCATGTTCACTATGAAGATTGCAGTCTTGATACAATGTTGGTTTAAAGCTATTTATTATATTTAAAGCTATTTATGTTGCATTTACAGTGCCCAGACATCTGAAAGTGCAGAAGGCCAAAAACATTTCATGCTACCATTGGGGCATTTCTGAACGCCCCTTGGTGCCCACACAGGGTTGGGTAGGCGCTTTGCTGACCGTCAGCAACAGCCGCCCGGAAAGTGCCCATGTGATACCAAGGAGGGGTAGTTTGCTTTTCAGGGAATCAGAAAATCAGGCATGCTAATAAGGATTCAAACTGCAATGCCAATAATCGACAACAACCAGTGATCTGACCTTATTAAACATATTAAGCATTTCTTATCATTTGATAATTGTTAAATTGTGTGTGTAAAGGGTATATGTAAGCATCAGGGAAGCTGATAAATAATCTTTTTTTTGAATCCATTGAATAAGTGGAAAAGTCTGAGGTTAGGTACTTTTAAATCATTCTTAATCTTTCCATGAAATGGCTTTGGTTGGAGGAGACGCATGACACCTCTATCTGATATAACATGGATTTCTTCCAGCAGAATGATTTTCCCTCTCCAATGAATCGATGCTCATGCGGAATTAGATACAGATGAGGTGTGGATAGCTCTCCTGTCTTATACTGTTAGCCAGAAAACACAATGAAGACTGGCATTTTAACCTCTGACATTTAACAATCGGCAGCAGAATGAAAGGGCTTTTGGTGGCCTGCAGTATAATACTGGATCATTTAAGTATATTTCAGATATAAATGTAATACATTGTTTAAAAACAAGGCTCTTTAAAACGTGCTATTTAATAGAGCATTCAAGATTCTCTAGGCAGCTAAGCGGAGCCAGCAAGTTTATCTCTCTTTGCTTCCATCCCTGATACTCCAGCCGTGACAAGCTTTATTCAGTTACATATCTTTCAGAATGATTTTTTAAAGATCTAAAGGTAAAAATACTCTTTCACCTGAGCAGGGTGTCACAGAGTCAGCTCCTTGGGTAATCGCATAGCTCAAAACGTATTAAGTGTAGTGAGCTGCAAGTATGATATGCTGCTCCGACACCTCATGTGAACTGACGACAAAAAAAAAAAAAAAGCGAGAGCCATGATAGATATTTTAGTAGCTCTGTAAAAGATGACATGTGATAAGCTAAAAGTTCATTCTGAAAAGTGAGCTTGGAAATGTATGTTTGCAACATTCAGATAGCTGTATAGTGGATTACAATTGCATATATCAGTACATTTAACTTTAAGTTACTTTAAAGGTTGTTACCTTGTTAACTTTTGTTTCTGAGAGATAGTAAATTGAAGGCATATACAGTATTACATGGTCAAACATCATAGAAACTCCAGCAAATAGTGGGCTCATTTATCTGTATTGAAGCTACAGCAAAAACACATATTTGACAATTTTGAGCTTCCAGCCTTGCTGCTGTTTGGGTAAGAACCTTTCTTGCAGTGTGACTTTGCCTCTGAGTCTATATAGACATGGTATCGCGAGTCTGGTATGAAGAAACTCACGCACAGAGCCTAAGAAAGGCTGGGGGGCACAATTTTGTAAGATTCTAACACAATTGAGTGCTGTGAACGTGCACAGCATTCGATTGTGCTCGAATCTAATAAATAAGCAAGCCGTGTATAGCCAGGCACACTTACTTCGACTGTCCTGCAGATCGAGGAAGCCCAATCGATAGCTGCCGGCCCCTCCGATAAATTTAATGGGGACCTGGGGTTATGAAAATTGAACAAGGTTTTCAAACATGTTGGAAACCTGTTCAAATGAGTGGGATTGATTGGTCCTGCTCGAAGAAGGGCACACATGGCCCTATGTTTTGACAAATGCAAGCACAAATGAGCACCATGAACGCTAATGTTACAAAATCGAGCCGTGTATGCCCAGCTTTAGCCTACCTTAAGTCTCAGCTCTACTAACCATCTTCGAACATCACAAAACATCAGAATCTGACCTCATTAATGTTTTTTTTCCAAATGAGCACAAACCTCCAGGGTGCAAAACTAAACTACATATGTGAAATCAAATCTCATATAAAAGACACATATGTTGTATTCATTTCATAAGCACTGGCAAGCTGCATAATATCCCCTTTTTGGTTTCAAGTTTAGTTACCGTTAGGGGTTACAATTTCTAATGCTGGGCATACACATACCGAGTAGGTCAGACCGACCTACTCCGATGTGTTCCGAGATGCTTACGTGATGACGTCATCACGTTAGCATCCCGATGCATTATGGGGCCCCTTCAATCGGCCGTGCACCCTTTGTGTGCCGGCCATAAGCTGCATTGAAGACACCGTCTTCATTGCAGCTTATGGCATCGGCTTGCATCGGCCAGAGAAGATCGGACATGTCCGTTCTCTGGCCGGCCGAGCTGTGGGGCGACAGGGATCTGTCACCCCATGTGGGCACATGCCGATAAGCGTCCGATTTTTAACCTGACCGTCGGCGCGAGCGCGCACGTCCGTCGGTCAGGTTAAAAATCGGCCGCTTATCGGCATGTGTATGCCTAGCATTAGTGTTGGAACATAAACAATTGGTTCTCCACAAGAGATAAATTTAGGTTGTTAAAACTTTAATATACAATACCCTTTTGATTATGTTGACTACAAAACTACAATATTCTTAAACCATGATCTTGGTTCATGGTTCATAAACAAAATCAACAATTAGCATCCTTGGTGAACAAGGCCCTTCCCAAAAACATACAATTGATTTTCAAAAAGTTGCATCTGTTTAATGTGACCAACAAATTGTGGTACAGAGGCACTTTAATGGCAAAGGTGGTGGTGGTCACTCAAACAATTGTTTATTAATAATGTAAATAGCAAGTAATATATTACAGTTACATTAGATCTGTTCAATTGCATAATCAATGGTCATAGATATTCAAGAAAAAAGGCTTTCAGTTTCTCTGGTCTTTATTTCGGCGTGTTTCGTGACATACAATCACTTCTTCAGGACAGTTCAAATATCAATACATGAGAAATGTATAGAAGTCAGTTTGCAGTAATTAACTAAAAAACATTTTTTTTAATTTGTGTCAAACGCAAGGTTAAAAGCAATAATCCCTACTTATTAGATAAATGCTAGTAAATCCATACCTAAATATGTTGTTTAAACAGGGTGAGTAAGGAAGACCATCTAGTGGACAACGTGTCCTCAGCTGTATCAGGGTAGCTCCTTAGCAAACCCCATATCACACTTGTCAAGTTTTCCCTTATTGAAAAAGGGATAACATCTGGTACCAGGGGATTTACCTCCTCTCCCTCCTATTTAGTAGCTGGCTAACTTATGAGGGAGGGGGCGTTACTCTCCCTTTTAACTTCTAATATTGGAAGTAGAGTAACGCCCCTCCCTCCTTAGTTACCCCGATTTCAAAATCCTGTGAAATATCCATGATTTATTGAAGTTGTGATAAAAAACATGACTTTACTGGCTAAAATGGGCTACCATTGGGGAAATGCTACACCCATCTGGTATGCCCCATATGTATGCAGGTAAGTATAGTACTGTCCCCATGTTATGTTATATTTTGAAAATTTTCAATAAACTTGATTGAAACAAAAAAAAAGTGCTGTCCCATAAGTCTGCTGGGTCAAAGGGAGCAGGAGGGGAGAGAAACATGTATTAAAAGATGTTGAAGCACAAAAGTAGAAAATTGTAACATACTAAAATCCCCCCTAAACTTTCAAAATTCTTCCTATTTTAGTGACATAATAACCTTAACATAGTATAGTAATGTCTTTGTAAGTGCATTATCAGGCAACTTAATGATTAAAGCGATTACCCACTGAATTCATTGTATGTCATATATCTTTACCTCTCCTGTTAATGCTAATAAGTCATCACTTCATTCCAATCTACATAATATAACTTGACTCATTTAATCTAATTTCTTCTTAACCCAGCGCCAGTTTTAATGGGATAAGCTGACCTTAAAACGTCCCCTCACCCTCTCTCTTTTGATGATTTTATTGTTTGCACCTTTGCTATTTCAAATAAGGTCAAAAAATGAAAAGAGAGTAATGCAGATTTTTATGCTCCCAGCATGCACCATTGCCTGTTCTTCTTTCAGTCTGGAAGCTTAGCTGTGGAGAATAATGTTATGCTGCAGCATTTCTGTCACTGTGCATTATCCATTCCTTGCTGTCCTGCCCTGCTTATTTCAGCACAGCATCAGATCCTATTTTGTGCAAGGTGACATTTTGTACTCTGTTATAATTATTGTAATCTATCCCTCTAATTAAGGTTTGCTTCCAAGCCCCATGACTTGCTTTGTTGTGAATCCCAAGAGATAATGGTTCAGTGCTGCAATTTATACAGAATCCGTGTATTTGTCCCCAGTAGGTAATGTGACCCGTGGCACAATCCTTTATCCATTGTTCATCTCGGCGCCTCTTTTAGTTGCTGGACACCTGCTGTGGTCCGCTGAACAAAACACAGTGAGATGTTGGGAGCAGGTGCAGCAAGAAGACCTCCGTTTCCAGCTTTATAATTAAACCTACTGCCAGGTCTATACAAATCAACAAACCTTTATTCAATCCCATGCTGGCATTTGAAATTCCCTGTTATTGCCTATATCTACCAAGAGGATAAAAAAATCCACCTATCTTATTGCCTCACAGATATTATTCCGACATGAAAAATTCTGCGAAGTTATTATTTCTGTATTTAAACTACATCTCGGTTATTCTTTTGTAATCCCAGTTTAGGCTTCATCAGCTCATCACTTATTGCACGTGTAGGCACTCATTCCTAATTGAATAATAACATAGATTATATTGCCATCCTCAAGGTGGCCAGACCTAGAATTTGCTGCCGAGTGGATATCAAGTATGAAAGCTCCAAGGCAAAATAAAGGGAAAAAATAAAGCTTTTGAATTTTTTTTTCATTACATCACGTTATTAAACAGGGAAACTGTGAATTGTGTTATAGTGATTTGTACATCTGTACAGCCAGTTTTGTCTGGATCTGTTGAATCTATTTCCTGATAATTATCGGTGCACCCACAACTGTCATGTATTTCTGCTTATATTAACTGCATTCTGATATATTCTACCTAAAGCTATTATCAGCACTGCGCTATACTACCTGGGAACCCATAAAATAGCAAAGACAAATGTCTACCTAATAAACTACATTCACTAATTGGCACAAAAGTGCACTGCAAAGATGACATTGAGCAGAGGTGAAAGGGTGACATTGTAGAACGAGGAGACCATTGTTATCCCATGATAGAAAATGCCAGAGCAAGGACCTTCATGGCAGGTTCATCAGGCATTAGTCTAAAGTGAAAGACGACGTTTGAAATTACAATACCATGTATTTAGATCAGATTTGTATACTGCTACTCTATAACGGCTACAAGAAAGGTCTCTAGTTTCTTTCCTTTCTAGCTCTGCTGTCCTAAATTATGTAGATATGTGGCTGCTGAAGACCTTTTTTCACCATGTTCCCCTACAGTATCCTATTACAGTAACAAAAGCTCTAGACTATAATACTGGCTTTAATAATGCATTTCTGCAAAATCAGATTCTGAAAATCAATTTTGAATTTGCAACCTAAGCAAAAGTCTTTTGTCATACTTTTGTGTCCTGGATTATTTTTCAGTCTTGAATATTTCATAGAGAGACAAACTATTTTCCAAACATACTGAATTTGTTGAATGAAGGGTGCCTTACACTGTGATGTTGAGCTGTGGCCAACTAGCAACTCAGCTTTTTCCAACCAGTTTAAGGAACCACAGCTCAATTAATTAGGCTATGCCAACAGCACTAATTATCTTACCTATGTGCCTGCAAAGAAAACAAAGAAATATGTTATATAAGAAAGTAATTGAGGAGGGAAATCAAGGCCCATTACATGCTAATGAGAAAGTGATGGAGTAACATTGAGATGCTTTCCTTAGTTGTTGAAAGAATATAATATGAGTATATAACATTGATATACACTCACCTGCCACTTAATTAGGCACACCTGTTCAACTGCTCGTTGTCGCAAATTACTGATCAGCCAATCACATGGTGGCAACTCAATGCATTTAAGCATGTTGACATGGTCAAGGTGAACTGCTGAAGTTCAAACTGAGCTTCAGAATGGAAAAGAAAGGTGATTTAAGTGACTTTGAACGTGGCATGGTTGTTGGTGCCAGATGGGCTGGCCTGAGTATTTCAGAAACTTCTGATCTTCTGGGATTGTCACGCACAACCATCTCTACAGAATGGTCCGAAAAAAGAAAAACATCCATTGAGTGGCAGTTCTGTGGACACAAATGCATTGTTGATGGCAGAGGTCAGAGGAGAATGACCAGAGTAGTTTGAGCTGATATAAAGGCAACAGTAACTCAAAAAAACACTTGCTAAAATCAAAGTATGCAGAAGAGCATCTCTGAATGCACAACACGTTGAACCTTGAGGCAGATGGGCTATAACAGCAGAAGACTACACCGGGGGCCACTCCTGTCAGCTAAGAACTGGAAACTGAGGCTACAATTCGCACAGATTTACCGAAATTGCACAATAGAGGATTGGAAAAATGTTGCCTGGTCTGATTCGTTTCTGATGCAACATGTGCATCCCTTTATGACCACAGTATACCAATTTTTTGAAGGCTACTTTCATCAGGATAATGCACCATTGGATAAAAATCAGACTCAAACTGGTTTCTTGAACATAACATTGAGTTCACTGTACTTAAATGGCCTCCACAGTCACCAGATCTCAATCCAATAGAGCACCTTTGGGATGTGGTGGAACTGGAGATTCGCATAATGGCTGTGCAGCCGACAAATCTGCAGCAACTGCGTGATGCTATCATGTCACTATGGACCAATTTTTCCAGTACTTTGTTGACCTTTGAATGCCATAAAAATTTCTATCAAGGATACTAGCAAGGTGTGCCTAATAAAGTGTCATTTGCATTTTCATTAATTAGGTCATTTGCCCTGGTAATAACGCTGCTGTGCAGCCAACCACCCCCATAGGTACTAGGTGGGGTGAATAGAAGGCCTCCCAATCATCCTACCTATTCCATAACAATAACAATGTTGCAGTCCCTAGACTGTCCCTAGAATCCTGGACTGTGTCCACTGTGGGGGATCACACTCAAATGGGTGCTCTCAGACCATCAGTCCACATGATTGCGATCTTTTTTTTAGGGTTCCTGCCCTTGTTTATTTGCACACAATCCAAAACAAAACTCGCCCTCGCAGGGGTTAATTGACAACTAAACGTCTTTGACAAATGCCAATCCTCCTGGCTTGGCAAACGTCCAGCTTCCCAGCAGGAACTGGTCTGGGCCTCACATGCTCTGTGAGCCCCCTATTTCTATGGCTCCAGTAGCCACAGGTCTAGGCCCCACACTCCTTGTGTGCCCCCTGTCTACCCTCAGAATCTCACAGTCTCCTACTTGGTGTGAAACTGTGTCTCCAACTTCTTTTAGAACCCCCTGACACACTGGAGACTCCTTTTGTGGAGACACACCTCGCTCCACTTACCTGCAAACATCAAACATGTGTTAACTCTTTCAGTGGACCCTGGGGGAATAGGAAGGCCCACCTAGTTCCATCCTTCCTATCCCAGAGTCCGGGAGCCCTTTAAGAAAACAAAAACACTCAGCAACCTAATGGTGCTAGGCAATAATAACCCGGACTCCTTCCAGGACACCACCTAACAGTCTATTCCCACAGTGACAGATTACCAGTCTGTCACACCACTAAGAATCCTAGAGGTAACCTAAAAGGGGACACAGCCCAAAAATGAGTGCCATCCCTGGCATCCTGTACAACATACACACACACACACACACACACACACACAAACATACATATATATAAATATAAAACACTTTACTCTTTACATTTGGTTCCACATATCAAGACTTTTTTTTTGATTATAATGGTTGCTTCTGACTCATTACAGTTGAACACACGAAAGTTAAGTAAAATTTTAAGTAGCAGAAAGAATAAAGGAATGCAGGGAAAGAAAGTATCAAAGTCATGAGCTCTGCATCAAAAGTAATCTTTAGCAATTTACAAAATTTGCAGAAAGAAAGATAGTGGTCCCAATGAAACAGAGACAATACATTTGAAGATCTCTCTAGCAAGATGAGATGACTATGCACTACCATGTTAAAAACAATGTTAATTAGGTACGGTATGTTTAACATGCTATCTATCTATCTATCTATCTATCTATCTATCTATCTATCTATCTATCTATCTATCTATCTATCTATCTATCTATCTATCTATCTATCTATCTATCTATCTATCTATCTATCTATCTATCTATCTATCTATCTATCTATCTATCTATCTATCTATCCTGTATATAATATTTTTACTGTCATCACACAGGAAATAATTTTCTCAAGGAAACCATTACAATACACTTGTCCAGTTTGTTGGGAAGCTAAGCTTTGCAAATGTGAAAATACAAGGATACCAGCTGTACAAATATAATTATCTTTCAGTCAATGGATACTAACAACCCATCATTCAGTTAGCGAAAAATACTTGCTTGAAAAGATGTACACACAGTGTATTGTAGCTTTCTCAATAAGAGAGCCAGCCACTCCTAGAGAACCTTTTTATATCAGGCCTCAGGCAGTGCATGTAATGAGGAATTTCTGCACTCCTGAACAATCAATCTGAAGATCCATCTGTGCTGCGAAGTCATGATTGGATTACTGATATGTTACGTGGCTTTATGTCTTTTCTGTTTGATGAGCTATTTGTAACTTATAACTAATGCTATGGTCGGCACACTGACGTCCGTGGAATATGTTGTTCTTCTGGATTGGTGATAAATGTCACCAGTGCACTGATGAAAAATCTGGGTATGGTTAAATCGAGGAAGGGTCAGATTTTACTAAATGGATAGTAGAAAAAAACACAAATAAACAGACATAGCAAATTTATAGTATTAATAGATATGTCATAAGACATTATGGTAGGAAGCACTTGAAGTTAGAAGGGTAGTAACGATCTGCAGTTTCAATACATGTGTTTTATGCTGAAGTGATGTCAGTGGCCAGAAGGGCCCTCAGTAGGTGTATGGAGCCAGGGAATAGATCACAAAGTAAAAATGGATCAGTATGAGGAGTGGGTGAATTAGTTGTGTGAAGGGGGAGTGTGGCCCCCTGTAACAGACAAGTTGGAACAAAAACATGTGGCACGTGACCTAGTGCAACAAAGCAGGGCCGCCGTTAGCGTTCATGGGGCCCCATACTGTTAATAAGTTGTCGAGCCGGGGGGGGGGCCTGGGTGACACACCTCCCTTCTCCTACCTCCCTTCCCTTGCCGCTTTGCCCGAGGCTGCTCTGGCAAGTTCGGGGAATCCTTCAATCGCTCAGACCTGAGACAAGACTCCTCCCTGTCCTCCCAGCGACCCTGCAACAAAGAACTGTAAATCTTTTAATAAAATACTCAAAAAAGGGGGTACAGCACATGCTTCGCAAGGGCTGTTCTCCTACAAGGTCATGTGTCTTCAGCTATATGGATACCAGGAGGACATTACTTCTTGGTTATAGATGATATCACTTCCTGGTTACAGGTGCTGTTCAGTAGGATCAATGGGACATGGGTTGGGCGGCAGCCCTTTGTCAACCAGATAGCACTGTACCTCCTTTATTGTGAGAATTATATCTTTTATTTTATAATTTACATAATTTAGTTACACTTGGTTGTTGCACCTTCTTTCTATATATTCAACTCTGGCCCTCTACCACTTAATGGCATTTCTCTGCTGGGATCCAGTTAACAGGAATCTGTGTTAATGGATCAACAGTGAGCAACATTTGATGTTTTCTGTTGGCCACTTTTCTAATACCTAGGAAAGGACAATCAGATTTTGTTCAGTGGTAAAGTAGTCCCCCTTAACATTTAGTTTAATCAATCTATGGCAGGGTCTTTAAAATTAGTTTATTTTAGAATCATTTTAATATGTTTCGATACCAAATCTGACACATTTCTAATGCCTATTAAAGGAAATTTTGTTCAGTGGTAATCAGTGAAAAACAAATCCACAGCACCAAAGTAGCATGTTTTTCTGTTCATTCCATCTATTGCAGGGTCTTTGGGAATGGGATTGCTTACAATAATCTAAATAAGCATAGATACCTTGGCCCAAAGCTGAGCTACATTTAAGTGAAGTCATCAGATGTGCAAAATGTGTCCCCATTTAGAGGATTTAACACTTTCTTTCACTTGATATTCTATTCAAACAACCCAAAAAAATCTCAATACATACACTTTAACTGTATACGGGGAAAGGTATCTGATGGTCACCATCAACCTCATGTATCAAAGTGTCACTTCTAAGAACTGCTGTTATTTCTCTACAGTCGACAATCATATCAAGCCTGTCCCTTTCCTGGTCAGATTGCAATGTGATGGATTTGTTTGGTAAATCAAGGACAATTCTAAGTACTTATGTTGTAGAACTAAAAGAGAGCAATTATCACATTTTCAGTTGTGTAATAGTAATGTAGCATTCACTGAAGCAGTCTACCTTTCACAATTCTTATGTAAACACACAGCAGGAACAATGGATTACACAAGCTTTTTAACTTACTTGCCTCTCCGGTAAAGAGTAGTGATAAGTGAGCACCAAAGTTTTCGGACTGAACATATCACGATATTTGTGTGTTCTATCGAGTCCAATGTAAGTCAATGGGAGACAACCAGGCACCCCCTTCTCGTATGATGGGAGGGTGTCTGGTCCATTGGAAAAGGTCAGACAATGACAGAAACACCATCCAAATGGACTGGAAATAGCATAGAGACTATGTATGGATGCATCTTGGACTTCCAAGTTGCTGCTGGGAACCAGTTTGTCCGAGTTGTATGCCACTTTTACAAATTGATGAAAAACACACCCCTGAGAAAATTTAACAGGAAAAAAATTACACTACAAAACATGATACAGCAGTGCCTGCAGTTGAGCTGACACTCTAAAACATTATACGGCAGTGTCTGAGGTTGAGCTGACGCTCTTAAACATAACATGCCAGTGCATGCTGTTCAGCCATCATTTCAGAACGTTTGCCACCTTAAATGTGCCCTATAAACTCAATTGAAAAACAAACAAATATTAAGGTGGAGGGAAGAAAACCAAAAAAACTAAAATAATGTGGTTGGTCTAACCGGGGATGTAGCTGTGTTCAGAATTAAGCAATCACATCCAAAATCATGTTAAATACAAGTCAGCATACACATGCCATCATTTAAAGTGACTCTGATTGCAACGTTTCTGCCCTCTTGTCCAGCACACTTGCGCAGAGATATTGTGCCATGATTCCCAACATCTTGTGAACTTGTGAATCCTCAAACATGTGTCCTTAAATTTTTCTCCTTTTTTTATTTTTATTTTTCAATTTTCAATTTTTTTAAAATTAATTTTGCAACTTGCAACCAAAATTAGCCGGGGTATGAACACTAGCAACTTCTTTGCCACCAGCATGATCCGCCACATGGCATCCATGCACCTTAATAAGTGGGCCGAACGCCTGGGTCCACAATCTGGGTCTGGATCTGATATAGTAGAACAATAATTGCAAATGGGTCACTTACAGTGCCCCAAGTTGAGCAATTCCATAGCCATCTATTCCAGTCCACACCCACATTTAAAAGAGTTTGATGGGTGTATAAATGAACTCCTCATTATATTGTATACACATGACTGTGACCTTTAAATAGACCTAAATTAATACTATTGTTAATGTAAAAAATAGCCAGGGAGTCATTCATTTCAATTATTCATGTTTTTCTCATTTATTTTTGGTAAGATTTTGGCTCTGTCAATTACCCAGACAGTGAAATATAACACAAACATCACCCACAATTCTGGCCTAGATACCCCACTTATGGTAACATGCAAAAAAATTCCCTACGCTAGCTGTCCCTCAGAAACTACGTGAGTGGCATTTTTAAATCACAGTACCTCAATAATTATAAAAACCATTATACCTGTCAAAATGTAAAAATACAAAGATTTAAAATATATACAGTTAATACACATTTGGTAGTTTATAAGGCTTTTTCAGGGACATAATAGAACAATACCTTTTTAATCTGCCCTTTACACAGAATACTGAGTTACCCACAGGGAGGAGGTAAAACTTATAGAGGAACATGCAAACAAGTCTTACAGACAGAAACAAACCCTAGATGATCCTAGGTCTAAACCTGATGAATATTGTAATGATGGGGGCAGGGCTTACCAGCCCTACAGCAATAAGGAGGCAACCTATCCACGGGAGGAGGCACCTATCCCCCAGAAGGGAATTTATTGGGAAGTGACAATAATCCTTTGTATCAGTGCCACTTCAAATACACATCCCCATTAAAAAACCAACATAGGGGTTCTTTGTCAGCCCCATACAATGTAGCAAATTTCCCTTGAGTGGCCACAAAAGTTTCGCCTATGGTAAAAGATGACAAAAAAGCAGTTTTTGTAATCCCCCCAGTCCTTAGTTTGCCTTCTCCACTTCTCTTTTAAACACGTTAGTTTAATTCATCATTGAGAAGCTATCAAAAGCCTCCAGTTGTCTGTGCCACCTAGTCACACAGTAGTACCCTGATGAGAAGCTTGCGCCTAGTAAAATGAACCTATGCTACATAACTTTTTTACAACAACATAGTCAGGACCATCTTACCAACTGTGAAAGCAGCAGTAATGTCTATTTTCAGGAAATTCTACTAGAAAGTAGTGATGGCTCGAACCCGGAATTTGATGTTCGCGAACGGCGAACTCGAACTCCGG
>CM070032.1:76147975-76173852 GCA_036250615.1 Ptychadena robeensis | reverse complement strand
AGTCGAAACCGGCGAAATGGTCGAATTTTTGAAAAAAAATTCGACCATCTCTACTATCCACCAATGACGATCGGACTGTACTCCCCCTCCTCTCCATCCCTGGACCGGACTGGACTGCTGTTTTTCTTTACTACATTTGAAGTTTTGTTCTCATCTAAATTGGGGACTCACATGCTACCGACCAGGTAAACTCTGGTGTTATATACTCCTTTCAAATGTATGATTTTAGGCATGACCCAAAAATCCCCCTCTCTTTATATATTTTGTCTTTTAGCAGACGTACGACCCAGACAGACATCAATCCATGATTTATCCAGTATGGATATTTGACTACTCTTTTTCTTATGTGATGGCTGATTAAAATAGAGGACTGACAGTTGTAATAGAAACAATCAATGGATCTAGGTGAGTGCCGTAATATATGGAAATTGGGGGGCTACTGAGAGCATGCTCAAAAATTTCCCCAGTGAATCCTCAGACAAATCCTATGTTTTATGTATTCCACAGATCTAGCGCAAACTCCCTTTGGATACTTCCCCCTTAGTTGCTGGAATGCGTTCTTTAACTATCAAGTCCCTACTCTATCCTTTATATTCACCATTGTACATAAACATAAATACAGCGTGAACACGCAATTGTGGATCACTGGCTACCATACAGGCGATGTACGTGAGATCATGTATGATAGGCATGTGTCCCTCTGGGAGACCATTGTACTAATATTCAATGTATGTTGTATTTTTTGTATTTTCTTATGCATATAGATGAGGAAGCCCCTCTTTAAAGGGGTGAAATGCGTCGGAGAGTGACCTAGCTCACGGGACAATCTATATAAATCCTTAGTAACTAATAATGTGCTCTGTGTACAAATTTTGAAAATGTATAAATTGTTACATATATCCTTTTAACCCTCTGGGCGTAACGGGCTTTTCGCGCCTTTTTTCATGGCACAAAGACGCCGAAGACACAAATAGACGCCGGCGGTGTGTGAGGAGGAGAGTGGCGCCACTTCCATTAACATGGAGGTCTATGGCGCCGCCCCCCCCCCGCCCCCTTCGGCGTCACAGATGATGCCGAAGATACGGGGCCGGAAGGGCTCTGTGTGCCTCCGGCTCATCTACAGAGCCACAGGCACATGGAGGGGCGCCGTTTATGCCCGATCCCGGCACGGGCGCAGTTTGATCAGCGATCAAACTGCGCCCGAACTGAGTTCGGGCATAGCACCCAGGAGGCTAATCATGTATTAATAAAAATAACTTTTTAAATTATTTCATGCTTCAGCAAATTATAGGTGTCGTTAAAGCCCTATGGGCACATAGAGGTTTTTCCAATCTATTTCTAATTTTTTTTTTGCAATAATTTAAACTTTTTTTTTTTATTCAGAGATAAATCTTTGTACAATCTGATTTTCGGGAACCTCACCAATTTAGGACTTTTTCAGTTCGACACTTAATTGTTGTCCCCTGAATTTTGAAAAGGAAATTAACAACAGATTTAACTGATGATTTGGACCAGTATATTGTCAGCTTGATTTCAAATCTCCAGCAGAAGACAGAAGCGCCAATGTTTTAGGCCTGCTTTAGCTCTGCACCTTTGTATACATCCATGACATCAAAATGTTCAGGTCCACTTTAATGGCCCACCATAAGATTACTCTTACTTTTTCTAATCTCCTTTATACCCCTTATTAATCAAAAAATTTGTATACATTTCCATTGCTATTGCTTAGCTTCCATTTTTTTATGAAAAAACATAAATCTTCTGTGTAAACTAAAACAGTGTTTTGTGTGTTTTTTTCATTAAGTCAGCCTAATTATTAGAAGCTTTTGTTTCCTGCTAACATTACAGTGGTGTGTATTAAATAAGCATGGTATGCATGGTAGCATGGTAAACTCATGGCATGGTATTCTAATAGTGTGCTAAAGCTATACGTTTCATGCTTTCCTGATAAAGCTATGACCTGTCACGAAACACGTTGAATTACATTGCATGAATGGTTTATTGTGAACAAGCTCATGATGCAATGTACCAGTTATACACACTAAAATGTTGACACATGTCTAAATGTATAAATTGTTTGACTGTTGTATGTAACATAATAAATACCATGCTACTTCTGTTAAAAAAAAACACTTTTATCCAAGTTCCTCAACACCAAGGATGGTGAAATATTCAGGTGCAATTAGTTCTAGAAGGTCTAGTCTATTGCTGTTCTTTGCAGTAGTAGTTATCTATTATTAGTATGGGTAATCTACATACCTATAAAATAACCTTTCTTCCTATAGTATAAAGGGAACCATAGATGGGGACAAGATTACCATTTAATCCATTAATTGTGTCTTCCATCCAACCTCAGCATCTCTGTAGGATGTGTAACAGACTGCAACATTTTGCATTGGCTATGTGCACATCCATGCTTACCTACATTGTCATGTAGATGGGATCATAAGTATTTAGAGCTAATGTTGTACCAGAACATGCAGTAAATATGCTATAGATAAGGCAATAAATACCTATGTTGTATACATATAAAGTATCGCTATGATAACCTAGAGGAAAAGAGAGAATTTCATGGAAATTTCTCTCAGTAGATACCCATACTAAGACAAGTTTTTACAGGATTTGTTTTAATGTGCAAATATTATGCGCGATGGCTTGGTTTTTTTATTCACTCTATCTGACAAGATGACAGTGGACTTGCTGTATTGAATTTGACGGGGTTTGTACAAAATGAGCGCTCAACCCAGTGAAGAATGACAGATATAACGTGAATGAAAGCAGCCTAGTCGATGATAGAGAGCGAGAGACTGATCACTGACAGATGAGCCGCTTTTCAGCTATTTTGTTTACCTACACAGTCTTTATAGGAAAAATGGAGTGTGGATTCAAGAGCTATAAAATATAACGTAATTGTTAAATAAAAAACTGAAATCAGAAAGTAAAATGATTTCACTTATGAAATGGAAATGTGGTAACTGCAGCATCTTGTCTTCCTATGGTATTGATGTATGAGGGACTTGAATATGTCAGTAAAATTCTTTCCGTTTTTTTGAATTTCTGCAGAAAAAAAAGCAGATGAACCTTCAAGCCCTCCTATTATTCCAAAACGGTATGAGGGCACTTAAAGTAAAAACCTTTTTTAAGGATTTGTGAAGACTTGATTATAGTTACTTTTCTCCTAACATTTGTTAAATGCGTTTTTTCTTTTTTTAATATTTAATGGCATCTTGGAGTTGTTTAGAGGACAGGACATGACCCCTGAAATTCTGCGCAAGACAATTGCTTTAGAAGAACTCCATATGATTACAGTTGATTCCTGTTTTAAGATACATTTTCATTTCATGTACGGTTATTCTGACAAGCACTTGAATTGAAATGCTTACTTAATGGGTTTTGAATGTCTGTTGGGAGTATGAGTAGTGCTTTTACCTACGGCTGGCGGACCGGCTCAATGCCGTGGACACAGGCAGTGCAGTAGGCATATAATATGGATGGACTAGGTCGACATCCTCCTTAAGGAATGCGATTAATGCAGGGGGTGTCGATGGAGACAGAATCTCAAAGCCTCAGAAGCCCATTGCTGGACTCTTCTTATGTGTCCATTAGAGATGGTCGAATCATCACCAAAATTTCAGGAGATGTAGAGAAGGGTTGGAGGAACATTTGAAAAAACAAGTTTTGTTCTAGCACATGTAGTTTTTGCATAAATTAAGTTAAAGTCGAAAAAAGTCGAAATTCCGATTTTCAACATTTTTACTTGACTTTGAACTTAATTTATGCAAAATCTATTTGTGTTAGAGACCTACTTTTTTGGAGTATACCCCCAACCCTTCTCTACATCTTCAGCAAGTGTGGTGATGATACCATGTTCAGGGGCTTTGCAATTACCTCGAAATTGTCAAAATGGTTTAATTTAAAAGAAAAAAATCGACCATCTCTAGTGTCCATATTGCTTTTTGTAAGATGAAAAGAAGACTTAGGGCTGAGCATGCAACATGACCACATATTTCAGTATCAAAATGTATTTTAATTGTTTCAGAGAGGGTTTAGGAAATGCAAAATAAAGTGTAATATAATTAAAGTGTACCTTGGCGAGAAACCAGCTTTTACTACTTCAGAACAAGAGAACCACTTCATTTTAAAATGAAAATGATTAGAAAAAAATACACCTGGCAGGGTTCTACTGCTATTCACATCATTAAGGGGGATTAACTCTCTCTAAATATTGTAATCGCCAGTATTACTAGAAATAAAATGGAGGAAAAAACTAAATATTTTGTTGCAACCAGATTAGAAATAGTGGGTACTTTTTCTAATGGGGACAATTTTTACCCATAACTGTATAAAAAGGAATATTTGCTCAAATTGGAGAGATATTGGCTCACTTTGTATTGAGTCTTTCGTAGCAGGAAATGAAGGGGTCACTTATAAGCAAGTCTCAATTTATCCAAAATTAAACAGAATTTTTGCCTTATGATGTACATAAATGAAAACAAAATAAAAAATGAGAAAGAATCTTGATATGTTATACTGCCTTAGTATTAACTTTTATGTGAACTTCCTTCTGAAATATAGTCCAAAATGTTCTGGTATGTTAAGTACCTTTAGGCACACATGTTCCCTAATCTTTGTAAACGTATATTTGTAGTATGAGATGTAAGGCATTATGACCTCTATCTACTAGTTGTCAGAAGTTTGTATTAAGCTTCCTTTATTATGCTGGCTCTATCTACACAGAGACAGAGTGCACAACGAGGCAAAGAGAAAAGAGGGATGAGATCACAGCAAGGGTATGCTAGACTCTGCTAGTGACATCATAAATAATCTGTTAAATTTCTTTACACCCCCATTGTTAACTTGCTTTACACCTGGATGAGGTGAATTTATTTTTTTAGAAAGCTGGAATACCAGAAACCATGACCTCTAGAAATCAGATTTTATTTTACCGTCTAGTGTTTCTTCTTGTTTTGATTCTCTTTGACTCAAGGTTCCGCTGACCTCATTGCTTGCAGCCATCATTTAGGTCAAGTGATCCAGAAGTGATCAGCCGTAAGACTTGTTTTCTGCAGCTGACAGGGAAGTTTTTGCAGATTTTCACACCCCTCTCATCACTCCATAACGCCTGCCTGTTTAATTAAAGCATAACTAAATTTAGGTCTGCTTCAATGTGAAGCCAAAATAAACAGTAACAGTTAAGAACTAAAAATGACATACGCTGGGATATGAAAAAGATCAAAACAAAAATAGGTAAGGAAACTAGGAAATATAGGAAGATGCAAAAACATATGGAATCAAGAAAGCAAGAGGCTAGAAACACTTATAGCTTTATTTGATCTGTCTATTTACAAATGTATTGCACACTTTACTGTATCGTTTTACTGTGTTCGTAATTTGTTCTTAAGCGAAGGATAGGATAGGAAATGCATTGCATATGTTTAACCTAGATCTAACCAAGCATTTAACCATGCAGGGTGGGGGTAGTTTCAGAAGCCAGAGACAGTTACAATAACTCTAAAGCCAAAACTCTAAAGAGTTGAAAAGAAAGAAAAATATTTCAACTACCATTTTTTATTTCCCCAATGGGACTATGGGAATTACATAAATTAATGATTCACGTCTCACAGGTCTGGTGAGTGCAGTTAGGGTGCCCAATCGAGCGGGCGCACAGACCTGACTGGGCAGGCCTGGCTCCCATGGCCCATGGCTATAGCGCAGGTACTGGTTGAGACCAAGATCAACTTGTACCAGCGTGATGGGAAGAGAAGAGTATGGAGAAGGAAAGGAACTGCTCATGATCCATGGTGGTGGTAGTGACATGGCGTGGGCATGCCAATGGGATTGTTTCCCTTGTATTTATTACTGATGTGACTGCTGACAAAAGCAGCAGGATGAATTCTGAATACTATCTGCTCATATTCAGCCACATGCTCATTGGACGGCGCTTCACAGTGCAGTGCAGTGCAGTGATAAGCAACCAAAAATGGAAAGAAGTGGAACGTTATGCAATGGCCAAGTCAATGCATTTCTCTTGCTGAAGACAGTTGCAGTAGAGGTCTGGTAGAGCCAGGAATGAAACCCAGCATCTGGTGATGTCTATGCGTTCCAGACTTCAGGCTGTAATTGACTTCAAAGGATCTGCCCCATTACTTTTGGTCCCTTCACAAGTGGGAGGCACATATGCAAACTGTATTTGAAATATCAGTGTATCTAATTGTAGACAATAATTTTACATATTTGTAAATTATGACGTGTTTTGCAATTTCCCGCTTAATCTGGGGTTTCTATTGTGTGGTAAAGATACATGTTTATTAATCAAAATAAGAAACAAAAGAGCATTTTGTCGTGCCCAACATTCTACTCTAATGAACTTATCAAATAGGACAGCATAAAGAACAGAGCAACCAATCCTTATTATTCAGTTGAGTGATCTGACTGCAAAATACTGAAATCTAATCATTTGTGATGGGGTGATTACTCTTTGTACCTTTGTTTGCACTTAGCAATAACTTGATGTCAGCAGCCCAAATTCAATGACTGTCTACTGGAGGTATCTGTCGCATTATACAGTACTAATGGGTGAAATGGTTTGAAAATTAGGCAAATTAGGTAATCTGTATGTTTTTTTCTTCTTGTGACTATATGAATACAGATTTGTCATGCAATTCATTCTTCATGACTTCTTCAATAGAATAAGCAAAAAGTACAGAATCAATGAATACTATGATCTGATTATCTGTATTAGTTATGAAAAGGACAAAGTCAAGCAGAAGTTTTAAAGTTTATGTCAAGATAATACATTTTTTTACATTACTGATAGCAATAGTAATGTATTGTTATTTTTCATACAAGAGTGGCTCCCTGCTACTCTGATTTAAATGGACAAGTAAAAACTGTACATACCTAATGCAGACTACTGTCCCCATTGCACCATGCAAATCTCAAAGCTTTTTATTTATTTAAAGCACAAGCCATTCTAGACAGTCTCAAGACTGACCAGCACCATCTAACTTTATCTACATTTCTGTTAAACAATAGGAATATATGTAAAAGCTTCTATACAAGTATTAATTTTCTACAGTAAGAGTAAAGCCCCCCATACACCTTAAGATTGATACATACAATCTCCCTTAGATCTACCAACAACTGTGTAGTATAGTGTCCTCCCTGATAGAATACATAGTGATTGGAAGTATTAGAAAGCTCCTCATATTACATGGTTTCGGTAGAACAAAATTTGATTGTACAGAAATTGTATGGAAAGATTGTAAGGTGTATGGGGGCCTTTATTTGCGATTTAGCTTTAATGGCACACAGTGAGAGAAAAAGCTGCTGCATGACTTTGGCAAGCCTGATTCTGACTTTGACATATCCATAGCATATTCTACAGTACTGAACAAATAAAGTAAAAGTAAAAAAATTAATTAATATAAAAGTAGCTTTATGGTTTATGCAACAACAGTATGATTACAACAAATTAGAGGTGCAATTACTTTAATAGGCCCCTGATAGTGCCACTGTAATGTCTTCTTACCAAATGCCAACCATACCAGGCATAATTTAATCCGGCTGAGTTGGGACATACATAGGACTACATCATCAAACCCATCTTTTCTGTACTCATTTTTTATGTTCTGGGCACTGTCATTCTCCACAAAATGGCTCCACTTCCTGCCTCCTGGACCTTCTATGCCCTTTCATCCTATCCTCACCCACGGGAAGAAGGTGACTATTCTTCCACTGGCAGAATCAGGAGCAGAACAATCCGGCCATTGGAAGAATTCTTTCACCAGAAACCGTATAGAGAAGCCAGTCTCTCATGAAAGAAAACCGGCTTCAACTGGAAGCGACTTCAGTAAGATCACATTCGGATAGCGAAGCTGGTAACTGTGTGTTCCAGGTACCGGAAGTGACGTCAGTGACATTTTTATTCTATTCAAATTCCTAGTGAACAGGCGGGGAATTTAAATCTTCCTGCGCACTTTTTTAAATAGTCCGATCCGCCTGTTCGTGGACAGACCTGGCTGAAGTTCGCCCATTACTACCGTTCAACAAACCTATGACCTCACAGCTTCTATCCCTCTGTAACATCATGCCCAGTTAAGCACCCTTTAGACTTAGCTGTGGGTGTACAGGTTTATAACGTCTAGGTTCCTGGACTTTATTATTTCTCCTAAAGCCAATTTAAATAAAATGCAATGTACTATCTGCTAAAGAAAATAGAAGAACACTGTACAGACCATTAATGTGCCCATGTTTTACTGCAGCTGTACCCTCTGCAATAATACTTCATTCTAGTCTTGACACATTGGTTATAGGACTCTTAAACTTGTCATCAGATATTTATTAGGCATATTTATGTTGTAGAAATCATGAGATCTCTGTATTAATTATAGCCTCCTCGCATCAATAGTGATCAATGTTATTTAATATATTATGCATGTACACACATACTCCATGTTACAATGTGAGTATAGCACTGATTGGTTCTTTATTAAGATGCTGCAATAAAAAGGTCCACAGATTATACAGTATAACTGAATTTCTCACATACTTTTATAGCATATTAGATTCAATTCACAAGCCCAGGATCTTTTTTCATCCATGTGATTGTAATTTGTTAATCTCATTTGACTTGGCAAATTTTCGTATTTAAAAGCAGGATCCTTAACCTGCTGTTTAACCTTTGTATCAAATTGAATTGAATCTATTACAGGGAACCTGTAATGAGAAATATCTTAATGGCCTTAGAATATATTGATCTGAGTACATGTTCTGGTCCACAAGGATTGACGCCTTTGGATCAGTATAACATCTAAGCAATCAGTATGTTAGAACAAAACAGCACATACATCAGTAAAGCTGGGCATACACGTACCAATTCCTGCACGATTCGATCCCTGATCCGATGCCGTGCACACTCCTGCATCCCTTAAGGATCGGGTTGTGCAGAAATTGGATGCAGCAAGTAACGAGGATTGGGCTAAAATCAGCCATCCTGTTGGATTGCACAGTTATCCCACAGGATGGTAAATTTTAGCCCGATCCCATTAGTTCGGCTGGGAACGGCTGCCCCCAGCCGAAGTAATGAGCTGCACATTAAGAGTGCGGCACAAGCGGGCGGGCGTGATGACATCATCACGCGGCTCCTAGTGCAGAGAATCGCATAAGGAATAGATGGTAAATCGTACTCTCTATTCCCAGCTTAACGGTTTACTACAAATTTATTCAATGTGTTAATATATTTGTTAATGATTTAACGCAGCTTTAATGTATTAACATTTCTAATGACAGTTTGTGAAACAAATGATCACTTTGGATTACTGGCGATTTCATAGAGTTTGTTTAGTAAATGCTTGGCTCTCCAGGACATTTGCACGTAGCCTAAGTGACTTAAAAACATGAAGACTCCTTTCATTTACTCGTTTGCAAACAGGCTTTTGCCTCTACAGTAATCAATGAAATATCTTTTTAATTTCAAGTAATACTGTTGCTGAAGTGACTTGTGATGCCGGAGGATACAATGGCAGACAGATCCTGCAGAGAGATGGCATTAATATATTTTCAAATTGATTGCTTGTAGTAAACATGTGAGAAGATGAAAGAAGCTTTGACAATACAGTATTTGTGTACAAAAGATTTTCATCCACAATTGATCTTTTTATTGGTTTCTAAAACATGGAAGATTTATTTTCCTGGAGCGTTTATTTAACATTTTTCGTTCTCTCTCACTTGCTATGTTGAAACAGTTATATAGTTAGAGAGCTAAAGGGAATTAACCTACACGTATACATCCCTATGTTATTGCATGTATGTACAAATTGAAGCCAAGCTCATGTACTACATGAAAGCACTGGTCTTTCCACATATAAAAAAAGCAGTGATCATCCCCCATGGATCTAAAATTTAAGCTAGACCTACACAGGCACGATCAATTTTAAATTCGATCGTACCACCACACAGTGTGATCGATTTAAACAGGATTCCACAATTGTAATATGGTGCTCATGCTCCATAGTGCGATTGTATACAAATCAATCAAAATACCTAAAAATACCGCCAGATACTTGTACGATCAACTAAAATTTACCAACATGTCCAGTCACTTTTCGATCAATCTAATGTTCGATTTCAATCACTTTTAGTTGATGGTACCAGGTGTATGGGAATCGATTTACATATGATC
Organism: Ptychadena robeensis; assembly: GCA_036250615.1. Lineage (NCBI taxonomy): Eukaryota > Metazoa > Chordata > Amphibia > Anura > Ptychadenidae > Ptychadena > Ptychadena robeensis. The sequence continues at coordinate 76,163,669 of CM070032.1, read as the reverse complement.
AACTTAACAATTAAAAATACGGAAATATTGAGCAGTGTATGGCCACCTTTTGATTTGGGGAGGAACCAAGTGTGACTCAAACTTTTAATGTATACTCATGGTAACCATTTGCGCTCTCATGACCAAACATACAATGCTGCTAACATGGGGAATCTTAAAGAACAAAACCCAGCAGAAGTTCAAGGAGAGTAATGCATTATACCAGATTGTAAGCAGATAGATCAAGTAACAGGATGTAACACATCATACTAGATTATTATTAAGCACAAAAGTTTTAAGAAAGTTATTCTTGAGTAATTTTAGCTTATCAATGAATATGTGAAACAGCCATACAGAGCACAGTGATTTTGCATCATAGGGGGGACATCTGGTAGCCTTGCTATATTTTGGCATATGTAGGCATGATTCTTACCTTTTGGCACTGTGCTCTGTTGTCTGCAGAGAACCAGGAAAGAAGCCACTATATGTATGATTATACTATGGAGCCACCTTGGTGCTGGTGGGGCTAGCGATGATATCGCACCCTTAGTGACATTAAAGGCTCCTACATGTGTTGCAGTCTACTTTTAGCAATGTGCTGTGTAATCTACTTAGTCAATGTTCACACAAATGCGAAACATTTTAAAACCTTTTTAAAACACTCTGCTCTATGCACTTTGTGTTTGCGCTTCCAATTAGGAAATGCAACACCTTATGTTGGATACAGCCAAAGGGGGGTAAAAAAAAGTCTAATTTGGCACACAGTGCAGGGAAACGTGCTCCCCGTAAATCATAATGTATGGGCACCCTTGAGTAAAGGTTTAGTGGCCAGTATATGGTCCCAGTGAAAAATTATGCATGATACGACCACTCTGTGTAGATTTAGTGTAAAGACCATTTTAACACCTTACCAGTAAACTAGCTTATGTCAAACATTTTGTAAATTAAGGCTCTCCATGTAAAATAAAACATTTTAAACTAGAGGGCAGAGATTTGCTACTGTAGCATTTACCACTGAGGATATCAGTTATTTTGGCATTTCCTAAGAGGAGCATACAACATCATTTAGCTCCTTTCAGACATAATGGTGATGATTTACTAATGGAGTACAGAATCAACAAAACAACTTGTAATTCATATCGAGCTATTGAGCTTAGTAGACAACAATAAAGTACCTAAAAAAGAAAACAATGTAAAAAGGAGCCAAAAGCAAGAGTTGACTGATAATGGAACTATAAATATCAAAATGCAATAATATTTCATCAGGTAATTAAATATTTGATTTTTTTAGAGTTGAAAATAATTAAATGTGAAATATGTTAATTGTTTTGAACCAGGTTAAAGTGTGGCTGTGCACCATATCACAGCAGAGGAACGGCAGGGAGTGATCCGAGGCAGTTGGATAGATTTCAGGAAAAGCATGTGTCTCTACATTGCTGTCTGTAAGCTTAATAGAAAGGCTGTACTGAATAAGAGAGTAACATAAGATCCCTCTGGGGAGGAGAGTGACAAAGCTGTCCACATTTTTAGTGTGACCGTATAATTATCAGGTGTTACAATGCAATCCTCCTCACATTGCTGTGCTGAAATTAGGACAATTATTTTAGATCAGATTGCCAAGCCGATGGTGTCATGTTGTTATTATCTTGAAACATATGTAACTCTATAGGTTTATAGTAGACAAAATATAAAAGTATTTAAAATGTCTGATGCGGGATGCGTTTGTTAAAAACCAATGGGTGCATCCCATTGGAGTGCACACTTTTTCATGTTTGCCAATTGGTTTTGCAATGGGAGCATATTGTGGCCAAAGAACTGGGGTCACAGGGAGGCCCAGTGCCCCTTCCTTGTGTTTGGTTTGAAGGAGAACCCTTAAGCTAGCCATACATGTCGCGATACCCCCTTTGATGGCTGATTGATCATAACGTACGATTGCAAAATCGGTGATTGATCGCACACCAATCGCAGTGCACACCACCTTGGGGAATTGATTTCTGCTCTATCCCCAAGTAATGGTGACCAAACAGAAAATATTGACAGGTCAAATCACTGTTCAATTAATTTCTTGTAAGATTCTGGTTGATTGCTTAAGATGGGCAGCAATCGATTCCCGAATGATGGATCTATGGGATCACGCACTGTGGGTGATCGTTTGGGAATCAAAAACAAAAAATCGAGTATGGCCGGCTTTAGCCTATTTTGACTACAGTGTCATTCTATTGCAGATAATAGATACACAATCAGTGATCTGTTTTGAAGACTTATCTACCCTATTTTAGCATGATTAGATCATCTACAGTATGTACTGGTTTGACCTCTCTGATGCTAGCCAGGCTAAATGAAGAGATTTTTTAATTTTTTTCTATCCAATCCTAACCCTTCATCAGTGTACATTCATTCATTTTGGGTCTGCCTTTTTCAAAAATAAATGTTTAAACACCATTATCATTATTAACATATTAATTTCATTTTCCGAAAAACAGAATGTGGCTCTTGATATAGTAATTATATTGACATTCTTTTTATACTAATGGAACAATATGCTTAAATATATATTTTCATCAGTGGGAGTTTAGATGCTTGTTACAGCTTCTCAATTAAGGGAAAGAAAAGAATGTAGAATAGTCTGAATTATTTCATTTCTTAAGAGAAAACAAAAACACACAACAGTGAGGGTAGGAATATCTTAAATTAGACCAGGTTAAGCTAATATCAACAAGAAGAGATGAAATTGCCTTCCCTGGCATTCCATCTCTATGCACGGAAACAGCTGGAAGCGTAATAAAGACACATTTTACTTTCAGTTTGCTTGTATGTTACAAAATACTGTCAGTCTGCTTATACTTTATTGCACACCACTGTTCTCCTATTATCCAAGTTGTATTAATTTAACTGAATCAGTACTATAACAAGTTACCCAATTTAAAAGACATGCAACTAACAATATCACTTGTAGTTCCCATGAATTTGTATCCATATCTATACACACACTACGCTTTACATACTATGTACAGTTGGTGCACCTGAGTGCTATCTTTTATAAACTATGTAAAGCCCCCCCCCCCACGCCAATTTTTCTCCTGACCGATTTTTCATCCGATCGGGTCACTTGATTTTCACTTAAAATGTTATGGTTGATCGGTCGGCTGGAACGATAAATCGGAATTTGAATTATCACCGATCGATAGGCCCTACGCTATTTTATTAACAGCAGATCGACTAAAATTTACGGACAGGCCCGAAGCAGTCCCGACCGATTTTTCGGCCAATTTTGAGAAATCGTGATCGGGTACATAATTTCGCATCCGATTATTCGGGCAATATTCATACGAAAAATCGGAATGTGTATGGGGGGCTTAAGGAAGAGATATAGCACTTATCCCCACTAAAGACACTGGCCACTACGTCCTAAGTGCATCTTGGAAGCTATTGTCCTCTGAACTTATTGATGCCCTAAAATATAACACAGAAACTTCTTTAGTAACTTCTTTAGTAACATATCTCATATTGTTATTTTAGAAATACATGAAAAAGTATGAGACAATTATTAGCCACCCTTTGCAAGCCACAACTGACAACAATCTCTTAGAGTAGTTCTTTACTAGTTTGTCAGCTGTCAGGGCTTTTTATTGTGGTGAGCTTTCGGGCCTTTGTCCCAGAAGAACCCCTTTACTCAAAGAGCGACACTTAACTGCCCGAGGTTTGCCCATGAACACTTGAAAGATATGTTTTGGAAGTCTGTGCTTTGCTCTAATGAGACTAAACTGGAACTTTTTTGTCATATGGATACTGCTTATGTTTGAGATGAACTACTGAAGAGGGGATAGGACAAACCATATATTCCCCTGGAAATCAGTTGTGATTCTGGAACCGCCTCTTGGTGGTGGGAGCATCATGCTGTGGGGCTATTTTGCAACCTCAGGTACAGGGAGCCTTGTTTGGGTGCATTGCATCGTGAGAAAAAAATGATGTTGACATTTTGAGGGATAATATGCAAAAATCTGCTCATGGTCATCGCTTGATCTAACAGCAAGACAATGGCCCAATGCATACATCAAAATGATTACAACAGTTCCTAAAAAATCCTGGAGTGGCCCGCACAGAACCCAGGCCTTAATCCTATTGAGAATCGTGGCGGGTGATCAAAGTGGATGTCCATGCTCAAAAATCATGCAATTTGGAGCAGCTAGAACAATTTTCATAGGACAAATGGACCAAAGTCCCTCAGGAGACCTGTGCCAACTTAGTATAAGACCACTCTAACAGATTGTTGTCAGCTGTGGCTATTGACTATTAATGGCCAGGGGTCTCATGTTTCCCTTTCTTGTTTCAACTGGGTGTTTAAATATTAAATAAATAATCCTATTTAAATTTAGTGGACATTGTTTTTAAAGTATGTTTGTTTCCAAAATAAAAAAAAACACTTCTTAATGGTCATTTTCATGGAGAAATCAAAAGTGTTGTCTAATTTCATGAAGTTGGCCTCAACTGTAAATCAATCATTTTTACAACCCACCATTGAATCTTGCACATGGATCTAACCATTGACTTTGCCACTCATCCATGTTTTCCAATATCTGCCATTGCTGTAGCGTATACGTTTTTTTCTATACATTTGAAATGTTTGCAAGCCATTTTAACAGAAAAATCACCCTAAACTGTTTATTTTTGCTCATCTGTGTTCAAAGTCACAACATTCAGGCTAGAACATTTAGGTTGATGTACAAGAGCTGCATCATCACCATAGAAACACAGACAATATACAACTGCTTCAACAATGATCATCTCCTCGTCAGTTAGCTCTTATTTGTGCTATGTGTTGCTTTACATTATTTGTTGCAATGCTGATTTTAACTCTTTGCTCAGCTACAATTCTACATTTATTCTCATATTTAAGATGAATTACTTAAAATGTAAAACCTATTTCTAAAAAGCAGGATGATCTTAATATTAAGACTGGATGTCCTAGCCTCACCATTCTAATCTTCCATTGCTCAGTTCTTTGTGCCACCACCATGCACCATAGTCAACTTGCAGGTCACTAAGTCCTCAACTACTAAAAACTGTTGCTGTACTGGGCACATTTGGGTATCAGATAGACAAGCAGCTTCAATATGCACTAGATGTTTTATAGCATATAGTTAACCTGATAGAAATGTTACTTAGTTATTTTTTCATGCTATTCAACTAGTGTGTGGTTTCAATAGAGATATGTGTAATTCCCTGGTGAGGCTAAACTGAAATTTATATCTGGCTAAAGGTAAGACATAAGTATAAAGGTGACATGATTATTATGGAGGGGAGGAAAAAATAGCAAATGAACACTGTATGATTACTTGTTTAAGTTGTAGAGAACAAAGGATTCCATCTGCTCAATATATATATAATTATAAAAATAATTCAGTTTCAGGGACCCCAGTGTCTTGACATTCTTCTTTAATGTATGTTTTTGCTCCCCTGTGATGAATGACAGGCTATCAGACTAATGAACCCCGTAGAAGTATTACGCATGGTCTATAACAGAATTGGTGGATTCCTAATATCATCACAAATTCCCTGTGTCTTCATAACTCTTCTGCTTGATAAATTGTAATGTCACTGAAAAACCTCTCTGGTGTATGGATGTTGGTAAAGTCACACAGGACTTTTTTTAAGTGACTTCCATTGGCAAATATATTATATTTTATTTATAGGTTTTAGTTGAACAAGAACTGAGGGGAAAAATCCTGTAAATGTCTCGGGCTCATTGGAGACCTGCAAAAGGGAACGTGTCAAAGAATATAAAAAATATCAAGACCTCCAATAAAATATCAGCGGGGAACCGAATGATAAAAATATATTATATTAGAGATAGCATAGAATATTCCATAGATTTTGACTGAATTTAAATATTTAGGTATTACAGACATGAAATAATCATGACACAAAAATTCTTTATTAAGACATTTTACAGCTTATTTGTAATCTTAATTTTGTTGAAGGTAAAACAACAAAAAATTACTTTGCTCATTAAGGCCATGTTTCCATTTTTCGTGTGCATGTGGGAGTTCGAAAGCACCCAATGATTTCCTGCTGTCTCCAGCAAATCGAAACGTGGCACGGACCTGCAGGCAGGATTTAAGTATGGAGGCGCTATTTTTTACCGCATCCATTTTACTCTATGGCTGAAATCGGCCACCTGGGTCAGGGGAGATCGCTCGGAACCGGGCCACACCACAGACCTCTAACTGTGGAGGTTATCCCATTGAAATGAATGGGCGCAATTACCCACAATCAGTACGCTGCGGCCGATCGCTCAAGTGGAAACAAGCCCTAAACAATAGATTGTGTTCTATTTGAGTAAATAGTTAGGACACATTACCTACTAATTGCTGGTCTTGTTTCCCTTGGCTGCAGTGAAACACGTCTTGTAGTCATTCACAAGTTCTGCCTCAGCCACTGGAGCAATCTTTATTTCTTAATTCAGTCCTTAGTGGATTTATTGTTATGTTTTGGTCCAGTTGGGCTTCAGCTTCAATTTTCTTACAGATGATCTTGCAAATGTCTCAAGCACCCCGTTACACAGTATACTTCTTGCTGGATTCTATGATGGTGAGCTGGCCAGAATCTGCTGCATCCCAAAACCATGACACTCCTAACTCACAACATGCTTCTCATGTGGTTTGAGTATCTTTTCCAGGAATGTTGTATTTGGTTGATTTGGCCTGCCAAACATGTTCTCTGTTTTAGTATCCAAATAATCCCAAATGTCCAAAAGTAGAGTGTTGTACCTGATTGGCCATTGATGAGTAGGGAGAGTTTTGAGTTCGAATGATACCCTTATTTGCTAACTGAGATCATTTAAAAAGCTAGTTTTTGGGATGTCTCAGATCCCTTCTTCTCCTTAGACACCTCGATCCATGGCCGGCAAAAGAACTGAGGGGAATCCTACGTGCTCCAACACAGACGATTCCCATCAGATTGTAGCTAATTAACTTAGCCAATTAACTGCCTACAACAGGATCGGCCAAAAAAAGAACCAGCGGATTGATCGTTGTGCGATCCAACCTGCTGGAATTTTGGGTTGGCACCCCTGTAGTTGCGGGCAACCGTCCATTATGTGTTTGGCGGGAGCGTGCATGCTGGTCGATCGCCCGCAACTATGGCCGGGAATCTGCACGTCTATGGCCGGCTTAAGACTCGCCTGTCCAAAGATAATTTTTTCTGGAAGTTCTAGTCTTTGTTCTCTCTGCCAAAATTCAGTCTGACCATTTTTTCTTTTTAAGAGCAAAGGGTTTCTTTTTATACACTTGTCACGTGTACACCACTTTGTATTGGTCTTTCACGTGGAATTCCAATAAAATTTAGTCATGTTTGTGGCTGTAATGTGACAAAATATGGAAAAGTTCATATAGCTCATATAGCTCTTTTGATCTTACCATTAGGTTCACTACCTTTTCATCAGTCCAATTAGAGGGGTGTAAAGAGAGCACACCTTCTATAAATTGCTAAATATCAATAACTGTGTGTGTAAATTGAATGTAGTAGTAGTAATAATAAAACAAGGAGTTCCAGATTGATGAATATTTAAAAATTTTGATTAAATATCCACATGCAAGAATGTAAAGTGATACCCTTATTTGCTAACTGAGGTAATTAAAAAAAAGCAAGTTTTGGGGATGTCTCAGATTTAGTGACGGCCGAACTGCCCGCAAGGCGGACAGTTCGGCCGCGAACAAGCATGTTCGCCCTCCTTCTCGCCAGTGGACAGTACGGGTGTTCGACCCGCCCTGTTCGCCGGCGAGATGGAGCCCTCTATTCTTCCTCTGGTGGGACCATTAGCAGCGAGATCCCGCCTCAGGAAGAATGTTTTCACTGAAGACCGGGTAGAGAACCCGGTCTTTCAGTGAAAAACCGGCTCCCAAACCCGGATGTGACGTCAGTGAGGTCACATCCGGTCACTGACGTCACATCCGGGTTTTCAGATTCAAATTCCCCGCCTAGAGGCGTGGAATTTGAATCTGTCTGCGAACGGGCAGACGGCGGACTTTTTTAAAAGTCCGCTCCACCCGTTCGTGGATGGACACGGCCAAAGTTCGGCCATCATTGCTCAGATTCTTTATTCTCCTGAAAATTCACCTGTGTAAAAAACATATTTCCAGTAAAATTTGTGCAGACTGTTTTGCAGAGGCACAAATATTCAAATCAAAAGAAGAAAACCTGTTTTAGGTCCTGTGATGAGAATTTAGATTTTTTAGAGATGGCTTTTGGCATTTAGTTCTCAGGTTAAAATTGCCAGACCTGTCCATCTTGGCACTTGTATTGAAAGTTTTACTGTGCCAAACTTTATCTCAATATCAATATCTGATTATATCTACCTGATGTGATACATCTGTATGTGTTGAATTGAACACACTTTAAGTGATTTTTTAAATGGTAAATAAAGGGCTTCCAGATTGATGAAAATTTAAGAAATTGGGATTAAATATCCATGTCCAAGAGTGTAATAAAAAAAACCCACAAGCTATCATGGGTGTCCTTATTTTTATTTTTTTTTTACAATACTGAATTTATAATGGTTGAAAAACCAAAAAAAAACGTGATGTATGTGGTCACCCTTTAGCATTAACTTGTAAAAGTAGTTTTTGTTTTCATATGTCCCCAGAAAATATAGTTGTATTATGGTTGTTTTCACTAGAAGGACTTTTTTTCAGCTTTCTGTACCAGACCTAGAAACAGTAAAAGCAGTGGGGTTGAGATAAATAATTTCATTATGCAGTGCAGTGACACCCAATTCCCCCTTCACTCATTTAAATGCAGTGCGAAAAACACCCCTATGATGGAAGTGTAAATGAGTAAACTTTTGTGAAGTCCATTTTACACTACTTTTCCATAGACTGCAAGTACTGCTGATTAATAATGGCTACAATCTCATTAAAAGATATACTAGAGTAATGCAGCAAAAGAACGTGACATGAGGAGTCCCCTGGCCGCATTTTGGGCACTCGCCCAATAGTGAAAAAATGGGGGCTTTTTAAATGCCCCGCAAGCACTTGCGCAAGGGGTTAGGCGCTTTCTGGGCTGCTGCCGACTGCCAGGAGCCCGAAAATTCAAGTGTGATTGCTACCAAAGTGTAACCATCATAAATGAAAAACATCACTTATTTTTTTAACTATTTTCTTAACTATTAACTTCTTAACTACTAACAATTTTTTTCTACCTAGGTAGCTGTTTCTTTTTCTTCTGTGTACTATACTATTAACAAAGCTCTATGTGTTAATAAATGACTTTAAAAAAACAAAAACAAAAAAAACAAATGACTTTGGTTCGCTTCGCTTCATTCTTCTGTAATAACTTCTCACTAAAATCATTAAGCTTATTTAAGGTGTGATCTTTTAAAATAAGGTATTTTCTTAGCTTTTAATGCAGCAAATCTTGAAAATTTTTGGCAGCTACCAGCTATAAAAAGTGTATGTGCTAGTTGGTGATTTGGGTTTGTGTTCTTTGAAGATGTTACTTATTTCACCACATAGAGTATCTCACAAAATGCATTGATCTGACATTGTAAATCGTTTTTAATATTTGTTCATAGTATAGCACTGAAGATATGACACATTGAGTAGTAAGTGTACAGCTTGTGTAACAGTGCAAATTTACTGCCCCCTATAAATAACTCAACACACAGCCATTATTATCTAAACCTCTGCCAACAAAAGTGAATGCACTCCTGTGTACAAATTGTCCAAATTTTGCCATGCTTAATTTTGGTGTGTCCACCATTATTTTCCAGCACTGCCTTAACACTCTTGAGTGTTCACTAAAGATTCAAACAACTAAAGGTTGTCACTTAAATCCTCTTCCATCCATCTATGATGACATTACGGAGCTGGTGGAAGACTTCTGCTCCTCAACCTTCTAAAATACCCTATAGATGCTCAATAGAGTTTAGGTCTGGAGACATGCTTGGCCAGTCTACCATGTCCAACTCAATTGTGTTAAATTGAATACTAGTCCTCTCTGAAGACCATGTGGGCAAAACAAGTCGGAGGCACTATCTTCACTTTGAAAAGCTAAAGTATATATCCTTATGTGGTGTAACAAGTTACGGTAACATTTCTTTTGAGACCTGATGTTAATCATTTGTTCTCTGTTTTCTCTCTGTTCAAAAAATACCTTTTGTGATGTCTGGTCTCAGATGCTTATATTGAATCCCATTTTTTTACTTAAAAGCCCTAGTAGTATGGAATATTGGGTCTGGTGCTCATTATAGAGAATATTTAGGAATTATCACTAACTACCTCTATATTAACACCCCTAATATAGTTAGACATATCTAACTAGAGGTAGGCATACACAGGCAGATTCCCGTGCGTTCCTGCAGATCACTCGGCCCTTCCCTGAGCCGCAAATCTGGTGTGCCCACCTTGTCCGATCGACCAGGATGCCCCCGCATGTCGGATCGCGTAGTGGCGTCCCCATATAAATTATGTCCGTCACACAAAGGGTGCTCATCGAGCCTCTGAGCGGCCGGCTGAAGCGTAATGACATTACACGTTGCAGTCGGTCCCTCATCTATCAAGAGAGAATCAGACCCTGTATTCCCAACTTAACACAGTCTGTCATATCTTACATCTAAGGACATTTTGTTGAGGGGGGTTCCAATAAACCAGTATGTCTTGGGAGGAAATGGTAACATACATCCTTAACCTCCCTAGCGGTCATGACGAGCCCAGCTCGTCCAGAGTTTGTGTGAGGAACAAACTCTGGATGAGCTGGGCTGCCATGAAAGTTGCATATCCCCGGAAGGCTACGGCGATTTTGCTTCCAGACACAGCATTTCCGGGGTTGTGCGGCGTCACGATGGCGCCACGATGACGCAGAAGGGGGCGGGGGTGGTAGGCGCCATAGACCTCCATGTTAATGGAGGAGCGCCGGCTTTCCAGCCCTCACAGCCGGCATCATTAATGACACCGGCTGTGTGGAGAGGGGAGGGGGGAGGGAGGAAATGGCAGGCAGTGTACCTTGTACACTGCCACGATTGTCCATACCAAGCTGGTAAAAACAGCGCTAGGGATGTTAAGAATAGTGTGTAGGGTAATATACAAACCTGCTGCATGGCTAAACATAAAACCACTCTTCTCTACTCTTCTCAATAGTTATATAAGTACCAAAGCAGACTGGGCAGCCTACTATTTTATCCGAGCGTGGAAAACTCATTTTACACAAACTCCAGGAATAATACAGTTGTTATTTCCTTACAATATATATATATATATATATATATATATATATATATATATATATATACAGTTTCATACTGGAATCATTTGTTTTACTCTTTTCTTGCTGATGTTTGTCACTGAATGTTGTTATACTGTTTTCATAGCCTGCAGACTATTTTGTGCCGTGCTAGTAATAATTGGTTAGTGCAGGGGTGAAGAAGTGACTGATAATGGGTATATGGAGGGGATGTCAGGAAACAAGATTTGCTAGCATGTGTGAACTAAAAGGATAGAAAACTACAGTATCTGATTGTTAATCGGCTGGGGAGATCTTATACGCTCTAGGGGGATCTGCCTATCTGTGACTGGATGAAAGGAATTTCTGATGTACCTATACAATATTAAATTATTAGAAGGCAAATTGACAGTTTATTGGCCGTTAGACTCTGCAGGAATTTACAGCAATGGACTGCATTTAACCATTTTGCAAGATACAAGCTTTTCTGCTGGTGTTTGGTAATAGATGAAAGCTCACTTAGCAGTACAGTAGTTTAACACATTGTCGCCAGATATTCACTGATGGCCAAGAAACTGGTAATGAGTCCCACAGGGCAATTACATTTTGTATTCAAAACACAGAATCTTGTTGAGCAGACCATGTTAGTGGTGAGTGCAGTGTTACCTCAAGCCGTCTGCATCATTTTCACTGGCAGACAAAAAGACGACATCTTCTCCCTCTAGGTTATACAATAGTGATAATGTGAGCCTTTCTTGGCTATTGGCTGACAAATTATTGGGTTTTAACACATTTCCATTTATACGAATGCATGATGACTAAGGATTAGGAACCATGTGCATCTCATAGAATTAACTTGTGCAGAATTAAACATAAATGTCAGTCCAGCTGCAGCTGATGTTACTATAGCTACACCATCTAATACAAGAGAGTGATGGAGTAAACATGGCAGATAATAAAAGAACAATTGTTTAAGAGCAAATGAAAAAGTACTGTTAAGAATTTAAATTGAGTTCTCAGTGTTCTCGTTCAATAAAGAATTAACAAGTGCTAAAATCCAAAGCAACCAATCATATTTCAGAGAAGCAGAACATTCCAGTAGGTTGTTGTGGATTATGGTTGGGGATCATGCTAAACTATCTCTATCTCCAACAAAAGACCTCATTCTAGTGCAAAGGTAAGACCAAGAGTGGCTATGCAATGGTATTTTAGGGTACATTAAGGTTCCATTAATATCCTGTTAAAAGCTGATCTCCCTGATCTTCCCCACCACCCTTTGAAGTGTTCCTAGCTACCTTCTTAATACTGGTTTTGATGCTCAGCTCTGGTTAGCTTTCATTAATGACCTTTAGCTATTTACGTTGACATCTCCATATTGTGTAGCTCACTCTCTCTGAGGAAAAGTCTTGCTAAGGCCAGATAATATCAAATTTCCTTGAAACACCAAAGTACTAGTACACATAAAAAAAGCGTTGAAAGGTGACTGCTAAGGATCCACTGCTTTTCCTATCTTGAGCTGAATTTCATAAGCCAATTTGTACCTGCAGATATCACCAGAGAGTTTATGACTCACTTTGGAAAATGAAAGGAGTAAATCAGCACTAGGAACACTAAAGAAAAAGTTGTTGTGGTTATCCAGTCTAGCGTAGAATGATTTCATTTACAAATACCGTAAGTAAAATTTACAAAATCTGTTTCAACACATGCTCAGATAAAACATTTTCTGTAAACAGAAATCTTCATACAATTGTTTTGATTGGGAGCCATTTTCTTTCTCAACAGGGTCTTCACATTTAATGTCTTTAGAACTCTCTCTCTCTCTATAGAACACTCTTTTGCGAAAATTAAAAAAATAAAGACTCATTAACACTCTTTATCCTATGTTATGTTGTCCTAGTACTGTGGTAAACATGGGAACGCTTTGGGAGAATTTTGTAGCACGGTTAGTACAGCAATGGGTGAAGCTGGGAATAGACTGTCCAATTTACCGTCTATTCCTTATGCGATTCTCTGCACTAGGAGCGGCGTGATGACGTCATCACGCCCACCTGCTAGTGCCGAGAATCGGACTGCACTCTTAATGTGCAGCACATTACTTCGGCTGGGGCAGCCATCCCCAGCTGCACTAATGTATTGGGCTGTTGGATAACTGTGCGATCGGACAGGACGGCTGATTTTAGCACAATCCTTGTCAGTTGCAGCCTCCAATTCCTGCACGACCCGATCCTTAAGGGATGCGGGAGTGCGCACGGCATAGGATCGTACAGGAATTGGTACGTGTATGCCCAGCTTAAGGATTAAGGAGATATGGTTAAATAAGATGGGCAGATGCAAAGCCATTTAAAAAATGGATTGCTTCTACTGTGGTAATTTTTTTTAGTGATAAGCAGCATAGGCAATATTTGTATTCCTAAAATATCGCAAATGTTTCACAGAATATTCGCAATAGATTTGTAAATTCAAGGATTGATGATTTCCAGTCATTATTTCCTTCATTTTGCAAATTGGCACTTGTATATGCGCATATTGCGAACTCAGTGTACGGTAGTTCTGGGTACTGATGTAAAAGATTGCGAAGATAAAGCACTTTATCCGAGATCTTTGCGAATTCTCGAAGCGCCGATATTCGCCTAAAAATTAGCAATGAGAATATTCGCTCATATCAACTCTAATAATTCTAACACAAATTACATTTACATTTACATCTAGACATATATCATATACCCCCTCCAAACATTAACAGCTCTCCCCCACCTCATACACCCACATGGCCTACTTTCCACAGTGCATCCAGAGCTTAGTTAAGGTCAAACAGGACCCTGCTAACAGAGGCTGTTAACATTTGGCACCCCAAACCTCCATTCATTTGCACATCCTGCTCACAAAATGCAATAAAGGACACTTAATTAGATGAATTGTACATAAACACATTTTGTTCATTATCTTTTTTTCTAAATGTGTCTTGTATGTCATCATAGTCTGTGACATATTCTGCCTCCCTATCTGTATAGCATAATAAACTGTAAGCTATCTGTATAGCATAATAAACTGTAAGCTCTATTTGTAAGCTTAAACTTTTGGTATTGTCCCTTAAAAAATAAATAGATTAGACGTTCTTTTACCTAATCTATCTTTACCTAATACCTTGTAGGTGAGATTTTCAACCATATGCATCCCCTCTTATGCCCTAAAAGACTTATCTAAGCTCTTCCAAACTTTGTACATGCCTTTATACATTGATTGACATCTGTAACTTGCTCTATACCAAAGGTTGCCACTATGATAGTTATGGCGAGTGGGACTTTAGATGGTCTGGGTTTGCAAACAGGTTACAAACATATGACTAAATAATTCAAGCTAGTTCTGCTTATAATACTTGATGTTGTATATATTACAATACTGTTTATTACTATTGCGTTACTACAACTATATTCACTTTACAGATGAATGATATTTGATTTACAGATTAAAAGAAAATCAGCTGCAAAATCCAGAATACAGTATTTTATCAACAGTATATTTTGGCAGATTGTTCTCATTTTGATTGGCAACATGATACAACCCTCCCTTCTTGTCCTGGTCGCTTCAACTTGCAACTGGACATCAAGCAGATTTCTGCAAATTATCTGATCTCCAGACAATGTGAAAATGTGTAAACTGCACCATTATATGTTAAAAGAGATGGATGCAGAAGAAATATTTGGACCCTCATAGTTGATATTTCTAGTCTGGCTTCCATTCAATTCCCTGTTTTTTAGGTATACAAATCCTGTGTTGGGATTTTAGATATCACAACATGCATCATGTTCTAGATCAGTAAAATATAGTGGTGAAGCAGTAGCAGTAGTGAAGCCAGAGACAGACAGATAGCTACTATTTACTGAGGTGCAAGCAATGCCATCTCTGTCTGTCGAATAGGATAGAGACATACACATGTCTAGGTTCAGAAGCTGGGATACTAAGGGGTACTAAATGAAATCTTAAATGTAATAATTATGTTTTTATGTACCTAATTAGTCAGGTCATTTGGTAGGAGGAGCCATCCTGCAGTTTTGTGTGGGAAGAAAGTTCACCATACTTCAGTTGGAGGATAGTGTGTGTCAGAAGAATTTCCCCTCCTCCATCCCTCCATTGTATATTGTTTATTAATAATGCCAGAGAACTAGGTCTATAAGGTGGTATCTGCCGTTTAATACATTTATTTATTGTCTCCAAGTCAGTGTGGGGCAGCTGGAGGCCTATGTATTGGATAATGCAGATACAGGGTGCTGGATAACTGCCTTCAATAGACCTTAATTTTCATCTATAATGTTCTGTTTTTAATGGTTATTATGTATTATATTAAAAAAATAAAAGGCTGCTGGGCCATTAAAATTTCAATAGGTTTCTCAATCATTCCTGTTAAGTTTCTGGGAGCGAAGATTGTTTGTCAATTTGCAGAAAATGGGCATCTATTTTTGACACTACTCAATAAGATACTCAATAAGCCCCTATCTGT
>CM070032.1:76133371-76147894 GCA_036250615.1 Ptychadena robeensis | reverse complement strand
GGGGGGGGGGACTTCCTGTCCTTCCAGGCTTGCCAAAAGGGTCTGGTGTGCTTTAGAGGGAGACCCCACGCTGTTTAAGAGCATACCAAACCCTATTCCAACAGGGGTTCTGATATGCTCTTAGGGGGTGGGGGACCCTATTTATTTTAACCCTTTCATTGCTTAAAAGAATGATAAATTATTAAGTTTAACCATTGATGGTTAATTGTTAGCATGATACTGCCCACTTTTTTTTATTATGATCTTAAGGTTTTGTCCTCCATTGAAATCAATAGTGGTTTGCTGCGAACATAGGAACACCAGATATTTGCACCGGGTAAGTTTGGTTAGAAATGGCCTCAGCCTATGTTCGTCCATCACTAGTTGGTCATCATGTATTACACCCAGTCTGAGTTGGTTATAGACTAGAGATGGTCATATTAAATTTCAACTAGCTGATTTGTGAGTCCAATTAAAAGCCCCTTAACATAAAATCATCTCCAAATTTGCTGGATTGTCATAGCGCGTGTTTTTTGCAATAAATAAGACAGTTAAGTTCTGATTTAACTTTGAAATTAATGTATGTAAAACATTTATTTTTTTGTCCCATCTTTTCATCCAGTAGTTTGGGTGATGATACCTTGCTCTGGGGCTTTGCAATTAATTCCTAAATAGACTGTTAATCATTTTACATTCATTTCAATTGTAGAGTATGCCAAGTTTTTTTTTTACATATTCCTTTTAACTTTCCATTTGCCAGATTTTATTAAATAAGTAATGGATAGAGCTGAATTCAGGGAAAACAAAAGAAAGGCTCCCTGGATTTCAGTTTCTGAGTGGACAGCATTATTAATGACCATGGAGTTTCATGAAAGCTTTTATAAAAGTATAAAAGGATGAATACAAATGCAAAGCACTTTTTCTCTAGAACATACAGTTTTGGCCATTTTTGTAAACATACATTGTGTGCTTCATGCTCTCAAAAATGTGCATTCAAAGAAAAGTACCTTTATAAAACTAAACTCATATCTTTTTTTTATAACAAAATATTGTTATCCATATTTGTTCTGAGAGTTTCTCCTCGGAACACTGTCAGCATTTTGTGGAAGCAGAATGCTGCAGTACATAAACATACACTCAGGTAAAATATTATGTCATAAATATCTGTGTTCAACCAGCCAGACTCAATAAACATACAGAAACAATATTTTTGGTTTTATAACTTTCATTTTTTTCTCTCTTTAGAGACTTCAGAGAGTGTGCACTGACTCATGCTTCCCCATATTAACAAGTTTCAGGAAGTCTTTAAGGGAAAGCCAAGGCAAATCTATCAAAATATGTGAAACAATGCAAAATAAAATATAGGGGACTAAAAAAACTATGGGTTGCAAATCTGTAGATGCCATCTAAGTAAGTTAACAGAATTGTTTTCCTCTTGTGGTCTCAGTCTAAGGACTTTACCCTTAAAGGACACTTGTATTCATGTCATAAAAATAATTCTTCCAAGGCAGGAATGGAGCAAGTAGATGTTGTGCTCATTTATTCCAAAGAGCTTTTAGGGGATTTAAGGAGCATCAAGTTTAAAGCTTGTGTTCCTCCATGCTATGTGCCTGTTACCATGGCAGCAATACCAAGATAACCCATAGAAGAGATTGGTGTGACAAGCTCAGCTGTCATTCAGTACTTCAAAGAATCAAGTGTCTATGAACAAGTGTTAGCTATATGCATAAGTGGTACAGAAATATTGTAATGAATCAATATAACCTGTTATTCAAGTTTCCCTGGAAAGTTTTTTTCCCACAAAAATATGGTGCCCTATTTTAGGCCTCCATTTTCAGTGCTCCCTTTCCAATTTGGGTGTTAAAGCTTAAACTGCAGACATTATTATTATTATTACCTCCCTAGCGCTCTTGCAAGGTCCAGATTTCTGTACCAAAAGCGCACCATAGACTCTAATGGAATTCTTTATGTTGTAGGCCTGTGACTTCCCAAAATATGTCCAAACAAAGGTGTAATGGACATTCTGAATACAATAATGTTTAAGACACAAAATTATGTTAAACAAAATTAATAAAAGGTATCATCTGAATGATAACATTTCTAAAATACTTATTTGGTATGAAAGATTTTAAAACAGTATGCATTTATATTTATGTTTTGTTTGTAATTATGTTTTTATTACAATTGGAAATGTGTTTTTTTTTACTTTGAATTGTATTGGATACAGTTATCACTGTATACAGTACAATTCCCTTTGGCACCCTCTCTCCTTATGAACACACCAGGGGAAGGAGGGTTAACTTCAAAGGGCACATCTGTGGAATCACACTGAAACAGTGTAGAAGAATAGAAGACTGTTCTAGTGTGATTGACTTTTGAATCTCCCACCTCCCCCCGATGTCACATCCCTCAGGGCGGGGGGGGGCATCAGCTTCAGATGATCGGAGCCACCGGGAAGTATGCGCTGCCGGGGCTCTGATCTTCGCCGGACGGCACATCTCCTCCAGAGCAGTACTGACAGGACAGCACTGGATAAGATAACACTAGGTGGATTAATAATTATTTTTAACTTTTATTATATTATAATACTAGCGTACATTACATAAGGCTAATACACATGTACAAACTATGATACAGGAGGAGAAGACACTGCCCAATCAGGCTTACAATCTAGGAGGCTTAGAATCAGCCTATACAATAGTAAGAGGAGATGTAATGGGCTAGGTGATGATGTTAGGAATGTGAAGAAGTTGTAGGCTAGATGGAAGAATTGGCTTGTTTTAAAGTGTTAATTGTGGGAGCAAGTCTAACAGGATGAGGGAGAGCATTACCTTATTTGTCTACATTGTTTTCTGAAGTTTTCATACTAACGAGAAAACTTGAGACTTCAAGAGAAAGGAAAATGTTTCCTATACTTTGTTCTTGACTATTGCACTTAACCTCTGTAATTTGTAACAAGCAACAAACCATCAGTTAATGGTATAAAAAAAGCTTAGAAGCACTGTAATTGATGTATAATGTTATAGTAGAGATGAAGTATTTCCAAACACTCATTTGCACTATCCTAAGGCTATTCTTCAACAAGAAACATAGACATATTGCTACAATAATTACTGGCATTGAAATGATTATTACAGTTACCTGGTAAGGAATATGATACAATAAGATGCAGTGGAAAATGTTTTTCTTATAAAATGATGATACCCCTATTTATAGATTTTGAAGAACAATCCTTAATAGTGTTGTACTATTACAACCTTAATAATTTTACTTCTATAGGAGCAATTAAGCATGATGTATACAGGATAAATGCAGACCATCTGAATGTTTCTAGAACTAAACAAGTCCCATCAGTAGTGATGGCCGAACTGTCCGCAAGGCGGACAGTTCAGCCGCGAACAAGCATGTTCGCCCATCCTCTCGCCGGCGGACAGTACTGGTGTTTGACCCGCCCCGTTCACCAGCGAGAAGAAGATCTATATTCTTCCTCCGGCAGGATCAGAACCTGCGAGATCGTGCCGGAGGAAGAATCTTTTCATTACAAGACCGGCATGAAGCCGGTCTTGTAGTGAAAATACCGGCTCGGAACAGGAAGTGACGTCAGTGATATGATTTGATGTTTAAACCATGAAACTCCTTGTTCAGGTATTCGTAAACATAAACACTTCTCATTGACTACAGTACCAACTCACTTGTTTCGCAACACACAACCATGGCCATTAGGGCCATGCCAATTAATACAAGCAATATTTGAGAATAATACCTATATATTATTTCCAACAGAAGATTTTTTATGGACTCAATCTGCCCTCCTCCCCTGGCTCCATGCTCCAGGAAATCTTCACTGTACCTCCTGTAATGTCTGTTATGTGATAATGGTAGCATCTTGAACCTTCTGTGCATCAGCACTCTTTGTCCCATTTCATCAGAATGCTGGTCCATACTCCTTTTAATTCCTGGAATCGCTGCAAGGTTCAGGATCAACCAGGACAGTAGGCACATGTGCTGCGAAAACTGATTTATTAAACTAAAACAGAACTCACTGTACAGGCAGTATAACCCAATGGAGCGGAAACGTCCACAAAAGTCCGATCTGCAGGGAAGTTTACTTGCCCCTTTGGATGAGGGACAAGCTGTACCTCAGCGTCTGGGAAGGATGGATCTTTGTTGCTCCAGCGGGACCTGAAAGGATAGGGCCCGACTGACAACAGGTAGGCACCCCTTAGACGCCACTAGTCAGGGCACTCCAAACAGCCCCAGCGGGGGAGACTCAGGAGGCAACTGGGTCTTAAAGGGTAAGGGCTGGCTATCTGGTCCCCAGGCTGCCTGCATGTCTGGCTAAACGGTGGAGGGCTGCGTTCCTGGAGACAGCTAGTATGCCCAATTATTGCAACCTCAAGAATAGCACCTCTGAACTGTCCCTCCTCTTCCAGGACTTATATACCCCTCAGGAACCAGGGCCTGATGTGATTACACTATACCACCATGGCAGGGTGATTACACTATACCACCATGAGTACTGCCCAACATAAGGAAATAACGGAAAGTAGTGTATATGAAAATATGTGCAGGACCCAACCAGGCCTTTTTTAGGAATGTTTAAAGGTGCTGGGTATAACCGCACAGGGAAGGATGACAATGAAATATTTTAGTATATATATATATATACATTGGAAGACAATAAATGACAACTCCCCTATTAGTTGTCTTTTAAAGCAAGACAGTATTATGTTTTAAAGCTGCTTTAGCAAATTATTATTTTACATAATCATAATAAGTTAAAAACAAACAGGATGTAAGGGCAGTAGGTAATGTTTTAAATTTCTTCCAATATTGTGTGTGAACATGATCAGAAAAGTAATGCAGGAGTTTTAGTCAGAGCTCTGTTTCATATTTTTTGTATTAATTTACTTTCTAATTACTGTACACAAATTTATAAATTATATAAAATATATCTAATTTTACTTGTAAATCCAGGTATTTATTGTGGAAGTTTATAAGTGGAAGGACAACACAGGTAAAATGTAATTAAATTATTAGAGTTGAATATTAGAGTTATAATGAATATTTTATGATTTAAGAATTAGTTAAACAGTAAACTATTCCAGTACTTGGTAACCTAGATTTTCCCCTGGGATTACTGATAGACCATTTAAAAGGTTAGCACAAAAGGGGCTATTTAAATATGGATTTTTGGAGCATTGTACAGCTTAGACACTATTTATACAGTTTAAACTTAACATCAAGCTTGCGCCATCCTCTCACAGCAGTCGAGAAAATATGTAAAGAGGCCCTCCCAGTGAGACATGCATTAGCAGCCTATAAAAAGATAATGGATCCACAAGAGGGTCCAGTATCCTTCATACGAATGTGGGAGAGGGACCTGGGGGGTGAGTTGACCTCTGAGAAGTGGAGGAGGGTTTTCACGTTCTTACATAAATCCTTGATAGCCTCCAGATTCCAGATTCACCACAATCTCAGATAAATGCTGGAGATGTGGGAAAAGGACAAGGCATTCATGCATATTTTCTAGGAGTGTAATAAAATAATATAATTCTGGGAGAAAGTGCGTGACCTTCTGAAGGAGATCACTGGGGTTGATCTGGGAGAGAGTGCTGAAGCGTATCTATTACATCGTAATAATCTGTCTGCGAAGAGGTACTAGTGTTGAACACGAATATTCATTTTTCGAATATTTAGCTCGAATATCGCTATTTCGCCATTTGGCGAATATTCGCGAATATATCATCGGATATCCGACGCGATCGCGATTTTTCACAATTTATTGCGATTGTATAATCGCAATTTTATAATCGCGATCCAATGCAATGAATGGGATCGCGATTATATAATCGCAATGCGATTTTTTAAAATGGAGATGAAGGATATTCTCCCAGTCGAATATCTGAGCTCCATTGACTTGCATGCATTGCGCATATGTGATCGCAATTGCGATTTTTAGATCGCAATTCATGTCATAAGTGCGGATATTCGAGATTACGAATATGGAATCGAATATTATGGCGGATATTCGCGAAATTACGCAAATTCGAATATTGCCTAGTCGCTCATCACTAAGAGGTACAAGAACTCCTTGGTGCGTCACTAAGTGAATTCAGCTAGAGCAGGGTTCTCTCTCACTTAAACAACAACCTTACCCTTCCAGCTTGTCCGCATGGATGGTCAGGATTTAGGAATTACATAGAATATTCCAGATAATGCAATGAGAAGGGGAAATGTGTTTTTTTGTGTGTCGGTGGCGGGATGGGCATAAATAGGAAAATGGGAGTGATTTCTCTTCTTTGTTTACACGTGACTTGTATAGGCTTGATTTTGAAAATAATGTTTTGAGTGTAATCTATGCCATGGATTTGTGGTGTTTTTGTATGAAAAAGGAAATAAAACATTTTAATTGCACAAAAACTGTTAACTATTCCAATTGCAACAAGATAAAAAAAACTATTCTTTTAAACCTCTGCATGCCTATTTTTATAGGTTAAATGGATTATCTTTGACTTTAGACCATTAGAATCACATGGGTTAATACTCATAAGTTGAACAGCAGTAGAATAGAATGTACAAGATGATAACATTCATTTAGTTAAGGTGTCTATTATTTTCCAAACATCAAACCCATTGTGTGTAAGATACTGATACCTTTTAACTTCCCTAGCGCACTGCTGAGGTCCAGATTTCTGTACCAAAAGCGCACCATAGACTTCAATGGTAAATTTCTCTTTGTTGTAGGCCTGTAACTTCCCAAAATATGTCCCTACAAGGGTCTAGTAGACATCCTGAATATAATAATGTTTGAAACAAACAATTATGTAAAATAATATATATTTTTTTTAATAAATTTTATGAGAAAACACAAAAATCAGGGCACAAAGCTTTGCTGCTATGTACTAAATCTTGCCCAAATAAAGTTTCTGGTGCCCCAGATGTGCCCATTTACAGTTAACCCTCTTTAACCTGGTGTGATGGATGTGGTAAAATCACACCAGGTTAGAGAGGGTTACTGCATATGGGCACATCTGGGGCACCAGAGACTTTTTATTCTGGTGAGATTTAGTACATAGAAGCACATTGAAATCAGTTTTCTACATAGAAAATTGATTTCATGCACTGTACTTTTAAATTTCCCGCCGCCGTCACATCGAGGACATCGGGACAGCGCAGAAGTGTGAGTATGCGCTCCACGGCAGCATCTCGTCCAGTGCTATACTAGCAGTAGCAGCGCTGGACGAGATGCTGCCGTCCTGACCGCTAGGGCAGTTAAACCTAATCAGGTTGCCCAAATAGCATCTACTACATTCATGTTACTGCCTTCTGGGCTATACAAATAGGAAACCATTTACAAATGCTAGTCATACAGTAGACCTTATCCAATGATTGTCGGGTAAACTCTTCTCTAGACCATATTTGCTTTATAAACTAAATTACCATGATATCTAAACCAGATGTGCTTAAAATTTACCCCGCAAATATCATCATTTACTTTATTAGATATATATTTTTGTAAAGTCTTTATTTTCCTACATCACAGTTTAAATATCAACATTACATCTAGATAAACTTAAGTTATTTATTTTTGGCAATTTTTTGACTTGGTTGTCTAAGGCTGAATTCAGACAGTGGGCTACAGGATGTATGACACCCTATAGCTGCCCTGGAGCCAGCACCACACAGCTCAAATGAGCATTGACCCTTTGGGTGGGCGGTCAACAAGAAACCATTAACTGCTCCCATTCATTTCCAATGGGCAACCTTCTGTCATGTCCTATCTCATACAGAGCTGTGATGGCTTTGCTCCCAATTGGCCTTCTGAACTCAACCTATGTATAATCCAGTTTAGAGTTATTTTTTAGAAATGAATCACCTCATTTAGATTTGTAGACTTGTTTTGACTATAGCGGTTATAGGTTTGTATTGATTTGATGAATCAGTTGAAGATTTTAGAGATATGCTTAATTAGATGTATGCTATGTTTCCTTAAACCAGTAAGCTTTAGTGACTTTAGCACTTAAAGACATAAGAAGGTGTACTAGGTTTGACATATTTGCATCAATATCTTACAAAACTAAACAATATATCATGTTTTTCTTAAGGGAACTTTGTATCCTTAGAAACCAATAAGAATTCATAAAATCCCATAAAATGTGAATATAGTTAACTATTCTGTTGCTCTCTGTAAAAGAATGTGTTGCTTGGTCGTAAACACATAGGGTGGTAATGTTCACAGTAAATGTTCATTTATCAAATACTGCACTATTATACAGTATTGAGAATGGGCTTGCACAGTAAACCGAAGTAAAAAATATCTACACCTTTAGTATGTTGAGCCTAATGAAATGCCATTGCTAGTTGTCAATGAATATATGTTTCTTAACTCAAGGCAAGGTGTTCAGTTAATATTACTGAACATATATATATATATACACTTCAAGGGTTTCAGTTCATGTACGTTTTTTCTAGGGAAAATAAACTTATTTTTATGTGACTTTTCCCATATTCTATTATTTTCCCATTCTTATGGGCTTCTTCTCTGATCTCTCCGGTGGTGTATAATATGATTTGGGCTCTGATGTAATTCTCTACTAATTGGGGCCTATAGATTTTCACTGCAAGACTGCCTGGTGCTCTAAAGATTCCAGATATGCATGGGAGTGCAGAATAACGTAAATAAAAGCCCTGTTTATTTCCTTTATACATTCATGGGTGCACAGCCAGGTAAACAATCAAATCATACTGTCAAGGCCATAATTATTTATACCCCTGGTAAATTTTGACTTAAAGTTACTTTTATTCAACCAGCAAGTTATTTTTTAAGGGAAAATGACATAGGTGTCTCCCAAAAGATAATGATTAATGTTGTTGTCAACAACACCACTTTTGCTGTGTATTTTGGGTCATTGTCATGCTGAAATGTCCACTCTGCAGACTGCCTTACCTTTCTCTTTCTTTGTGAACGTGCCTGATGTTGTCGTTGAGAATCCTCATGTATTGCTATTTTTTCATGGCGCTGTTTCCTGAGATTAGGTTCCCTGGCCCATTGGCTAAAAACACCTCCAAAGCATAAGGTTTCCACCACCGTGTTTGACAATGGGGATGGTGTTCTTTGGGTTGAAGGCTTCTCCTTTTTTACGCCAAAGGAAGGAAACATCGTTGTGACCAAACAATTACATTTTGTTTCCTCTGACCATAAAACAGAATTCCAGATGTCTTCTACTTTGTCTAGATTTGCAAAGGCCAAGCAAGCTTTAGTGTGCCTTATCTGGAGAAATGGCGTCCTCCTTGGCCTGTATCCGTGGTACCCAGCAGTGTGCAGTGTCCGTTGGATTGTCTGTCTTGAGACATTGCCACCGGCGGATCCCAGATTGACAAGGGTGGCCTTGGTGGTAATCCTTGGATGCTTTTTCACCTCTCTCACTATCCTCCTTGCCAGCACAGGTGTCACTTTTGGCTTGCGACCACGTCCTCTGAGATTTGCCACAGTGCAGAACATCTTGTATTTTTTAATAACACTTTGCACTGTAGCCACTGGAACTTGAAAACATGTAGATACGGCCTTGTAGCCCTTTCCTGACTTGTGAGCAAACACAATGTGCAGCCGCAGGTCCTCACTGAGCTCCTTTGTTTTAACCGTGACTGTCTAGAAACCAACTGCAGAGAGCTCCTGTTTTTCACCTGTTGAGTTGATTAAAACAGCTGTTTCCAATTAATCAGGGTAACTAGGATGCCTTAGAACAGCTTGGACTATTTTAAATGGTATATAACTTTGGATTTTCCCAGTGGTAGTTTGTGAAAGGTGTGAATAACTTTGTATATAACTAAAGGAGGACTCTCCATTGACCTAAAAAATATATGATGCCACATGCCAACTTATATCAAAACTGCATATAAACTCCTGAAGAGGCAATCGGCGAAACGCGTTGAGTATATTATGTACACGACTGTAGCATATTTGATAAACGTTACATGTTGAATATTGGGTCTCAATTTGAATGCCTTGAAAGTCCCAAAGTTGTCGATATGTCCGCATCAATAGGACACGGCCCAACAATAAGACGTTTTTTTGGTTTATGAATAATTTTGGACATGACACTTTACATACATCGTCTTATTATCTTTTAAGAGACACCTATGTCAATTCCCGTCAAAAAATAACTTGCTGGTTGAATAAAAGTAACTTTAAGTCAAAATTTGTCAGGGGTATGAATAGTTATGGGCTCAACTGTATTAACTCACTCCATTAATAAGGGATTTTGAAGAAACTGATTGTGAATGCCTGTTTAAAATAAAAACAAAAAGAAACAATAACAACACGGAGTGCTCCAATAACAATGCTATAATATATTGTTACAATTGTATAGTAAAAATAATTTTAAAAATTCCTTTCTTGACAAAGTATCTTGAACCTATACACTGAACTGTACTGAAATGACAGAAAGCCTGCTTCTTGTTTTTTATGATCATTTAATAAATGAAACCCAAGCTCTGCAGTGCACCTTGGGTGCTAACATATAAGCCCATATAGATATGTTACTATTGCAGAAATTTGAAAGGGGAATAAGGGACAATTTTCAATTTCTTATTGATGTGCTGGGGTATTGGGAATTTTATTAGGGCAAAATGAAAAAGAAGATGCATTGTATAGTTAACCAGAAATGTCAGCCAGCACTTTAATAATCCGTTAATATGAAATTATTAGATATTATGAACGCATACATATGACATGTAGCTTCTCTGTATCTTTTAGTGCTCTGGGGTTGAATTTTGTACATAAGGCATTTTAAAACATTCAAAAGATTCTTCTAAGACGGTGTCCAACATCACTCCGGAGACAAATGACCAATTTTATAAAAATCTGATTCTTCTCGCTGTGGTTAATCAATTACAATCTCATTACTGATGCAGTGGCTCGAGGAGAGATGAAATCTCTTCTAATTTAGATGAGGCTTTCCATTGCAATCAGTTTGGATTCTGGTAGAGGCGTTGCCAAGGATACAAATCCGAGGGAAATAGGGACATTGGGGGCAGATCAGCTTTCTGAATTTGGAGGCTTTAATGTGGTTAGACAACTAGCGAAATTATATGATAAAGGTTCGTCACACTCTTGCAGAAGAGATTAGTATATGTGAAGCAGTGTGCGTGCTTCTACTATGATGCTGAAAATCAAGCAATCTGCTTGCCTAACGTGATCACGGCTAACAATGTGAAAATGAAAAGAAATTAAGAAGTATGGTGTATGCACGTCTGTCAAAGCTCAACTGCAGGGCTAAAGTGTTCTCTATAGGAAACATGTTAGCATGATAAGATAATGACACCAAATCCAGCAAGCATATTTTATCTCCATTTTACACAGCATATGAAAAATGAAAGACGAGGCATCAATCTGTGTTGTACATGATATATAACAAGCATAGCTTTGATTTATGACTAAATTGTTTAAAGAAATTAGGTACAGTACTTTGCATGTGTATACTGCTGCATTGCTGTAACACTATAAGGACAAGCAGGAGTTACTGAGCACTATGCTGACTCAGCTGTTTGCCATGTTATGGATTGTACACTTGTGCAGTAGAGTACATTAACTGCAGCTGTTTGTACAGCTACTAAGTCTTCAACTTGTGGTGGCAAATATGCTTGCTATTACTATAACCACTTAATTGGTCAGAAACACATAAAAAGTATTTGTTGGACTTTGCTAGTTTGAGGCCTCAAGGTCTTGAACATAGTTTT
This sequence comes from Ptychadena robeensis, assembly GCA_036250615.1. Taxonomy (NCBI): domain Eukaryota; kingdom Metazoa; phylum Chordata; class Amphibia; order Anura; family Ptychadenidae; genus Ptychadena; species Ptychadena robeensis. The sequence continues at coordinate 76,136,173 of CM070032.1, read as the reverse complement.
ATATTGATACTTACTTTCTAAATATATTTCATACTTCATACTGAGGGTTTTAATCATGTCCCCCTTTTTGTCAAGATTGTATATATTGTGACAGACTGGTCATCTGTCACTGTGTGAATGGACCGTTAGGTGGTGAAGGAGTCCGGGAAATTATTGCCCAGAAACATTAGGTTGCTGAATGTGTTTTGTTTTTGTTTCTTAAAGGGCTCCCGGACTCTGGGATAGGGAGGATAGAATTGGGTGGACCTTCCTATTCCCCCAGGGTCCACTAAACGGTTAACACCTTTTTGCAGATGAGTGGAGCCAGGTGTGTCTCCACAAAAGGAGCTAAAACCAGTGTGTCAGGGGGGTTCTTAATAGATGTTGGAGACACAGCTCCTCATGGAAGTTGGAGACAGGGCTTCTAACTGAGTAGAGACAGGGGGCACACAAAGAGTGTGGGGCCCAGGCCTGTGGTTACCGGGGCAGCTGCTACAGGGGGCTCACAGAGGGTGTGAGGCCCAGGCCTGTTGCAGCTGAGAAGCCAAAGAAAATTTATGTTGGACGGTGTAATGCCAGGTGGCTCTGCATTTTTTCAAGGACTTTTTAGTTTGATTAAAATTAACCTCTGCAAGTTATATTTGGACTGTTTGTGTGCAAATAAACACGGGCAGGAGCCCTAAAAGAAAAAGAATCGTGTGAATTGATGGTCCAAGAGCAACCATTTGAGTGTGATCCCCCACAATCCACAATATTAAATTTCTCAAGTATCTAAACATTTTTTCCTTTAGATCTTTCACCATATTGCTTGTCTTAAAGCGGGCCTACCACCAGGAATCTATGTTTTCATGAATGGCACTAGAAGTGCCAATAATAGGGAGGAATGCAGTGAAAAAAACCAAAAACGTACCTGTAATGAGCAATTTAGTAATATAATCCGGCATTCCTGTTCACTTCCTGGTTAATGGGCTCAGCAAGACCCGGCAGCACATCACAACAACACGTGATTTTTCAGTGTAAATCCAACACATGGTGGTGCAATATCGCGGGTGGCCACTGGGGGCGTTCAGTGATCTTCTATGGCAAAGCAGCTCACTGAAAAATCACGTGTTGTTGTGACGTGCTGCCGTCTTCTGACACCATGAACCAGGAAATGAAGAGAAATGCCGGATTATATTCCTAAATTGCTCATTACAGGTACGTTTTTGGGGGTTTTCACTGCATTCCTCCCTATTATTGGCACTTCTAGTGCCATTCATGAAAACATAGATTCCTGGTGGTAGGTCCGCTTTAAGACTATTTTTATATTTTTTTTATATAATAGAGGCTTCTTGAAACAGATACAATATTCCAAATATAAAAACTAAGATACTGTAGAGTGAAATCAGGACCTCCTTTTTTCTGCTAGACAACCCCCTTGCTATTCTGTTTGCTGTACCCACTGCCAGGCCACAATATTTGTCCATTTCATATTTATATCTAAAAAAGTATTTTCCTTTGCAGTTTTGCTGAGCCCCCAATGTTGAATTCAGTTTAAGTGTTATTGTTCCCTAGATACATTATTTGGCATGTGGACACCTTAAACTGCAGTTTTACTTACTGCACTATTATTTTCAGGAAACCAGGTCCATACCAATCAGAACAACTCCTCTATTACCTATATACCTTTGTGTAGCCCACAAAAGCAATATTATGATCAGCAAAACTTGCATTAGATCATTTACCATTAGGTTAAGTAGAAAAGCACTGAACCTTGTAGCACCACACTAATAACTGATCTCTTTTCCAAAAACCCCCCATTTACAACCATAATCTGATGATTCATCTTTATCCGTCCATCTATCCATCAAACTTCCCAAGTGTTTAGTCCAGACATGGGCCATATCTGTCCCGTTTAATCTTTTATTCAAGACGCACTGACTCCCTTCTGCTTCTTCCCTGCAATAAGCGAAGATAATGCATTTCTTTCTTGACATTGTTTCTAGATGTTGTTGTTTGCCCATGTCTTCAATAGAAAGTTCATAGAAAGCCTCTTTTTTATATAATTATAAATTTTTTTATATTTTCCTTTATTTACCTTTATTTACCTTTCAGGCGGTATGATTATTTTTAAGCAGTATGGAAAATTTTTAAATGTGATCGTCCCAAGGACTTTGGACCGTGCGGCCCTTACAGGTTCTTTATCCGGCCCTTCTGTCAAATTCAAAAACCCATTGTGGCCCATGAGTCAAAAAGTTTGCCTACCTTGGTTTAGTTTCATGTAGATCAACCTGTTTTAAGCCAGTGGTTCCCAAACTGGGGGTGCGGGCCCCCAGAAAGTATTCCAGGGGGGCGGGGGCCCTCATTCTTAACCCGTGTTTGAATAGTGATGGCGCGAACCCGGATTTTGCCATTCGCGCATGGCGAACGCGAACAGTCACAAAAGTTCGCGAACGCGCGAACTCGCCATAGACTTCAATGGGCAGGCGAACTTTAAAAAACAAAGGGACCCTTTCTGCCCACAATAGTGTTGGGAAAGTTATTTGAAGGGGTCTAACACCTGGACAATGACATGGCCAATTGATCACTCACCCGATCGATTCCGGCGATTCTGCCGGGAATCGCAGGTGTGATCAATCGGCCAATTAAGAGTATCCATCGCTGCATACCACCTTGTCCAACGGATTCCGGGATGATTCCGTGTCCAATTGTCCACCTCACAAATGGCAACTCCCCCTGATCTGGGCAGAATCAATCTGATGGAACCAACATCTTGGTTCTCTTACGGATCCGATTCTGGGCCCCTGAACGATCGGACCTGATCGATTGGACAAGGTGGGCTGC
>CM070032.1:76117090-76127791 GCA_036250615.1 Ptychadena robeensis | reverse complement strand
GGGGCTAACTCCTCTGCAATGACCTGGCATGTCTCCGGCACGATTCGTCCCAGAGCTTGTACTGAGATAGCACATGAGAACTTGAGGTCCTAGTAGGAGCGTCCTGTTGCCAGGAAGCGCAGGGTGGCTATCAGGCGTTCCTCCGCGGGGATGGCCTTCTGCATCGCTGTGTCCTGCTTGGTCAACCTGGGCCGCAGACGCTCTAGGAGCATGGTAAAGTTGTGGTCCGTCATGCGCATGTAATTTTTGAAATCATCGGGGTTGTTGTCCCTGAGATGTCGGAGGAGGGGCATGGTGGAATAGGTATCCCTTTGGAGGAGCCAGGACTTGGCCCATAGCCTTCTCCTCCTCCTCTTGCTCTCCTTCTCCTCCAATTCCCACAGCAGGAGTACTGCGACGAGTCGGCTCCTCCACCCACGGCTGAAGGGCATGCTGTCGGCGTGGTTTGGCAAGGTACAGCAAATGTGATGGGAAAGCCACACACCCTGTTTATTTTGTTGACTTTTGCTGGGAAATGGATACACCCATCCTGATGAGGTCATGGCCAATCGACGGACATTGGGGAGTCTGATCGATCGGGCACGAAATCGTCCAGGAATCGGTGGCCTAAGGTGGTATGGCGCGATCGGACAGACGTAATTGGGCGATCGATCGGCCATACGATTCCCTGTGGCATCGCCGGAATCAATCGGATGGGTGATCGATCGTTCATGGAATTGACACATGTATGGCTAGCTTTAGACCTACAGGAGTATGGCTTTTCTTTCTTTTAAATGGGGAACAAAATAGTTGGTCCCCACTTTGCAAATATCAGATTTCCCTATTCTGAGAAGGCTTTCAACAAAGTATTGGCATGTGTCTGTGTGTCTCATTGATATTCAGAATGAGAAGCTCTTATTCTCTAGTCTTCCATCTAGTTTGTCTCAAATTATAGAGCTAGACATTAAAATTTGAAAAGTGTAGATAGGAAACCAGGTCACTAGCTATTGGAAATGTCAATGCTTGTTTAAACCAGCAGTATTGGGGTTTGAAAATGTCTCCTATATCTCTATAGATATACATATGTGCAAGGTTATTTAATGGCTGCATGTTCAACTGTAATACAATTCACATGGCCATCATTTACTTTATTGACTGCCTTTTTAGCATGCATACTTCTAAGGGAGGAAGAAAAGGAATACCTAAAAGGACTCACTAGGGAAAAACTAATAATCAATGTTTTTTTACTTTTGTTTCCTTTCTTGTCATTAACTTCAAACAATAAGCTATAGCTGCCTGCAGCTCACATCTTTGACTCAAAAAATGAATTTACTGACTGGGGGTTTACTAAGAAAATAGATAAGGGGAAATTTCAAAATACCTTTAAACCTAATTTCAAATCTCTCAGAAGCCCGAGGGACTATCTGTGAAATTTATGGCTTTCCTTTTGACGTCAATGAATGTACCTGTAGCATCTAAGTGATTTCAGACAAATTGCTTCTTTATCTCTTTTTATCTGAAACTACCCATTAGAAAGTGAAGCCATTTTCTGAATATATGTGCAGCTCTTTTTTGTCAATACAAATAGGCTAATAATAATAATACTTGTTATTTTATACTTATTAAAGACAGTGTACATGAATGAAACGATATTTCCATGAAGTTAAAAAGCAAAAATTTTTATATAAATAAATAAACATTAAACATGCAATACATACAAATTCAATCATGCCATAATACAAGGGAAAGGGTCACTTTAATCCACTTAATAGGAACCACATAGCCACTGTTCTGGTTTTTATTGGTAGTAGCTGTTTTCACGGGTGTCTTTTTCATTCTTTGTCATGGCTCCTATTTTTAGTTTTTCACTAAAGTAAGACAATAGTTTAAGACTTTGGGCTTTGGCTTCATGTTTGTTTTAAGTAACTGACTTAAGTAACTGACTTCAAAATTAATACAAAAATATATTAGAAGCCAACAAAAACGATGTAAATCTACTCCAATTGTTTTGTAGCTGAATGTTCACTATGCAGATTGGCAAATAACCTAAAATAAGTTTGAGGGGGAGGGGACCTCCACTAAATTTGCTGCACCAGTGCCAGAAAAGCACTTCAGTCTTTGTTCACTTGTTCATTCGTATTCACAGCATGAATTTAATGGAAAACATTCGGAAAATATTCGCATTCGGCAATATTCGGGGTTTTTTTTTTATTGCGAATATCAGCAGTTTGTATTGCGAATTTCACGCACACAATATATGTTTAACATGCCGCGAATTTGTGTGCGAATTTTCAAAAGTGACGATTTTCGCAATATTCCCATCACACCAATATTTGATTTAAAAACTGTTGATGGTCGCAGGGAGTGTTGCTAAGCTCTTGTTGCAGCCTTCCCATTCGTCCACTTGCATTGAGAGGCATGTGTAATGGAAAAAAAATACTGAATATCGGGAATTGCGAATATTCGGCATTATATTCACCATCTTCGCGAATTTCCCATTTGCCGATATTCGCGATTAATATTCGGAATCCGAATACTCGCGATCATCACTAGTCTTAAGGTAGGAATACCTTATACATGGCTTAATTTTTGCATAGACTTTTTTTTACAACAAAGCGCTGTGTGTGTTCACACCACTCTGTTGTGCAAAAATCTACTGCTGATCCTTCTTTATTTCCTCATCAATCATTGGACCATTTGTAATAAGAGCGGCAGTTCTGTCAGCTCTGTCAGGAAGTAAAGCCCTGACCCTACCAATATGGACAAATCCATACATAGATGAATTGTGGAACAAGGCTTTTTCAGGCAGCAAATGAAAAAATAAATTGGTAGTAAAAATACAACTGGCAATACTAAAGACTTAAGCTGGGCAAAGACGGTTCGATTTTATGCCGATTTATCTGCGGATCGACCGTGCGTGATGACGTCATCACGTATATGTGCCAGCATAATGAGATCGGCCAAAAAACATATCTGTTCTTTGGTCGATTGATTTATGGGCTGATTTATGGCTTGATTTAATGTGGGCGGGTTAGATTTGCGGATGATTTTGCTGCAGATTGATCACCACAAGAGCACACGTCAATCTGCAGCAAAATTGGCCTATGCCCAACTTAGACAGTTTTTGGTGGTCCATAGTTTCCAAAGATGAGGAGTTTATAGTTTGTCCCACAGCCTGTTATTGGCACTTTTGCAGGTCAGCTTGGGGTGTGGATGTGAATGTGGAGAATATAAATAAAGACAGTTATCAGAACACAATGTTTTTATATTATAGTGGACCTCTGGTGATCATTTGCTGCAAACAGGTAAATACTCATTTGCTAGGTCAGAGGGGATGTCAGGGCTGACAGAAAGAACTGCCAATGTGAAAACTCACACAAATATAATACTCATTAAGTTTAGAACAGTTTAATAGAGGTTGTGACACTATTCATATAAATGTATATTTTATCAAATTGCATTTAGGAAAAGATATTTTCTGCAACATTGTCTGTTGTGGCTATAATTATATTTATTGTCGCAGGCTTAGATAACAAAAACAAATTGACATAGACCACAACATTTCTAGTTTCACTTTACTTGCCACGCCATTGTGATTTCCAGTATAATAAATAGTATTTTAAAAGCACGTATTAAATTAGCACAATTAATATATTATATAATATAGTATGAATTTTGGCAATTAGGCGTTTTTGTTAATTTTTTTCCTACTGAACTGTATGTAGAGAAATGTAGATAAAACTACATTGAGTTATGAAATCATATAAACTAAATCATGAAATGTAACTTCAGTAGTCATCATTAAGGTCTAATTTTAGTTGTATCAATGTGCCTGTCCATTCTCTTCCCAAAATGTTATTTTCACTCTTCAATTGACAGTTGCCCTTTGCTAACCTGTAAATTAGCAATAAGGTTATGGTCATGTCACTTCATATACACTGTTTGGACAAAAGTACCTACATTATATGTATAATATGCGTGTGCCCACAATCACTAATAACACCAGATATCTGATTAACAGGCTTTAGACAACATTCACATGTGGGCTTTGCTCACAATATGCAGGTATATAAGGAAGACACCCAAAAAGCATCTGGGAGATGCATAATGTTGCGTCTTCCCATTTTCAGTGCTTTTGGGCCATTCGGGAGCTGAAGTAATCCAGAGAAAGGTCATCACAAAGGTCAAAGTCAAAGTAGGGTACAGATGGATAAGGCAGGAGGCATGATCTTACAATATTCCACTTCACTTTTAGGGCTTGTTTCTATTTACGTCGGTACCCCCTCCACTAAGTGTATTGCTTGCCACATAGAAATTGCCTGCTCGGCGGACGCTCTGTTTACACATCTGCAGATGCAGAGGCCCAATGTACTCTACTACGTTGAGCCTTACATCGGCGGAGTGGCTCGGCGCAGTGAAGACACAGCATCTGCCGAGCAGGATCTATATGCTACAAGCAAGTCTATGTGCTATGTGCAATATGCTAAGCGCAAGACATATAATGGAAACATAGCCTTAATGTTCATGTATAAACAAACAATGTCCGAATACACTGCTAGTAGGGATATAACTCTACACTCCTGAAAAAACACTTACTTATTTAATGGTAAGTGAGGTCCTATCAATGCCAACATGTTTTGTCCTGCTTCAGGGATCCAACCCCTTTTTATAGACAAAAATAATAACTCTTCCTGTGTGATATGAAACATAAAAAAGTTTTGCCCTACTCGAGCATATAATAATTGTACCCTGAACATCATCAAACCAAAGTGGGTTTCAATATGAATATTCATATTGTCCTATAAATAATCCACTATCCATCATAATTAAATATTACAAATACAATTCACCAGTAAAGGGCATTGGTTTCACCCCATACTAGGTATACTCTGGGGTGCACCACAGTCAAATCATATATTGGTCTCAATGTTACTTACATGCACCCAAATGGACGCCGCCCAGCCTGGACTGATAGGGATGGAGCCAGGGAGGGCTGGGATGTGTGGCAGATCCATGCTGAGGCTCGGGCCACTATGCCACTTAACGACCTTGATTGGGGGGACGCCACTATTTTCGAAATAAAAAGTCTCAATATTTGCATATATTCGCGACCAACGCTATCACATAAAAAATTTATAATTTTTTGCCTTCATTGCGCAAATTGGCACTTATGCATGCCCATATTGCGACCATAATGCCCAGTAGTTCCAGGTACTGATGTAAATATTCTCGAATATTCGCGAATAAGAAGATATAGCACTATATACTTCATGAATTCTCAAAGTGCGAATATTAGCAATAGAATTTGGGATCTGAATATTCAAGATCAACACTAGTCAGGACAGGCAGCAAAGGGATCAGTATCAGGATAATGCAAGCATGTATTATTATTACCATTTATTTAAATAGCGCCCACATATTATGCAGCGCTGTACAATACATTAAAGTGGAGATACAACATAAGATAACACACAGGTACAGGTTATGACACAGGAGGAGCAGAGGACTTACAATCAAATAGGTTGGGGAACCAAGTATACAATAGGTAGGGTGGTGGGACTGGTATAGTAGTGATGTTAGGAATGAGGTAGGAGAGACTGAAGAGGTGGGTTTAAAGTGAAGTACAGAAGGTAGGAGCAAGTCTTATTGGGCGAGGGAGAGAGTTCCAGAGAGTAGGAGCGGCCTAGAGATCAGTATTCATAACGGTTACAGCAATCAGACCGTAAAAGAGCCTGGATAACAAAGAACAAACGGGTCATGTGACCTAATAGGCAGGACTTTCAGGCAAGATTCCAAAGAGATGCAGAAGGGGGATTGCAAGTGAGATGACTAAGTGGCGATGGACAGGAGAGATTATTATAGTTAGAGATAGTGATCAAAAACAAAAAAATTCATGCATTCTAAGGACTGTTGAAATAAGATATCAGTGGCAGTTACATTTATGTTTGCATATATTTAATGGGTTTAATGCATCCCCTCTTTCTAGATTTATGTCTTGAAAAGTATTGAAGACTCCACTTTCCCTTTAAGAAATAAACCCAGTGTTGTATATATTAATGTAGGTAATGCATGTTTTTGACCAGTAGGTCAGGTATAGTTAGCTATTGATAAAAACAATAAAGATCTACCCTGGTATACGCACGCTTCTTATTCTATAAGGAGATAAAGCATTTAGCAGAAGTTCATGTGTTAATTATAGCTGTTCACAGTTTACTCTTCTACATAGATATTGTGGCAGTGTGATGGCAGCTTCTGGAGAAAAACTTCTGCAAAAAACTTGTAGCTTCATTACTATCAATAGTATCAGATTAAAAGTGGAAAGGAAAAAGCTAAATATATTGTAAAAATTTGCATATTTTTCCTAGTCTACAAGGAGTCGTTATTTACGTAGACTGTTCAGCATTTTTGCAAAATCTCATCAGTGTAGTACTTCACACATATATCTGGGCTATCACTTCTATCTCTCAAGGACATGGGGATACTAGGCCAGGAGTTGTGGACTTACTGAGGCATCCATACTACATGAATTTTGGAAAGATTTAAGCTAGGAACACACGGCTCGATGTAAGCGTACAATCGATGTAAATAGATGAATATTTACATCGATTGTGCCCAAATCGTGGGACGTATACATGGTACGATCGCCGATAATTGTTCGATGACGGCCATTACATCGATTGAAAAGTGATCGGACAAGTTGGAAAATAATTGTCAAATTGTACCATGATCGAACTACTTTCGTGGAATGTTTATTTTCATTGTACAATTGTATTCGAGGAAGTGACAGTTTATTGTTTTTAGGGCATCAATGTCATTGATGACTTTAGTCAATAATCAATGTTTTTTACATCAATATTGTACAACGATTGTATGATTGTAAATTATACTCTAGCGCACACGTTACGATCGACAAAATACAATAATGGATGTTTTTCATCTAATCTTACATCGATGGAATGCTTACATCGAGCCGTGTGTTCCTAGCTTTACTGCTGGAGGAAATACAAATAGAAGAAGTCAACAATAAAGTAACCGGATGATTTACAGAATGCATTGAAGATTTATGGAAAACCTGTTTTGGAGGCGTATCTTGAAGGTTATGAGCGCTCTAATTTATAAGAGACAATTCATGCTAATGATAGAAGAGTTCATTATGCGAGGATGCACGGCAATCATATTAAGAATTAATGTCTACAAATTGATTTTAGATTGCTTAGTGACTATAATTCAGAATGAAATATGTTTTAGATTCATTTATACTGTAATTTACCCCCATGTACCCTCATTGGTGTCAGTGAGAGGAACAGTGCCTTGTCATTGGTACCAATAGGATAAATATTGCTATCCATAGGTGTCCCTAAACCATAAACTGAAACAATACTGTAAAAAAACTTGACAGACTTAAATATATGAAAGTTTTGGTCAAAGGGAACTTCAGGACGGGGCCATTTCGACTTTTTATCAAAAAAGTTAAATATCGACTAAAAATTGTAACTAAAATAGATATTTCAACTTAACAATTTGTTATAGTGTTGAAATTTTGCATGAAAAGGCAAAAATTTGCAATCAATCCAAAATCTGACGTATATAATTGACCATCTCTATTTATTTTTCATTTTTCTGCTTAAACATTCTGTTCATTTCCCATGTGCCCATTGACATACCGACTGTTTTAGACTCCATGACACATTTCCTCCCTAAAACCTACTTTATTGTTAGTGTCCTTTTCAGACTCAATTGTCCTAATTTTACTGACACATTCCACCTTATTATTCCACCATTCTCACAAATCAGTTAGGCTTTCACATCTCTCACAATAATTTTCTTATTTTTTTTAAGGTGGCCATAGATTTTGCCATAGATTTTGCCACATCAACCACCGATTTCAGCAGCAAATCGAATGTACACAACTTAAACTCGTCCAGAAATCAGCGCAGAAATCGATCTGGCAAATTGTAAACATGCCTGTAAATTTTAGATCAGTCGTGATGACGTCCAAGAGCAGTGCCTAGGCGAGACGTAACACAGTGGTAGGGGCTGTTTCTAAAAAGACACCCCTCCTGCTTTCAGAAATAGTTTTTTTTTGTCGGGGATCTCTGCAATATCAGCTGAGCTGCAGTGGTAGGTCCGCTTTAAAGTTTCCTTTAGTCAACCAGCAAGTTATTTTGCGACGAGAAATTACATAGGTGTCTCCCAAAAGATAATAAGACAATTAACAAGAGGCATTTTTGTGGAAAAAAAACATTTCTCATCTTTTATTTACATGTGAGCAAAAAGTGTCATGTCCAAAATGATTCATACCATTCTCAATAATCAATTGAAAAGCCTTTATTGGCTATTACAGCAGTCACACGCTTCTTATAATTGCAGACCAGCTTTTTGCATGTCTCCACAGGTATTTTCCCAATTCATCTTAAGCAATGAGCTCCAAATCTTTCAGGTTGGAGGGTCTTCTTGCCATCACCCTGATGTTTAGCTCCCTCCACAGATTCTCAAGGGGATTCAAGTCAAGGAAACTCCAAAATGTTAATATTGTTGTCTGCTAACCATTTCGTCACCACTTTTGCTGTGTTTTGGGTCATTGTAATGCTGAAATGTCCACTGGTGCCCAGGGCCAAGTTTCTCTGCAGACTGCCTGATGTTGTCGTCAAGAAACCTCATGTATTGCTCTTTTTTCATGGTGCCTGTGATTTGTTTCCCTGCTCCATTGGCTGTAAAACACCCCCAAAGCATTAGGTTCCTACCACCATGGTTGACATGCGCCCTCCTTGGTCTGCATCTGTGAAACCCAGCAGTGTGCATTGTACGTTGGATTGTCTGCCTTGAGACATTGCCACCAGAAGATCCCAGATTGACCAGGATGACCTTGGTGGTGATCATTGGATCCTTTTTCACCTCTCTCACTATCCTCCTGGCCAGCACAGGTGTCACTTTTGGCTTCCGACCATTTCCTCTGAGATATTCTACAGTGCGGAACATCTTGTATTTTTTAAGTTGGCACACTCCATTTGCTGCTGAAATCTGTGGTTGGTCAAAATCTATGGCCACCTTAAAAAGAGAAACCTCATGTATTGCTCCTTTTTCATGGTGTCATTTACTGAGATTAGGTTCCCTGGTCCATTGGCTGTAAAACACTCCTAAAGCATTAGTTTCCCACCACCATGGTTGACAGTGGGAATGGTGTTTTTTGGGTTGAAGGCTTCTTCTTTTTTACTCCAAATGAAGAAAACATCATTGTGACCAAACAATTCAATTGTTGTTTCATCTGACCATAATACAGAAGACCAGAAGTCTTCTTCTTTGTCCAGATGAGCATTTGCAAAGGCCAAGCGAGCTTTTGTGTGCCTTATCTGGAGAACTGGCATCCTCCTTGGTCTGCATCCATGGAACCCAGCAGTGTGCATTATCCGTTGGATTGTCTGCCTTGAGACATTGCCGCCATAAGAGCCCAGATTGACCAGGATGGCCTTGGTGGTTATCCTTGGATTCTTTTTCACCTCTCTCACTATCCTCCTGGCCAGCACAGTTGTCACTTTTGGCTTCCGACCATATCCTCTGAGATATTCCACAGTGCGGAACATCTTGTATTTTTTTAAAATACTTTGCACTGTAGCCACTGGAACTTTAAAAAAATGTTTAATATGGCCTTGTAGCCCTTTCCTGACACAATGCACAGCCCTAGGTCCTCACTGAGCTCCTTTGTCTTAGCCATGACTGTCCACAAACCAACTGCAGAGAGCTCCTGTTTTTCACCTGTTTAGTTGATTAAAACAGCTGTTCCCAATTAATCAGGGTAATTAGGATGCTTTAGATCAGCTTGAACTATTTGGAATGGTATAGAACTTTGGATATTCCCAGATACTGTGACAGTTAATGAAGGGTATGAATAATTTTGGACATGACACTTTTTGCTCAAATGTAAATAAAACCTGAAAAATTAATAATTATGGGCTTGACAGTATACTAGAGCAATATATTTTTTTCAAATGTTCCCACAACCCTTCTCTACATCTCCAGCAAATTTGGTGAATGTTCAGAGGCTTTGCAATCCACTCATAAAGCCCATTTACAAAATGCGGCGATTTATATTTCATGACCCAAATATAAGCTGAATTTAATTTTTTAAGCCCATTTCAGGTGCTGTAAAATTTTGCTTATATTTGAGTACATACGGTACTTTTGCATTCTGCATTTACAGTATTGACTGGTGATGAACGAGCATGCTCGACCGAATACGTGTTCGGCTCAAGCTTTGCTATGCACAGGGTTCGGCGCTACTCGGAAAAGGACCTCAAACTGCTCGTGTCTATGCTCAGGTCTGCAACCCGGAATTTTCGCAGGTTGTAGACCGGCAATCAAGGGTCAGGTGAGTACTGCCCTTACTGTAATGCCAGTAACCATGCTTATATTACAGTGATTGGCTGGCCGGAACAGGTCATCGTGTGCTATATACAGAGTCGGGGAGAGGCAAGAACATATTTATTTTGCAATATACATTCCCCCCTGTAGTCTGCCCTATGTACAAACATGTCCCTGCACCACACAGGGCTGGGCCGACACAGAGGCTGGACAGGCTCGAGCCTCTGGGCGGCTGGTCAGGTGTATGAGCTGCTACTGACTCCTGTCAGCCTTAATGTCACTCGGTGGAGCGGGTCTCCGCCCACCCCCAGGGGGTGGGGTGGGTAGGGGAGGCTCTGTGCTGGCCTCGTCTCTCTCCCCCTC
>CM070032.1:76072490-76113190 GCA_036250615.1 Ptychadena robeensis | reverse complement strand
GAATGTTCCAGCAAAGTAGGCAGGACTGGACCATGCAGTATTCACTCTATATTCCTCCAGTAGCTATACACTAGCAGTACCCATTCTCTGGAAACGCTGATCAACTTATGAAGAGACACATTTTTTAATCTGAAGCTAACAACTTACCCATGAGCATCTATTTACATATGGGAGGAGATATGAGTCTTTGTTACAAAATGTACATATTACAATGCAGAATGTTAATGTCATGTATATCATGCTATCTAATAGAAAAATGTCTCTCTCCATAAGTTGGTCAGTGTGTTCAGAGACTGGGTACTGATAGTGCTATTGCAGATAAGATCTCTTCTTGGCAGTGGCTTTTTGGTTTGGCTGAACAATGGAACAAATGCCTCCTGTGATGCATATCTATTTCTCCCAGGATGGTTGGGCTTAAAAAAATATTAGGATGCAGGGACACATTTCCATTGACTTTAATTGTAAAATAAATGTGCCTTATAGTCCGAAAAATACAGTAATATATCAGCAAGGCCCTGCTTGAACTTAAACAATTGTGCATAACCCCCCTCCCCTTCCCCACACACACATCCACTTTTCATATCTTACATTATGTATTAGAATGCAGATAAATCTTTGTCCAAACTATACATAATTATACATACAAAGTGAAATAACAAATATATGTAAAACGTTGTAAGCATTTATTTTCCATTTGTTTTCATTTTATTCTTCTTTCGTTAATTTTTATTCAGACTTTTTATGTTGCTTCAGTTTATGTCTTTTTTTAAGGAGACGTTTATTGTTTGATCATATTCATAGCATACTGCCCATGGTACAGCTAACAATAAATTAAAAAATGGTTATCCTCCACTAATATTGCTTTGAAGAGGTCCGTATTCTTTGTAATCAGTTTCCCACAGCACACAAGATACATCATCCAGTGTCAGGCCTGAATGCAACCTTTGAGCTATACTAACAATAACAGTTATTTCCTATACTATGCTGACACAGCACTCCCTCTTCACATTTCAAATATCACCAGCCTTAAAACATTAGAATGTAAATATTACTCCTGAGGCATGGGAAATGATTGACCAGAGGTCAATGAAAAGGAACAATAATGATAGGAAATGGAAATTAAAATGATCAATTGCCTTCATATCTGTTGACAGCACAATTTTTTATCAAAATGAAAAATGCCCAGGACAGTGTGCCCCAACTTCATTGGATCTTGTAATCGTGAAACTTGTATGGGGATAATGTTATATAGCTTTTACTGGCCAAGGATAGGTGTGTCAAGCTTGTGGCATTATATTCCAAAAGATTTGAGGCTGTTATTGCTGTCAAACGTGCATCAACAAAGTATTGAGCAAAGGCTGTGAGTCCTTATGTACATGTGATTTCTCAGTTTTTTTTTATTTTTAAATTTGTCCAAACCTCAAGTAAACCTTTTTCATGTTGTCATTATGTTGACACATGTTGTGTGTAAAATTCTGAGGAAATTTTGGAATAAGGCTGTCACATCACAAAAAGTGGAAAAAGGGATGCTGTGTGAATAAGTTCCAGAGGCAACAACAAACTGGATTAAAGATGCATTGCTGATCACTGAAAAAAGCACATGCTTAAGCTAATTAAAATAAATGTTCTTTCCTAATGCAATGCACATTAGCATACAATATAGTATAGGTTACTATGCCTGCACTGCCATATAGTATAAATATAACTCAGCACTTGCTTTTTTACAAAGCACATTTTTGTCACTGACCATGTGACCACAAAATTACAATGCCACAAGGAATACCTGGTTATATTGGATGCCTGATTGCCAATGCAGCATTTGAAATTTTGAATCATCTATGGCTTAGCACAAGTTTGGTTGCTGCTCTATTTAACTGCTGCCATTAATTATGCACCTTATTCCTGTGGGCTCGCTCAAGTCCATGCCCAACCCACATAGTAGATCATAGACCTGTATGATAGGGCAGTACACAGTGACAAAGACATGGAGTATCAGTGTAGATTAAAGCCATGCACAGTGATTAACAGGAATAGATGTAGCCAACTTCATATAGTAAATTCCAGTAGTAATGCAGCCTCCATAGACTTGAGCTGTGTATGTGTTCAAAGTAAAGCAATTACGTAGGCTAGGTTCACTGGGACCTACCGTATTTTTTGGACCATAAGACGCACCTGACCATAAGACGCACTCAGATCATTCCAGAACACAGCTTTTGTGCAAACAGTCAGCTGAGTAGAAGACACGAAAATGTTGCCTTTGAGGTAAAAATTGGAGGATCTACAAAATTGCATATGTAAATCCAGCATAAAATATTGCCATGCAGTCCAGAATAAATGGAAAAAAGTTTAAATGTGTCTGTAAGTTTAATGTGAAAATGACTCTACAAGGTACATGACAATGTGCAGATTCATTTCCATTTTCCTATAGCAAAAGTAAATGTATTATGTTATCTGCAAGTTAGCCAGCTACACACAATATTGATTAACTGTCTAGAAGAATCATTTTCATAAAACATCACCGGGAAGTAATCCCATATGCTCTGCTGCAGACGATCATTGTCATGTATCATAACTACTTTTTAACGTGTAGCTTGGAAAAGTCATCATGGATGGAATACACAAAGCATAAACTGAATCTAATTTGCTCCCCATACATGTAGAAACTCATGCCAAGTCACCATCTGCATTTTGTAGTATAGAGGCCCATGGCATCAAATTAATTTTCTCTGCTCATGGAGATACAAAACCCTGATTAACATGACAGTGCAGCATTAGTTACAGCAAGGAACAATGTCAAACTAAAGGTTAATAAAATAATGAGAAAACTGAAAACTGTATACTCTACAATATATGGTTAAAGTACAGTATACAACTAGCATGGGAGCAAATAATTATAGCAATAGTAGATTAGGGCATTTCTTTGCCCAAACTGGAATGACACATTAAGGGAAATGGCGTCCTGACAATTATAATATATTGTCCTCGTATATAAACATGTATTATAACGTTTTCAGTTCTGGGAGGTTACTTTTTGTAACATAAGATATTACCACAAGTGAACCGGCTATGAAGATATTGCCTTAAGACACACACAAGAACTTGATGGCTAGAAAGGGTTAACCCACCTTGAAGTCTCTCTTTTAATTCATAGACAACTCCAGTCATGTCAGTGGCAAAAGGCCCACAATGAGCAGGTTGATTCACCGCCTCTAGGATTTGAAAAGAACATGTCAACAGTACTAATCTCCACAAAGCGTGGTTATCTCCAGCAGCTGTTTGCTGGAAATGCAAGTTATTGCTCATGTTTAGGGCTTGCCTACGTACTGTGAAATTTTGGCAAGAAGCTGTAAATGGAAGAACCAGCCAGATTCAAAGTGTTCCAAAAACAAAACTGCACAAATAGATTTTTATATGTTATCCAAAGGGGGTCACATAGTTAAAGGGCCACTAAACCTAAATCACAAGTTGTTTGACAGAAAAAACCCCATAACTTTTTAAAATATATGTGTAGATGTGCCTATACTATACTGTATAATATTTATATGTGTGTTATTTCATAGTTCATGTTTGTAGACCATTAGACAGAAAAGATAAGATGTATGGACCAAAATGTCCACATAAAACTGCCTACTAGACGCTATTGCAGTGGTTTCCAAACTGGGGAGTGCGGAGGTATTCTGGGGAGGTGGGGAGTGGCGGCAAGGGGGCTGAGGGAGGGAATAGCAGGTAATCTACCATGGAAAAAGCCATGTCTCTGCATGAGTCTAGTGTATGTGTCTCTAAATGAATGATAAATGTTTCTGTATGATTGGTGTGAAAACCAAATAAAGTTGTATTTCAAATAAAGTTTGAGGGCCATTTCACACTTGTACACGATACTACAATACAAACATGACTAGTGTGAAAAGGCCCTCCATCTCAAACTGTGTAATTTGAATGGGGGTGCCTGGGCTTGATAATGTTTCTATCTAGAAAAAAGGGGCCCTGAAGGGAAAGTTTGGGAACCACTGCCCTATTGGTTGGCCTATTATCTTATTGATGAAATTATTGGATGCATTTAAACTCATGGGTGAGGGGAAAATTATCTGATGCTCACCTCAACTAAGAGAGTCTCTAGATCACAATCAAAGGAGGGATCTCCATTTTCGCTGAAAGTCAGGTTCAATCCTAGGATAAGGGTCTGGTTAAAATTGATCCCACACTTTTAGTAAACATGGAATATCATGTACCACTTTAAAGCATTTGAAATATTTGTGCTTTTTTGCCCCACCTAAAACCTCTCCTAGCTAAATGGCATTTAAATTTAGTGATGGCGCGAACATGGAAATTTGACGCTTTGTCGCGAAAGCACCGCGAACGCGAACCTCCGCAAATGTCAAGACGAACCGGGATCAGAAGGATCTCCCAGTTAAGAGTACTTCAAAAGGTGGGTTGGTATGGGAAGGGTTTGTATGCTTAGGCGAACATTAAAAAACAAATGGACCCTTTTGGCCACAATAGTGTTGGAAAAGTTTATTTCAGAGGGGAACTAACACCTGGACAATGAACATGGACAGAGGGGGATCCATGGCAAAACTCCCAAGAAATTTGTTTGTTTCACGCAATAAATTCGCACGAAAGGATTTCTACATATTTGATTAGTCAAGTGGATTTGAACATAAGAGGGGAGCTGGAGGAGAGCAACTAAAAACAACATGTGAAATTCCACCGAAAAAACGTGTGAAGATCTGTTTCCAGTTGTCCGTTGTACAGCTAGAAAGGGTGAATTTAAATGTTTAATGGAGGAAACATGTATAGGAGGATGGTGACAGTGTGTGAGGACACTGGGGGAGATTAGTTCAGTATGTATTGTGGCGGACATTTCGATGGTGGGGATGATGGTCAGTGTGGAGGACACTGGGGGGATGGGTCAGTATGGAGGACACTGGTGGAATGGAAGTGTGTGAGTACACTGGTGGTGATGGTCAGTGTGGAGGACACAGGGGGAGAATGGACAGTGTGGAGGACAAGGTGGAGATGGACAGTGGAGGAGGACACTGGTGGGGATGACAGTGTGAGGACACTGGTGGAGGATGGACAGTGTGGAGACAGTGGGTGAGTCAGTGTGGAACATGGGGGAGATGGATATTTCCCCATGGATGGATGGATGGGATATTCAGTGAAGGACGTAGATCACACAGAAACCTAGCTAATGGTTTCCCTATAGCAGCAGCAGCAGCTCTCCTTTCTCGAACTCTCTCCTTCTTCAGCAGAATGTGTAATGGTGTCCGTACTTGATATGTTATAGGGGGTGTGAGGTCTGTGAGGTGGGGAGTGCCCATTGGCTGGATTATAGTCTGCTGCTGATCAGCAGGGGTCAAAGTTTCTCTGCAATGTTAAAAGATTAGGGCGGATCGAACCGCCATATGTTCACGAACATGGGGGGAGGCGAACATGGATGTTCGCCGCGATAGTTCTCCGGCGAACAGTTCGCGACATCACTATGTTAGAATTACAAATTTTAATTGGTACAAGGCCACTCCATGAAAATTCGTAATCTATTAATTGTGTAATTCCATAAGTGTTAAGAGTTGCTACCTTATTAAACTTAAGTACATCCCAACATTCCTGAGTCTGAAGAAATAAGCTTGTTTCAACTGGTATTTCTGTACAGCTGAATTCTGCTGATTCAATTGAAGAATGACTTTGCATTACAGATTACTCATTCAAGTAAGGATTTTTAAAACTAACTAATCTTTAACCTCTCTTCCCCTAACTAGAACTTGCATATCGTGTCACCATCATGTCAATGGTGCTGCAAGAACTCATTACTCGCCTCTAACCATCCTCATCTACTGCTCCTCTACTGGCAAATCTCTACACTGGCTTTCAATTGACCAGAGAATGAATTAAAAGTTCTGTGCCTGCTTAAAATCACTCCATACTTCTTCCCCACTTACACTCCAACCTGGTACATAATTATAACCCTGAACCAAACCACACCCAACCTGTCTGATGACATCCCCACTCATAACATCAACACAATGTGCGACTTTAAAGGCTGCCATACACGGGTCGGATTCGCACCGGGATTCCGGCCACCGATCGATTCCGGGGCGACGTGCACGCGAAACGATCGGGCCGGAATCCCGTGGCAGCCCACCTTGTCCGTCCGATCGGGTGCCGACTGATCGTCGGGCTCAGATCGGATCCGCCAGAGAACCAACCTGTTGGTCTTTCGGGTCCGATTCTGCCCAGATCACGGGAGTTTGCATTCCGGGCGAGGTGATCAATCGGACACGGATCCGGCAGGACAAGGTGGTATGCAGCGATCGGATTCCTTAATTGGCCAATCGATCACACCTGAGGATCCCGGCGGAATCGCCGGAATCCGATCGGATGTGGAGAATCGATCAGCCAGGGATCGTGCGTTATGGCTACTTAAGACATTTTCTCTAGGGCTGCTGCTACTCTCTGGAACTCTCTCCTTCGCCCCAGTTAGACTGGCTCCTACCTTTTAAAAAAGCCCTGAAAACCCACTCTGTTCGCCAACCTATTAGATTGTAAACATGGTTGGACAGGGTCCTCTACTCCTCCTGTATCATATGCTGCGTAATATGTTAGCACTATATAAATAAGTGTAATTTAATAATAACAACTATTTACATCTTGTTACTGTCGGTTTGTTGGAGTTTTGCTACCTGCAAGTATTTTTCTTCGAACTTTTATTATCTATGGTCAGTGTCACTTTCCTCTGAATACAGACTGTTATTCAAAATAGGAACACAGTGAATTTACCTCACATTTATAACTTGAATCCTGACACTGAAAAATTCTGCAGTGGTGTGTTAGTTTATTTTAAGTAAATCTGTCATTTCACCAGGGGAATTATACTAGCAGCATGAATAAACAGACACAATCTCATTAAACACCATGAGAACTTCAGATTCTGACTTTTATTGCTCAAGTTGAAAACTAGGCCATCATTTGCCACCTCCTGTACATCATTGTTGGCCTATTATTGTAAAAGATGACCTGAGTGACACATCAGGCCTGGACTCTGGCTGGGCCATTCCAAAACTTTAATCTTCTTCTGGTGAAGCCATTCTTTTGTTGATACATATACACTCACCAGCCCCTTTATTAGGCATGCCTGTCCAACTGCTTAAATCAACCATTCACATGATGGCAACTCAATGCATTTAGGCATGTAGACATGGTCAAGAAGAACCGCTGCAGTTCAAACTGAAATTCAGAATGGGGAAGAAAGGTGATTTAAGTGTTGTTGGTGCCAGAAGGGCTGGTCTGAGCATTTCAGAAACTGCTGATCCTCTGGAAATGTCATGCACAACCATCTTTAAGGTTTACAGAGAATAGTCTGAAAAAGGAAAACATCTAGTGAGCAGTAGTTCTGTGGGAGAAAATGCTCACAGAAATTGGACAATAGAGGATTGGAAAAATGTAACCTGGTCTGATGAGTCTCGATTTCTGCTGCTACATGGCGAGATGGTAGGGTCAGAATTTGGCAACAGGAAAGCATGGCAACAGGAAAGCATGGATCCATCCTGCCTTGTATCAACGGTTAAGGCTGGCATTGGTGGTGTAATGGTGTGGGGGACATTTTCTTGGCACACTTTGGGCCCCTTAGTAGTAATTGATCAGCGTTGCAAAGCCATAGCCTACCTGAGTATTATTGCTGACCATGTCCATCCCTTTATGACCACAGTGTACCCATCTTCTAATGGCTATTTCCAGCAGGATAATGCACCATGCCATAAAGCTCGAATCATCTCAGACTTGTTTCTTGAACATGACAATGAGTTCACTGTACTCAAATGGCCTCCACAGTCACCAGATCTCGATCCAATAGAGCACCTTGGGGATGTGGTGGAACGAGAGATTCGCATTATGCTATCATGTCAATATAGACCAATGTTTCCAGTACCTTATTGAATCCATGCCATGAATGATTTAGGCAGTTCTGAAGTCAAAAAGGGGTCCATCCCGGTACTAGCAAGGTGAGCCTAATAAAGTGGCTGGTGAGTATATATATATGCACCTCCATATGAGGTACATGCACCTATATACAAGGTATATATGCATAGACATAGAGTAGGTATAGGCACCTCAAGGTGGGGTTTGTGCAGACAGTTCTAGAAAGGTACATAAAGCACCTCTGTGCTTCTGAATGTGCATAATTTACAGAAAGATTTAATTTATTATTTCCTAGTAGACTTGTGTTCTTTCCATCAGTATTTGAATATCTATTAGCTGAGCCCCTAAGTTAGTACCCTAAGCAGGTATTTCATAATGGTTAAGGTAATCTAACAATGCAACAACATACACTATATACAGTAACAGACCTTAAAATGTTGAGGCTCAGGGGTAAAAGCTCCATTTTGTTTTAGAAATACTAAAAGCTTACCAAGTCATAGAAATAATCTTTCAGTAGAACCTAACCTTGCACTCTTTGTAATTCTGTAACATACCAGAATGTGCACCTATATCCCTATAAGCTCCATACTAAATTACAAAGAGTAATATACACAAAACACAAACTGTAGTTGTAATAGTTTTCCAGTGTGATCAGGCAATAAATTCAGAGGTTTTCCAGGTCTGCAGAAGGAACACAGACTGTTAACTAATCTTGCTGCGATGGCTTCGATTCTACCAGAAACCGATGCATAGTTTATTTTCACTGGAGAGCTATAAAGATATAGAGATATAGTTGTGTTATGGAAGATCTTCCTTTTATATATGTCTGTAATATTTGTATTTCTGAACGTTGCATATAGGCATAATAACAATTTCTTTTTTAGCAGTAAACATGTGAGGCTAAAGGAAAAATCCACACAAAATTTAAAAATACTAATTATGCTGTTTAAAGCAACCACATAAGCAACATAAGCCTTAATTAAAAAAGTATATCTATGTAAACATAACATTGATCGATCTTTACACTTTAATCAATGCAATCATACAGAAGTCCTTAAACCATAGAATTGTTCCATACAAAACTTGAAACATGCTTTTCAGCTACTTTTATGTGCTTGTGTTTGTATATATTCACTTTACAATTGCCAGCACTATTTATTGATAAATGATTGCCATACTGTACTGTATTGTAGCTGTTTATACAGGTATAAACTCATTGGTTGAGATCTATTACATTACTCCATAAACTGTGGCCTCTTAGGAATCACAGTTCAGTACACTTACATTTCTATATGCTCACATGTGACATTGAAGCATTATCTTATTTTTGTTGCAGCAAGGTACCTTGTGTTCCAGGCGTGTACGCTTTGGTGAACACTGTTTGTCCACGATACTTGAAAAAGAAGAAAAGAAAATGAAAGCTGTTTGAATGGCATCGATCAGGGATGCCCACACTTTATTTTGGCTTGAGAGCTACTTTTAAAATGTAGCTTGCAAATCAAAGTGATTTACCCAGATTAAAAATGGTGAACATATATTTATTTATATCAGAGCATAATTCAAATGAACAATATATTCTGTTTACCTTGCATAATAGCATGAACATGTAAGACACCATACAATTTTAAGAATTTGGGGGCATTTTGAGCATCTTGGCTTTGTGTTCATAAAGATCTCTGTGATCTACTCCCATTTAGAGATGGTCGACTTTTTCGACTAGCTGATTTGTGAGTTGATTACAAAGCTCCTGAACATAGAATTATCACCATGATTGCTGGACATGTAGTGAAGGGTTGTGGGAAAAAAGTTTAAAAAGTTTTGCTCTAGCAGAAGTCAAAGTCAAGTAAAAAATGTTTAAGTTGAAATCTTGTCTTGAATTTTAACTTAATTGATACCAAATATTTTGTGTTAGAGCAATACTTACTATTTTGTAGTATACTCTCAACCCTTCTGTATATCTCCATTAAGTATGGTGCATGCTCAGGGGCTCACTCGTCGTACTAGTTAAATTTTAAAAAAGAAATTTGGCAATCTCTACTATAGTTACCTTTGCAATCTACTAGTGGATTATGATCAACCTGCTGGGCACCCTTGGTGTAGATGTTCTTTCCTCTCAACATGTTTTCGTCAAGCAAATCTAAAGCCTTTACCCATTTATTTCATGTATTGACATTGTGTTTGTCATTTGTTTGGTTGGACGATTTTGTTTTACTTCATTTGCTTTACTGTAGACATAACAGAGAAAAATCTCAATTGTCATCATTAGAACTAGTGTTCTCATTAGATATTATATATAATAAAAAACATTTTTTTCATGTATATCTTATGTATTTCACAGTACTAATTTCAATCCACGTGAATCCACTTAATTTACGAAAAAGCATACAACAGTTTTAGAGCAATACTTTCTTTTATGTAATGTTTCCGCAACCCTTCTCTACATCTCTATCATATTCAGAGGCTTTGCTATTAACTCACAGAGTTAATTTGTCCTAACTGTCCAAAAAAAAAAACATTACCATCTCTATCTAGGTACTAAAACCAGTTAGTTTCAGGAAACATAAAAGTAAGAGATATAGACCATCATATTATCCTTCATCATATTATGTTTTCATTAATATATTTTTTTGGAGAATTTGGAATTGGTTTGAGCCATATCATCCTCCTTGACATGTGATGAAAATGTGATATGTGTGCCATGCATAGTTTCGATTTGTTGAATTACCATACTTAGACCATTGAATACAATTTACATATTTCCCTTGCCGATTGGCCCTCTGAGGTGCCTTAAATCTTTGTAATCTGGTTCTATTTAGAACTTCTCATTTCTGCTAATATTTAAGGCTCACGAAATATTGAAATGCTGATTCAACCCTGTTTGTTGAATAACTGGACCCAGTTTGAGGCCTTTTTTCAAAATCACTCTCACTTCATCTCGCCATCACTCAGAACAACACATAATATTTCTGTCTTCTGGAAGCGTAGCACAGCAGTATGTATATAGTAATAGATATAGCAGAATCATACAGTACTATTCCCGTATTATTCACACACGATCGCAATCCATTTTTACCAATATAGGAAACATCAAACTGGATATTGGATTTACTTTCTTATTTATTGTGCATGACGCATGCTTTTTCACATAAAATGTGACAGAGCTGGAATATACTATTACCAGTACATGTTTCACAATACCTATATGGTGTGAACAAGATGAAAAAAATCAAGAATCATTTTATGGTACATTTAGTATATGCTTCCTTTGGTAGGTGGTGGTGGCCAGAAAAAAATGGGTCATGTTATTCATATTTAATTATTAGAGGCCTATTTAATAAAAATTGGCAAATGTGTTCACCCAAAAAATTGCATTGGTATTGTGTGTCTAAGCCAGCATTCAGTCATCCATTTTAGGCATTGGCACTGGTCGAGGGTGTTCTCTCTAAGAATACCCTTGTTTTATTTTCTAATTTAATTGAATTTCATTTCATATGTAATTGGTTCTTATGATATGTAATTTTGCTGGCTGAAAATTTTAAGGGTGTTTTTTTTCATTCAATGTTTTTTTTTCATTGAATGTTTTTTTTTTTTGCTTAATCACTAAGCAATCACTTAATCACTTAATCACTAAGGTTTTTTTTCATCACTAGGGGAATAAAGTCTTATTATTATTTCATTAAACCCAACATGTGCTGCCCTTGTTCAAACACCTGTTTTACAGGTGAATGCAGTTCTCCAAAATTTCTAGTCAAATGTTGATTGCATCAGGCCAGCCAGGGGGACTACCTGGTCATTCATTAATAAATTAGTTGTTGGGCCCCTCAGGGTCCTAACTATTCAAATGCATAATGTAAACATAAGGGCACTACACATACGGACTCTTTTATTATTCTGTTTTTAACTAATATTACCTTTCTCTCAGATTAGGGGAAAAATTACAGGAAGTGATGCCACTGGAGTCACTTTCAGTATTCGAAACAAGGAAGTACTGAAGTGGAGTGATACTTCTGTGTTCCAAATACGTCCCCTCTCACCTATTTAGTAGCAAGTAAACTTAAGATGGAAGGGGCATTAATAGGGGCATAAAGTTCCCACCCTGCTTGTGCATTCAGTTCTCCAATGCAGCAGTGGATTGGTGAGGGGCCCGTGGGACCAGTTCAGCAGGGAGGGCTACCTACTGTACTGGCCCCTATAACAGAACAACCAACATGCAATTCATGTAATCAAAATAAACAAGACAATAAACTCTACAAGTACTGAAAGTGTGTATAACCATAGTTTCAGCTCAACAGAAAGCAAGTTAGCAAAAGCATTAATCCATAAGACAAATTTTGACCTGAAGAGAAACGAGCCTATAAACATTAGATAAAAAAATAGTTTCTAACAGATTGTTACTATTCTGTCTTCTGTTAAAAGTTCTTAGTGAATTCTTTCTTAGGCTAAATTCACAAGCTGCTCTGTGACAAGATTGTCACTATGGTCCAGTGGTTTGTAGGCGGCTGTCAATCACCCTCCCACCACCCCCATTTTATTTCAACTGTGGGGCAGATTGAATGTCATGTCTAGACATTGTTTGAGGTTCATGGTCATTCGGGAGCAGCAAGCTGGTGGCTCCCAACCAACCACGCAAACTTGCCTAAGAAGCAATTGTTGCAATCAATGCTGGTTTTAAAAATATTCTCCTAAAGCCAACTGATATTTCAGAGAAATATATATATATATATATTATTGTTTTTCTTCTCCTAAATGTCACGTTGAACATAACCATTCAAATAATAATTTAACCTTACTATTCTTAAAAAAAACAAAATGCTAAGCCCCCACCCCCCAAAAAAACAAACATTGGACTTTTGGGTAAGTAAACTCAAACTCAAACTCAAAATGTGCAACACATTCATTGTTATAGGGATCTGTAGTAATAGCGACCTCTAGTGGACTTGCATAGTGTAACTCCCTTTTAGGAATGAATTGGGCCACATTGCTCATGCTGATAAGGGGGAACAGGAAAGAAGCAAGGCATTGGAGCTCTGAGCTGGGCTGCATAGTGAACCAGTGAATCAGTGTATAGTCATAACATTAATGAGTAGCAGAGTCATGCCTATATAAAACCTTATCATTCCCTTATCATTTGCCTGCCCATATTTTATCAGTGTTTCTAAAGAATGGCACATGCCTTACTGTGTATTTGAACTCCAATATATGTTTTTAACAACAAAAAAATAAAATAAAGGAAGATAAATAAAAGAATGAAACGAAAACATGAAGAATCTTTGGGTTGTTGCCTATAGCAACCAATAACTTTTTCACATGCAATAAAAGTTAAATCTTGAATGGTTACTGTGGTCAACAACTCAGATGTTATGTGCAACCCCCCTGTCCCTACCCCCCCCCCTTTTAAATCAGCTCCATATTGTCCTGTATAAATCTTTTGCTTTTCTGCTATGAAGCCTAATTACCAATCTCCAAAAGCGTGAACCGTTGGTGGATTTTAAATGTTAAATCAATTAAGCATAATTATTAGAATGGATGTTGTTCTAACCTGAATACATATTTGCAGTAATAGCTGCAAATTAAAAAATGTACATAATTACATATAAAAAAAAAGGCTAGAGATAAAAGTGGTGCGTTAATTTCCCAGCTATTCTGCCGTATATATAACAAGGTGATTACAGGAAGACAGGTACTAGGCTCTTATATTGAGCAGGACATTCAAGGGTTACGTGTGATGTGACTTTATCTGCAAGGCTAACAATGGTGGCCGAGACCATAATGTAACTGATATAGTTGTTAAGGTGACACGGAAGACAGATGGCTTTGGCGAAGACGGCAAAAAGAATGAAACAGGGTGAATGCTTTGTAGTTTCTCTTCCCTTAAAATAAAATCCATCCCTACTATCCCCTGGATGTAAACGCCATGTTGCTATGGCAGCACAGATGGTACTTAACTCTAGGCTCCAGCAGAAGGTGAATAATAGACATGCATTCTTTGTTGAATAAGCAAGCAGCTGGTTTTCGACACAGCCCATTCAACAAAGTACAGATGGGTTGATTATTCGAAGCTTTTCAGTGGTGCCCCTTTATTCACGTAGACACTAATTACTTTGGATTGTCATGCAATGACCTGAGCGAAAACAGCACACTGTATTGGGCACACGCCACCCAAATCACCAACTGCCTCCAGCTCCTTGGCTAAAATGGCCAAGCCAAGTACAAACGATTTTATAGATCAGGCCCTCGCGAAGGTGACTTGGATATATTTTGGCATTAAAATTTAATAGTATCTGCAGCAGATTTTTTTTTCCTCCTTCTCTTCCCTCTGCTTTCTCTATGGGCAGTGCTTATAAGGAGATCCGTTTACTGAATAGTGGGAGGAGATTGACAGACAAAATCTCCCCCTGTATTTTTTTTTTCCTTAAGAGCTCAGCCACAGTACAAAGGAGAGATCCGTGTATTTCAACAGACATCACACGCTTGGCCGCTGCACAAGCTGTCAGAGTGGGAAGATTTGCCAGGTAAAACCACAGAACCTCTGTAATTCTCTTTTACTGATGAAAATCGTTCTAGGCTGTCGTTACCTTTAATCATATTTACATATCCTGAGAAAGGCAAGCTATGTCTAGATGGATGAGATGGCTTATGCATTTCAGGGACTGTTTTCAATTTATATTAACTATACCTTGTGCTATTGTATCGTAATGCTTATGGGGAAATTTATGGTGATCTATACATTGCTGCATAAAACATGTTTGCATTCTGGATATGTGGGCTATGTTCTTGTCTGCATTCGGTGCATCTGCATTACGAAAACATACTTCTCAATAGGGAACAGGAAGATCTTTGCAAGTAGATATCTCTGCAGTAGTCACTATGTGGCATTTAAAAAATAGATAAACAAATAAAAAATTTAAGATTGTGATAAAACGACGGTCACAAACTTATCGGCCGTGTCTGTAGGCACAGCATTTGTATATCATTTCAATGTATGTAGGTGTCAAGAGTTTTCTTTTGGTAACTCATTAAATAAAAAGAATGCTAACCATTGTGATAGTAGAGTGATAGCTATACAGTCTACAATGTATGAATGCTTGTAGAATAAGTAATAGTATTAAAAAGGAACTGCACAAACCGTATGTTATTATTTATATGTTTTAGGTCGCTTTTATCAAAACCTTTGACCTAAATAAAAAAAAAATAATGATGTTATTTGTGTTTTATTACAGAAAAGCCACCTTCCTTACTAAGGAATAAATGCCTTCCCACACAGGTAATTACCATTCATAACTTATATTGTGTATTAGAACAGATAAAGTTCTTTAAGAACAATTATCCCCGAGTATCATTTGTATACCTTCATTTATTTTGATGGTGATCAAGCTGCTAATTGAGTATCTACACATATGCATATAGACTGTTAGAGATACGTTTGCCTAATGAACTAAGTCTGTACGTTTGACTTACCATATATATATATATATATATATATATATATATATATATATATATATATACTTTGTTGGCATTTTATCTATTGCATTGTATTTATTGGCAATGTGGAACTGTATCTCTTTATTACATATGACTGGAATCTGTAAAATATGCAATAGGTTTAATACAAATTTTTAAATGGGATGTTTTTAAAGTTATATGATGTATATGATGGTAAGGGTATATCAATACTTCCCAGCTCAGCAAAAGTCAGGTATTTATAGACTGGTATGTATGTTACATAATGAATAGTTAGGATAGTATAGTATGTATCAGCATGCCATTGTAAAACAAATGAAGAAAAGGACAAAAATAATAAGGAAAAATAAAGATATGTCCGTTGTAAATTTTATTTAAAGTCTATTAGATATAGGAAATGCTTCTAATGCAGTCATATCTTTCCTGTTAGGCTTGGCTCTGGGAAGGGCTTTTAAGATGAAGAGAACACAATAGTTGTCTTTTACTCTCATTTACCCTTAGCTTGAAGGCGTTTTTTTTTTTTATCTATCTTCGTAGCTGAACTATTCGAAATAATGGCTTTAGGGAGGCATAATTACATGTAATGCAATATTACTATTCAGTGAATGAAAAAAAAGAGATAGAAAACAAAGTGCAATGAAGCTCTCTTATCTAGTAATATTAGTTGAATGATAAAGAGATGGCTAAACAAGTAGACAACAGCCTGTGTACACTGCAATTAACTCATTCATCACTGACTAGGACTTCCCATGTTACCTTAAACCTTTTTTTAAATCTCATGAATGGGCTTTTACGTCCTTTTTTTTTAATTATTATTATATTGGCATATTACCAGGGTCGAGATTTCTAAAGTCCACATTACAATTTTTCCTTTGGCTTGTTCATCTGTCCCATTTTGATTTGGCAGAAATGTGAATTTAATTGTCCCACAATCTCTAGGGAGTACAAGATTTGCAGAGCTATCTGCTCCAGATACTCGACAGCTGCTGCATGGAGCCAGTGTTGTACAGGAGTTTTATTACAGAATTTTTTATTTCACTGTTTGAACAGATTGTAATAGCCACACAAAGCACTTACATAGCACTCCATAAAACTGGAAATGTTGAGTCAATATAGGTTCCAATGCTTTGGTGTTGCATGGAAAAGAATGGAATCTGTGTTTTTGAACGCAAATTATATCATGATTTACGGATGAGAAAAAGTGTTCTCATTCTAATATGGTGAAAGATATGGTACACTTTTATTATATTATTCAATGAGTCTTGCTATTATAATGTATCATAATAATAATTAATGGTTGTTTTTTGTATCCTTCATTGATTATTGATTTTGTAAAGAGTAGCTCAGTTTATTGGTAGGATGAAAGCAGATAAGTAGTTTTGAATTTTGTTGGATCTTAAACACATGACTTTGTGTTGTCCAGTTAAAATGCTTTGTATAATTAGACCATTAATTATCCTAAGTAAGAATAAAGTACATAGGTCATTATGTGTCCTATGTTAACTATATACATATAATGTAATTAGTTGTTTCGTGATACCAAGGTTACCTTTTTTCAATGGCTTGCTTTGTGTCATACTTAAACATAATGAATATGACCAATTAGAATATTTTAATTGCGTTAAATTGGAAGATTGCCCAGGTTTCCATGTTGTACACTACAAGTGAGGCTGTAAGATTCCTATCAGGTTTCCATTTTTACTGGCAGCTCTGATATTAAAAAAAAATCTAAACTGGCAATATTTCAACAGAATATAATTTAGTCGTTTGAAGATTTATGCCTATTACATCCAACACTTGCCTACTTTATCAGATTGTGGAGTTGCAGCCAAGTGTCAATCAAAACTGTCTTTTTTCTGGTTGATTGGATGAATAATAAAAGCTCTGAGATTGTAACAGTTGCAAATAAATGTGAAAATGACTATTTTCATCCAAAAAATGAACCTTAATGAATAGGTCTCTATGAAATGAATATAAAACATTTTGATGGAGCTGTTGTCATGTAAATGTGAAACTTTGCCCATGTTGGCCAATGAGAAAAATCTTGTTAAAGCTTTAATTGCACTTTTTATACTCATTCAGGGTATGGCTCATTTATTACATATTTAATCGTTTGAAGATAGGAATGCAGAGAATGTGTTTCTTGAAGTTGTATAGTATTTGTTAAACTTGCACAGCAAACCATTTCATCGTTTCAGGTTATTGGGTATCTTTTATGATTGCCTCTGACATGAAGTTCTATGCCATTCCTTACAACCAATCAAATGTTTCCTCTCATTCTACTATCATTTAACTCTGGTTGGTTAAAGGACAATAAGAGATTTGTTTTATTGTCTTGTGTTTGTGTGAGTATATATGCGTATTATTGCAGATTTATATTGTTGTGAAATAAAATGATGACATGCATGTTGGTAGAAAAGTACGTGAGTTTTATTGCTGGCAAAATGTCTTTGAAATGAATAATCAAAACAATTAATGTATGTATTGTACTGACCACCTCACTTGACTAAGTAAAATTTGCTGTGTCACAACCAATCATAAATTAACGTGCCATTGAAAGCTTGCTACTGCTTGATACCAACTGTTGTTGATCATCTGCAACAGTAATTTGTGTTTATAGGAAGCTGGTAGGCTGATAAATTTCCTACTGACAATGCCAGCTGCCTGGCTATTTCTGGCTTCACTTCTCATAGTGTCAATAGACATAGTGATATAGTAGAGACTTCTCACCTAAGTAAATATTCTCCTATGTTTGTGAATGAGATGAAGCTTTGATTACCTACACATAATTGGCTAATTAAAATAAACAATGTGTGATCTTATTCACTAAGCCCAGGAAAAATTTGCATTGCAAACAGGACAATCTATACTCCTTTAGTAAATGAATGACTTGTTCAAATGACTTGGAATAGGCACGCAGCAAATTACGTCAGGACACCAAATCTACCTAATTATTTTGGATAAGTGACTCAGAAAGTATTGAATCCATTGGATCAGCCTGACATGCAAGTAATTAGCATTTCAAAAGGTGAGATCAGTAATGACAGCTCCTTCAGTCCTCATGTTATAGGTGCACTTTTATTAGAATCTGTGGAAATACAGACCATGTATTCATGAAGTAGAAAGTTTACCAAGCCATCAAAACTCAATTTCAATTTATGTACCCCCATCACGTACAGGGCAATATTAACAAGAAATATTCCTGCATATGATTCAAAGATTTTTAAATGGATTTAGATTATCAAAATTATTCCCAAAAAGCCATAGATGTAAAAATACAACACATAGATGCACTTACAACAGAAGGAGATATGGGGATGCGGATATAGATTTGGAGATGCTGTTTCTGTTGGTGATGTTTAAACCATATTTAATCATGCAAATTGAGGTAAATCCTGTCTAGATGAACAGACACATTTATGTATATCATATGTAGACATCCATACTACTTCTGACAGGTCAAAATGATTACAAATGTCAAATGATATATTAGCAATTGCAAATCCGAGGAAGCAGTAGGAAGCTATATATTAACTAAAAAACACAGCATTTAAATGTTTTTATCTGGTTATTTGTCAATGGAAACACACTTCCTGAATGGTGATTCAAGGCTTCCAGACTGGTTTGACTAGGTAGCCATACACAGGCATATTCCTGCTCGATTATCTGGCCGATTGATCGCCGTGGTCATTTTCATAAATTTCCAGGTGGTCGCTTGGCCGCAAATCGGGTGTGCCAACCTGGTCAGATCGCCCAGAATTCTTCCACATATCGACATATTGATAAATTCCCGGCTGATACCATTACTTTGGATGGGGGTGGCACAAAGGATGCCCGCCGATCCTCTGGGGGCCGGCTGCAGCGTAATGACATCATCACGCTGCACTCAGTCATTTATCTATAGAAGGGGAATCTGCCCGTATATGGGCACCTTTAGATTGTGCCAATGCCAGTAGACTGTGGTATTCTAGTTTAGAACCAACAGCATTTCTCAAATGCCATGATATAAAATGAATATAGAACCAAAAACATTACTGACAATAATCCCTGTTCTGTTCTATAATCTATATAAGCTATATGTAAGTAAATTGGCATTTGGTTGGGCTTGGTTGACTTTTTGAAACCTTACTATTTAAAAATTTAGCTGTCACTTTACTATGACAAATGGAAATACTAAAGTGATCATGGACATTGTAGTAGATGTCACAAAGCATTGGAGTGGAGTCCAGTTTGCAGGGTACATCTATCACACAGAATAATCATGAACACACCTTCACATTTGATCTAAATAAGAAAAAAAATGTTAGAAAATGTATATATAAACCCTGCCAGAAGAGAGATGAGCATGCAAAACATTTAGTTATAATCTGCATAGCAAAGGCTCCATTAATGTTTGATACAAAAAGGTCCTCTGTTATTTTATCTGATCTTTGGTGTTTATTTTGTGTAATTAACACAAGGTTAACAGGCTGTAACTGTGTGAGTATTTGTGTCATCTTACAGGTACATGGTTTGAAATTCTGAATTTGTAAGACACGATTATTGAGTGCAGGTTCTCTGTATTTCATTATACAAAATGTACACTCTGAATGCAGTGGCCCAGTTTATGTATATTCTAGCACCAAATTTTAATATTTGTATTAATTAATAGTAATTTAATGCAAGTGATTAAAAAGGTGTTGCCAAAGTAGATGTTGGCTTTGCAGATCAGACTCATTTGGATTCTATACTAATAAAAATTCTTTCTTTGTCAAGAGACATTGTCACAACCCCCAAAATATGATTTTATAACAGTAATTTATTTAGATATGGATATATACATTTAAAGAAAATTGCCACTGCTCGTTTAAACCAAAGATGAGTCTCCCTAACTCTCACTATAAGATCCAGGCTGATGCAATACAATTATCATCCCGTCCTCTCCATTTGATCAATTGTTCCATTTTTTTCTCTATCTTCTAATAAGAAATAGATTTTTTTCGGTATCAACAGTAAGAGTTAAGCTGCCCATACACCTTTAGATCTCTCTGTCATATATCCTTTAGATCTACCAACAACTATGTAGTATAAGGTCCTCTGCAATTGAACACAAGTAGACGACCTGATTGTTTAGAAAGTCCCTCATATTACATAGTTTTGGTAAAACAAAAGGAGATCTAAAGGAAATCAGAAATCTAAATGTGTATGGGGACCCTTATGTGCATCTGCTCTAAACCTTTCACAGGCACTTGGGTAGACCTAACTTTTCAGATGCAACATTATTACTAGGAAAATTATGTTTCCTATAAGAAAATAATACAATTAAGATGATAAATATTTGCTTAGGGTGGGGAAAGGGAGCAAATGGTGCAAAGTACTGTTCATGTAGCTGCATCTATAGTTCTTTTGGTGCCTGTGGTCACCATAAAATGGATGAAGTGAGTAATGTGCCTGTGCAGAATACTCCATTACATGCATATACGTTAGCACTCCATCCTGTAAAATAAATCAATATGATAAAACGTGTCTCTGCTTGTTCTTTATTGTTTGTTTCTTGTGTAGTGCACAACTGTGCATGCTGGTCTCACAACATTTAGACACTGAGGAAAACCTGCACTTAGCAATTAGATGCACAAACCTCATAGTAGTCCCCATGCTGATTTATTCACATGGGCCTCGTGTATAAAAATATCTTACATTTGCTGAAATCTTTGGTTTGTTGTGGCCCACAGCATCAAATTGAGATCCTTATTCCCAAGAAGAAGCTTTTTACTGCTTATTTTAATATGGTTGGTACCTGTGTGGCAATACAAACAACACTTGCTTAAGGCATAGTTTTAAACAAGCACAAGTTTATGTATTTGTAATAAATTTTACTCATTTATCTTTTATTTTATGCTCTGTGTATTTACATTATGTTAAAGTCTTCTCCTATCCCCGTTTTTGTAATAGATTTGAGCACAATTGAGCACCGTGCACATTGAGACATCCAACCTTCCTTCAACCGACCCCGCTCAAAAAAGCTCTGCATGTTGGAAAACCCTGTTAGATTTCCATTACATTAGATGGGGACCTCGGTCCAAAGTAGCAGCCAATATCAATGATGCAGCAATGCTGCGCCTTGATATTGATGGAGCTTGAGCGCAGCGCGATAACGTCAGCACACTGCTCTCAGCTGGGCATCAGTCTGACAGGAATCTACACGTGTATACCAAGCATAACTGCCAGAGTTTGATCAGGTTTTCACAACTGTTATTACCCTATTGTCCAGATCAAATATCTCTGTTAAAATTTTGTCCCAATTAAAAAAAAATATCCTTTCCCACTCTAAAACTAAGAAAAAGGCACTTCCCACTCTAAAACTAAGAAAAAGGTGTAATTCTACATATCAACTAGTAATATGTAGATCTTTGTTATAATATTATTTGTTGCCTCAATACCATTCCAGGAAGATCTTCCCACTAAGACCTTATGTAGATTCTTACCTTTTCATGCTGGACTTTTTTTAATTTGTAGACTTTTTTAGACTAACTTTTACATTTAATATAACATTAAAATCTATTAAAATATTTTTTTAAATAATTGTATTTATATATCTGTCAAATATGGATTGGTTGGGTTATTATGCAGAAATACTGCCTAGATACCAGTAGCCAATGAAGGTAGCAATATGCTGTTTGATCTTACAGTGAATAGCAGTGAACACTCAGATTGGCTAGGGAAGACTTCCTGCTGAATACCACATATAGTGATCAGTAGGTGTCGGGGTGGTAATCCAGGCAAGCAATACATATAAGGACATTATATGCCTGATATAATTTGGATTAGGTCTGGTAACTTGGTTAAAATGTAATATCATATCCTCTTTGTTATCATTTGTAAAGATAGCCTTTACAATGTAACATGGTTGCTTTATATTAGTTTTGCCATTGTAAACCAACATTTGACATTGTATTAGCTGATAACAGCATTACAGAAGCTCCATGAAGCTAACCTTTCAACTATAATTATACCGTCTGTGGCTGTTATATACAAAGAGGAAAGCCAGTGTGTATATGCTATAGGTTTCATGCAGCTATTTGTAGAATATTATCTAGTAAGATCATTTGGATGTGCTGAAGGTGATAAGCCAAGGGAACGCTGGTGCTGCTTTGAATATCTTATATCTAACACATAGAAGGACATCGTAGGTGCAAATATACAATGAACAAATGAACTGTAAAATCAGTTGGGACTGACTATAAAAATGGGGCCAAGCTTTTTACATTATAATAACCAAGAAATTGAACACAACAGGACACAAAAAGAGGAGCCTTTATTTCCACTCTCCTCATTAGTGTTTCTGCAGATGTTCTTTACTATTGGCTCTGCACTGCTGGTATGTGTAGTTCTGCTAGCCAATGACATCTCTTGAATACCTATGTTTTATTTGTTCTTAGGTTCATAGAGAAGGAACAATATACACCAAAAGAAATGTGTAAGAGAGCTAACTTAGGTCTTTGCATAATTTAGTACAATGTTTTTTATCCAGTGTACTGTGGAAGTGTTGGAACATATAAACCATGACAATAAAGTTTTCAAAAGTTCTTCCTTTTGGATTTGCTGATGCAAAAAAACAAAAAGAGATATAAATATGAGAAAAAAGCTAATTTGATATATTTCTACTCTGAAATACTTTTGAGAATGGATAAGACAGTTATACTTTTATGAATTATAGCATATGCACAACATTCTGCATTTAGGGCTATTTCAAACTAGCCGTCCCGTAGCAGTGTCCATGGTCTCTACTGGAAACATCTGCATTTGAGCTACCCACAAATGCATCCATAACCAGTAGCAAGCCATGTGCTAATGCATTGTGCCCTTCTTGAGGTGTCTGCAATGCAATAAAGGGACAGTGTGAAAGGTATAACAGGTTTCCTGTGGACCTTTGGACTAGCCACGCCGTGCTGCAGTATTGCTAGTATGAAAGGGCCTCAAATGCTTTAGGTTTCTAATACAATTATAGTCTGTACAAGATGTAAGCGGTGGGTCCTGGTCAGGAAATATGATTTATATTTCCCAGCCAAACAGTTTACGTTTTTTTTTATTGGTGAGCCCATGTGAAACGTTATTGCCCTTGTCCCAAATAAAACTATCTTGTTTTATTTGGGACAAGGACAAGCTAAACTGCTACTAAAAGCATCTTTTTATGTGCCTTTTGGAAAAAATGCTATTATACAGATATAATGGTGAATCCTAACCCCCTGGACTTTACAATTATAAAATAAATGATTTCCTCTTCAGTCTTGGTTAGGTATTTATTGTTTTGTGGCACGTTTAACTAGGCAGAGTTATTTGTGTTCTACTGTGCGTTGATCTGTATACAAAAGGCCAATTGACTGCACATGATAATTATATCTTGCTTCGTTGAAATTTTACTTGTTTGGTCATTTTTACATGTTAAGGAGTATGCATTCCTCTTCTCTGAGAGCAGATGACAGTTTTTCTAATTCCACCTTGTAGAATGACTGCAGAATGCTCTTTGACCTTTTACAATTTTTCCTCTCTAGTGAAAATGCTGCCTTGTAATTCAGAAAGTGTCCTTTCAAATTATTCAACTGTCTAAAACGTCTTCAGATGGTGTGATCAGGGATTCGCTCTATTACTCGCAGATTGGAGAGATTTAAAACCCGAAACAGAGGCCAGTCTGCAATTTAATGAGATCAAACACATCACAAGTTCTTCGTAGGAAATATACATTACTGCTGACCTGACTTCTCTCAATTTGTATACTGTGTTCAACCAAATATACTGCTCAAGAACCTGTCATCAAACTCTTGTTCAAAAAGTGATGGTCAGTGAGACATTTTCAATTTATGGTAAGCTGAGTTTTAGCTGATTGCAAACCAACCACACACATACAGTTTCTCAGATCAGCTATTGGGCGGGGCTGCAATGCTAGCAGGATATATGGTATAGATACAGGATATAAGGATATAGATAATGGCCAATTAGTGGGGTGTGGAAGGTAGCAGAGAAAGCCTAGATATTTCATGGGTTTTCTTAGTGACCTTCATAGGGGTTACCAAATCAGAACTGTGCTACTAGTTGCTTTCTATAGAAAAAAACATGAGTGATTTTTTTTTAAATAGGTTAATAACACAGACCCTAAACACCAAGCTAATTTATTTACTTCAGAATAAAATGTTGGACAACTCTATGGTTTCAAACTTTGTGAAAACTCTTTCTGGTTCCAGAATAATTGTCCCCCAGTGCACAAAACAACATCTATGAAGAATTGTTTGAAAGAACTTGATTGACCCACACAGATGCTTAACTGTAAACCTAAATCTTATTATTTTGCAATTGACTAGAATGGATATTGTGAGACAGCCCTTTCCATGCAACATAAGTTCCTGACTTAACACGTGTACTTTTAGATCAATTGGCTAAAAATTCCCACAGGTACACTCCAAAGTTTTGAGGAAAAAAGAGTGTAAGCTTTGGCTACAAAGGGAGGACCAACTTCATATTTATGCAATGTTATTAGCATGGGTTATCTTAAGTTTTCTATTGGTGTTATGACCAGGTCTACCAAAACCTTGATATTTACCTTTCTTTTATAGGGCAACACATCTCAGAATAAAAAAAATAAAATCTATAGCTTGTTAGTTATAGGCTATTTATTATGCATAATAAGCCTACTGATTTCAAGTGCCTACATTAGAAAAAGGGAGCCTTATGTTTTTAGTGGTGTTGTCTTTGAGATAATATATATGCACTAGTGATGTTTGAAATTGGTGGCAAAACAGCATCAACGTGAAAACTACAGGACCTATAGGATTTGCTGTTATCATCTCAGTGTCAGATCCTACAAGAAACCTTCAGATACCTGTTCTTGTGGCACAATAAGCATCTACAATATTAGGCAGGCCATTTTTTCCCCGGTATAAATATTTGCTAGATTATTATGCAAGAATAAATGACTTATTTTAAATTATATTACAGTTATAGCACTCAATTCTACACCCATACTTTGCTCATGTCTTTGCTCTTTTGAATTTTAACATTGAATAATAAACTGATAGAAGTGTTAGCATATTGTCAAATACATTTGCTGAGCTTACAGTTGAGTGTGAATTTTCACAAATCAAGCATGTCCACAAAATTTATGTTAATTTATACTTTGCCTTATGCCTTTCTGTGAATTTATTCTGGCCACCGGAATCATATTAGCATAGATAACGTTTTTCCTTTTGAGAAAATTCTTGTTAATATATAATGAAGGTCAGATGTGAACTTTTGTGTCTGTGTGTGTGTGTGTGCATTTACTGCATCACAGTCTCCCCTTTCTAGATGTGTATGTGTAGCTATGTAAACTGTGCTAAATACAGCTAATATATTACCATTAATTGGTCCTACCTAAAAA
Source organism: Ptychadena robeensis (assembly GCA_036250615.1). Taxonomy (NCBI): domain Eukaryota; kingdom Metazoa; phylum Chordata; class Amphibia; order Anura; family Ptychadenidae; genus Ptychadena; species Ptychadena robeensis. Next base: position 76,087,422 of record CM070032.1, on the reverse strand, counting down.
AACTAAGGGACAGACATGGTGCACTATGGATTTAGTTTGTATCCTACCCATTCACATGTACATATTTACAGGTGGACCTATGGGGGTTCTGTATCAGGCAACCAACTATAATAAATGGGCTGTTACACATTAGAAATAATTTGATTGTAGCACAAGATAATATGTGTTGTACTATTGTAAATTGTAAAATACTTGATCCGTGGCCGGCTTGTAGCAGACTTATTACAGTGTGGTGACGTCACCACGCTGTGAGGAGTCGGCTACAGAACTGCAGAGAATCCTGTGGGCTCCAGGGATTCCTGGCAGATTGTAGCCAATTAACATGGAGGGGGAGGAGACTTCCCCCCCAAAGTAGCTGACCTTAACAGGATCGGCCACAAAAAGTACCCGCAGATCCAACCTGGCAGCTTTTTGAGTGTGAAACGACCTGCCAGCTTTTTGGCTCAAAACATCAAGGTGGGCACCCCTGTATTTGCAGGCGACCGACCACTATGCGTTTGGCGTGAGCATGCACGCTGGTTGATCACCAGCAACTATGGGTCAGAATTGGCATGTCTATGGCACGTCTAGAGGGATAGAATTTTCTAATGAGATAGAGGTAGGGTAGGATCAAGTGTTGCTTATATATACAAAACACTTTATTATTCAGTATACTGAAAGCAGCTATAGTATTGTGGTGCTGAGAGCTTTGCCGTGAATGCTAATAGTACCAGAGTGCCAGCTACAAATATACTAAACAAGTCATCGTCAAGATGTCCAGCAGAGATAAAATGCTCCTACAAGCATTGGCAGCTCACTGTCCTTGGTGAGCTTCAAAGGAACAGGGAGTTCTTCTTATGGAGATTTCGTGATCTATAAGCCAAACAATTACCATTTATTGTGCAGCAAAACGCTGAGCAAAACAGCCAATTAGCAATTATTATGCAGCAATGAAATCAGCTGTTATCCAATTAGAGTAATAAATATTGTACTGTTGTTCTTGTCATATTGTAAATGTGGAACACATGAAAGTCTTTGTTTCCTTCTAATGATTTGGAAATATTTTACAAGGGCTGAAGTAGGCTCTGTTGTCACATAAAGATCCAGTCCTGCTTAAGGCTATGTTTCCAGTCCTGCTTAAGGCTATGTGAGAGATCACCCACAACCGCCCGTGGCCAAAAACGCGGATAGGGTGGCATGCAAAATTGCGTCCACGGCGATTGCTTGTGTGGAATCACCGTGCCGTGATGTCGGCCGTTTGCTCAAGTGTAAACAAGTCCTAACTGTAGAGTAGTAGTGTTTTATGAATGAAGTAACTTCTATAATCCAATCACATGCTAGCTCATGTGCAATTTTCTTTATTATCCTTGCACATAATTGGATATTCTTTCCTCAACATCTCTAGAAAATCAACCCCAGGTGGGAATTGTAAATTTGTATATATTCTTTATATCCTTGCAAAATATATATTGGCAGTGATAGGCCACTGAGCCTTGGTTATATAACAGAAAAGTGACCAATTGAAATCATTGACCATACCATAAGAACACTTTTTTTTTAGGCTTTGCAAATATTAAGTAAATTATTGACCTAAAATGATCCAGTTCTTAAGAAAAAAGCGGCCTGTTGAGTGTGGCCATTCATCCTATTTCCTGTTGTTTAAAACTATATGTGATATGGCAGATATGTACATTTGCCCCTTGTGTTTTCTTGTATCTCTTAAGCTGGGAATAGACGGTACGATTTACCGTCTATTCCTTATGCGATTCTCTGCACTGACGTCATCACGCCCACCCGCTAGTGCTGAGAATAAGACTGCACTCTTAATGTGCAGCTCATTACTTCACGCACGGCACGTGCAGGAATTGGTACGTGTATGCCCAGCTTTAGAAGTTGTCCTGGAAATGCTAAAGGAAATGAGGGAACACACCCATATTCAATAGCTATGTTTGAGGCAGGTCTTAGATATACCATAACCTCCCATTCTTTTAACAACTGTAAGTCTTTGCTACACTAATGGAATCTGTAAAGCCCCCCATACACCACATACATTTACCATGCAATTTCTGTACAATTAACTTTTCTTCTACCAAAACCATGTAATATGAGGACCTTTCTACACCTTCCAATCACTATGTATACTATTAGGGTGGTCACTATACTACACAGTTGTTGGTAGATCTGATGGAAATTGTATGGAGGAATCTAAAGGTGTATGGGGGGCTTAAGGTTGTTTTGACTCACTAGAAAGTGTTGGTAAAGTCATCTACCCGTCATGAAAAGGCATCATGTGTTCCAGCACTAGATTTGTGCAAGTTTGTTCTGGGTCAATGACTGACCAAGTGTGGGAAGATGACAGCTCTTTGAGATTTTAAAAACAAGTCAACTGCTATTATTTTTTGACAGGTTCCTTTTAAGTGTCTTCATTCTACAAATGCTAGTAGTATATGTGTATAAGATCATGACAGGGTGTGGAAGACTTTAAGCCCTTCAAGGAAAGAAAATAGTATATTAGATGTGGTTTCTGCACTCTATTAAACGCTCTGAATTTTGTTATCGCTATGTAAATGAATAAAGCAAATGGTTGCATTTAGGTTTTTTTAGTTGCAGTCATTACTTTCTGCAGTGTTATGTAGACTGACATATCTATTTGCCTTTCTTCTTTTATCATTCTGTAGCCACTAACTTAGCTTGGATAAAGTCTATAATGCTTTATACATCTCATGATCTAGTGAGCCAGTTTTGTCATCTTGATGGAACAAATTTCAAAGGATTGAAGTAAAAATCCAATCAGACAATGACTGCAGTGAAGTGAAGCCTAAGGCACTGTCTGTCACAGTCTGGACTTTCATGTGTGTAGTCAAAGATATGGTTATTATTAGTCAATTGAACTAAACTATTTTGCTACCTGTAAGGGGAAAGAACATTTTGTGAAATTAATTTGATTATTGTATTTGCGAAAGCTTTGATGTGTAGCCTAGCTTTTAAAACTATCGAACTAATTTTCTTGAGTAAAACTTAGCAAGCAAATTATTCACTAAGCTCATATGTGATTTACCATAAAAGTAATGTCTTTTAGCCATGTAACTTATTGGCTTTCATAGCCAAAATGAACAGACCTTAAGGGAAAATAGCTATGTAATGTTAGGTTACTGGATTAAGGTTAATGTCTAATGTAACAGTGGAAATATGTTAAAAGAAAGGTCATTATACAAATATAAAATGTAAAAAACGTGTCCTAGTTAAAAAGTATGCCCATTGAGCACCCTGGGAATAGTGAATAAGGTGCACATATATATGTCTGCCAAATGACTTCCAGGAAATGATTTGCACTCTTTTTGTAGAAGCTTCTCTATTACATATTTAAGTGTACTCTTTAAGGAATGTTCCCCCAAAAAAGTGATCTATTACCTTATTTGTATGTTTTTGCTTACAAAAATGCTCATACACACTGCACCTGTTGTAGATACTGCTGGTGCTGCTGATATATTTTTAAGATGGGCAAATAGGGTTCAGTGTGGGTGTATATATCTTCCCTTACCTGATGGGAGTCTAAATATAAGTATATCAGTATGTATTTATATAAATGTTAGAAAAATATACATTCATACTACCCCAGAAGACCTAACAATTTTCAGATGGAAGTTGGCACACACTTGCGAGTTCAGTTAAGAACAGCTTTTTGATCAGTATAGATTTACCTTTGCTGCAACTGCAGAGGTATTTATGGAAATACAATTTGGCTGTCAGGCTGACTTATCTGGTTTAATAATTTATTAGACTCTGCAGCCTGAGAAAAGTCGGCCATCTTTATTTATTTACTTGTTTTTTGTAAGTGACCCTTTGGGAAAATGACAGTGAGACAATTAAATATTTCAGGAGGATTTAGCAATTATACGTTTCATGGTGCCCTGAGGAAAGAAACCTTATTAAAGGGTCAAGAAAACTTTTCTCATATTTGTTAAAAAAGCCATTAATAAAAGAAAAAGTGATCAGGAGAGAAAGGTCTATTTATTTTGTAATGTAATCTAGCAATAACACATAATGTTCGCTAAACTGCTTTAAAAAGTACTTGTTATGCATTTTTAAACTTCAAGTTATAAAAAAAATGAATGCAAAATGCTAAGTTTACATGATACCACAAGCCAAATGTAAAACTAAGATCAGAGATATCTACATGGCTGGAAATTTCCACTGACAGATTTTCAGCATTTAAATGAGCACATGAACACAAGGCAAATGTTTAATCATATCAGGTACCAGTAACTAAATAAACAGAATATAATAATTATGTGAGCATAATAAAACCTTGTGATAAATCACAAACTAAAATATGAGAAAGCAAGCTCTTCTGGGGGAAATAGCTACCTGGTAGAATGTGAACTCACAGCTCATTACATTGTGACAAGTAAAGAAAATATTGTTAATGTACAGCTGTAGACAGCCTGTAATATCTCCCATGAAACCTTTAAGGTTTGACTTGGCATTCTAGCATAAGAGGCAACTGCATGGAACAAACGCATTTTCTATCCCCTTCTCTAATCCACATAATGTGTACCTTGCATTTATACGAGCATTCAGTGACCTTTTTCTAAAGTTTTAAATGCAAGTAAGCTATTTATTTTTCTTTCTATATCACTAAAAGGTTGCACTTCACATTATTTCTAATGGCTTTTATTATTCAGGTATTATAATGTAGAGTGGATTGTAGGATAATGTACATCTACAATAAGATTTAATGGACAAAAAAATGGAAAAAGAAAAATGCTTCAACAAACTGCGGGCTTAACAATATTCACATTTACCGTTAATGTTTATAATCTGTCTTTGGTTTTTTCCATTTACATAGACTGGAGAGCTCACCAGAATATGTAGTTATTTACCTGGAGCACTGATCCTCCTGTTCCAATTGTGTTTTTAGGTGAATGTTTGTAAAGCTGGCACCAGTGTGCACATGGATTCCTGTTCAATACTTTTTGTGATCAACCAAATAAAAACGGACATGTCCGTTCTAGTGTTGAGCAGCATAGGGTATATTCGAATTCGCGTAATTTCGCAAATATACAAAGAAACATTCTAAATCCATAAAATTTGATTTGTCTGTATTCTATTGCCTTACATTGCGCATGCCCGTACGCAATGATTCGCAAAAATTCGTAATGCAGCTTTACAGCTTGTCATCTTCATTCTGTGATCTCAGCCAGCACGAGCGAGGTGTGTATTGAGTATATCCATTCGCAATGTGCACACACATGCGCGATGCATGCTGGTAAAAAATGTTAAAGCATAATATGATGACTATACGCCATTGCGAATACCTGCGTGCACATTTGCCAAATATTGCGAATTCTCGAATGACGGATATGCGTCGAATATATTTGAATTTTTAATATTCTCGCTCAAAACTAGTCCGTTCCTTGTTTGATCACTTTTTTTAAGCGATCGGGATCGAGCACTCCATGTTGGCAGCCTGGACACCCACAGGATGCAAAAATACACCTCAAAATTGAGACATCTATGGCTGGCTTTGTGCCATGGATAAGTAACTGCTCTCATAAAGGGTGATATAATTTTTTTTTAAGAATCTCTGTTTATTATCAATGCATTTATATTATAGTTTACAAGATTACAACTCAAAATTGTACAATAACAGTTTATTGTTCAAAAAACACAAATCTCATCATCAGGTAGGTACAAAAAACTTGAGGCCTATGAGTCACAATGTTAAATTGATGTTTGCCAAATAGGATAGTTAGCTAATTATGAATAATATTGGCTTGTGGCTTCTATCCTATAATGCCTCACATAATGACCAACATTAGAATAGTACTGTAAAACTATTTCCTAAACTGTTTCAAGGGGAAGGAAGGAAAAGAAGTGAAGGAGAAGCAAAGACACCATGAGGAGGGTTTAAGAGGAAGAGGGTCACACCCCCTAAACCCTACAATGGATTAGTCACATTGATGGGGGGGCTGATTAACTAAAAGGATATGATTTAGGAGAATCAGCAGTAGTTAATTCATCAACAGTGGAGCCAGAATAGAAAGCATTAGAATATAAAAATGATTGTCTATTTTCTCTTTGCCCATCCTTCCATCATATAGTAAACAGAACAGATTTAATAAACCTTCTATACTTATTTAACATATATGGCCTTGTTTGGTGGACTTTTGTGAAGGTCTAAAGCTGGCCATACACCTTCAGATTTCTCTGTCAGATTTCCTTCAGATCAGATCAGATCTACCAACAACCATGTAGTATAGTGTCCTCCCTGATAGAATACATAGTGATTGGAAGGTGTAGAAAGGTCCTCATATTACATGGTTTTGGTAAACCAAAATCTGATCTGAAGGAAATCTGACAGAGAAATCTGAAGGTGTATGGCCAGCTTTAGACCCTTATTATGGAGCAGTTTGCTTACAATAGGCAGTCCAGTCATGTGAATTAGTCAACTCCCTTCATACACCCCAACGTTCCGCACACAGATTACCAAAGACATCAGTGTAAATGTAACATTCTTAACATTCGTTAGACAACTAGATGTTCCCCCTATGGAGGCTCATTTTCTGTAGAATAGCTTTTTGTGTTGCTGTACATTACAGGATAGATGGATGATTTATATTTTGTTTAGGTCTGCTTTAAAAATTCAGCCAAAGGATAAAACTCCTATGGGATTAGGAAGCAGAAGCAGTGATTCAGACTGCAATGAAGCAAAAGCCAATCTATTCAGTCATTGCCTTAGAGCAAGAAATGGCTGCTTCCATCAGAATCTAATCACAACTCTACTTTCATGACAAAGTCCCTTTAAAATGAGATAGTGTTGAGTAGAGTGTAGAGTTAACACATGAAAGGGTGTATTTACTAGATAGAATGATTATTTCAAAACACTTTCAAATGCATGCAAATAAGCAATGGAGAGTATCCTTTTGCCAAGGGCTAAAAATGTATTGTGGTGGCCAATCTGTTTTATGTGCTGTTTTGCATTCACTGCTTGTGCTGTATCACTTAAAATGCATACATGCAAAAAGGACACAGCTGTATATAAAATAATTTTATTTACTTGGGGCTCTGAGGATTCAACGAAAAAAGGGAAATGTCAAATTTCCATTTACTTCTATTCCTCTTTTCATTGGGGCTGATTTACTAAAGCTAATGTTTATATGGCAGTGTATATATCGTGACATACTAATATCATCCCTGCAGAATTCCCGATGCCATGTACATAGCCACAGGATCCAGCCAACTTAGGATACGTTTAAATATGGCTTAAAAATGTGTGCTTAATGTAGCTCAATCCTTAAATTAAAAAAAAGTTAATATTTCTGGATCTTTTTAATACCCATCTCGTGCAGTGCCGAAAAATACTTTTCTAATAGCATTAAAGTGGGACTATGCCTACCGTATTTTTCGGCATATAAGATGCACTTTTTCACCCCCACTCGGCCGCCGGTGGTCGCACCTTGGCTGCCTGCCAGCTCTGCCGACACGGAGCTTAGCTGGGGGAGCTGGAGAAGCTGTCAGATGTCAGATGCCGGCTAAAGCCGACTCTGTCATCTCAACTGTCTAATTTTCTATGCCAGCCCTGAACTGGCATAGGAAATTAAGAGAAAAGTATAGATGAACTTGCATCTACCTTTTCTCTTCTGTCCGTTGGAACAGCAATCACTCCCCACGGACACAGTGAGAGGAGACAGCCCGGCACCCCCCCCCCTTCCTCCTATAGAGTGTACAGTGTAGAAATGATGTGGTTCAGCTGAGAGTTTACTGCTGCTAGTGACACCTGCTGGCTGAATTGGATATTGCATTCACTGAAAATATTGCATTAACCCAATTGATGTGAAAACTTATAAAATCTTTTTTTTCTGGTTTTCCTGCCCTAAAAACTGGGTGCGTCTTATATGCCGTCTTATATGGCGAAAAATACGGTACTTTTTATATATCATGTGCCTTGCAGCCAAACCCCATACTATGGGGACAAAAACAATGTGAAAAACCTTACCCATAATAAGAATATACCAATTTTACCTCATCTCTACTCTCTGGTGATGTCATGCTGTGACCTGATAGCTGAAAGCCCAGTGACAGTTTGGTAAATAAATAATCAAATACATAATGACCTGATCACCATAATTCATAAGATAACCCATAATCTAGCACCATCTAGTGGCCACTTGCAATACTGAAAATAAAATTCTAAATGTAAAATATATATATTGTTTTCAGTATGTTAACATGCACAATCTTCTATGCTTCCTATAGCAACAAATAGAACAAAGGAAGAGCAGCACCACTCCTAATATATGGTTTTGAAAAACTTCAGGGAGAATGGGAAGTATGTCCACTATGTATGCATACACAATAAACCATAGTATACATACTGTATAAATATTTCCATATTCTTGCCTATATTGTTTAGTATATCAGGCCAGGTGACTCAAGATTCAATGACTCTGGCATTGTTTCTGTGGACGCTTCTATGTAAAAGAGAGCCCTTCACACTGTTCTTGAGAAAATAAGAGCATAGGAATCATGTTGCTGTGTACATCAATGCACATAGAATATTAAGAGTGAAAAAATGTAAATCTCATCCCAAAATACAAATGCAAATACAGCACATTTTGAAAGCCATCTTATTTAAATTCCATTGTACTTTTACCAAGCTTATCAGAATCTTGAAGCTGAAAAGCAAAACAGTTTTTTAGCAAAACACAGTTAAAATGCCTTGCTAGAGAAATGCAATATTTGAGCTCAGCAATAAGGGTTTTTTGAAACGTAGCGGTAAAACACATCTATTTGGTAAAAGCCATGAAAGATGAGTTCTTTTATGATGACACAAATGCAAAGAAAGTAGGTTCCATCTCCTGCAAGTCATTTGTCTGCCAACAAAAATGTCCTTGTTAGTTTGATGTCCAGAGGCCTCTTTGAAATTTGCTGAATAAAATAAACCAATGGCAGTGATGTTAAATGGGTCTAATGAGTTATATCTGATGTGTTTTTAAAGTAGACACTTGTAAGTAATTTATGAAGCTTGTTAGCAATTGTGACAGTAATTGTTTTGGAGAGTCTAGAAGGCCTTTCTGTGCAACGTCAAATAACATTGAGTATCACCACCTTTCCTTTTTATGAGCAGAATGCTGTAGAGTCTTGATTGCAAAGCCTTTGTCCTTAAAACAAGGACTGAAATTTTTTTTGTCACTGCCTGTCCTGTACCTATTTTAATTTATGCTCAGTATGGCTATCATGATTCCAGGAATAAACTGATTGTTTTCTTGTAATGTAGAATAGGCAATTGGGCAGAGATCTGCTCAATGTAGAGGCAGTATTGCAATGCACATAGTAACTTTGTGTTCAATTTACTGTGTGTTCTGTCACCGGTGAAAGCCAAACTTGCAGATTCCAGCTGTCAGGAGGAAAGATTTGATTGATAGCTGTAAAAATCACAGACACTCTTTTATCTGGCACTTACTTATACATAGGGTGGATTAAGGAAAGCTCATTTCTTATCATACCAGTAAAGGCTGTTGCTTACTCTTGTGGGACAAACATGACTTGTCATTGTTCATAGCTTAAGCAAAAATATGGGCCACATAAGAGCAGAGATAAGCAAGCCCTAGCAAAGTTGTTATTTAAGCTTAAAACTGAACACTACTTTTTATATTCAGTTTATTTATTGAGTTAGTATATGTTGGGAACTTCAACATACCACTTTAATCAATGTAAAGAAACTACTATCTGAACAGCAGTGTTATATGTCAGTGATGTTACCACTAAGGCGGCACTTTATTGACCACAATGTAAAGGAAAGTTGTTGAAGGCTGTTCATAACATAAACTTTTTTTCGTAATACATGTTTAATTTATATTTCTAAGAAACCCCAGTGTGTTACTTTATTATTCCTTTATCCATTTACACATTGAGTAGCTGTCAGTATTGCACAGTTTGTATTCTTAAAATTTTCATGTCTTTTACAGTAATGCATTTTAAACTACACTTTCAGAAAGCTGTTTGCAAACCAGACATGAATTTATTTATGTGTGTGAATGTGCTGACCATGCTAATTTCTGGGGTATGTAAGGCTGGGAAGTGACTATTATAAGTGTGCTTCCCAATACTATACTATCTTTAAATAATCATTGTGAAGTGTTCATGCAGCATCTTAAGGCTATATTTCAACTGCATCAAAACCCCACATGCGTTGAGGTCCCTTGTGCTAAAATCTGGTTTTCGCTGGTAATGTATAAATAATAAAGATTTACACAACATTACTTCCAATCCTTTGCAATCATCTTTTATGGGACCTGTGAAGGTTCAGAAGGATGGGCAGAATCGTCCCTCCATCTGTAATGCCTGCCTTGACGCATGCCTCATAAATGGGTTAGATGGAGGGACCTTGGTGGACTCATGGACGCTGTGGAAACACAGCCAAAGATTGCTGCCATGTGCACAACTATGTAATGACAAAGATGTGCCAAAGATTGCTGCCATGTGCACAACTTTGTAATGACAAGACCTGCTTGTCAATGGCATCATGCAATGCACTGTGTAAGATGTTTTCTTAATGCATGGTGGTGATTCACTTGACTGTTATACTACATCACTACTACTTGTATATTTTGCATGTTGTGAGGAATAAAATAAATTAGTATTCGAACACCTACTGAAAGGAGGGCTAAATGGCATGTTATACTATTTCTTTTAATAGCACTTTGACTTTATATCACATAGATGTGTGAATGGTAGAAAGCCTACCATGCACAAAGGTGCATGTGTTAAACAGGTTTTTTTTCATCAACATATTTCACTTATTTCTCTGTGATGTTAAGATTTAGGCACACAACCTGCCAAATTAGTTGTCATTACCGGCTTCTAATACAAGAAATAAGTGATGATTATTGACACTCTTATTTGCAAGATTTCCATTTTGTCATATGAGACATTGGCACTTGCTTAAGAATAGGCTTAAGCTGTTCATGTCAGTTGTTTTTTAATGCATGATACTTGCTAAATAAACACAGTAATTATCTCACTGTATAAGTAATATCTTACTTACAGTTTTAAATGAAGCTGTCCACAAAATACAAATCAAATTATTGCACAAATTTCCACATATAAAACAGCTTAAATACCCAATACCTGGGGTCTTCTCTTCTTTTACATGCTTTGCTCAATAAAGATCATAGTAATAGAGGTAATATCTTACTACATATTTTCCATCCATGGGCTTTGCATAGATTACAAGGGTTTGTTTTGGGGGAACCTTTACAAGCTATGAATGTGAACGTGGACAAATTTCCTCTACATTGTTGGACTTAAGGTGGGTTTACACATGTAGATTTTTGCGTTCAATCAAAGAAGAAGGAACTACTTTTTTGGTTGATTGAACAAAAATCTAGAATCGCCAGTTTGTTCGATGGTCATCGAACATGTTGGTAAATTTTTTATCTGTCGTAATTTCGAATGTATTTTCATTCATTATCGGCAATGAACGGACAAAAAAATCTAATGTTATCTGTAATTTGAATTTGCTCTCACGTACTTTGTAAACATGATGTATTGTCTCAGATCTTTTCAATAAAGTCATTTTGGAAAGAAAAAAAAATCTAATGTTACATTAAATAAATGAACAAAAGATGTTCGACAACGACATCGAACAAAAAATTAAATTGGCAGTTGATTGAAGAAAAAAATCTACACATGTAAACCCACCTTTACTCCTACTGTAAAGGTTGCAGAACTTTAATTAGCTGCCATGTCCCTAAAGCATCATGATCCTAATCAAATTAGGAGTCTACAAATAGATACATTAATTTTGATAGGTCTTCAGGGCTACACAGTTCTTTTTTTGTCTTCTGGTGAAAGGATTTGATATAAGCTTTTTGCCTACTTCCTAAAATTGCATAAAACACCAACCCAAAGTTTGTGTACTCCAGGGTGTCTAAAGTTAGACAACAGATTGCAGCTTTTTATAAAATCAGTACTAGACTAAAGACTTTTATTACTCCTAAATCAGCTATATCCATTTCCAAATTCAAATGTCTAAAGCCGGCCATAGACATCCTGATCTATGGCTGACTTTTAGCAGACTCATCACAGCGTGATGGCTACAGAGAGGACAGGAATTCCGTGTACCACTAACACACGCGATTCCTGTCAGACTGTAGCCAATTAACTCGGAGGGGGAGGAGACTCCCCCTCCGAGTTAACAGCCTGCAGCAGGATCGTGCACAAAAAGAACCAGCAGGACCATTCTGTGTGCGATCCGACCTGCCAGCTTTTTTTCTAACAACCTCAAGGTGGGCTCCCTTATAGTTGCCGCCGACCAACCTTTATGTGCTCGGCGGGAGCGAGCACGCCGGTTGGTCGGCTGCAACTATACGGGAATCGGCCTGTCTATGGGGGGCTTTAGATTTCCCCGGATCTCCCAGTCCTCAGACAGCTTTTTGGTCATGGTAGGACTATATTTTTGTTATATCTGGTAGATGAGTCCATAGAACAAATAAACAATGGAATGCAAATTGCATTATGTATTCACTTTGAGGGAAACCACCAAAAAGTGGTCTATAGGAGTATATTTTTTTCTGCATTGTAGTCCGGATAGACAAACAATTGTTCAAACTAAGGGAATTTTTTCCCACAGACTACAATGTTCTTGTTATTTTTTGTATTAACATTGTATGATATCAAACAATGCAAAAATGTTTAGGGGTAACATTAAAGGTATACATAACTTAACTGCAACTATGAAACAACTGCTTCTTTTACATTGTCATGTTGTGCATGCAAACCAAAAAAAACATCTTTTTTTACAACTAAAGAATGCAATTATTATGGGTTTTTTAACATTCAACGTTTCAATGTTTTTCAAATAGATTGGGTCTACTATATGGAATAGGAAAGCTGATATGTAACAACTATTCATTTTTTTGATAGGATGTGCTTTTATATCCACATACTGTTATAGAAGTAGCAGTAATCTGAATACTGAGACTGAGCAGGCATAACTTTGTGTTTTGACCCCTGGTTTCTTGCTACATCATATTATTGTCTATTTCTAGCAGTTAACTGACCAATGTTTCATAGATCAATATGTTGAAGATAATATGTTTAGGGATTTACCCCTATGCATATTTCAAAGTGTGACCTTGAAAAATTTGAAGTTCCCTAGTAGCAGAGGTGTACAGTTTATTTTTACAAGATAAGGTTTAATCTTTAAGGGCCCTTTGACACTATACCCTCTCTGTTGCCATTAACGCAATAACACACATTTTTGTACTGGAATGCAAGAATCTCCCTCACACTAGTATTGGAGACTTAGCACAAGGGTATGTGCAAATCATTTACCTGAAGTGTTTACACAGGTTATTTACAGCACACATTTAGTGTGAAAGGACCCTAAATTTATTGGTGAAGAGATGTGTTTGTTGTAGAGGACAGTTTATGAGCATTAAGAAAGCGAGGAAGTCTCAGTATTCATTCAAGCTTAGAACATTGTAATAAAAAACGCAGGTGATTCATTAACTGTCACCAAGTAATTTTTACTTGATAAGGATTGATCTGGTGGTTGATTGATTGATCTGTTGATCTGATTGATAAATTGGTCTCACCAGGATTTTGATTTGGCTATTCTTGATTTTGACTAGAATATATAAGTATCACTAGATGGACTAGATAAAGTCTTTCTTGTGTTACCCCAATGTGCAACACTGGACCTCAGATACCAAAATCCTCTACAATCCCAATAAGCAGTTTCAATGCCAACCAGATTTCCAGCTATTGTAAATCTAGTACAGGTTTGGAAAAAATCAAAAGCAGTAATGTGACTGGATGTTACTGAACAGCAACAGTTTCTTTTTAGATACAAAAAGATTTGTAACTATAAAATGTTTTATCAATATTTTACAAAAAAGCTTCATCAGTATGCACATATACATTTTATATCTACATACATTCAAAAGTATACATATACAATATTTTTTTACTATTTTAGGTGAATGAATTGAATTATTATTATAAAAATCTGTATGTACTCATAACAGCCTATTTATACTTATAATTTTAAAAGCATAACTTCAATGGAAATTGTAATTTTGTTTTTCAGATAACTTAAAGACACTAAAGATGGCTGGAAAATATGTTGTATATCTATACCAGATGTGTCTTCCTGACCATATATTGGAATGGGAAAATCTTCAGACAATCATAAAATGGTGAGTAGAAAAAGAACTAGAATAAAAATCATGTCATATGTACAAGGGTCACTAGAAACCATTATACATCTTGTGTAGAACAAATCAACGGTTCTAAAATGACCTTTGAAAGTCTTCCACTTTCACTTACCCTTGTCACTTTGTACTAGTGTCAAGTGCCTAGTGCAGGTTATGTGAGTTTTTTCTTTGTTTCTTAAATATAAAATATGCATGATATATTCAGTCTCTATTCAAGGACAAAGTAAGAAAAGTGGAAACACAGGGATTTGGCTGCATAACTATATGAACATGTTTCTTTAGAGTTACAAATATACAGTAATAAAGTATAACCATGGGCATTGTGGAAATATGAGTCAAAAAAGAAAGTCAATTTCTTGAAAGTGGAAGATTTTCATTGGGAATCAAACATTTAAATAAATAATTTTTTTTTTATAGGATGCCCCTAAACTATCCAATTTGTTTTGCAGTTCTAAATATTCCAGCAAATATTATAAACACATTTCTTTATTTTATTAATTCAAATGTATTACATCAGCTAGTTTACATCTAATTACAACGTATTAAAAATTATTTTCCTGCGCGTTTCTATGCTTTACCAGCCACATATACCACCCTAGGCTTCTACTTGAGTCATTCTGCTTTTCCAGGTATTTAAGGTGAAATTCGGTGCCTTGACTTATATTCGAATTCAGCTTATAGGTTGAGAATATGTGGTATTTAAAAAGTGTACCCTTTACAATGTAATT
>CM070032.1:76027347-76072309 GCA_036250615.1 Ptychadena robeensis | reverse complement strand
GGTTAATTGAGCAAGAGCCTGAAAACCAAGCAGCAAAAGTCTCCTGTTGCGTTACAAAATGTCTATGTAGATAAGCCCTTTGTGAGTTAAATGCAACACCCTTGAACATGGCATCATCACCATAATTCTAGACATGTAGATAAGGGCTGTGGTAAACAAACATTCATTTATACAATTACAAACTAACCTTATTTATACAATACCTACATGTGTTAGAGCAATACTGTTTTTTTGTTATGTTCCCACAAACCGTTTCTACATCTCAATTTTGGTGATGATTCCATGTTTACCAGGCTTTTCAGTTACTTCCAAAACTAGTTGAATTTTTGCAACCATCTCTAATAATTATGAACATTTTTGCAGTTAAATCAAATGTGTGTTTAAGCTAAGCTAAAGTCATCGACACTGTGTTAATTCTTGTGTGTATAGCTAATATGGCTGCCAATTTTCACAGCAATGTAGAAATTCACACATTTTATGCTCCTAACATCTATTGCCTTTATACATTCTACAGATTACAACATTTAACTTTTTTTGTTACCACAGTATTATACATTATTTATATACCTACATGCATAGAAACTGAAAATGTTCAGCATTTTAAATGCATTTCAGTTTTTAAGATGTTCTTGAAGCAGCACTGGGGATAAGTAACTCTTGTCCTATGTCCTAGGTTTTTTCTGTTTTATTATGATGATTGGTTGCCTATTAAGAACCCTTCTGTGCCTAAGCTGTTTCCTAGTCAGCCACATTGCCAATCTAATGCTGGCCATACACATGCCGATAAACGGCCGGATTTTAATCTGACCGACGGGCGTGCGCGCTCTCGCCGTCAGTCAGGTTAAAATCCGGCCGTTTATCGGCATGTCCCCACATGGGGCGACAGAAGCCTGTCGCCCCACTTCTCGGCCGGCCAGAGATCCGACATGTCGGAAAATCTGAGCCGATGGGAGCCGATTGGCATAAGCAGTAATGAAGACGGCGTCTCCATCGCTGCTTATGGCCGGCACACAAAGGGTGCCTGGCTGATTGTGGGGCCCCAGAATGCAATGGGAGGCTAACGTGATGACGTCATCACGTTAGCCTCCCGGAGCGATATCGGAGGGCGATATCGCTCCAGCTCGCCGTGTGTATGGCCAGCATAACTGAGCGTTCAGTTTCTTTTGTGTGTGTTAATATTGTTTGTACACAATATTATAATATCAAAGGGAATACTCTACCAAGTGAATCTCTTACTGACAGAACTATTAAATTTTTTTTTAATAAATTCACTGTATATTCTTGACTTAAACTTGTACTTAATTTATGTTAAAACTACTTGAGCTACTCTTTGTATTTTTTATTGTACTTATTCAATAAAGCTCTTTGGAAACTAAAACTACTTGAGCTAGAGCAAACAGCTGGGGTAGGTCTGCTTTAACTCCCCATCCCTCTTAACTCCATATTTGGCCAAAATAAGAAACTGGTGTGTCTTTTAATAAATAATAATATTCCAATAATATAACTGTAACTTCTAGTTATAGAATATACTGTCTTATCATTTACAGCACATGCATGATACATTTAACATAAGCTTCTTAGGGTATTCATTCCAGCTTTTTTTCCCCTACAGAAATTCCATTTACAATGAAGCCACCAGAAGATGCAGATGCTTCAGGTCATTTGGTAATAAGAGCCAAATTATTGCTGCCATTTTTCTTAAATACCTATTTAAGATTTGTTTGTGCATCTGTAAACCCCTCAAGAAATAATGGAATGGAAAAGTGATAAAGCAGCCAGGATCCTCTGTATAAAAAAGGAATTTAGAATGGAACAATTGATGCATCTAGACTTAATCTGATAAAACAACCTCCTGGTATGATATAAAGCAGAAAAAAACATTTAAGTGGTGGAAATGGACCAGTTCTTAGAAAAGCCCTTCTAACTCAGATTTAGCAGCATGCCATCTGATAATACTTTAAAGTCTAGGGAAAGATAATAGTAGCTAAATCTTTATGAAATTATAATCTCCTGTGATTTTTTTATTCAGTTTTATTAACATATTTACATGTTTACAAAACGGCCTTCATATTAATATATCATTTATTGGTATAAAACCGCACAAATACACATTTTATATATGACACTTGCATACATAGCACACATACTGTACATTATTTGCAAAGCCTGCTATTCTTTTTAATAAGAAACCACAGATGTATGTTTGCATACATTTGCATACATTGTCTCTGTGTGATGGAAACTTTATATGAAACGATACCAACAAAGAGGAGGAGGAGGAGGAAGTGTGTTTCTCTTCTATGACTCATTAGGCTAAACATGTGCTCTGAATATCATATTATGGTTTATTTTAACAAAGTGGGTTTATATATTTTTAAACATGGTACACATTCTATACATTGCAAATAGTATAAATAAATGTCAGTGTTGGCTAAAACATTGGGTCAAAGAGAAATAAACAAAAGAAAATTGATTTTCCAACCTCATAAATTCATAGTCCAAAGTGGCACAGTTGAGGAGTAAAAACATGGCAATTGTAAATGACTAAGATTTTCATAAAATGTTAACATAAAGACGCATAGACGCAACTGTCTCTATATTCATCAGTCACAAGTGATATTTTATGTGTTTGTTTGCACTTAGGGTGTATTTACACAGGCGATGAAGGTAGACTCAACATGAGGTGTCTCCCAGTCGCTTTTGGGGCATCTTCCCAATGAAAGAATGGGGACATTTTAAATGCCCCACAAGCACGGGGGGGGGGGGGGGGGGGGGGACTGTCAGCAGCCCAAAAAGAGCGAGTGTGAATACAAAATTTGCTTTATTATGTACACTTCTTGTGTTGCATGGTGTGCATAGTGCACATATGTAGCCATTGCTTTGTATGCATTCCCATATCCATGTTTTACTTATGTATATACAGAAAGTTACTTACACAAGTACTGTTGGGACATGTAGTTCAGGGGAGGCACCCTTGTAGAGACAGGCAGGTAAACTCACCAAGCAGGACTGATATAGGAAGACATAGTAAGAAAAGAAGAAAGAAACAAAAGAGTAAAATTTTTGTTGGGGAAAATAAATACCTTTAAATTAACCTTTTGTGTGGTCTCGGGGGGGGGGGGGGGGGGGGGGGGGGGGGGGGGGGGGGGGCTTGCAGAAAGCAGTTATCTTGAGTTGTAAACAAAGGTCTTCTGTTCTCTAGAGCCGTATGTCTATCTCTGGCATCCCATTGTCATCTACTTCTTGTCCCCGACCTATGATGACGTCACTGCGTGCACCCCCGTTCACCACCCAGGAGCTTAAGCAATGCTTGTAGAGTGGAGTAGTTGTTTTGGGGTAACAGTAAATTTTTAGCTGCTTGTTGGTAATAATCTTCTTTAAATCAGTATTTAATTCACAATTCAATGGGCAACATTATTAATATCTTTCTGTAGAACACACTTTATTTGCCTGTTTACTTTGCTTGAAAATTACTACCTTCCTTGGGTGTACATATAGCTCAAATGTGTGAGCCAACATTCTAACACTAAAAAAATCCACAAACCGATCTTTTCAGAAAAGAAAATATGTTAGCTTTCATTTCCTCCAATTAAAGTCTTAAAATAAAATGAATCAGTTAACAGAAGGAAGTGTTGGCCAAACTTATTGTTTAAATTGTGTTTCTACCTAGAACAAAGGTAGAGCCAAGAGTTGTTTTTCATTGTTTTGGATGCAGTGAAATATAAGGAACTCATGCCAAGTTTTTACTACTATCTTTGGCTTCCTTTCGGGAATGTACCCCTTATTCTTCTGCTTCTGCTGAGAATGTTATAACTGTGGTATAGTGATGGTATTTACTTTGGTCTGCGTCCATATTGCTCATTTTACTCTATTCTATGGCAAAGCCATTTCCAGTGGCAGAGGAAATCTCTCAGGGAGCCGGACCAGATATCAATACAAAAACCCTACACAGATCTAGTCTTTCTGAACACTGTTAAATTTGTAAATCACCTTTGGCTTAATTTACACCTTTTTCTTGAATAATTTCCTAATTAACAAAACAGTATTGTTTTTCTTGTTTTGTTGTTATGCAGAATGACAGCTAATAGTGCAAGAGAAGAGGGATTCTATAGGTGCTCAGAGATATGATTTTCTCCCAGTCTAACATCATGAGGTATAGTAAACCTAACATTTTTAAAACAAACTGTGATGATAAGTGTATAAGATACTGACTTAATTAGTAAAAAAGTAATTGACCTGGAGCAAATATGCTGCCAATATATTCAAAAAAACAATGACTCCCATCATAATGCTTGTATAGTTTGTGATGATAAGTCTGATCAGTTTAAGGAAGTCAGCAGTAGCAATATCCATATATAAAACACAAGAGTAGAACATAGCATATAATTGAAGGGGGGTCTATCTGTAGACTCCAAACAGATTGGTCACAAAAGAGCTATTCCATTCAGAAATGACCCCACCCTAATAAATGGTTATTCTTGGTGTTTTTGTATGATTTTATTTTGTAACCTTCAGAGAGTAGGTACATCTGCATTAACTAAACAAAAAGTGGACTAAATCTGTCATTATCCTAATTTGTTATCCTGTTTATTACATAAAGTGGTGAATGGTAAAACTATTTTTTACATGACCTATGCCGACCATTTTCTAGCTGATAAACGGCTGAATTTAGCTTTCAAGAATTAGATTTCCGACTGATTTTACAGCAGATCCACCACCATGAGTGGTGAAGGAGAAAATATTTTTAAACTTAGCCGAATCTCCATGTTAAGTGTTGTCTCAAGAGTAAAGCCCCCCATACACTTTACAGTCTTACCACATATTTTCTGTACAATCCACTTTGTTCTACCAAAACCATTTAATATGAGAACCTTTCTAAACCATCTAATCACTAGGTATTCTATCAGGGAGGCCACTTTACTACATAGTTGTTGGTATCTAAAGGAAATTATATGGAGTGATCTAAAGGTGTATGGGGGCTTAAGTGTTACTTTTAGTGGACTCTTACCTCTGAGGACAACTGGGTATGTTTTTATATACTTGGACCTTCTATGGTAAGAAAGGGTGAATCTCCCTAGCTGGAAAGCTGGAATACAAAGAGCAATAACCATAAAAAAAACAACTTGCCTTAACATATAATTATATTGATTGACATGTTAATTTTAACAATTTAGTTTCATCAATTGCATAGGAAGCAGAATATAAGAAGCTGGCTGTTAGTCACCACCATGCCAAAGTACCAATGTGAGAGAAACAGATCGGCATCCTATAAACAGGAACTAGGATAAAAAGGTCAGTGATCAGAACAATACTTATATTTATTAAATATATATATGTATTAATAGTTCCATTGATATTTAAAACACAATCGTAGCAAAGTCTTCATAGTTGATGCTTACTTCAAATTCAAACTAAGTAAAAAATACCCTGCATGTGAAGTGATTGTAGGCTACATGTAAATTGATCATCTTGGCAATATATAGTATTCTATGTTACCTGCCCTAAGTGGCAATTCATAAAATACAATAAAAACACAAAAAAAAACACTAAACTGTCATGTGAACTAGCTGCATGCATTTTCTCTCTGCTGCGTCGTTTGCTTTTTCGCTCTTTTTCTTTCAGTTTCACTGACTGTTAATGGGAAATGATGTCATCCTTTGGTGAAAAACTTTAAAGAACAAATGAAGAGTAAACTGAATTATGGCAATACCAAATCTGTGCAAGGTAAGCATATGAATCTTTACTCTTATATAAACTTAATAATGAATAGCTTCCTGGAACCAGTAAATATTCATTTTGCAAGAATACCAGGTTCATAGCTGTTTGGGTGTGAATTGTGGGCGGTAACACACCCTATTTCTTTCCCACGTTCTGCTAATACTCAATTACCCACACAATGTTACCACAATGGTTTTCTTCAATAATTTTTTAGTAAACAAAGTAAATGAAGAAATATGCCAATTAAACATTTGTGTGTGTGTGTGTGTGTGTATATATATATATATATATTTAATCTCACAGTAAGGAGTTCTTGTAATCTTGATACGTCATAATCTTGGCACATGCTTCTGTCATGGTATGCAAAGAAAAAGCTGATCCTGTTGTCTAAGCTGGAAAAATAGGAAACTAGAGCTTGCTTCTCACATTGGAGTACATGATCTTAAAGTAAGACTTTAGTGGGGCACTAATAAGGCTAATATTAAAGGGAATACATGATCTTTATACATGGTTTGTAATTATATATGTACAGGGGAACAACTGTTTTCATTTATTAACAAAAAAATCACACAATATAAAATTTTCTAATTGAGTGTACACTTAGCTTTTCTGAGTCCTGTGCTAAACCTAATCCTGTGCTAAAAATGTCTTGAATGTGATTTGATGACCGACATGAACATATTTAAACTAAAGCTTAGCGGACATTTAAGCGGGCCATAGACGTCCCGATCCATGGCCGACATTTAGCAGACTCCTCACAGCGTGGTGTTGGCTACAGAACGGACAGGAATCCCATGTGTTCCACTAAAGGTAGCCATACACGGGTCCGATTCCCACACGATTCCTGGCCGATCGATCACCAGGCGCGTGCACGCCGATCGATCGGCTAAGAATTGAGTGCAGCCCACCTTGCCCGATCGACCCTGCCCGATCGACATGGCTCCCTGAATCGGATCTGCCAGAGAACCAACATGCTGGTCTTTCTGATCCGATTCAGCACACATCAGGGGGAGTTGCCATTTGTGAAGTGATTGATCGGGCACATAATCGTCCAGGAATCGGTGGCCCAAGGTGGTAGGGACAGGCTTAATTGGGCGATCGATCGGACATCCGATTCCCTGCGGCATCGCCTGAATCGATCGGATGGGTGATCGATCGTCCATGGAATCAGCACATGTATGGCTAGCTTAACACATGCGATTCCTATCAGACTGTAGCCAATTAACTCAGAGGGGGAGGAGACTCCCCCTCCGAGTTAACATCCTGCAGCAGGATCGAGCAGAAAAAGAACCAGCAGGACGGATCCGTGTGCGATCTGACCTGCCGGCTCTTTCAGTCGGATCCTCAAGGTGGGCTCCACTATAGTTGCGGCCGACCAACGTTTATGTGCTCGGCGGGAGTGCGCATGGCTGTTGGTCAGCCGCAACTATGGCAAGGAATCGGCCTGTCTATGGGGGGCTTTACTCTCTATACCTAAAGTATCCACCATGATCCTTTAGAATAAGGCCAAGTACACCTGGGTTGATTTTTACCTCCCCAATTACAGATTTAATGTAGACCAATTGTAAGCAAACAAATATCTAGTCTTTAAGTTGTAATGGAACAATCAAATGTAATGTTAAATATTGACTGAAGTCATGCAATGTTTTGAAAAGATTGAGCGAACCCAATCACGTTACTGATCACTTTCTAACTGACTTTCTTTAAAACTATCTTTTACCGAATTTGTCTGCAATACACACATAACAAAGCCTAAGAACATACATACATCAAGGCATATGGGAATCTGCTGGTTGCGTTTCATGGACTTTTTTCAGTTCAAATGCAGGTACACAACATTAACATACCTAACTATAAAAACAAACCTTTTTTATATATTTTTTTAATTCTTAAAAAAAATATTGCAATCTTAGATCTAGGATTGGTGTTCCTTTACACATTTCCTCTTCCACAGCCCTAGCCATTTCAGAGATGATAATGGGAGCAGTGATGTGAGCCAGCAGCTTTCAGACAATAAGAAATTGCTACTGCTGAATCTCTATGGGTTGTTAATTCAAGGAACCAGCCACTCTGACTGCTTTACAGCATAATCACAAAAACATTTCCAGGTGGGGGTCTATATTCTTTTTCTGTTTAGCCCCTTCCATTGAGTAAACCAGCACTATCGTTTACAGATAAAAAACAATAACATGGAAACATAAATATATTAAGAAGCATCTGCTTTGCTTGACACCACCAACTGTTGTATTTAACAGGATATAGATTTTATTATCATTACATTTTGAATATTTAAATTCATGGCTGAATTAAATGCTTTAAACATATCTACATAAGGTTCATAAAGTAATTTGTTAAAAATTTAAGTCTTAAAACAGCTCACATATGCTAGCACATTCTGAGATTAGTAAGAGATCCGTGACACCCATTCTGACAGGCTAACAGCTGTGAGCGCCAGAAACACGGAGCACCCAAAGTGCAACAGAATGCGCTAAATATAAGATAGAATATACGATAAAATATATTGTATATATCATTTTAGAAAAAGCATGCAATTTCTACGAAATTGTGCATTGTTATTGTCCCAATAGGATTCAAACAAGGTTATCCTCCTAAAGTGTGGACATGTTAAAATGACACCTGCACATTTAGGCTTGTTCAACATCTATAAGGTGAAGTGCGCTAAAATTCTGATAATACTAACTGATGCCCTGCCTTAAGGTAAAATAAAATGTGCATTTTTCTATTAATTTGATGTAATACAAAAAGGACCTTCTAATTCAGCATACAATCAACGCACATAAATTGTGTAAATATGAGTAACTAAATGTTGTGATTTGGTCTACAAAGCAATAGGACACATTTTTAGTCCCCCTTTACTCTAGAATATATATATATATATATATATATATATATATATATACTCAATTCAGTACTTTTGTATCACCTTAATTAAAGGAGTAATTACTTTGCTAGGTATTAATTCATGTTAGGCATTTTTAAATTTTAAGTTCTTATCACATAGCGATAAATTGTGTTTTAAATACATTAAATAGACTTTATGAGTATAGGCATTTAAATGGAAATTTCATAATAGCAAATGTGAATGTTAGATGCCATGGCATATGGAAATCAAAGGAAAATGTGCAGCTTAGATTCATGCTGGTAAGTGGAGTTATAACTAAGCGACTTCATTTTACTAATCAGCTAACGATCATCTACTTGTCAGCTTTTAAATTGCACCAGATAGCATGTTTAATGGTAATTTAGAAGGTGTCAGTTCATCATGAAGAAAAGCTAAATTTAAAACCACAGTCATAAGTCACACCTTCTTTGTGTCAAGGAAATAAACCAAAGGTACGATAATCCGCTGAACCAATTATTTTTTTTTCCTGTGCATGAATGTCAACAAGCGCTAATCAATATCATTCTTTACGTCTTGAAGACCCAAGTGTATACAATTCGTGACAATGATATGCCACCTACTTTGCCAATCAGCATGAATTTAAGGAGAGAGTCTGGGCCAGATGTAATTAGGAGGCAGCAGAATTGAGTTACTGATACACAACATTGCAAGCGCAACTAAATGGCATCTGATGGTGTATTTATTTCAATTCTTTTCAGATAAGTGCTTTGTCCGTGGAATACTGTTTCCAGAAATCAATGCGTCTCCAACGTGCAAGAAAGAAGCTATGATTTAAAGCTCTGTCCATACAGTACATTTCAACAGTTCAATCTTCAGGGTTATATTTTATATTTTCAGTATCTATTTAATGGTTTTCAGTATTTATATAAAAAGGAAAAAAAATCTGACCTTGAAGTACAATACAGACATATTGCCTATTTGACATATATGATATTCGAAAGCAGCTATAATTGGTTATTTACAGAACTGTATGAAGGCAGGGGAGAAGTATACTAACTAGGATGCTTTACTTAACTAATATAATTTTTTAGGGATACATAGTTAACTTTTTTTTTAACATTTATTTCTTGCAAACATCTATTGGGATTTTGTATGACTTATATCTTAAGGATAAACCACCTTTCCCTTGAAGTAACTGTACTAGGGTTGTGTTGTCATTTTAGGGCAGCATTTAATGGTGTTGTCACCTTGTATAGATTATTACAATTTGTTTAATTTACAAAAAAAATCTAAATTTGAAGAAAAGGTCATCAGGTAGATTTCAGTCAGAAGAGATTAGATACATCTGGCACGAGAATCCTTAATTCTCCAAATATGCTACATTTGGAAATCTATGTGTTCCTAAGATTATTTTTTCAAGGACCTTTTCTTATCCTGGTGCTCCTCTATTCCATCTATTTATAATATGACATTTCTGATGTAGGGAGGTCTAGACAGGTAAATCAGGGATTGAAATATGATGTAAAAGCGGTCATTTGGTAGAATCATACATTGATACAGATATCAGTTTTATCTTAATCTCACCATTTTCTTAAATTTGCTAAAGTTCCCCTAAGACTATATGCTATTAGGAAGCAGTCCTAAAAAATTAGGACCAAAAAAGATTTCTGCCTTTCTCAAGGTCCTTTAAAAGCAACAGGCATATTAGATAAAGGGAGGTGTTTTCCCAGCATACCTATTTTTGTCTCTTTATCCCTGCAAGGTGCTTTGTTTCTTTTCTGAACCTTAGTGTGTTTCCAAATGATCTGCAGATGTTTTGTTTGAGCAGATTATTTTGGAAAATGCAGTTTTCTTTATGGGAATAATTAGCAGCTAGAAGTCGGAATGCATATTCGATTCTAAAATAGGCTTTCACACTCCTTTGATGCTTAAAGACAATTAAGCTAATTACCTTTCGAATGTCATCTGCTCTTACTTGATTGTTTATTTATTTATTTTTATTATGCCTGCATTAGTAGATTACTCATCTGCCGCTCACAATAAAGTAGTTAGCTACACTTAGTTTCTTGCAAGGTTGATGGAGATGGCGTATCCTTAGTGATTAATCAAAGATGGCCCTTGACCATTGCATGTGAAAGCACAAACATATTCATGAACATCTAATGGAAGTTTCAGCCAAGGCATAATTACGGTGTTTAGTTAGAATCTGCCTTTTAATGTTCCATTTATGTTGAGCGTATTGTTAAGTGGAAGAGCATGCACTGTAAATGAGGTACATTAGGAGTGGTATTATTTGTATTCCCAATGTACTTGCTATCGTTCCACCTCCATGCCGAGTCTCACTTCAGTTTTGCAAAGAGCCTGTTTGTAGGTCTTCGTTTGAGCTACACCAGCAATCTGCTCTCTCCATTACCTTTGTTTATTTTCCACTTGTCTGTGGTGAAATTGTATTTTGAACACTTGTCTGAAAAGCATTTAATAGCAACAGACTGTGTTCATGTACTAGGAAGGAATAGGCAATCTATGTGGAAGGAGAGAGAGAGATTACAACATAATTGTATTTAGGTAGAGAGGAGATAGGCTGTAACCCCTCTGTGACCTTAGCATCACCATATATATTACAATCCTTTCCCCTTCTAAAATAACCTGATCCAAACCATAAGGGCCCACATCATACTACTGTAAGCAAAAACATATTGTGTAGATCAACTGTACTTAAAGTTAACTGATTGAATATGATATAGCAAAGAATTAGACAACACATTTATTTCAAACAGATTACTGTATTCAGAGACATGTCCATTTCATCTTTGTTGGCTTTAATTGTGTTATACTCCCTATTGGTACAAAAATCAGTACTCATATTCCTAAAATGGGTCAGAAAGAAAAATATGTATATGTCTCATGGTACCATTTCATTTCCCGTTCATCCCACCATTATATGGGCGTTCCACTATCCTAGCTGTAAAAATGAGAGCAGAAGTCAGTAATGACAAAAGGAAGTTTCTTCAGGGCTGTGCATTTTAGTACCTTAGACTTTTCATTACCCAAAGAAAATTATTCGGTGGTAGTATAAAATCGTCACCATTATCATCTGGGGAAAGATAAGCATTGTGAACTGCATACTTTGAAATAATTGCCACTTATAGGTGTGCATTATCATTTCAGGAGCACAGTTCATTACTCTGCAATGTCTGGAGTTATAATTTAAAACCAATTGTTATTTTAAAAAAGGTGGAATTAATTTAGAATTTGCAACGAAACATGACAGCTTTTTGAGTGTATATGGCATATTAGGAATTCATTGCCACATAGGCATAACATAATTTAGGCGACACAAGCATTTAACTCTGCAGTATGCTAACATGTTTAAAATGGTATCAGTAATATAGATGACAGTTATTGACCTGAAAACATGAACCTCCTACTATAGTTGTACTAACATATTGTGTACTAACATATCATGACACCTATATAAGGAAAGGTTATGTTACATTACAGACCTAACTAGTTAATATGATGAACCATGTTTTGAATCAATGGCCTTTATAGAGACCTATATGAAATCAATGTTGACCTTACAATCTTCTTTATTTATGGTACCAAATCTGACAACACTTCATCCACCCGACATTTTCATTTGGTGGTTGGGACAGTTGGTATACACACATAATTTAACCGCTGAAAACATCTTTACTCATCAGTATAAGTTATAAATCTACAGTACCATGTATGTATAATGAGTAAGCATACATAGTTAAACATAAAGAGCCCTATTACTTTTTCCTATTTCCTATTTTGCATGTATATTTACATGATGTACAGCTCCTAACAAAGCACATAAGACCACTCAGATCAGGTCAATGGCCCATATATTGTGTATATCCTACTGATGAAGACAAACATGTCATTTAGCCAAAGAAAAAAACGTACTACTTGCAGGTCATCATGCAAATGCGACCAGAATAACATCAGCTGTTTACCACTATGCTGCCCTTGCTGTTTTTGTATGTATTATGTATAGAAAAACATTTGAGTATTAGTTTCTCCTTGCTTGCATCTCTTTTCATTTTAAAATTAGTTCTAATGTAACAAATTGTGAATGATCAAGGCCAAATCAATTACATATTAGTGTAAAATTAAAAAATGTATAGTTATGATGCAGAGTATTTCTTCAAAATGAAAATGATATTGATAAATAACCTATGTATGAATGATTATTTATAATATTTGTGTTTAAAAATGTATTTGCATATGTAAATCCATACATGCCAACACTGCCATAATAAATTCCAGACTCAAACAATTTTTAATAATGGGCAGTCCAAGGGATTCATGGCTGTTGGTATATATGTAAATATGGGTTGTCCACTCTAGCCGACATTATTTTATTAGCTTTCACAGATCCTTCTGCAGTTACCAAAGCCTAATAAGATAAAGTCACTTTACAGTGGAAATGCCTTTAAGGTACCCTCCATCATGCAATGAGTATTTAAGATGAACAGGCAAAGAGAGGTTAGTTTTGAATTCCCTCTTTTGGTCATTTGTTTCCACTTAATTTTTTATGTATTCAAAGAACAGCAAGTTTGAGTAGTGAGATTGGCAGATTGTCAGCCAAAAAAACAAATGTCAATCAAATCCCTTCTCTATTTTTTCTAACCAGTCTATGTGTGCATCCCAGTCGTATTATTGGTGAAAACTGCATGTCTATTAACATACTAACAACTGCAGACACACAGTAAACGCAATCACTGAGTCTACAGCTTTGATTAAAAAATGACTAACACCACTTACAAACAACTAACAAAACTAACCAGGAAATAAAGCATGCTTTACTAACCTCACTTTCTACTAACCACGCAGAGAAACAGCAAACTGTTCAAGTTCCTGACTCTGCCTGTCCTTTCTCTTCTTACTACTAACCTGTAAAGAGCAAATCCACTAACATCAAATGCCTGTCCTGTCTTTTTAATTGTCTGGTGGTGTGATTTAGCTGAGTGTGACAACTCAGAGGAAAAGATCTGGAGTCTGCCATGCTAATTTACTAACATTTTCTACTAATAACCAAACTAACAGTATTAAACCCACTAATGTCTGTTGCACTTTAACAATCGAATGCTATTCGCAATGACAAATGAACGTGGTTTAAGCCTACCTAAAATGGAATCAATATGGTTCTGATATTGTTACTCAGAAGATATAATGGTGTCCTCCTACTAAAAACCAGAAAGAATGTAGCATTTTATTTTTTTTATGTCTTGTTTGGTAAACTTTGGTCTTTTACATGGAATTCGTAAACTACCTGTTTTTAAATTGGCTAGCAAGTTAGCTCACATTGTGATGATGATGGTAATGAAGATGTCAACTTTGAGTTTGGGGTTGCTTCTGTGCATTAAAAAAAAGCCAAAAAAAAAACCCCCTAAAAAAACTTCCTACAATATGGAATCTCTAGCCTGGCACAATGAGGCACAATGTTGCAATTACAAGGGACAAAAGGCAACTGTTAAGTAACATACAGCAATAATGTAACAGGCAAACCATAGCTTTATAGCCTGTATACTTGGTTGTCATGCAAATATGACACATGAGGAAGACTTTTTGAATTTTAGAATCCAATTAAGATTTTTTTTTTAGATCCTAGATAAAATTCATATGGATTCTAGAGCAGTACAAAAACAGTACCCAAACTTTGCACTTTGAATTTGCATTCAGATTCAGAGTCATTTATTCACCAAGTTTAACACTTTGGACTATATTGCACTTTAGTAAGAGTTCACCATATATTTTCTGTGTAGCCAAGGCTATATATGAAGAATTAATCTTTCATGGTTCTGTTATATCTCCTGCAATGCATTTTATAGATAGTTTTTTATTTGTGTACATTTAAAAGTCTCTGTTGTGGTTTACTTGTTCTGGCAGAGAATAGCTATTCTAGCCATAATTTCATTTAAGTGTTCTAGGATGTTACAATAAATTTCCAATTACACTAAATTAGTAGCCTTGCATAGAAATGGAGATGGTTTATTGCACAGCATTTTACACAGAACAGCATTTTACTGTTTACAATGTAAGTGTTTATCTTTAGAGCATAGGTGATTAAAATTAGTGGTCTGTATAACGATCTAAAAAAGCCAGCATAAACAGAGACATTGGCTAACATTCTACCCAAGTTGTAGCTTACCATGTTCATGCTGCAATTTTTTAAGGGTGGTAAACTAAGCTTCCATTTCAGATACTTGTTCACAAGCTAAAGTTTAATCTTGATTCACCTTCATAAACGACAACTTTTAAAAAAAAAATAGCTGTTCTTTGAAGTAGCAGATATTTAAATCTGATACATGTGCTAAGTATGGCACAAGACTTTACTTTGGAAATAAAAGATAAATGTTACTTAATGGCTAATGCTTGGAGAAATAATGGTTTTACCCATGAAGATCTTTTATTACTCTTCATACATAGCCTCTAATTTCCAAACCTTACCAAACCTGTAGTGGTACACATATGTTTTGTGCAAGCACATATTTACCCTTGATAGTATTGAGTAAATTCTGTTGATTATTGCATTCAAAGCTGGTACTATTATTTGCTCTCGTTCCATAAATATACCTTAAACAAAAAAAAGGTTCATCACAAAAGCAACCATTTTTTTGTCTAACTATTAGACCTGAGCGAGAACTAGCATGTAGGATTTCAGTGTGTAAAAAAACAATTAAGTACGTGAAGCCAAATGTTTAATTATGTGGGTACACAAAGCACTTGAGGCACAAGCTTTAAATGTGTGGGTTTACAAGGAAAAGAAGGCCAATGTTTAAATGTGTGGGTACACAAAGTACATATGTACCACTTTCCTTAGGCAATAGCTACAAAGCTCGCAATAACCAAATAAATTGGGATAAAACTATATCAAAATAGTAATTCACTCAGATATTGGCATCCAAAATATACCAACTTATTGTAAAAAATGAACTCCACACCTTGAAGTCTTTCCTCTGACTGCAAATGAAATGTTTAGCGATTAGACAACTTTGCCATTTTGTTCACCTGTCTTGTGAAAAAGTATTTTGCTTTAGTGCACCAAAGAAGCTAAATTTTAACATGTGCTTTCTAATTCTTTGTGGAACACAAACATGTTTCTTTTTTTTCCCCCAACAGAAAATACTGCATGTTACTTTTTATATTATTTTTGAAAATTATTAACTCATGCATGCATGCCAAAAAAAGTTCTGTTATAATAAAAAAAATTACTAATAAAACTTCCAACTTTTTGTGACAATAATACTAATGCAAAATGCACGCATAACGCTTCCTAATGTAGAAGGCAATGCTTAAATTCTCGTACAGAAAATGACTAATACCTACTAACTCCTGATGCATGCTGAAGGCTCTACCGAGAGCATCTGTGCAATTAACCTATCAACTGATCTTATACTAATCTAAAGCATGACACACTTGATCTACTGTCAGTGTATTACCCTGTCTGACTCTAACCATAAATTGCTTTGCTAATGACTAGCGTAAAAGTCCTACTTTGAAATCCTTGTGTCTTTTCAATGTGATTGGCTAAAATCTTCAACTATTTGGATGGAGTTGGAGTTTTTAAGCTAAACCATTGCAGGATTTATTGGATATCCATGTTATTAACCATTATTAATTTTTTAATGCATTCCTGTTCTAGGTCCAGTTGGCTTGCTGTAGCTAATGTATTTTGTTGTATGCCCCCTTATACATTTCCTACCTACTAATATGCTATGTGGGATATACAGTTTACAATGTAAATGCATGTCTGTGTACAGTACATGTTTAGATTGACTATTAGAGATGGCCAAATATTTTTTTCAAACATTTGACCATATCGACCAGTGAATTGCAAAGCCCCTGAACATGGTATCATCACCAAACTTTCTGGAGATGTAGAGAAGGGTTGGGGGTATACTACAAAAAAGTATTGCTCTAACACAAATAGTTTTTGCATAAATTAAGTAAACATTTTAAAAATAGAAATTTCAACTTTGATTTTGAACTTAATTTATGCCAAAACTACATGTGCTGGAGCAAAAATTATTATTTTCAAATGTTTCCATAACCCTTTTCTACATCAGCTTACAAAGTCAGCTATTTGAAAAATTTGACCATCTCTATTTTCTTTTGTATGTTACCTACTAGCAAAGAAAGCTTTCATAGTATGATACTGTTATTTTGATGCAAATCACAGTCAGTTTAAGTAAGATATTGCATTTTTGTTTATCACTATTGTATTATACATTGGCAAATCCAACATGTCAAGTGTAAAAAGTTATCACAGTTTGTGTGATAATATTTTAAACACTCGTGACAATTTTTTTTATAACAAAATGAATTTTGATTGGACAATCATGGTACTTTTAACTGTGCATTTGATAATATAAAGTGGAATGATGCTTAAACTAAAGCAACTGCATATTAGATTTCATCATCTAATCTTAGAGTACAGGAATGTAATATTATATTGATTTATTGATCTGCATCTTTCTTATCGTGCTTAGTTTATCTACAGTTACACACTTGAACACTTCTTTATAAAAATTAGATATGGAATAAAATATACAGCAAAATCTAAAAAATTATCATACTATATCATTTAGATTGTACTTTCTTTGTAATCTAATAGAAACATAGTTATATTCCTATTTGTCCTATTATATTTCAGTACTTTAACTGAGTAGTATATTTCTTGCATGTTTATTTAATGTATCTCTAGTAAACATGTGCTGTATTTAACTTCCCTCAAATGATCATTTTAATTCCTTCAACATGCATGCACAGGACTTAGTTAGATAGCAACCATAATCCTGTTATATTGTGCAGTACCTGGATGAATGGCATTGTCACTAAGCCACAATGCATCTGCAAAGATTAATGGAAAGCACGTTAATGGATTTTTAAGTATACAGTAATCTTCTCAACCACAATGAAGCATACAGAAGAGTGCACATAAAAATTTAATAAGTTATACGAAGGGGGGGGGGGGAGTATTATGAATCTCCAGCTGGGAGACATTTCATTTTGAAGTAACAACACCTGAATACATACATAGCAGTTTCCAGAGAACAAAAGTATATTTTCCCTGCTTCAAAACTCCACAGCAATTAGGCATTGGCAAGCAGATGACCTATATGTTGCTTGTATCTTAGAACCCTTATGGTTTAGGATTTTTTTTGTAGAAATTAGAAGCTGATGCTTAATATTTGTTAGACAACCACACAAAAGTTTTTTTCAAGATCTATATCGTCTTCCTCATACAGTAAGTAAATGGAATGCTCTTCAAAAACATAGCGTTCTATTCCAAGTTTTCAGACTTTAACTCTAATCTGCCTTGATGCCATATCGCATGTTTATCATGCAGCAGTGGTTGTTAAGATTACTGAAATACAGAAATCTAAAGTCACTGATTTGGTGTATTAGTCCTTGATATTTGATGAAAGCTCCATACATCAACTTGCTCAGTCAGTGGAAGCCACAATATCTTGTTACTTGAACAGGAATCAGTGCTAAAAATATGTATTTTACAAGACCATTTCAAGATTTTTTGAAGGGCATCATAATGCCCTTAAAATGGTATACCATCCCAGTTGTAGAGATCCTATAATCGAATGAGGCTTGTAAACCAGCCCAAATGTCTAGGCCTTCAGACGTGTGTTTAGCGTTTCTTCCTACAGATAAACATCAACTTACATTTAGGAATGCTATCAAATATTTTAGAATAATGTATTTTTGTTTATTGAGACTTGAGGTGTTGAAACTTGAGAACGATTGAATGAACTAACTCTTTTGTTTGTCTTTATTGTTTTCTAATAAAGATGACTACTGTGGCAAAGCATTCATATCTGCTTTTGTTGGAACATAATAACACTTCTATACATAAAGCATGTTCTATGTCCTGTGTGCTATAATTAAATGTCTAATCTATATATTGATTTGGCCTTGGTCATTTCAAATGATAATCAATAACTGTATCACTGTTACCTAGTATTGTATATTTGCTAAGCCTTTCCTTTTTCTAATAGGTGTTAGGCTCATTATTAGTTGGTATTCTTTCTATAGTCATAAATAAAACCAATATTGAAAAGAGATGTATAGGAGAAACTGAAACAATGCAGAGCTACAGACTGCAATTGATTGTCATTAATAGAATTTTAATTTTATAAACAATAAGGCTGTCAGCATGGGCAGATGGTAGCAACACATGTCTTACAAGTATGTTGTATTTTCATACTATTATATATTTACAAAATGAAAAATTTCCCATAACTATAAAAGGAGTAGAAAAAATATAATAATAAATACATTTTGTTCAAAACATCCAGGGTTACATAAATTGTGATTCACCTTTGGAATGGCATACACAGTAGGTAACTGATTTTTTTACGGCTTACAAACTCTAGCTTTTTCTTTTTTGTGCCTTAGGTGTTTTTAATATCCAGGCTATTCATGCTTACAGTGAATTTGGTTTAGAGAGGCCACATGTTGTGTGAAAGTAATATCCAGTTAAACATATAATTACATATGCCTACAAACCCTGAGATCTTTGTAACATCTGCTTACTGTCTATGCACAACCATTCCTTGGAGTATGGGAAGTCTCAGATCTAGTTAATTCATGCATGGTCTTAGCATATGACACACCAGACATATTTTATAGTTTGGTAGCTAAATAGATTTTTTTGGCAAAGGTAATGGCACATGTAGTTAATTGGTATATATTTAAACAATAGTCTTACTTGATGATATCAGAAAAACTGAAAATCCAATTTTTGCCTAAAAGCTTTTAGTTGTGAAGGGTAACTGTCTAAAACAAATCTTAACAATCAACCATATTACACCAATTAAGTGTACTTTTTTATTTTAATTACTTGTAATTGGAAGTTACTATTTTAGTTTGAGGTTTATAATATTACATGAAATGATTTGCAAAGTTATAAAATGAGAAGCTTAACTGAGTTTGATCTAATGTGTGATTTACTAATTGAATGATTAATTACTTTATGGTAACTAACATGTATATTTAAACCTGCTATGTGCTTCAAATACTAACATAAAGCTAACACATGGTTTAACTGAAATTAAAATGTGTTATGAAGATTCATTTCTGTCATGGAAGTCAAACTTTTGAGGTACGTTTATTAAATTTGTAAGGTAAGTTTGGTAAATTATTATTATTCTCATTGTTACAGTTAACATTAAAATGTTGGGATTCAGCTGCAACACTTGTCATGCTACTCTTGAGCATGCTGGGAAACATGGCCATAATAACAGCTGGAACACGGCACATTGCCTAAACTGTTCTGTTTGCTGCAGGGACCAATTTGGCAATGGAAGATGTTTTACAGCCCTGATGTTCTATGACAGAATTGTGTCTGCTTGCATGTCAAATTCTTTTTAACTATGTTTTGCTCTAAGATACATGAATGTATTTGCCTAATATTACTGACCAATAAAGAAACTAATGTTACTAAATTCCAACAAATCTTTTTTAACTTACTAAAATTCTAACATGATCTTAATTTACTAACAGTGTGTTATCTACAATGATCTGTTATGGGTGCAACCAGTATGAAACATTTGCAAAGAGTGATGCTTTAGATGACAACATTGACACATCAGATTAGCAGAACCCTAATTTATAAGGTAGCAGTATAGACTGTTCCTCTAACATAATGGCTAGTTACTGGTACAGTGTATTTAAAAGGCAAGACAACCATTGAGCTCCTTACAATGGGGACCTTCATTTGTTATTATGTATAGCATTAAAGAAACTTTTGCAAACACAAAATACATTAGACATTCACAACAACAATTCCATACATACTTTCTGATTTCTAGCTGTTTTAATGATATACTGAGACACGATGCAGCTCTTTTGGGTAGGATGAGATTACACTGAACCCTAATAAAACTAAATTCTATATGTATGTGTTGAATATAGCAGAGTTGAGGTCAAATGAAGTTTATGTTTTCTTAGATGATTAGTGCTTTGTCATCTGAAATCGGTCCCTTTTTATACAATGGTTGCTCCAATGACTAGATCATCATACATGTACTGTGGACTCTGAGAGAGCTTCACTATGTAGGTGTTAAAGGTCCATTAAATCTAAAATGCAAGCACAAGCATCAGTCCTGTATGTGTATTTGTTTGATTAATTACAAGTCTATGGAAGAATCTCCAAAATAGTTACAACATAGTCATATTCACAGGTGCACAGATGTTGCTTTATAAGTATGGATGTTATGGTTCTTATAACAGGAGACCTTATCTGAGTAATTCATGCTCAAAGTACATAATCCCTAAACCCAATAAAAGTTCATATATACAAGACTAAATATTCCAGGGACTTCACTAAATGGCTATACTGCCAGCTCAAGTCTTAGTTGGTATATGTGCTAAGCACTAACTGACAGACTAATCTGTCATTAGACATGGTATTATGCCAAATGTATCTTATTATTACATAGGAAAATGTGCTAGGTGCAGACTGTGCATCATATACTTAGTTGGCAGCCCTGGCAAAACATTCTTTGGTTATTAAAGAGACCCTATCATAAAATGACCCCCCCCCCAAAAAAAAACACCCTATGAAGAAGTACCTCTAAGATCCTAATGGTAGAATTTGGTCCAATAGTAGTTTTGTTTTGATGATAGAGTCTCTATTATATGAATGTACTTGCATTAAAAGTTTTTTTGGCCTTTACCACCACATGAAATATAATACTAAATCAAACTAAGGAAAAAGAAGACAATTGCTACTCGTTTTACATGTAATGAGTGTAAATATTTTTAAGGGAAAATAAATATCACAATTATATCTAAACAATGCTGTTCTTCCTAAAAAAACACACCTATTATTACCAATTAGATGGAGGTTAACACTTATGTTTAATAACCAACACACATTAAGGATGCACTCATACTGATCTTTTTGCGGCCAAGATATGTATATATGTTTACTTTATGTAAATATAGCTATAAATTCACAGTTACAATATACATAGGCATATACGCATAAGCTTATAACATGCTAATTAAAAATCACAGGTGTCAGTAGGCCTTAAAGGAATATTGCATCATCCTGACTGAGCCTCGAAATAGGGTTAGTTATTTTGATCCTGATCAAAGTGCATATTACACTGAAGGAAATGGCAAATGCAAACCTATTTCAATATTACGAAGGAAAATTCTTACCTCATAAAACTATCATCCACATATATTTTTTATAAATAAAATGTAATATTGTTATATTATTATTAAAGAGCATTGTCTTCTTTTTCAGTAACTAACAAACTACTTTGATGATAACAATAAGTTCTAATCCTAGGTTAAGCAACCTTAAAAATACATTTGATATTTACTATGGCTGATGTCTACATCTTTGGCTTGTACAGTGCTATGTGGGCCTAACCAGCAGATGATGTTACAAATTTTTTATAGCAATTTTACTGTCATGTAGAGCCATTTCAGGGCTTAATTGTGTCCTAAGAAGAAACACCCCATCATGGTGCGTTCCTCCTTTCCTCTCATATGCAAAATGTCACAGAGGAATGTGCTCTAGCATCTATTCTCATGTTTGTCAGTGCTTGGTAGACCCCTGTGAAGTCCTGTCCTGGAGTGTGCATGGGTCTGCTGGATGTTGGTAGGATTAGTGTAGGTGATATTGCACATTCTCTGTGCCACTTTGCACATCAAGGGGAGAAAAGGGGCAGCATAGAAGGGCAAACGCAGCAAATTTGTCATGCCCTTGGGGCATGCTTCATTGGATGGCACCCTAGATTATTTGGCAAAGTCCTTGCCCAGAAATGGCTCTTCTGACACTTGTTGCTTACCTATGGATTACCATGTTTTACTAACATCTTGGGGAAAGTCCTATCTTCTTTGTCATTAAAAAGGACATATTGCATGCTGGTCGTGATTCCTATAATCTAGCCTTGGGTCCTTTAAAACTACAACTACACCTAAACTAAGAACAAAAATGTAATGTATTGCAGCTTACAAACCCTCAGATGCAGTGTCTGTGCTTCTTTTTTTCAGTCAAAGTCAATTTCCTGCTCAGAAAATTACCTTCTATCCTGTTAGAAAACCGGAACTCTCTTGTAACTTTCTGCACTAAAGTGAAATTGAATAGGTAATTAGAGATGGTCGAATTTCCTTTCAAAAAGTCAACCATTTCAACGATTTCAAGTTAATTGCAAAGCCCCTGAACATGGTAACAAGGTATCATCACCAAACTTTCTGAAGAAGTACAGAAGGGTTAGAGGTATACTACAAAAAAATGTCTCTAACACAAAAAGTTTTTGCACAAATTAAGTTCAAAGTCAAGTCAAAATTTCGACTTTGATTTTGAACTTATTTATGCAAAAACTACATGTGCATACCATTTTCAGAGGCTTTGAAATCAGCTCACAAAGTAAGCAAGTCGAAAAAATTCGACCATCTCTATTGGTAAATAGCCATCCCTGTAAACCACAGAACATCCATACAAAAAAATGGGAGATGTTTCCTGTCCTAAAGTGACAACACTGCTGCTGCAAAAATACAGTAGCCACTGCCACCCTAGGATAGAAAATATTTTTCAGACAGGATCACTAGGTGAAAACCACATACAATGGGAAGGCTGGAAAAAATAAAACAGCCACTTTGTCTAAGTATTAATAAGGTTCAATAGATCATTTTTTTGTTCTTGGGTTTAGATGCACTATACATGTGCTTTATTCAAGGCTAATCAGTCTTATGTGGTGGTGGTGGTGGATGGTTATATTTATTTGGTGTCTTGTCAATACCCTAACAAAGTTCTAACGAAGATGTCCCTGTGTCAGCAGCCTGCAAGCCTAATTGTGTCTAAAGACATTATGATCTGCAGCATGGCGTATCACTAACTTACTAACATGTGGATAGGGTGTGCATGCATTTTAACACCCCAGTGAAGCTTGTTGAAGACAACTGAATAATGAAAAAGAGATTTCCTCATTTGAAGCAAATGGATGTGTTTATACAAGGCTCAGTGTTGCTTTTTATTTTTTTTTGTAACCTACAAAAAATGCTGAATGTTAAAGGATAATAAGCAACGTTGACACTCTTGCTAGTTCATTGCAACCCCCCCCCCCCCTCGAAACATGGTATCATTGCCACAAATGCAGAAGATGTAAAAAAGGTATTGCATTGCATCAAAATTGTATTAATGTATGCAGGTATTCCTTTTTTTGTAATATTCCCACAACCCTTCCTTACATCTCCAGCAGCTTGGTGATGATACCGTGTTCAAAGGCTATGCACTTACCTCACAAATTCAGCTAGTCAAATTTTCAACACAAAATTCAACCA
This sequence comes from Ptychadena robeensis, assembly GCA_036250615.1. Taxonomy (NCBI): domain Eukaryota; kingdom Metazoa; phylum Chordata; class Amphibia; order Anura; family Ptychadenidae; genus Ptychadena; species Ptychadena robeensis. The sequence goes on along the minus strand of CM070032.1, from coordinate 76,048,380 downwards.
TCTACTCCTCATTTCGCTAATCACTAAAACTCATGGATTGTACAATTTCTGTATCCAGTAATGTACTGGTAGAAGCTGATAAACTGCAAAATATGTAATTCTTATTTAATGTACAGTGCTGTGTAATATGTTGGTGCTATATACATAAAAGTTCATAATATGTAATTCCTGAATGTAATAATCCTGATGACTCTACACTGCACATCCAACTGCATTGTTCACTTCCTAACCCGTATACTCCTAAAAGGAGACATTTTTTTCAAAGTAAGCAAAATGAATTATTAGAAGAATTTCATGTGAACCAGTGTCCCTAATGCAAAATGTACCGTATCTTTGTTATTGATCAGGGTTTTAGGATTATCCCACTTAATTATTGGTGACATAGGTACTCAGGAAAAAGAGCAAATCTCCCTAAATGGGGAACAAAAATAATCTGAGAAAGGTCATAATCCAATCAGTATTCTAATATTATCTAAGATATAAGGTTAAAAACCATGTGTTATACTTCAGTCTACATTTCACATTCATAAATATTCAATTTCATGATTCTTTATTTCAAACTAAATAAGCAAAGACAAGTTAATACCCAGTTTTGATGTACATTTACTTTGTCTTTCAATTATGTTCTTTTTGGGATATGTTTTTTATTTTATTTTTAATAATTACCTTTTGTTACCTGTTTAGTGGCTGTTAAATGCAATGTTTGTATCACATATTCTATATTGTATGTTTAACCTGAAATATAATTATTCATTTTAATAAACCATATGAACTTTTGACACGAGTCACCTGTAAAGTTATTTAAATGGATTGTTTTAATACAAATTGCTAAAGGACTATGAAAAACTAAACATTTCATTGTGAATTGTAATATTTTTTGACCTCAAGAAGACTTCTGAATGTTACTTACTTGTAAATGGTTTGTCAACAGAAGTAGGAGTTTGTGACTAATACGAAGACAATGATCCCTATTTGGCCTAATATATAGCAAACTACTATGAAAAAAGACTGATTCTTTCTGTTACTTGTACATATTCAATAAACAACAGAACAGCACATGTATCTCTGTTTTTTTTATTGTATGTATGTGTACTTACTCTTTGCTTAAAGTTCTAAAACGTTAACTTTTGTACAATAAAAAAATACATAAACTGTTTGAAATGAGTATGGTGTATTTTTTATCTTTGTTCTTATAAACTCAGATGAAAGAAATATGAGTCTTTTGAGAATGCATTGCATATGTCTACATACACTAAGCCTATGCATATAATATACTTCCTTGTAGGTGGCAGTTGATACTGTCTTTTATATCAAATATATACTTTTATCTTCTGTGTCAAAATGTTGTGTTGTGATTTGCAGTGTGGTACAGCAACTTACATGACTAGGTCCTGTAGGAAGATGTTCCTTGTTCAATCACCATTCCAGGCTCTCACTCTGAATAAACGCAGGTCCAGGCAGCTGGTAGGGGCTATGTACAGTTTATTGAGGAGTATTTACAGATGCTCACCAACTCCAGAGGGCAAAGATGGGGTCCAAAGCATAGGGAAAGCGAGTTGCTACCAGGCTGCTGGAACAGGCTCTTGAGGTGAATGTTGCTTCACCAGGCTAATGTAGTAGTAGAGAGGCAGGCTGTCAGAAAATCACACTGGATCAGTGGAGGTTATCTCACCCAGGTATGCAACTTCTGGGGACACGTCTGATGCTGCTGCAGTCTCTCACAAAAAGCCTATAAACTTCTGAGGGTCCTACCTTTATAACCTCTGCTGGAGGAGGGCAGTAGCCAAGTCTCAAAGCAGATTTAGAAAGATACAATGTATGATAGCCAAAACTGTAGGAAAAGCTAGATTAGGTCACCTGCACCTGCCAGGCAACAGATTTAACCCTTATGGGGCCAACCACTAACCAAATACATACAATACATTATATACTATATAGTGCACAGGGTTTTATATATATATATACACACACAATTATTATTTACACAGTAGTACACTCATATGTTGGCTACGATCCAATCTCTGTCTGTCACCAAACCAACAATATGCAGGATATACATGCATAGACAGAATGGAATTAAATAGATTTTCAATATTTAATGAACTCCTCTACTGATGCTAGAAGATAGTAAACTTTTTTCTTCAACCAGGCCAGTAAAATTCCTGCACATACGTTTTCGGATAACATAACTGTAATAGGAAGAACATGTCATAAGAGGGTAGGAGAATTACAACCTTTGATGTCATCAGGTGCCTCGATTTTTTTATTAAATTATATAAATTAGGCAACCATATTGCTTATTGCTTAACCTCCCTAGCGCTCTTGCAAGGTCCAGATTTCTGTACCAAAAGCGCACCATAGACTCCAAAAATTTACTTTTTTTTGTGTTGTAGACCTGTAACTTCCAAAAATATGTCCGTATAAGGGTCTAATAGACATCCTGACTATAATAATGTTTGAAACACACAATTATTATATAAAAAAAAGTAAATTTAAAAAAAATTATAAAATGTATCATCTGAATGCTTAAATCTCTTGAATACTTATTTGGTATGAAAGATTTCAAAACAGTATTTATTGATTTCAAAACAGTATTTATGTTTGTTTATAATAAAAAATTTATTACAATTGGAAATGTGTTTTGTTTTACTTTGAATTGTATTGGATACAGTTATCACTGTATCTAATACAATGGCATTTGGAACTCTCTGAAAGGGTTAACTTCAAAGATCACATCTGGAAATGACAATGGGGGTGATATTCTAGGTGTGCTCTTTAAAGGTATCCTAATTTGCATATGAATTTACATCTGCTTTAATCTTTGACAGAACCAGGCCCAGAAAAAAATACATTCTGCCATTGCTGACTCTTCCTTTTAATAATTCTAGTTTCCTGGCTTTCAACACTGTTGCACTTATGCCTGTATTACTGTGCTACTCACTTGAATCATGTAGGAGTTTACCGGGATGACTTGCTCTAGGTCAGAAACAAAGTAGCAGAATGCTAAATGTATATGACGGCAAAGCTCCTTACATTTTTAGGATGTCATATTTCTCTCAGCAGTAGATTTTGTCAGAGGGGCATAAAATTACAGCTTTAAAGGGATGGAAATCTCTTGGGGAAAAGGAGAAGGAAATGTCCCTGCATGCCATTTTTTAAAATGAGTGGACATTTCTCCACTGATCACAGAGATAACTAGAGAATGGGTCTTAGTCTTCCTGTCCTGGTATATTTCCTTCTCTGGAGTCACTGGGATATGAAATGATGAGAAATACCCTAAAACATTGAATTCTGTAATAAACACCCAAATGACATTCTTCATCACTGTATGAAAACATTAAAATCGAAAATGTTTTAATTTTATAAATGTACAGTATATATGAGAAAAGAAAAATTTTCTGCCTGTATGGTCAAATTAGAAAGCCTAGCGCCTAGTCATCACAGTTCTTCTCCTTCATGAAATATTTATAATACAACATATGGATTTAATAAAGTATGATTAGCTAAAGCCCTTCGCATCTCTGGAGTGCAATGTTTAAGTAACACAAAAATAAATACTGTTATTTCTTATCTCTGCCTATTTTATATAATGCTATAAAGTTAGGAGGAAATCATTTGTATTACTTTTTCTGTTTCCTCTATATAGAACTATCATCAGTAGAATGCTGTACTATAGTTTAACATGCATGCACTTGAGTTTTACACATCAACTAAGATATTGAGAAAAGATGTACATTATACAGTATATTACACACAAAGAATGCACTCTTTATTGATGCATAAACTTGGAGAAAAACAACACACACACAAGACAGACATCACCCCTTGTGGCACGTTTCACTGGCAATGAGCTTATTCATAGAAATTTCTTGGATTTTATCCAGGAGTGTGGACCTTCTTTGTTTGTATCTGCACTGCACGGAGGGGAAAAGACTGTCCTTGTTTGGGCCCAAGCACCCGATGATATCCTGGATATTTACAGCAGTTTGAGAGGGAGTTTGTGTTTAATCTTCTGAGAGTAGAGATGGTCGAATTTTTCGACTTGCTAACTTTGTGAGCTAATTGCAAACCCCCTGAAAAAGGTATCATCACCAAAATTGCTAGAGATGTAGAGAAGGGTTGTGGGAACATTAGAAAATGTTTTTTTGCTCTAGTGCATGTAGTTTTTGCATAAATAAGTTAAAAAATAAAGTCGAAATTCCAATTTTTGAAATTTTGACTTGACTTTGAACTTCATTTGTGCAAAAACTATTTGTGTTAGAGACATACTTTCTTTTTTGTAGTATACCCCCAACCCTTCTGTACATCTCCAGCAAGTTTGGTGTTGATACCAGGGGCTTTGCAATTAACTCAAAATCTTTGAAATGGTCGAATTTTTTAAACTTTTTTTCGACCATCTCTATTTCATGTGATGTGTACATTATATATTGATCAGTAAGTTGCTCTCTCTGCTATAGTGCTTTATTCATAGCTGCTATAGTGTTTATTCAGTTGTCTGCTCCAAAAACTGTACATAATCTATTAATAGGGAATTTTCTGAAAAGGCCACATACCAAAATTAAATATATTAGGAAGAGTATTCGATGGGAGATTTACTCACATCAACCTTCATTCCCCCTGGGGGTTATACCAGGGGCATGGGGACTTTAAAGGCCAAGAGGTAAGTATAAACATAAGGTTGAAAGCAAGTACATACAATTTAATAGAGTATATAGATATACAAATACATTGCACAAAAAGAACAAGAAAAAATTATTATAGCTGGCATATCATTTTACATCTTATAGCATGTACATCCTTAGGATCAATCATAATAATATAGGTAGTAGAAATTATAGGTAGTTATGTGGGATAGAAGTTCAACACTGGAATCCACCCAGACGTACGTTTCTTCAATAATATACTTCTTCAAGGGATATAGGTCCAAATGTCCCAATGTTTAGGTCAAAAAATTTAATTGGGTATAGTGCTTGATGTTCCATGCAAAGGAGAAAGAGTGGCATGGCTCAGCCCTAGGCTTCTGTGGTCCAATGGTCAAGGTAGTCTCAATCAATGGTACCAGTGGCAGCAAACAATAGCCTGATGGTGGGTCTGTGTAAGGAGGTTTAGTAGAAATCATCAGGGTCTGGGTGCCTGTGCTCAACGCTTTGTTAGGCTCACTGTGGGGCAGTGGAGGGAGCATACCTGTCAAGTTCTGCAATTCAAAATAAAGATAGATTTTCTGGAGCATAATGTGTCAGACTTTGGGAGCAGACTTTGGGGGCCCGGTTCCTGAAGTGCCAAGACCCGGTTTCAATGTGGTTCTGGAGGGAAGGGGAAAACTTAAATCTTTTTTGAGGCAATAGCCCTTTGGGAACTTTTTCATTTTTGACCTCACCCCCCCCCCCCCCCCCCATTCATCTCTAAGGGAGAAAGTGACCCACTTTGAACCAAGGTTGCTAGAGACCCCCAATTTGAAAGGATTGTAGTTATAGTCTTCAGCTACAGCCATGCAAAACTTAGGGTCTCTAGCCCATTGGGTTCGTTAACTGATATGGCTCAAGGTTGGGGCCTTAAGAGTGCCATTTTAACTTTCCCATTCATTTCAGGAAGACATAAAGTCCAGGAAACTGTGAATGGAAATGTCTGGTCTACTTTACCCACAGACTGTGTAGACAAGCAAAATACTAGATTTATGCTCTCAACACTCTCTTACCCTATTCTGCTTCCTCGTATCTAAGCCTGCAAGTATCACCTATGAAACTAGTTTTAAGTTGTGACTGAAGAAAGCCATGAACATTCAGATAGGTCAAAAAGATCATGCAGACCACTCCAGAAATATATGAGCTTTCATGAGGCAAACTGAAGTGCTACTGGAAAAAAGGAATGTGGCTAATAAACTGAGGTACAGAGGGAGGAAAGGTGCACACACTTGAAGTGGTTTAAATATATATATATATATATATATATATATATATATATATAAAATTATATATCAATTAACATAAATAACACCAAGATACACAATGTATGCATATCAGGCAACAATCTGATATTTCAGCTTATTTTATGGCATGCCTTATGGTTTAAATGAAATGGACATCCGTACCATCATGAAGTAATATGTACAGTCGGTGGTGTTCCTGCAATTATTCTTACACCCAGTTCTATACATTTGTTTTCTGGAAGTAACCTTTTTCAGGATCTAACATTGGATTGTGCTACATCTTTGGTTTTGTCTCGACTTTCTCAGCTATTTGCTTTGAGTTAATGTGTATGTTAATCTGTGTTTATTAGTTGCTCTATGTACAGTGGTTTTTCTTTTATCTTACCTTAAGCGGATGTACTTAAAATCTAAAAAATATATATGTAAAATGAAAGTTTGACTTTTGACCTTTGAGCTGGTATGATGGTGGCATAACCCTCACACAATGTTAAAAAAAATATACTTACCTGCTGTTCCCTTAAATCATATGAGAGATGTTTTTTTTTCAGGCTTTCTGGGGTTAAAACAGGGTGCAATAACGCGAGTGGCAACTGGGGGCAGTTATAATGGTTTTCTATTGGAAAATATGTTCCATACAGTTTAATGTAAAGCCGAGATTCGAGATTTACCTATCAATCTTTGTGGTGAGTTCCAGTGGGTTCCACGACAGCCCGTCATCTCCACTAGAGAGGAGGGACTGTGAGGGATCTTGTTAAATTATGTTTTTTCTTTTTAATGCATTACTCCCTATTTTATGCAATTCTAGTGCCATTAATGAAAAGATGAATTCATGGTGGGCTGCTTTAAATGTCAATGTAGTTTGCTACATGACCACTTGTTTTTACCTATTTGAGGAGCCAACTATACACAATGTATTAAGGCAGATTTGCCAGATAACTCCAGCTAGAAGGGTTAACATTTTTGCTGCATTTTTGTTTTTATTGTGTATTAATTGTTCATTAACTGCAATGTAAACTGTAGGTCCATCTGTATAAGTATTTTCCACAACTTTTTGTATCTATCATTATGGCTTTATGTATATTATGCTTGAGGATTGTATCCCTTATATACTATCACGTTTGCATAGGGAGCTTTACCCACTTATCGCTAGTGTAAAAGAGCTCAACTTCGTTCTAAAAATACATTCATCCTGCCCACTGCTGCATGCTCCTTCCTAAGGGTAAGAAGGAATTTGCCCAAAACCGCTTCACCCCTTTGTCTCTTCAAATGAAACAGTGCACAAGACCCCTTACTGGCGTCCCTGGTTGCCACCTGTCCCCAATTCAATGCCCGATTATGCATTTACTGATGTTAAATTCAAGTACGGTAAATGTATTTTATTGGATTTTATTAATTTAATTAAATGTAGTGATAAGGTATCATGTTGTGCATTCTGTCCTCTGTACCTCAATTTACCTTTATCTGTCAGACTTTAATGAGCTTATTCTCTGGATTTTTTTATTAGTATGTAACATATCTTTATCAGTTACATATGTGTATTGGTTTTGTTCTTTTTGTGTGCTGAGCAGGTCCTGGGACTCCATCCTTTTCTCTAACATAGCTTGTGACCTTGGTTTGTAAAATCAGAGTGGTATAAGGATCATACGTTTATCAGTACTTTCACTGTGTGACCAGAACTAAGATATAGAGATGTCTTCTCCCGTATCTTTTTGTTTGTTTGTTTTGTCAGCTAGTAAAGAGACTATTAGCTCTGTAAATCTAGTTGCATCTTGTGAACTTATATAGTTTAGGTGTATTGAAAAAACGGCATGCTTTATTTGTACCTATCCACTTATAACATACACTTTTCAGTTAAGGTTAGATCATAAAATGATTGTGTTGGGTATTCATTTAGTTATCATCCACATTCTTGTCCACTGAAATGGCAGAACAATTCTGTGAAATTCCTCCTCTAAACCATGCTTTTTTATTTTTATGAACATTGAGAGCAACTAACCAGCAGGGGGCAGCAATCAAACACACATATTTATCAGAAAGGCTAATGTATAGTGCATGTTCATAAGTTTTATGGTTCTTTTTCTAAGTTTCCTAAGTTCCTTCTCATATTGCTTTATATTTTTGTTTACCCTAAAGCATCAGAAGACAGCTACATTCGTTGCTGAAACCTACAGACAAAGACATCTTGATACACAAATCAACATTTCTGTAGACTTGAGACGTCTTTGCATAATAATTAGAGATGGTCAAGCTGCCTTTGTGAGATAATTATACAGCCCCTGGTATCATTACCACAATTGCTGGAGATATAAAGAAAGAACAAAAAAATATTGCTCTAGCAAAATGTGAGTCTTTCTTACTTTTGAGTCGAAATTTCAACTTAAGTTCAAATTTTATTTATACAGAAAAGACGTGTTTATGCAATGAAAGAATTTTTTTTTGTAATATTCCTGCACCCCTTCTCTACATCTCCAGCAATTTTGATTTAAATTTAAAGATTTAAACTAACACACATTTAATGACCATCTCTGATAATGATAAATCTCTTCTGGAAGAGGACCCGATATCCACAACAGATAAACTGTTCGTATGTTTCAGAAGTTGCTCATTTATATTTTTGGGATATTTAAAGGCCAGTGTTTGTAAACCTACTTCAAGAATGAATAATGAAATCTGCACATGATGAAGAAGGAGGACAAAAAATGAGGTCTTCCCACCGATCTCACTCTAAAGTAGCAGATGAGGTACTGTTTACATTCTATCACAGAAGGTCAAGAGCTATAGTGTTGGAAGATGGTCAGAAACATCAAGAATTGTAAACATCCTAGTATGATGACTAGGGTTTAAAGTAATACTACAGGAGTTAGCCAAAGACTGCCATGATGCTACAGTTGTAGTTCATACACTGTGGATATGCTATAGGAGGGGTCCAGACACTGAATATGCTACATTAAGAAGCTTAGCTATGCTACATGAGGCATTCTGAAGCAAGAGGTAAAGAACTATGGATATCATATACAGTATCTCATAAAAGTGAGCAGACCCCTGACATTGTGGTAAACTGTAGAAAACAGTGATCTGACCCTTGGTTCCCATCCAAAGTATCAAGCAGAAATCGATTCCCCAAAGTGGTATGTACTGCGATCACTGTACAATCAATTGTGGATTTTACAATCGCATGTTACGATCGATCATACATCGTTTGCAGGAAGAATTGCAACGTGTATGGCTAGCTTTACTTTCTTGAGCATGGCATTCACTAGAGCAGTGGTTCCCAAACCTTCCTTGCAGGGTCCCCCTTTTCTATTTAGGACCATTATCGAGCCCCCTCTCCCTTTTCAAACACATGTTAAGAATGAGGGCCAGCGCCCCCCCCCCGGAATACCTTGCCCCCCCCCAGGGGGGCCGCCCCCCAGTTTGGGAACCACTGCACTTAAGCATCACAGGTTGCCAATGGAATCTTTTTTCCCTTCTCCATGATGACATCACAAAACTGGAGAAATGTACCTTGCCCTCCTTCACCATTTGTTTGAGGATGCCTAACAGATGCTCAATATATTTAAGTCTGTAGACATGCTCAGCTAGTCCAGGTCCTGTCAGTTTTAGATATTACAGAAATGTTATGGAATGTGGCCCAGGACTGTGGGCATGTTACAAGAAATAATAAAAAACCTATATAATGCATAAGAAAAAGATGTTATAGAAGAAAATCAGTGACTGTTCAAATTCTACAGAATACTGTGAACATGTAATACAGATAGTGCAAATATAAACTGTTAGCCTCACTTTATTTCTGGCTTTGTCATATGGCTAAGTTTACTAGTGAAATGACACTGTTCTGTGCCTTGCTTTTAAATCACTCCACACCTCCTGTCCTCCTTACATCTCCAACCTGTACACAAATACATCCTTAATCCCTAAACCGCCCCCCTGCCGCTCCTCCAGTGACCTACTAATGACATCCCCACTCATAACGACCTCATCACACGCAAGGCTTCAGACTACTCTAGGGCCGCCCTACTCTCTGCACTCTCTCCCCTCCCCCAAAGCTAGCCATACCGTGTCGGATTCTGGCCAATGGATTCCCACCCAATGATCCGTCCGGCGATCTCACGGAATGGGGAGCGCATCAATCAGCCATTAAGAGTATCGATCGCTGCGTACCCCGGTGTCCTGTGGATCGCAGTCCAATTGATCGGGGGGCGTAGCATTGGATCCGACAAGAGACCAGACATGTTGGTCTCTGTCCGGATCCAAGTCGATCCATTCTGAGTCCCCCGATCAATGACGAGATCACCTACAAGGTTATCAGCTATCGGATCCTCTTAATTGCTGATTGATTGCAGCTCCCATTCCCGCTGAGATCGGCCGGAATCAATTGGGTGAGTGATCAATTGGCCATGAATCCGACACGTGTAGGCTATTTATACTTCTCCTACTTTTGGCACTTTTAAAAAAGCCCTACACACCCAACCTCTTCAGTCTGTCCTATCCTACTCTCTTTCCTAACCTCACCACCATGCCAGTCCCATCCCCCCACCTATTGTATACTCTGTTCCCCAAGCTATTAGACTGTAAGCCCAACCGGGAGGGTCCTCTATTCCTCCTGTGTCATTACCTGTACCTGTGTGTTATTGTGTGTTGCATCTCCACTCTAATGTATTGTACAGCGCTGCGTAATATGTTGGCGCTATATAAATAAATGATAATAATAATAATGACACTGTGACAGCTGTTCACATTGCAACCTAGGTCACCCCATCTTTATTTCTGCTTTGGGCTATTTTAGCATAATAGGAGCATTGACTGTTACGGAGTGTGATATTCTTACTTGTACTTATTTTACAATGCAATATAAAATGTTTGTTCTAATCTATATAAATTTACAATTTAACACAAGGATGTGAGGTAAAGACAAATAAAAATGATGCACAGTAACCAGATGGAAGCTGTAAAAACAAATAGCTGTATAAAGTAAACTGTTAAAATGTTAACCAATGCTAAATATAGAGTTTATATAGAGGCACATAAAAACAATGACCTGTATCTACCACATGCGTTGACAGACTTTGGCAAAAACATTATAAAAGTCTGCAGAATTTACATTATGCAAAGCACTGTTGTGTCCAGGTGTTCTCAAATTACAGTCGCCTTTAGCTGTAATTGATATTCCTGCATTAATGTTTTTTAATGACAATGGAAGCATTCATTTTTATGACTTCATTTCAATTGTGGGACTTTTAAAGATTTTCTCTTTTTAAGGGCATGTTTTCTAGAAATGTACTTTTACTTGAGATCCACAAAAAAAAAGAAAAAAATAATTAGCTTGTTGTGTCTATGTAATGCTTTTCCAAATTGTTATTTTTGATGGAAAAAACTATTGTAAAAGTCAATGTGTGCTGCAACTTTTAGCCACAGACAAATCTTCTAAATATGTTGTTAAGTTAGGGTCCAACACTTTCATAAGTAGATCATCCAAAGTGTGCTTTTTCACTTAATTTCAGTCTCTTTCAGAAGTCTTCTTCTACATCCCACATCTTTCTATTTGTCCTTTCCTTCATGAGCAGTTTATGGTTAGAAAATGTGAGAATATAATGAGCTGTAGGGGCCATTGTTGTTTCTTCTGTTTTAGGGTTAATAACATTTGTCTGATGCAATCACAATTAAGCTAGGCACACACGGGTAGATTCCCTGCAATTGACCCCCGATCAATCACAGTGTGGTGACGTCACCACGCTGTGATTGATCAGGGATCAACTGAACGGAAATCAACGTGCACCACATAGGCACACTGATTCCTGTTCAATGGGGACCACGGGGACCCCGGAGAAGAAGCCTGCCTCACTCACACAGCAGCAGCTTCCAAATGAGGAGTGCTGGCTCCGCCCCTTCACACTGACAGCGGACGGCTGAGCGGGAAGGAGGCAGGAGCCAGACATCCAATATATTGCATAATGATTCTTGTCTCCATGCAAAGTAATGGAGATTGAACGGGGTTTGCCCATGTGCTCTATTGCTCCTGCTCGAAGGAAGGCACACACGGGTAGCTTTGTAAACAGATTAGAGTACAATCAATCACCATGACCGCGCACGTTGATTGTACTCGTTGATTGCATGTTGATTGTACTCAAATCTTTTTACAGATCTACCCGTGTAGCTTTATTAGGAGATACTGGATATGTTTCCTTTATGCTTTTAGCTACTACGTTGCTTCTGCATCTGTTGTCACAATCTTCAACTTACACATCACCCCTAGTATCTTCTGATCACCAAATAATTCTACAGCAGGCAATCATAAGGGTTATTGAGAATGAAAAAATGCCTCAGCAAGTTCAGTCAGAATTTTCTTGGAGAATGCTACTAAGATATAGGATTTGTCATATGAACTCTAAATAATAATGCCAGACTGTGTCACTATACACCTGTGTCTGACTATAGATCTTAAGCTTTTTGCATATTTTTAACAAGGACTAAAAAAGTACCCAACATCCCTGACCTCTCTAGACATATTTGAGAATTGCTTTGAGAAGCTATTCCTTCTCAAAGGCCCTCAAAAGTCAACCAGTACAGAAATAGATTAAACCTTTCTTTGAGATTGCATATCTTTTATTAAGTCATTGTCCTTTTTTTTTGTCACACAGTAGAGAAATCTCATTGATGAATTATCAGCCACTCCAGCTACTAAAACTTAAGATATATTGCTAAATGTACATTGGTGCTCTCATTAATTACATTTATAGTGCGACAAAGGAGCACATTTATGATGAGGGTAAATATTGCTAACCAATCTCCATTATATTGTTATGCACACTGTGACCAATCCAATGTAAAAATCAGGGTATAGCCAGAAATGCCCGACTGAAGATTACTCTACTGTATTTAGCACATTTTCTGCTGGAAATAGGCTGCTAACTTGCACTAATAAGCCTGAATAGAAAATATAAACTACGGTTAAGGCCAAAATTATTACCCCCTCCCCCCATGTGAAATAAAACAACACTCTTGATTTCTCTCAAAAATGACCATTAGTGGTTGTTGTTTTGGAAACAAAAAAACACTATAAAAAATGTCTACTAAGTTTAACACCAAGTTGAAACAAGAAAGGGCAAATATAAGACATCCAATATTAGTCCCCTGGCCATTAATAGCCAACAGTCTACCTTTTTTATGAGACACAACTGACAACAATCTCTTAAAGTACCGTATTTTCCGGCGTATAAGACGACTGGGCGTATAAGATGACCCCCAACTTTTCCAGTTAAAATATAGAGTTTGGGGTATACTCGCCGTATAAGACTACCTTTTCCAACGCACACAAAATAAAAATAAAAAAAACATTAGAGCTGCTTTCAATATGGTTATTTAAATTCTTGACATGGGAAAACTACGTGCAAGTCATGGGAAATCCACCGGTAAAAATGTGTCGGCGTGTGTCATTTTTTTGGCCAGCTCAGGGAAACGGCAGTGGACCCAGGGCCTTACATATGTATACTCCAACAACCTTAAAAGTCCTATTTTTCAGTAATTTACACTCTAATTTCGCACCCCAAGCTGCAACCTTTCATATTAAAGTTTACCTGTGGTTATCCAAGTAAAATAAATTGTATACATTTAATTCACAGAATTTTAACAATCAAAAATGTAACTGATATCATGTCACATGATACAGTGAAGATATTTGAATGTGTTTGAGCTGCAATACCAGTTTCAGCCACTGGAGCCACAGCCTTTAATGAGCACGTCGGCTTTGTCTTACACATCGAGGAGGGAGAGAGGGGGGATAAGGGGGCATTTCTGATGTCTGATAGGCAAACTCCTCTGGCTCAGACGTTTCTGCACTTGGTGTATAAGACGACCCCCAACTTTTGAGAAGATTTTCCTGAGTTCAAAAGTAGTCTTATACGCCAGAAAATACAATAGTCTGTTACTAGGCTGGCATATTTCTCCTTAGGCATTTTGACCCATTCTTCCATGGCATATTTTTTCTAGCTGATCCAAATTGCATGGTTTTCAAGTATGGACATTCACTTTGAGCACCCATCACAGATATTCAACAGGATCTTGGATTTGTTATGCTTGAGGACTAATGCTTTACGTCACTGGCTTGTTAGACCCAGACCCAGCAACAACCTATGCCTTGACTAAGAGCAGATGTTTGCATATTTTCCCTCAAAATGTCAACACAGTTTTCATTTTTGTCAAAACAGTCCCACAACATGATGTTCCCACCACCATGCTTAACTGTGGGAACTGTATCTTTAGGATTGAAGGCCTCTCCCTTTCTTTGCCAAACATTAGCAACATACAAGTGTCCAAACAGTTCAGTCTCATCAGACCAAAGCACAGACTTCCAAAACTCATCTTTACTTTTCAATATTCACAGGCAAACCTCAGTCGGGCTGTGATGTGTCGCTTTGTCAGTAAAGGGCCCACCATGATGAAGAGCCCTCACAACTGTTCCTTGAAATTTCAACTCCAGAAGCGGTCAGTTAAGCAACAAAAATCTTGGCAGATGTCTGGGGCTCCTTGCTAACATCTCTCATCTTTTTCTCTCCAGAGTTCTAGAAATCTTGTACGTATGTTGAAATTTTGAGGGAGAATATGCAAAATCTGCTCATTGTCTAGGCTTAGGTCATCGCTGGGTTTTCCAACAAGACAATGACCCGAAGCTTATATTGAAATAAGTCCAACAGTTCCTCAAGGATGTCAAAGACCCTGGAGTGGCCCGCACAGAGCCCAGACCTCAATTATATTTACAATCTGTGGCAGGTGCTGAAAGTGAATGTCCATTCTTGAAAATCATGCACTTTGGACCTGGTAGAACAATTTGCAATATAGTGTATTTGTGTCCAAAATAACAAGCACTTGTTGTTAATGGTAATTTTCATGGAGAAATGAAGAGTGTTGTCTTATTTCATAGGGGGGCATAATTATTTTGGTCTCAACAGAAAAGACAGAGAAGCATTTATAAAATTTTGTATATAGGTTGAAAATTTTGGGGGGAAAAACAGAACACGGTATATGAATTTTGCAGTGGGGCAAATAGGTATTTAGTCAGCCACCAATTGTGCAAGTTCTCCCACATAAAAAGACGAGAGAGGGGTGTAATTTTCATCATAGGTATACTTCAACTATGAGAGAAAGAAGGGGGGGGGGGTCCAGAAAACCACATTGTAGGATTTCTAATAAATTAATTGGTAAATTCCTCTGTGCAATAAGTATTTGGTCACCTACAAATAAGCAAGATTTCAAGAGGAGGACAGGTAAACAAACTCTCCATCAAGCCCAAAAGGTAAAACAAGTAATACATAGCTTAAAGGTTATGCTTTTTTTTATTATGTTTCTTTTCTTTTTATGTTTTCTAGTGTATGGGTTTTCTTGACAAAGTCCCGAGAGGACGAAAAACATCCCTACACACCTGTTGGAACTGTATCCCCCGTTGGTAGGGAGTTCCTTTTGACAGATTGGTTTATAAAGATACCTTGAAAGGAAGGACAAGAATCACCAGTTTGCGGGTTGTCCTCTTCCTTTCTCTCCAAAACGAACTGAGGTTACATATTTTTCTGTATATTTTAGAAGAAAGAGATGTGTGCTTTTTTGCACTAAATGTACACTGTTTTAAACTGTAACAGCGAAATAAAATGTGAAATTTCTGAAAAGATGTTTGGTTAAAATTGTTGTCAAAGGGCACCTTTGAAACCCCTGTCACATATATTGCCAAATATATGACGTTTTGTGTTTTCAGTCTTGTTCAAATCCTCACAGTATAGTGAGGTGGGGTGGGGGGGGTGTCTTATGTCCTGTCTTCCAATAGGGACCAACTACAAACTATAATATACAATTGGTCCCTTTTAACCTTCATAATCTTTGGTGTAAATCAATGTTATGCTGCCTCAAAACCCAATTAGGTTCTTTAGGGCATAGGGGGCTTTTTTATGTGCCTCTCCTCCCTGTTATGGTAATTAGTTTTAATTGTTCATTAAGGGGGGTGGCTATGACTTACTTAGTAAGGGGTTCCTTACTTAGTGATTAAGTAAAAAAAATGTTTAAGGGTCCCATATAGTCTCTTCCAAACATGCTGCATTTGCCACTGCAAAACAACACTGACAACAGTAGATAATTACAACCATTGACACCAAACGAAAATAAAAATGACCATATGTAGGTGCTGACCAAATGAAGCACCAATCCTGATGTAGTTTCAAGGCAATTTTCCATTTAGGGCCTCCAGAACTCTTATGTCACAGGTGAGCAGAAATGGGGACAGCAATTTTTTTTTTTAATGTGACCGTTTCGGCGATTTTGAGTTAAGTACAAAGCCCCTGAGCGTGGTATGGTCACCAAACTTGCTGAAGTGAAGGCTTGGGGGTATACTAAAAAGTATTGCTCTAACACAAATAGTTTTTGCATAAATTAGTCAAGTAAACATTTCAGCTCTTCACCACCAGACCCTCTGCTTTAGCTGACCAAGGTAAAAGACTAGCCCCTGATATCACAACCCTTCACTTCTTCTAAACTTTGTGATGTAACCAAACAAAACTTAAGGGCTTGCTTCTTTCTGCTTCTTTTGTGTCAGCCGCAGGGAAAAATGCAGAGAGGGCACTTGTCAGAATGGGACTGTGTCCATTCTTCTTTATCTAAGCAATGCACTCGCGTCTTCATTGCAGCGCAGCACGGTGCCACCAGAGACATGTACATTGAAGATCAATGGATGTGTCTGCAAGATGCAGAAAAGCAGCTGGGCACACGTCCAGTGCAGGGAAAAAGCAGTGGACTCATGTCCTAAGCCTGCCATAGCCACATCGATTCCCGCGCGTCTTGTAGGCCACTCATTACAGCCCGGTGACATCACCACACTGTGATGAGTCGTCTGCAGAACTGATAAGAATCCTGCGTGGGTCACTAATGCAGGGATTCCCATCAGATTGTAGGCAGATACTTTGGATAGGGTTGTCAGGTCAATACGCTGGTTGATCTCACGCAACTACAGCCGGGAATAATCGTGTCTATGGCCAAATTTAGGCCTCTGTCTCTTCATTGTAGACCTAACTGGACCCACGATGATTATTTAAGGAAAAGATTATGGGAATTTTAGAAAATAGATATGAATATGAATATGATATGAATATAAGAATGCTGTCCTTTGGATGACAGACTAGTTAGCCTAATATTTCAACTTCATGTGAATAGTTTGCAATGAAATATACAAAACATTCTAATGAACAAAACACAGCAGTGTTAATGACTAATTTTCCCAAAGGGACAACAGGTGTTAATTATTGTGTAAGTCAATAATTTACAGATGTCAACAAGGGAATATATTTATGGGTTAGTTTTTTTTTTTTTTGTTTTGTTTTGTTTAACATATATATAAAACATGCTCTCTATACTGATGGAAGCCTGAAGGATAACTTATGAATCTTCACTAGTGTTGAGCTTGAATATTCGAATTTCGAATATATTCGGCGAATATCGGCCATTCGAGAATTCGCAAATTTCGTGAATATGGCGTCGGATATTCGCAATTTCGAATATTCGCATTGGGATGCTTATGGGCATAGATTGTGAATATATATTCACAATGCGAAAAAAAATATCACATGTGACCATTCATTTTAAAGGTAATTATGTGGCGATTATAATTTGCGGGTGCGAATATTCGCGAATATAGAATCGAATATTACTAGAATTATTCGCAAAATATCGCAAATTTGAATATTGCCTATGCGGCTCATCACTAATCTTCACTAAAGAAGTGAGCTATATTTTCTGTGTAATGTGGATTTAACATTTAAACATTTAAAAAAATGCATGCTTGAGTTAGAAGGGCATTTTGCACTGATAAATTTGGAAACTTGTCATTAAGACTCAGCAATGGTTCTTATAAATCCATTTTCTAGTATATCTGCCGTACTAATTCCAATTTAATTAAATTTTGCTAGCAAAATGTCTTTAAGAGAACTTCAGAAAGTTTGGTTGGCATTACTATAACCTGGATAAATAAGAACTGAAAAGGAATTGAAATGTTAATTAATAATGTTTTGATGTGATATATATTCTTTGTAGAATGTTTTAGCAGGTTCAGTTGCTTTTTTTTATAGTACTTGGAGATGTTTCATTAACAGCAAGTTCAAACAGTTTAGAAATTGTTTACATTTTGTTTGTTTTGTCTTTTTTGTATAAATATTCATAGATAAGCACAGTAATTAATGAAACATTACTCAAGAAGAATTTTGCTCTCTTACCCAACTGCAAAGTTTACAGTCTGATGTCTACAGTGTCTAAAGATCTTACCTCATTCTGTGCCCTCAACATTGTCTTTTCTCCTTGTCATCTGGTCTGTGAACATCCCCTTTGTAAATGGAGGTACCACATGTAAGCAATGCAAACTGCAATGTATTACATATTTAAGTTTACATAGACTTTACCTGACACCATATTTAAGCACTTGGTTCTAGGCCTAACACTACATCCTCAACTGTACTGTGTGTGTTGTGGCAAGGAAATCTGAAGAAACAATAAAAATCCCATATGTGTGACTATAGTCAATAAAGTTTAAATGTTAAACAGTTATTGGGAATATTTTTGGGGCCACTAAACTCTAAGATCATACATGATAGCCAGTAATTTTATTTCGATTGCAGCATTTCCTCCAAATGGAGAACTACCATAATATTTCTATTTATTTACCAGATTTTATTTTGTTAGGGTTTCCTGTGCTCCAGTGGCAGTGGAGTATGTCTGGAATTATTCTGATCATGTACATTTTATCTCTCTTCGGAAACATGATCATCATTTTCATGGTCTGTACTGACAGACATCTCAACAGCCCAATGTATTTCTTCATCGCCAATTTATCCTTTATTGAAATTCTATACACATCCGTCACAATACCAAAATTTTTAGCTGTTCTCATTGGCAAGAACAGAATAATCTCATTTAATGGCTGCATCACCCAGTTTTATTTTTTCTTCTGTTTTGGCTCAACAGAGTGTTTCCTTTTAGCAGTTATGTCTTATGACCGCTATACTGCAATCTGCAACCCCTTGCTGTATAGCAATGTTATGAGTCAACCTCTGTGTAGTTATCTAGTTGTGGCTTGTTGGATGGGGAGTTTTTTGCCAAACTTGATAGCAACTTTTATAATTGCTAACCTAAAGTTCTGTGGCCAAAATATTCAGCATTTTTTTTGCGACCTTTTTCCCCTTTTGCAGTTATCCTGTTATAATACAAACCAACTGCAGACTTTAAATTTTTTCACTGCTTCCACAATTATTTTGTTTTCCTTCTTTTTAACACTATGGACCTATATCCGTATTATAATGACCATATTAACAATATCTTCCACAAGTAGTAGATTTAAAGCATTTTCAACTTGTGCTTCGCATCTTACAGTTGTTCTTATATTCTTTGGGACGGTGGGCTTTGTTTATCTGAGGCCAAGAGTTAGTGCAGACTATAATCTAAATAAGGTTCTTTCTCTTGTCTACATAGTAGTAACACCTGTGATAAACCCTCTAATTTACAGCTTACGAAACAAAGATGTAAAAATGGCAATAAATTCCCAGTTAAGAAGGTTAGGACATTTCATACAATTTGAGCTCATGAAAACAAACTATTAGTAATTTGTATGTAAAAGTAATTTCACAAATGATAAATTATATTTGAAAGTGTCACTCGTTTTATTTGAGCTAGCTTCCGACTTGAAATTGGTGTAGGTGTACTGTAGGTGTACTGTCTCTGGATCAGAAATTATAAATGGGGCGTATGTTAGTGTTTAGCTTTACCCCCCAGGATAAAGACGACAATTTTATCTCATTACATTACAACAGCATTTTGAAATTCCACAAACTTCTAGCCACTTACACAAAATATACAGTTCTTGTGTCAATTATCTAATTTGCAGCATCAAAAGGGATAAATCAACTGTGCCAAATATGATCAAACTCAATAATCCAATGTTGGTTATAATCTACAACATGCAATTTCTGCAACTTTTTAATACAGATTTTGGGGGTGAAAAAGTGCTTCTTATGGTCCAAAATATAAGGTAATGTGAAAAAATGCTATATAATAATTGGTATCTGGAATTGTAACATCCAAGAGTGTTACACCTAAAACAAAATTCCTGAGTCAATGAATAGCAGCCCTGGTATGACACAGGGAGGCACAGTGCTGTGGTATATTCAACAGCTCAGTTACTCCCCAGTCCTTAGAAGTGTCACCCAGAATAGAGCTGAAGTTTCCCCTCAAGCAACTGGAAGCAGCACTTTCTCACTGACACTGCAGGTAAAGATGGCTGGGGAAACCCACTTCCTGGGTACACTTAGCCAGGGGTACAGCAGGGAGATCGCAGTCTTCTCTCGGCAGCCATTTGGAGATCCTGGCACAGTTTCAGCACCAGCAGCTTCTCCCTTTTCTCCCCCAACAGGAATTGCCACCCTCCTTCCTGTGCATTACTGAAGTTCTTCCTCAGTGCACTGACACAGCCCAGACAGATCATTTGCAACTTATATTACATAATAATGTGGAAAAACAGGGTTATGCATGCCTATGTCCAACGTTAGCTGTACACTTCCCTTTGCCTCAAAGGACTACAATCTTCCTTAGAAACTTTCCCTCTACTGATGGCTGCAAACATTACTCCTTTACCTTGTGATGTGCTCCTCCCTCGTGCCTATTTAAGAAAGCCTCAGGCAACAGGAAGGTGCCAGAGCAAGAAGGTCTCAAACTCTTCTGATAATTGTTGTTTCCTGATTATATGGTTTCTGACCCTTGGATTGTTTCTGGCCCTGGTACCTCATCTCAATGATTGTGTGCC
Organism: Ptychadena robeensis; assembly: GCA_036250615.1. Classification (NCBI taxonomy): domain Eukaryota; kingdom Metazoa; phylum Chordata; class Amphibia; order Anura; family Ptychadenidae; genus Ptychadena; species Ptychadena robeensis. The sequence continues at coordinate 76,027,636 of CM070032.1, read as the reverse complement.
AGCTGCTCTCTGCACTGGTCTGGTGAATGGCAGGTGGCTCCTTAAAGTGCCCATTCAGGGGTTGATACCTGTTAGATCGGTGAATGATCCTTCACAGTGCGCGAACGATTCCTGGTCGATAATTTACTCATTTAAAGTAATGGCAGATAAACAGGGATTTACCAACATGTTGATTCCCTGTTCGATCGACATTTCTTCGAGTTGGATCGATCGAACAAGGTTTTTTTTATAGATAACACAGAATGGTAAAGGAGGGGACGTAAATCTTGTGCCACACCCAAGAAAATAT
>CM070032.1:75978962-75991311 GCA_036250615.1 Ptychadena robeensis | reverse complement strand
AATAAAATTATTCCTCAAAAATACCACTTGCCTAATAATTCTGCACTCCCTGTAGAACAATAATGCAGTGGTTTACAAATAGCCAGGTAACGGTCATAGGACATGGATGCAAAGAGTAAGCACTCTGTTACTCCCAGTGATCCACATAGATAGAATTGTGTAAGACAGGTACTGAGATAGATAGCTGCTCCATCCTCCCATAGAACATGTAAAAATTCAGAAATGAGATTGGTAGTAAATGCAATTTCTGATAAAGATAAATTACATAGAAAAATATACATTGGTGAATGAAGGCAATTATTAGAACATTTCTTGTTACTATCATCATGTATAAAATAAGGAACAAAATAAAAAGGAATATTTTAGCACCTTGCGGATGCTCTATTTCAGTTAGCCAAACTTCAACAATTCTGGAATAATTATCTTCATGCATTTTGTATTATAAAGGGTAATAGCGCTTCTTTGGTTTAAACCGAAGAAGTAATTCTTTTTTAACCTTACTGAGCCTATAGATGTTGTGTATATGATCTGATCTTCCATGTTCATGTGAGAAAAGTAAGCTAAGAGTTAGAGAGAGTTTTTACTTGCTGTACTTGCTGGTTGTGGCTGTTACAGACTGCTTAGACGTCTGAGATGGCTAATCAGAGACATATTTATCAGCTGTATTTAAATATTTTACAATATTCTTTGATAAATCCCTGCTGTAATTCTCACTGGAACCTCTGTTGTTTATCTCCTGAATCCGTCAATGTTAGCTAATATGGCTAAAAATAGCAAGTCTTTTTTTTAGCCAAGTTTGCAAAGTATTCAAGTGGATGAGAATTACTATCTCATAGGAAAAACTTTTAATTGAGTCAGTGCAGTACCCTACCAATGTACCTTCTGCATTTAATCCCTCTTGAAAAGCACTTCCTGATATATGAGTGTCCCTAGGTATAGACAATAAATTACTGGGTCCCCAGAATAGACTAAATAACGAAAACAACATTTTGAGTTCATGTAGGTGTAATGTTGCTTGGATATTCTCTGTCTGAAGCACATTATGCTTTATCCTGTGAATTTGTAAATGTCTGAGGATAATCTGTATTTCTCTTTTACTCAGCTGTGATCAGAACAGTGTGATCATCATGATAAATTAACAGCAGGAAAGCAAATCCATGACCTTCTCTTAATCTCAGCTAGGATCCAGCCAAAATCAAATAGATATGCTGGTTCCTAGCTTTATTATGGAATTGATCCAAACAGCTATAAATAACATAAAGCTGAGCTCAGTTCAGAGCTCTTAAAACCCTAGTATCTGTAAAATTTGTACATAGCATTGGCTCAGTCTGCTTGAGAAGAGGGCAAACGAAACATCAGACATTGGACCTGTGATGTCTAAACAAAGCAGGGTACACACATGTAGATATGGGTCAGATTGATCACTTCGAGTGCAGTGTGCGCTCACGGCCATCTATCTGGCCCATATCATATGCGGCCATTCCAGGACCAATCAATCCCACTCGAAAACAGGGATATCGGACATGACCATTAATCACGGCCGATGTCCGTTGCTTTGCATGGATACCGCGGGTCTCCATGCAAAGCATCGGCTCAGCTGAAGAGATAGCAGAACTGTCTCTCATTCTCCTCCGATATCTGACAGCAGCGTGATGACGTCATCACGCTGCTGCAGGGAACATCGTACGGCTCCAATATCAAGCCGTCTGTTCCCTGCTTAAATCTAAACCTGTCTCCTCCCTAATAGTGATGAACAGCATAGGCAATATTCAAATTCACAATATTTTGTGAATAGTTCTGCTAATATTCAGTTCGACATTCAAAAAAAATTTATTTGAGTGTATGGGCATGGATTACAAAAATATATTCGCAATTATAATCACATGGTGTTTATCTTCAGAATGAATGGCCATGTGGTATTAATTTTCACATTGCAATTATATATAGAGCAATTAGAGATGGATGAACTGTCTGCTCTTGTCGCTGGTGAACAGTATGGGTGTTCGACCCACCCCCTTCGCCAGCGAGGAGAAGGTTATTGTTTTTCTGCCGGCCTGATCAGGCGCAGAAAGATCCAGTGAAAATATCCGACAACAAAACGGAAGTGACGTAACTTTCGGCATGTGGAACATGGAACTGTGCATTCCATTTACCAGAAGTGTACTGGAAGTCACTTCGGGTTTTGCATGGCGATAAGCTTCCCAGTGCACAATATTGCAAATATTCGAAATTGCGAATATCCGCCGCCATGGGGGACCACAAACATAGGGGTGTTTGATTGGTATCATTGCTACAAAAATTATCTGAAGGTCTCTGAATTTCACCTGTCAATAAAGTCAATGCAGTTCACTGCAGATGGAAAAGTCCTCAAACAGTCCACCAACTCCCGCAGCAGTTGTCTGTCCATCACTATTGGCAGCAAAACTTGAGTCAGCAACTTAGCAAGTAAAAATATTCTTTCAAGTTTTACAAAATTAACTGAATGAAACTGAACTTAAAAATTAAATAAAAAAATTAAAACAAAGACCCTGCCAAACATGTACATACAGCGGGGCAAAAAAGTATTTAGTCAGCCACCAATTGTGCAAGTTCTCCCACATAAAAAGATGAGAGAGACCTGTCAATTTCATCATAGGTACACCTCGACAATGAGAGACAGAATGGGCAAAATAATTCAGGAAACCACATTGTAGGATATCTAATGAATCAATTGGTAAATTACTCTGTAAAATAAGTATTTGGTCGCCTACAAACAAGCAAGACCTGTAACTTCTTCTTTAAGAGGTTCCTCTGTCCTCCACTAATTACCTGTATTAATGGAGCCTGTTTGGACTTGTTATCAGTATAAAAGCCACCTGTCCACAATCTCAGTCACACTCCAAGCTCCACTTTGGCCAAGACCAAAGAGCTGTCAAAAGACACCAGAAACAAAATTGTAGACCTGCACCAGGCTGGGAAGACTGAATCTGCAAAAGGAAAGCAGCTTGGTGTGAAGAAATTAACTGTGAGAGCAACAATTAGAAAATGGAAGACATATAAGACCACTGATAATCTTCCTCGATCTGGGGCTCCATGCAAGATATCACCATTTGGGGTAAAAATGTTTGCAAGAATGGTGAGTAAAAATCCCAGAACCACACGGGGGGACCTAGTGAATAACCTGCAGAGAGCTGGGACCAAAGTAACAAAGGTTACCATCAGTAACACACTACACCATCAAAGACTGAAATCTTGCAAAGCCAGACGTGTACTCCTGCTTAATCAAGTACATGTCTGGGCCTGTCTGAAGTTTGCTAGCATTTGGATGATCCAGAAGAGAATTGGGAGAATGTCATGTGGTCAAATGAAACCGAAGTAGAGCTTTTTGGTAAAGTCTATTGTATTTGTAGGGAAAAAAAAGGAGTTGCCTCCAAAGAACACCATACCTACTGTAAAGCATGGGGTTGGAAATATCATGCTGCCAGCCCGCATCTCTTCCATCTAGCTCTGCCTGTGTGAAAGCTGGTATGCTGACAGCTTTTTCACACAGACAGCCGAGCAATGTGTTATAAGCCTGTTGGCTGATTATACGTTGCACAAGCAGAGGCCTCCTATGAGCAAATCTTTCCTCTGGCTGTGTGTTAACTGTGAGCTGTACCTCCCATACATCTCTAACGGTCAGGATTAGAGGCACGGAAACTGTCAGACAGCTTTTCCAACTCTTTAATTCCTACGTTGGAGCATTGCGCAGAGTAGGATAAAGCCAAAATATATCAAAGGCTCTGAAGTATACAGTGTGTCCTATACATCAGAGCATCCTTCAGCTTGAAAAATTCCAGGCAGCACATTGGTTTAGGTGGTTAGCAGACTCCCAGACTCAAATCCTGGCCTGAGCACTATCAGCAGGGGGTTTGCATGTTCTCCCAATGTCTGCGTGGGTTTCATACATGCAGTGCCGTTTGTCCAGCTATGCGCACAACAACTCACAGTTGTCCGAGAGATAGATTAACCCCCCCCCCACTCAACAACTCTCGCAGTCAGCCAAGAGATAGGCAAATCAGCATTAAAGGGGCCCCATGAAAAACCTTGCATAGGGCCCCCTTCATGCTAGAAATGGGCCTGCATACACCTATGGATTCCTATGTCAGTAGGTATGATCACAGCGTTGCTTAGTCTGTAGTTGTAACATATTAGTTGTTTTACTATGTATAATAAAGTTGTTCTTTTTTATACCTACCTCGTGTGTGGATTCTAGTTGATGGTTCCCGGCCACACCAAGTCCCCTGAGGATAGCCACCTTTGGTATTTGAACCCCCTTGGGTTAAATCCCTTGTTGTATTTGTTATACACCCTGCACAATTGTACATCCAGTGAGGAAAAAAAGCATCTTATCCCTTGCTGATTTTGTATGCTTGCCCTCTGATAAAGAAATACCATTCTATAATAGTTTATTTTATTTTAGAGAAACAGAATATCAACAAAAACCCTTGCCAAATCAGTGCACGTAAGGCAGAGATTGATGTGCAATGTTTGAGAGAAATAAGTATTTTTTATCCTTTGGCAGTAGATGTACTCGGTGGCATAACTCTAGTTAACTCTAGACAATCCATAGGTCAGACTTTTCTTGTTGGCCACCAAGTTTGCACACATCTCGCAAGAGATTTTGTTCCGCTTCTTTATGCAGATGTTAATAGTGATGAGCAGCATAGGCATTATTCGAATTTGTGTCATTTCGCAAATTATTCTTAAAATATTATTCTTAGTAAATTTGAAATTCTAAGATCTCCTGTCATTATTATGTAATGCAACAACTGCACTTTTACATGAGTGTATTGGGAATGAAATGTGTTGGCAAAGTGACATTTAGTGGCAAAATGTGATATAGCAGCTGCATAGAAGTAATTTATGCGAAAATCAGCACTTGTACATGCAAATATTGCAAACGTAATGCATGGTACTTTCCCCAGAATTGCAAAGATATAGCACTATATTCAAAATAAAAAATGTGTGATTCCAATGTTCGTGCTCAACACTATTCATTAGGTCAGTAAGATTTTAAGGTCTGGAGACTGGCTAGACCACTAAAGGATCTGAATGTGCTTCTTTTCAGGCTTCTTCTTCTTTTAGTTTCACCATGTATTTTGTAATTGTCATGTCAAAATACCAATCAGGACCCATTTTCAATGTTCTGGTTCAGGGAAGAAGGTGCCTTTGATGCAGTGAATGTGTTCATTCCCCTAAGCAGAAACCCTTCCCACCAAGGTTTAATGTACCCACTGGTGACTTTGGTCCTAGCAGATCATTTACAAGTCCCCCTCCCATGTAGTTTTGGGGTGCTTTGTCACCATTCTTATGATCATTATAACTGCACAATGTGACATCTTGCATGCAGCCCTAGACCAAGGGCGATTCACAGTTATTTTGTGTGTTGTGTTTTCATTTACAAATTATCAAACTATTGTCACCTTCTCATCAAGCTGCTTGGCCAGAGTCTTTGTTGCCCAGTTCAGTCTTGCATAGATCGACAATCTTGTCCCTGACTTAACTGGTCTTTGTCAACTACCTTACAGGAATTGTTCCTACTTTAAGCTTGTTATCTGCCTAAACTGAGAGCCTGGCATCTTGCAGGTTGAAAGGGAATCAAATAGTTATTTCACTCATTGCAATGCACATCAATATCTGACTTTAGTGTACTGGGCTTCCGAGGGTTCTTGTTGTTATTCCTTCTTTACAATAAACCTGCCATTACAATAATAGACTGGTTATTTCTTTTCAGATGGAAAATGTACAAAATCTGCCAGTCCTCATGCTCACTGTGCATGTCAGGTGGCCATTAGTATAAGTTACTTGTTGTGCATAGGAGGTGGACATACTTCTAACCCCCCATCCCTGGCCATCTGGGTCAGCCAGCAGGCCCTGGTGGGGCTTGGAGGGGGCAATGCTCATTTGTTGACCCACCATTTCTAAGCTGTGCAAGGTTATGCCTTGAGGAGGTCTGGTATGGTCTGAAGGATGGTGATGCTAATTTTTTTGGCCCACTTTTCCAGGCCTGCCAGACCCTATCCCAAATAGAAACTTGGTTATGAATTTGGGGAATATAATAAATTCTCCTGTACACATAAAGTTTCAAAAGATGCCCAATTTTTTTCATTTATTTATTTATTACTGTTATACTATATTGAATCTATGATATAAACTCCTCTAAGCTGTAAATCTACCATTAAAAAGAAGGGAATGTATTTAAATGTCTCTCTGCTGCCCGTGCAGTCATTCTTTCAATTAGATTAACAGCAGCTTTCCTCAATGATTCATTTTTGAAGCTGTAAATGAGAGGATTCAGCATGGGAGTCACCACAATGTAAAATACAGAAACTATTTTGTTTTGATGAAAAGGAGAGTCCACTGTTGGCCTGAGATAAATGAAAATGACAGTACCATAAAAAATTCCCACTACAAGTAGGTGAGAGGCACAGGTGGAAAAAGCTTTTCTTTTGCCATAACTAGAAGGGATATTGATTATAGCAACAATTATGTTGATATAAGAAATGGCAATGCAAGTTAGACATCCCAAGATTATAATCCAGGAGAGGCAATTAAAAATGAATTGGGCAACATAGGTATCAGTGCAGGAAAGCTTTAGTAAAGGGTTAAATTCACAAAAGAAGTGATCGATGATGTGAGGCCCACAAAAAAAAAGCTTTGACACAGAAAGAGCTGGGATGGTCAGAGACACAGCACTAATTAGCCAACAGGATAAAATAAGTTTCATACAGAACTTATTGGTCATGATGCCTCCATAATGGAGAGGGTGGCAAATTGCAACATACCGGTCATAAGCCATGGTCACCAAAAGAAAGTGTTCGGTTGCAGCACAGAGAGAGAAGAAATGATACTGGGTAATGCAACCAGCTACTGAAATGGACTTCATCTCGCCAATGAGGTCTAAGAGCATTTTGGGAACAGTAACTGTTGTGTAGCAGATCTCAAGGAAAGAAAAATTACCAAGAAGCATATACATCGGGCTATGAAGGCGGTGATCGGTGTATACAAGGATCATAATCATGACATTGGTCATAAGAGTTAAAAGATAAATGACAAGAAAGATTGTAAACAGATAGATGCGCTTATCTTGTGATAGTGAAAATCCCAGGAGAATGAATTCTGTCACGCTGGAGTGGTTCATATTGCCTGTTGTCATAGCAACAGCCTTTTCTTAAACCGTGTTCAATGGTGTCAGTCATTGCATATTATAGAGCTGTTATTTTTAAATCAGAAGAAACATGTCAGCCGTGCAATATGGGATATCTGTCCATATACTGTTCAGCGTATTTATAATTAGTGCGTTGTGAGAGCCTATTATAGTTTTTAGCAAATGTTATTAAATCAAGTGTAAAATGATGTTTAAGGTTATCACATGGAGGTTCTGAAATTTGCAAAAATTTACGGCACATAATTCCAATTTCCTTTAATTAAGCTATTATTAAAAAAAATATATATGCAAGAATCAATGTAGCGTTTGTCCTGGTAACTTGTAGCAACCTGCTTTGGCAGCAAATGTGTACACTGTAGGACTACTAGCATAGAGGTTATCAAGAAATCAAATTATTTGTTAAGTTGCTACAGGCAGAGAAAAATTATGGAGAGAAATCTTCACTAACATAACAAATTGTAATCCTTATATACCTGGATATAACATTTACAGTGATAAGCTACTTAATAGTGCATTAAATCTAAAAAGTAAATTGGCATATATTTGGATCATTCAAGAATATATAAATATGAACATATAGATATATTTCCATGATAACATTTTGTATAATTCTTAGGTTGCCTCACCAAGTAAACTAGATCTTCTTTCCATGGCCTGAACTTTGATATGATCAATGGTCATATCTATTTAAACCCCCTAGTGGTAAAGACGAAACCAACTCGTCCAATGGGGACTTGCAAAAAGTGCACTGGACAGGCTGGGTTCCTTCACCACTGATTGGATTGGAGCACCATCTTACCTTCTACGGCTTATGCGGTGGCTCAGATCAGCTTCCTTATGCTTCCTCTAAGAAAGCAGATGCTTATCACCCCGGTGTCACGTACGTGATCACCCCGGTGTCACACCTGGACAGCAGCGGGTGGTTGCAGCATCATGCTGTGGGGATATTTTTCTGTGGCAGGTACTGGCATACTAGTCAGGATAAAGGGAAAGATGACTGCAGCAATGTACAGAGACATCCTGGATGAAAACCTACTGCAGAGCACTCTTGGGGTGAAAGTTTACCTTTCAGCGGGACAACGACCCTAAGCACAGAGCCAAGAAATCAAAGGAGTGGCTTCATGGCAACTCTGTTAATGTCTTTGAGTGTCCCAGCTCGAGCCAAGACTTAAATCTGAACATCTCTGGAGAGATCTTAAAATGGCTGTGAACCGACGCTTCCCATCCAACCTGATGGAGTTTGAGAGGTGCTACAAAGAGGATTGAGCGAAACTGGCCAAAGATAGGTGGGCCAAGCTTGTGGCATTATATTTAAAATTGAAGCTGTAATTGCTGCCAAAGGTGCATCGACAAAGAATCGGGCAGAGGCTGTGAATCCTTATGTACATTAGTTCACATGATTTCTCAGTTTTTCTATTATACATAATATATAATATATTCTATATTATACCTCAAGTAAACTTTTTTATAATGTTGTCATTATGGGATGTTCTGAGGAAAAAAATGAATGCCATTTTGGAATAAGGCTGTATCCTAACAACATGTAAATAAAGTGATGCACTGTGAATACTTTCCAGATGCACTGTACACAATATATAGTATGGATGGTGATCAGCAATGTTCATGCTCAAAGGCAAAAACAAAGTTAGTGGAATACTTTACATGACAATATATGCCATTATATTACCACATCCTAATTTCTGAGAGTTATTGTACTACTAAATGTTATTGTTAATTGGTAAAATGATTATTTACTGTTGGCCATAATCTATTTTCCCAGTGTCATATAGGAGTTTTGCAACATGGAGATGGATATGTACCCCACAGGTAGTCTGAGCTGAGTTGCTTTTTGCTTTAAGTTGATGTTTTAATAAAAGTGTAGGGAAAATGATTGATTATAAGAGAGCAATATAAAGAATATAGAACAATTTCCCCTTTTTCATTTTTATAGATTGGATTTCTTATAATTGTTATGTGGAATATTTAAACACTACATATTATTATAGGAATAGGCCATGTTTTCTTAAAAAAGAATAAAAAGTTCACTCTTGTATTGATACGATTAAATATAATATATGGAATTCTAAACCAAGTGATCATGTTAACATAAACGGAGATGAGCAAATACCTACCTCTGCAGTATCTTTAGATGAATGTGTATATTCCTTACATTGACTGAATTGGACTTTATATTCTTTCAGATTCTATCAGAATTTGAAATAGCCTTGCTTGACTTACAACAGTTTATCTGTGCTCCACAATACAATTATTAAAAGTCCCAATGGAATGATTTTAGATTACCTCGTACAAATATTATTATCGTCCATTAAAAGCAAAAAAAATAAATAAATAAATAATAAAATGTTATCTATTTTTAAATTAATTGTAAGCTGGAAGATGATTGTGAAATTCCCAAGATAAAATTTCTCACCTTCAATCTCCAGCCCCCAAAATGATAATAGCAAAACAAGTCAGGTCAGTAAATATCCTCTTTTATTGCTTATGATGTTAAAATGTCATATAGTAAAATAGAAGCCACCATGTCCATACATTTCTTAATGTCAATCTACATACTGTATGTCTGTAGTAATTCCAACATCATTCAACACACCAGAGATGTAATCAAAGTTCATTATTGTTCAGCAAGGTCAATCCAGCTACCATGAATGTTCGTAGTAGCAATCTAAACATGTAGAAAAAAAATAATTAAATACAGCATTTTCCGGCGTATAAGATGACTTTTAAACCCAGGAAAATCTTCTAAAAAGTTGGGGGTCATCTTATACACCGGGTACTAAAACTTCTGAGCCAGAGAAGTCTGCCTGTCACACATCTGCAGCTCCCCCTCATCCCCCTCCCTCTCTTCCTCCTCGATGGTTTGAGAGGAAGCTGACGTGCTCGCTAGAGGCTGTGGCCCCAGTGGCTGAAACTGGTACTGCAGCTCAAACACATTAAAGAGCCTTTACTTATGTATCAAGTAACATTTTTTATTTTGCCAAAATTCTTTCAGTTTTTAAATTCTTTTCAATTTATGTTACTTTGATAACCACAGCGAAACATTAATAACCATGAAAGGTTGCATTTAGGGGAAATTAGGAATGTAAATTACTAAAAACTTTTAGGGTTGTTGGAGAAATTACTTATTATTATCATTTATTTATATAGCGCAACACTTTCGCAGCGCTGTACATAACATTAGAGTGAAGATACAACACACATTAACACACAGTTACAGGTAATGACACAGGAGGCAATAGAGGACCCTGCCGGCGTGGGCTTACAGTCTATAGGTTGGGGACAGAGTATACAATAGTGGGGAGGGGACTGGTATGGTGGGTGATGTTTAGGAAAGAGAAGATGGGGTAGGATAGGCTCTAAGAGGTTTGGGTTTTTAGGGCCAAAAGTAGGAGCAAGTCTAATCGGGACGAGAGAGAGAGTCCAGATAGTAGGAGCAGCCCTAGAGAATGTCTGGGACCGTGCATTTGATGAGGTTATATGAGGATTCATTATGTAGGTCACTGGAGGAGCGAGGGGGCGGTAGGGGTGTATTTTTGTACCAGGTTGGAGCTGTATGGGATGCAGGAGTGTGGAGTGATTTTAAAGCAAGGCACAGGACTTTAAATTTAATTCTCTGGACAACATGGAAGCCACCGTAGAAATTTGCAGAGAGGAGCCGCAGATGAGGAAGCGGTTGAGAGGATAATAGCTGCACGCCATTCATGATGCCCTGAAGAGCGAATGTCCTATAGAGAGGGAGACCAGAGAGCTTGTTTCAGTATCCAGACGAGAGATGATAGAGCGGTGTACCAGACTTTGGTGGTCTCTTGGTAGAGGGAAGGGCGGATTTTGGAGATGTTTGCGGAGATGGAAGTGGCAGGATTTAGCAATGTTCTGTAATGTGTGGAGTAAAGGAGAGGCAAGTCGAAGGTGACACCAAGGCAGCGGCTTGTGGAATGGGGGAATGATGGTTGTTATTTACTGTAAGTGAGATTTGGGTGGAGGAGGCTTGGAGGGTGATTGGGTGAAAGATATGATTTCAGTTTTGCTAAGTTGAGTTTAAGGAATCTGTCATCCATCCATCTAAGAATGGCCGAAAGGCAGCTGATAGATGTTTTCCGGACAGAGGGAGTAAGGCCGGTGGATAGGTAGATTTGGGTATCGTCAGCATATTAAATTGGTATTGCAGACCAAAGGAGAGATTGAGTTTGCCAATGGAGGATGTGTACTAGCGAGAAAGGACCGGGCCCATACTGAACCTTGGGGTAATCAACAGTAAGGTGGTGTGATAAGACGAGGTAGCCATTGCAGTATGTTTCTGAAAGAGCGGTCCAGTATGTAGAGGAGAACCAGGAAGAAGCAGAGTCATGATACCGATAGAGGCTCAAGGTCTGTAGAAGCAGAGGGTGGTCAACAGTGTCCAAAAGGCAGATGAGAGATCCAACAGAAGAAGGAGTGGAATAGTTTTTGCCTTGGGCCTTGTCATTGAGCAAGTCGTTGGCAACTTTAGTGATTGCTGTCTCCGTGGAAGAGAAGGTCGGAATGCCGGATTTGGAGGGGTCAAGGTAGGGAATTTCGCAGTATATAGTCCGTGATCCTTTTTGTAAATCCGATGCACCGACCCGTCCCTAGTTTTGAAGCAAAGGAAGAAGAGAGATTCGGTCGGAGTTGGGAGGGAAGGTTTCAAAGTCAGAGTAGACGATTAAGGCTATGTGTTCACTGTGTGGGGTTTCCAGTGCGGCTCTGCACATTTGCCAGAGTCCTGGGCTTAGGCAATTTGCCAGTCATCGGTTTAAAATACCAATTGAAATAAAAAACTGATGGGTTTTTTTTTATATTTTTTGGATTAACATAGGTGTAGTCTTATATGGCGATCCATCCTGTTTGAGGAGGAAGAACAAAGCCTATGAAGACAAGAAACACCTTCTCCTGCTGAAGCATGGCAGGGGTTCATTTTTTAGGCTTTGGAAGTACAGGGACACCTTCAGCGTTGTGCAAGGTACCATGACTTCTCTCACGAACTGCAGAAATTGATGCAGTCGTCCCAAACATTAGGCTTGCGAGACGTGACCTTTACAACAGGACAATGATCTCAAGCATACTTCAACGTACACTAGAGCTGGTGGCAGATCAAGGCTGGAGTCATTTGGAGTGGTCATCGCA
>CM070032.1:75959083-75975111 GCA_036250615.1 Ptychadena robeensis | reverse complement strand
GGTGTACTATGTGAGGTTAATAAGGGTAATAGACAGGGGGTAGAGCAAGGAAGAGGGAAATCAGGGAGGGAAAACTAGCTACTCTAGAAAGCCAAAGTGAATGGTAGGTGCGTTGTTCTGTTTCCAAAAAGTGGAATGCAGGAGTGTGCTGCCGTAACAAGATGTTTAGTGAGAGATTGTTTATATTTAGCAATGGGCCAGTGATTCAGGTGTAGGAGGTATGTTGCCGGGTCTTCTCCTGGATCAGATTCAGTGATCAAGTTGATGCCATAACGAACCTTATTCCAGAAGGGCTTGATTTTGTCGCAATCCCAGAATATATGTTGGAATGTGCCAGGGGAACTCTCACACCTCCAACATTTGTCCGAGATCGAATCTCTAAATTTATGAAGCTGAGAGGGTACTCTGTACCACCTAGAGATGACTTTGTAGCTTTGTTCCTGGAAGCGAGACGCCACGGATGATTGATAAGCCAGGCGGAGTATTTTATCCAGTTGTGTTCGAGAGAATACCACCGAGAGGTCCCGCTCCCATACCCTTACAAAGGGCAAGAAGTGGTTCTCAGGGGGAGCAACTAAAATGTCATATATTAAGGAGATCGAGTGTCTAACTGGGATTGCGTCCCTGCATATTGTTTCAAATTGGGTGAGTTTGCGTGTGTAACCAATGTGAAAGGGAATGTAAATAATGTCTTAATTGCAGTGAATTCCAGAAGTGTGATCCCATTCCCTCTAGGCCTTTAACATCTGCTAGAGAATACCATCCTGTTGGTGTGACAAAGTCTAGCGCTCTAAATACCCCCTTCCTAATCAATGTGGAAAAGGGTTTGGCCTTGATACCTGGTGGGAATGCTGGGTTTTCTAGTATCAGATATAATGGTGACGGCGAGGGGGAGAAGTTGGTTTCGCTCATAAATTTGCGTGCTATTGTGATCGTGTGTCCGATCAAGGGGTGTGTGATTATCGTGTGTGGAAGGTTGCAGTTTGTCCATGGAATCCCTCTCAGGTCCCACGGGGAGTCCTCTTTCTCCATGGTTACCCATTGCTTATGAGTTGAATGGCGACACCAGTCGACCACCCTTGTCATATGGATTGCTATGTGGTATTTGGCGATGTCTGGGAGACCAATTGCTTTCCCTCCCCATATAAACTTCAGAATTGTAGATCTAACTTTGAAGAGAAAGGTAGCAGGAATTTTAATCATCACATAAAGGAGTTGTGGCAAGACCATCATTTTGATGGCCGCGCACCTTCCAAACCAAAACAAGGTGATATCTCTCCATGTCTGCAAATTTAACCTAATCTTAGTCAACAGAGGGAGGAAGTTTAGTTTGAATAGGGAGGTGAAATCCGTACTCAGAGGAATGCCTAAGTATTTTATTTTATTTGTCGCCCATTTGAAAGGAAAGGAGGGTGCCAGTTTTGCCAATTGCATGGGTGAAAGATTGACCGGGAGTGCCTCTAATTTTGTTATGTTAATTTTAAAATTAGAAATTTGGCTGTAGGTATGTAGGCATGAGAGTAGATTCGGGATGGAGATGTGTGGGTTGGTAAGTATCATAAGAAGATTGTGTGCATATGCTGCCACTTTATGATGTCCTGATTCTTTTACAATTCCCTGAATATCAGGGTGTTTACAAATGGTGCACAAAAAGGGTTCCACGGTAAGTACGAAGACCAATGGGGAGAGTGGGCAACCATGGCGCGTGCCATTTGAGATTGTGAAATAATCAGATCTGGTATCATTCGCTCTGACTGCAGCTGATGGATTGTTGTAGAGAGCCATAACCCACAATAGCATGTGGGAGCCTAGGCCCACATGTCGCAATGTGGATTCCATGAGAGGCCATGAGACCCTATCAAAGGCCTTTTCGGCATCTAGAGAGAGTAAAATAGCAGGTGTTTTTGTGGACTTGGCCTTGTGTAGTATGTTAAGAGTTCTGAGTGTTGTCCCTTGCCTCTCTATTTGGTACAAAACCGACTTGGTCTGGATGAATTAGTGTGGGATATATTTGGCTAGTCTATTAGCTACCATTTTGGAGAATAATTTCAAATCTGTGTTGAGGAGCGCCATTGGCCTGTAGCTACCACAATTAGTTGGGTCTTTATCTTCTGAGTGAAATGTGGGCTCTCAGGGAGTCTGTAGGGATCGAATGACCCTCTAAAATAGAGTTACAGGCTTGAAGGAAATGTTTGGAAAGTTGGCTTTGGAACGTCTTGTAGTACAAGACCGTTATGCCGTCTGGTCCTGGTGCCTTTCCATTTTTGGTGGTTTTAATTGCCAATTCTAATTCCTCCAAAGATAGCGGAGCTTCCATTTCTGCAATCTCCTCTAAAGACAGTGAGGGCATGCCCGAATCCTTCAGATACTTATCAATATCACCTAGAAGGTCAGGGTTGCGATTGTAGATATCAGTGGAGGACAGATTATATAGACCTTTGTAAAAAGAGAAGAATTCTTTGGCTATATCTGAAGATTTCGTCTTCATTGTGCCTTTGTCATCCTTAATTTGAGAAATGTATGAATGTACTTTACGAGCCCGGAGAGCTTTAGCCAGCATACATCCCGGTTTGTTACTAAATTCATAAAAAGCACATCTGCCTCTTATTAATTTACTTTTGTGTTTGGCAAATAATAAAGTGTTACGTTCTGTGTGTAGGGCCTGCAGCTTGAGGCTAGGGATTTTTTATGTATTTCTTTTTTTGTATCTCTCTTAGTAGAGAGTCTACTTGTTTCTCAAATTCTCTCTTTCTTCTCGCCCCATGCTTCATGAGCAGGCCTCTAATCACGCATTTGTGGGCCTCCCAGTTTATTAGGGGGGATGTGTCCAGAGGATTATTAAGCTGGAAGAAATGTGTGATCTCCTCTTTGAGGTTAAGTAGTGTGTGGGTATCTTTAAGTAAGGATTAATTTAGGCGCCAGGAGGGAGATTTAGCTGGGATGTTGGCTAGGTCCATATTCAAATGAACAGAAGCATGATCCGAGAACGTAATGTTATCTATGGTAGTATCTTTGATTACTGATAAATCTCACTGTGCTACAAGAAAATAGTTAAGTCTGGAATACATCTGGTGAACCTGTGAATAGTAGGTATAATCCCTAGTGGTGGGGTGAGAGCATCTCCAGGTGTAAACCAGATGATGTGTGTGCAGTTCTTTCTTAATGCTTCAGTTTGGCAAATGAGAGGTATGATGAACCCTTGGAGACATCCAACAAGGGATTTAAGGCAAGGTTGAAGTCCCCACCTAAGATAAGAATCCCTTCCTGAAACGAGGTCAGGGTAGAGAGTATATGTAGGAGAAAGGATGTTTGATTAACATTTGGGAAGTAGACGTTAGCAAGCGTCACTGTCTGGGTACCAATCAAGCCCTTCAGATGTATCGGCCGTTTTCATCTAAAATGGAGACACTGAGAGTCCAGGGGACCTGTTTGGCAAACAGGATGCTAACACCTTTGGCCTTTGCAATTGAAGATGGAGCATGATAGAGCGTAGGGAATGCGGCATCATGTAGCCTCTGAGGCTTATTGATTTAAAAGTGTGTTTCTTGTATGAAGCCTATATGTGTATTAATTTTTTGAGACCCTTAAGACGTCGTGAACGTTTTTCAGGCGTAATTAGACCTCTGACATTGTAAGAGGTCAATTTTAATGGTTGGGTAACCAGATTAGTCATTTTGCAGAGCTGCAGAGAAGGGATATAGGTAAGGTTGGGTTAAGGGGTGAGTAGCTACAGATAAAGGGTGGGAAGGAAGATAAGAGAAAGGGGAGGAAGTGAACAGGTGTAGAAAGGGATATAGAGAAGGCACCGACAGGTAGACCAGTAACCAGGTATCGCCTGCAGTAAAGGAAGCAGGGAAGTGCTCCAAGGACTGTATAACAGTTCGGAGCGGCCTATGTGGGGACAAAGTTGGACAGGCCTTGAAACACGGGTCTTGAAACAAAATTATGTAAAATAACAATGATAACTAGCGATGAATATGACCCGCTAGCCTTAGGATGACCATACCAAGGCCAGAAATATGAATTTAACTTGAGGTGATCTGTAGAACACATATAAAAAATGACGTTATGTATAGGAGTAACCTGTTCAAATCTACAGTTCTAAGTTCAACATATCTGCACCCCTGACCCTGGTGAGACAGGATAATCAGAGGATCCGATCAGAGATTCAACAACTACTCATAAAGTGGGGGTCCTATTGTCGACTAACTATGTCTATCTTCCCCTTATTAATACATCAAGTAACATATAAACCTATGGCAAAAGCATAACGGGGTGTATCGTCAGGAAAGAAACATGCCAGTCTAGCAGCAGAAAGCATATATGAATGTAGCATCTGAGATATGCAGTGAACTTAAAGGAACATGTATGGAATTCACACGAGAACAACACAAACAGTAGATCTGGACCAAACCTGGATACATATAACTGTATAACCTTTCCTCCACAATAAATGTGGAAGAGTATCACCTGACCCCATGTCACTAAAATTGATACCAGTAAAGGGTCCAAATTCTACCTCCATTATAACCACTCTGGGACCACGAATGTGGTCCAGAGGTTAATAGGTGAGGGGACACCGTATTAGAGCTCCAGTAAGACTACATAACAAAAAAAAAACCTCGATTGAACCCTCCACTCCAACCCCCCACTGGCCAAAACAAGACATATCTTATTTAGGAGTTATCCCCTATAGTACCAGACACTCTTAATATGAATATTGGTGGGGGGGATTTTGTAGTTTCAGATACACGACCCATGTGTAGGATGGGGTGGAACCGTCCCCTGAATACTCCGGTGTATCATAACTAAGAGTCACTGGGACATGGTTTCAGAGATGCCCTGCATAAATGCACATATGATAAACAGATATAAAAACCTGTGTAAAAACATTAGGTGGGTAGTGCCAATCGCATATATCCTTATCTGGGCCGTTATAGAGATCTAAAGTTCAAGCGGCACTCAAAAAGTCAGTCCTCACATGGTTTTCTGCGTATAACTGGTGGGAAAGAGTAACCCCTTTGGCAGGAGTCTCTTAGGAAGGGTCTGTTGAGTATTGTGTTAAAGATAGTGGTGACGGAAGCTTTAAGGTCAGCTGAACCGGTAGCCTCAGGAAGTCCTCTGATCCTGACATTATTCCTTCTGTTCTCGTTGTCTTCAGAATGTAAGAAAATATCAAAGTCGTCCTTTTGTATGGCTTTCTGTGCTGCCTCCAGGTCATTTAATCTGGATTCCACTGAAGTGTGTGCTGCCTCCAAAACCTGCACCCGGAGTCTATAGCAGTCACTGACCGGTTGACCTCCTCTATCTCCTAGTGCCCCTTCAATTCTGGCTCCTAATGCTTCCAGGTCCCCTTTTGATGGTATGTACTGCAATAGGGCCTGCAGTTCCATAGGGAGAGTGGGACCATCAGTGACTGAGCCCTCCGATATAGCGGGCGAGTTTAGGGGTGAGAAGGTAGGGGTGCGGATAGGAGAGGAGCCAGATGTGCCTGGTGAGGATGGTGGTTGCGCTGCAAAGCGTGACTTACTGTCACGAGGCTTCAGTGCTCCCGCGGTGCTTTGGCGCGTCGTCGCCATCTTGGAAGTGTCCTTAGGCCCCCATCCTCTGCCCTGCTGGGGATAAAATGTGCGGAGGTCCACCGACGGGTGTTTTGAGGTTTTCCCCGTGTTCCTCTCGCCTTTTGGCATAGATGCAGCCGTGGATGCTGGTGTGTGATGGCTAGACTGCCGTGTTTCAAGACCCGGCTCAAGGAGCTCCCATTAGGTGCATCTTCACGCTTGCATGGCCGGACCACGCCCCCAATTGCATTATACTTTCCATTTCAAACATAATGGAACTGATAACATTTACTAAAATGTTTCACTTGACAGTTGGAGAATCTACTAAGAGCTAATTTAGAAAAATAACATAATTTAGTAACAGGGGTTCCTAAATTTTACAACACTGCAACCTATATAGAAAAACTGATTCTGTACTTGAACCCAAATAGAAAATTATTATGAAAATGTCAGAAAAGCTGTACAAAGAAATGTAATTCTTTGTTCATCAAAAATGTGAAAACTGTTATCAGCTGAACTTGCCTTACACATACGTTTGTTGAGAAGTTTATGAAAGAATTTTCATGATTTCATCGCTGAAGGAATTCTTCTGGAAGAGCAACAGGTATTAGAAAAGATTACAGCAGCAAAGTGTGAAATTGAAAGAATTAATCAAAAATGTCACTGTGATTTGAGGATCTTTTTAGAGATGTTGTCTGTCTTTGTACCAACTGGTTGAATATCTGAGTGGCAGCAAGATACTAGTGTACACAGAGTACACTGGATGTAAAGGGTATTTCCTGTTTTGCTAAAAGTTAAAAAGTTTCTCTAAATCCATTAAAACCCTAACACCCGCAGCCAGGACACCCCTGATGTAAGGGCCGACTGGGGGTGTTGTGAAGCAGAGCAGGCATTACCGGAAGTGACGTAATCAGGGCACAACAGAGGCCTCAAAACAAAGGGTCGGAAGTGATGCCTATTGTATACCTTGTTCCCCAACCTATTAGATTGTAGGGTCTTCTACTCCTCCTGTGTCATTACCTGTACCTGTGTGTTATACTGTGTTGTATCTCCACTCTAATGTATTGTACAGAGCTGCGTAATATGCTGGCGCTATATAAATAAATGTTAATAATAATAATAATGCCTCCCCTTTTCGATTAAGGACATATCCGCCCGCCCCTTCTTGCTTTATGGTTGAATACATATTGTGGGAGAGTTTGTGGGGTAAACAAATGTTTATTTGTTGTGGTACTTTTCTTAGTTTGTATTTTATCACAGCGAATTCTGGTCTCTGGCAGTGCCCAAGAAGGCAGTCACCCGAAATTTCGGTGCTATGCTCTCTTACAGGGTCAATGATGTAAGGTGGTAAAGTCAAAGGTGATGGGAGGAGGCAGCATGTAAAAAGTACCCACCGAGCTGGTATAGGTGTGTCTGGTGGCCGGTACAGCACTGTTGCTATTTATAAGCCGTGGCCTTAAAGTATATTTATGTACTTTTCTTCAATATCTGTGTCATGTCATTATTTAATAATTGGTAAGAGGAGGGGTTGGGCTATGTGGGGTTTAACGGAGCTAGTCAATACTCCCCCAGTCAAATGGCATTCTCTCTAAACCTCATAAAGAATTGAAACAGAATATCAAATTGTAAACAAAGCACAGGATTGTGCTGGTGAAGCAAGTATGGGGTGCATAGTATTTTTAACAACAAACTTCCTAAAAAATCTGCCATGTGTACAAAATTGCTTTAAGAAAAACCTCAATACAATAAACCTTGTAGATAAACTGGTATAGGAGGAGGCTGAACACAATTTTCTTGGCCTACAAAGTCAGTTTGTTTTATTAATAAACATGCTGGCTGTTCTTATTATCATTCATATAAATGATAGTAACACTCTATCTGAGTAAATATATAGTAAAATTAATGTACAGTATAAAAAAGTAAGGATTCTTTCCGCTCTTGAAATCCAATATATTTCCCTTGAGAACCAATTAGACTATGTTCATGAAAATTTGGTGTTAAATCTTGACAATAAATAGATCATGCAGATGAGGGTGATAAATATTTTATAACATCACACTTTCATAAAAAGTTTAGAAGAAATAATGAAGCAAACACAAATTCTGGCAGAGAGCACTCTAGTTTGAAATACGGTGTTATAACTTGAAAAGGTAAGAAGAATATTGCTTTGGAAAAAGATTTTTAACTTAGCTCTATCTGCAAAGGGTATATAGTATTAGAAGCAATGTATGGACAGCTTGATCTTGCCCCAATTTTGCAAAAAGCATGATAGGTCTGCTATGCATTTTGTTCTACCATTATTATTTTACACTGTAAAAGTGGAAAGTTGTACCGTGTTAGCCATTGATGAATATAGACAATAAACCTTTTATTGGCTAACTGAAGCCATAAAAGAAGCAAGCTTTCGGGATGTCGCAGATCTCTTCTTCAGGCTGATACATTTGATTCTGGTTTTAGAAGCTTATATCTCAGGATTGGTTAAAAATATACAAAAACCTCTGGTCTGAGAAACACCCAGCTTTATTCAGGACACTAAGGACCTCCTAAAACTAGCTGCTATTGGACCAATATTTTAAGGAACCATCTTAGCCACACATGGATTTGTAATCTTTATAGTCCAACTTTCCCCATGAAGATGTTATTGTAGCATGTCTCCAAAAATGGAACCAGCCTGCGGAAGCAATTACTTGACTAGTAAAGTTCATCCTAAACCACAATTATTTCTCCTTTGGCTAGGACCTTTACTTGCAACAGATGGATATGGCAATGGGTTCACGGTTTGCCCCCCAGTACGATAACCTATTTATGGCAAGGATAGAGGAGGAATTCCTAGCAACATGCCCCATAAAACCCATGGCCTACTCTCGCTTCGTTGACGACATCTTGATTATATGGACTGAAAGTGAGGAAACTCTTCTTCAATTTCACAGGGACTGCAACAACTTACACCCTACTGTTAACTTAAATTGAACCACTCAACAAAAGAAGTAAACTTCCTGGACACAACTATACATATTAACCTCCTGGGCATTACGCCTGAAGCCAGCACAGGTATCGGGCGCATCTGCCGCCCCTCCTTGAGCCTGCAACATTTCTGCATAGCTGCAGGCTCATGGACCTTTTCCGGTCCCGTAAAAAATGGCAGGAAAAGCCTGTAATGCCCAGGAGGTTAAAGGAGAAACATTGCAAACATCCATTTACAGGACACTCACAGACAGCCCTACTTACCTCAGACATGACAGCTTCCACCCAGGGCACAAAAAGGAACTGAACAACAAGATTATCTGTAACCATATCTGCTGATGAAGCAATTCTTATGCGAAACATGTCAAGACTATCATACAACTCGTAATGTGGTGATGTAACAAAATCCATGAATAACAATGTGATATACTTCCTATACAGACTGATTAAAATATTGCATGTAATTTGCATTGTAATCAGAGTACTGACTGGAAAATCTCATAATTCCTACCCCTGTGATAGTGGTAGGAAATGTTTTTCTTGTGCTTTTATATGTATGTTGGGATGTGGCAGACCAACCATTTTGACTAGTTTAAATCCCTACTTTTTTTCTTTCATCACATAATGGAATCTATTGTATACAGCCAAACCATCAGATAACATCGGATCTGCTTAGAGAGGGAATTTTTTAAACAGTAATATGATCCAGAAATGAAAAATTTGCAGTGCAAATTTTTAAGTATAAATTTCGACTTTTTCGCATAGTCAAATTTTGATGGGGTCATTTCGACTTTTCGCCGAAAAGTCGAAAATCAGCCTGATATTTTGACTGAAATCGAAATTTCAACGTAAAAAAGAACTTTGCTTTTGATTTGCCGTGTCGCTATTTCGCGTGCGGATATCGCCATTTTATTTAAAATTTTCACATGCGGGAGTGATTGCAAATTCGCATTGGCGACAATTCTCATCGACAAAAATTCGCAAGGTGCTAGCTAACTTTGTCAGCTTATTGAAAAGCCCCTGAAAATGGCATCCTCACAAAAATTGCTGGAGTTGTAGAGAAGGGTTGGGGAAACATTTGAAAACAATAAGTTTTGCTCTAACATGTTAAGTTTGTGTATAAATTGGGTTTAAATCTCAGCTCTGATTGTAAAGCTCTGCTACTATGTACACTGATTCTTCTATTATAGCTCAAGCTCATACAGCAAATCGAAATTTTCCACCTTATGGGAATTTTCGGCCTTATGCGAATTTTAGGCTTTATCCAAATTTTTGAGTGTTTTATGCGAATTTTCGACTTTATTATGCGAAATTTCGCAGTCGAATCGAAATTCGATTGGGAAACTCGAAATTTAAGTAGAATCGAATTTTATTCATTTTGACCATCTCTACCCAGAACTAACCTTCTTCAGTATAAACAGACTTAGAGAGAGAATCGGGTCCCACTGGTGGTCACTGTCAACCCACGTCTTGAAGTCTTAAGGAGAAATATAAGAGAGCTTCAGCCACTTTTTTACAAGAACAGAAGACTTAAGGCTGCCATACACGGGTCGGATTTGCACCGGATTCCGGCCCGATCGATTCCGGGCGCGTGCACGCGAAACGATCGGGCCGGAATCCCGTGCAGCCCACCTTGTCCGTCCGATCGGGTCCGACCGATCGGGGGCTCAGAATCGGATCCGCCAGAGAACCAACATGTTGGTCTTTCGGGTCCGATTCTGCCCAGATCAGCGGGAGTTGCATTCCGGGAGGTGATCAATCGGACACGGATCCGGCAGGACAAGGTGGTATGCAGCGATCGGATTCCTTAATTGGCCGATCGATCACACCTGAGGATCCCGGCGGAATCGCCGGAATCGATCGGATGGTGAATCGATCAGCCAGGGAATCCGTGCCGTGTATGGCTAGCTTTAGAGAAATATTCCCAGAACCACTTTTTCTTTTTCTACAGATAACCACTTAATCTAAGACAACTAAATGTAAGAAGTTCCCCAAACAGCCCAAAGCACAATGGAACATCTCCCTGCATGCAGAGCAGATGTGAGACCGGTAATCCCATACACAGCACTGATAGTACAGATCCCAGGATCACAGCTGGAATTGGGACTTCTTTTTCTCTATTACCTCCAATAACTCTACCTAACACTGATCACTATCTCCACTAACTAATCCTTCACTCCCATTTCAATCAGTCATGTGTGTTTAGTGAAAACATTTGTTTATGTTACAATATTTATGTCCTTGTAACTTTGTGTATAAGTGTGAGCTTCGAAAAACAGAATTGTATTTTACAGTTTGTTCACTCTGGACTTGCAAAAAGTGCACTGAACGAACCGGGTTTGTACGCCCCTTACCTGATCCAAAGTCCGTGGCATCTCTGGTTGATTGAACAGGCTACCGGGAAGGGAGCAGATCCTCACCCGTGTCAAGTCATTACGTCTGTGACACTGGGGCAAAGAGGGATCCGCATCTAAACAGAAAACTGTGCTCATTGCGGTTGAGGGTTCCTCCTATATGTTTTCAAACATTATTATATTCAGAATGTCTACTAGACCCTTGTATGGACAAATTTTTTAAGTTACAGGCCTACAACATAAAAAAAAAATCCATTTAAGTCTATGGTGCACTTTTGGTGCAGAAATCTGGACCTCACAAGAGCGCTAGGGAGGCAATTTTTTTTTATTTAATCCTATTGATTGTATGTGTAAGCTTGTATATGTTCCCAAAAACAGTTTTGCACATGATATGTGCTTGTTGCTTGATTACGTCTAAGGATTGTAGAAGGGATTTATTTGCTTGACACTGTGCGTTGTCTCTGGCTTTTCCCTTTTTAAATCTATACTGAACAAAAAAATATTGACTGTAATGTATACTTACCTCTAAGCCAGTACAATGTTGGGAAGCAATGCTCCACAATAAAAAAAAAGGAGCCAATTGCCTCTTAAATCCTGTAAGACAATTGTTTCTTTCTGCCAGTCCTTGGGGGTTTAAGATTTTCTGGACAATTATTTCTAATGCTGAAAATGTATCTTCACAGGCATGTGAAAAAGTGTGTGTCAATTACATCTGCCATAGCAAGTGTCGCAAACATAAGAGGAGCTGCCACCACCAAGGCTGTATACCATCAGAGAGGAGGAGTGATACAGGTTTATTTATTTGGGGTTGACTGTGAGGGACATGGATTACATAAGGTGAGCATAGGTCTACTTTAAGCTTCCCCTCAGTTACCTGTAAAGCCTCTGAAACAATTATATCACTCATTATCACCAGCCAACAACCAATATGGTGGGAGAGAGAAAACTGTGCCCTAAAAGAGGAATCAGATAATAAATCACATAAGAACTAAATCACCAGAACCCTCTAGACATTAACAAGCATTTAACCATTGCAGTTTTGGGGCACATCGGAAAAGGTTAAACTTTTAAAATATTATTCTGCAGTTCAAGTTATAATGTTTAACAAGAATCTGCAATCTGGGGAGGGAGGGTCAATCTGCACTTTCTTATATACTTATTCATACACTTCAAAGCTGTAAGTGCAGCCACCGAAGGACAATAACCCGGTGCAAGTTTACTTGAATCCCGAACTGTTTTGCATTGTATTTGTAAATGGCTAGCATGGTACAACACTCTGCTACTGCTAAGATGGAAGATACCACAATGTTCTGCTCTTCCCTGAAACTGAAAAAATCACACACCTGGACAGTGGCATCATTTTCTTGACCACATGGAAAAAGGAATAATATCTCCACTAACTAACCCTTTACTTTTACCTTCATTATTTAAGTGTGTCAAGATAAAACAGTTGTTAAAACATTTAAGACCTTGTAACTTTGTGTATAAATGTGAGCCTCAAAAAACATAATTGTATTATTATTATTATTAACATTTATTTATATAGCGCCAGCATATTACGCAGCGCTGTACAATACATTAGAGTGGAGATACAACACAGTATAACACACAGGTACAGGTAATGACACAGGAGGAGTAGAGGACCCTGCCCGGACGGGCTTACAATCTAATAGGTTGGGGAACAAGGTATACAATTGGTGGGGGGGATGGAACTGGCATGGCGGTGATGTCAGGAATGAGAAGATGGGTAGGAGAGGCTGAAGAGGTGGGATTTTAGAGCTTTTTTAAAGGTGGCAAAGGTAGGAGCAAGTCTGATAGGGCGAGGGAGGGAGTTCCAGAGAGCAGGAGCGGCCCTAGAGAAGTCTTGGAGCCGTGCATGTGATGAGGTTATGAGTGGGGATGTCATTAGTAAGTCACTGGAGGAGCGGAGGGGGCAGTTAGGGGTGTATTTGTGTACCAGGTTGGAGATGTAAGGAGGACAGGAGGTGTGGAGTGATTTAAAAGAAAGGCACAGGACTTTGCAGAGAGGAGCAGCAGATGTGGAGCGGTTAGAGGAGTAGATGAGTCTAGCAGCAGCCTGGTGCATGACACGAGGGCACCAACTTTAAAAGGATTGTACGGATAAGTATAACTGTAAATCCAATACTATTTAAGTAAGAAAAAAAAAAACCACAAATCACACAAAACAAAAACTAATAAACAAAAAACACACAAATGATAAATACATACTGTTTTTGGGTAAAGTAGTAATGGGGGGTTGAGATTTTTCAATAAACTTTTATTGCTTGATCTGTTGGACCTGTTTGCTGTTTTCTTTAATTTATTATGAAATGTACTTTTATTTTTCCTTCTTTACATAATTTTTGTGTTTCAACCATCATTATATATTTAGGATGTCCTACTAGACTCCTTTATGGCCATGTATTGTGGTAGCCAAAAAAAACAAAAAGTTCCAAAGTCTATGGTGCCAATCTGTTTGTAACAGAACTCTCAGCAATGCGTCTAGGGAGGTTAGATGTAGTCCGAATGAGCAGAGGACCAAAATTCTTCCCCAGATAATAAAGGAGAGAATAAAAAGTCATAAACAATAATCCGGCACTACGTAAACTGACCCTGCCTACATTTACCTCCCTAAGTGTTTGAGAACGAACCTAGTTTTGTTTGCTTGTTTGGGTTTGTCTCAAAACTACCTGAAGAAGCGCGGATCGTGCTATACCCTATAACAACCAGAAAGCATTTATCGGGGTTTTTCACAAACTCCCTTGAATGCAAGTCCAGATATGACGAATGGGTGCGGCCCTAGGACACCCCCATGGTAGGTGGTCCGTCTCCCAGCCCACGTTTTCAGTGTTTATTGATGATGGGTGGCGACGTTGACCTTAGGTTAGGAGATTTGAATCAGAGTACATTGTTAAAAACAGCGCATTACGGGGCAGAACACTAGTGAGTAAAGGCATTATATTTTTTTTAACAAAAAATGAAGAAAAAACATATCAAATACACCCATAACCTTATCAGCCTCACTTACAGTGATCTTTTGTTCTGTAGGACGTTCCCAATATTATTCATTACCACAACACAAAGAATGCACATAAGCATACTACCATTGTCAAAGTTGCACTGCATTCTGAAAAGTTACAACTCACGTGTCATTGCTCCTTAAGCCCCCCCTACAAACCTGTAGATCACTCCATTACATTCCCTTTAGATCACCAACAACTATGTGAATATATAGAATCCCGTAGAAACATAGTAAAAATATTGAAAGGTTTTAGAAAAGGTCCTCATATTGACATGGTTTTGGTAGAAACAAAATTGTTATTGTAAAAGAAATTTGTGGGAATATTTATAAGGTTTATAGGACCTTTACTCATTAAAAATGTCATTATAAAGGAATACTAATTTATCAGCCACCAGAGTAGTACAACATGTGTCAATTACAAGGCCGTTTGCCATTGTTGTGCTGCCAATACAAGCACAATGTGTGATTTTTGATGGGACCTTTGTATACAAAAGTTTATTCAAATGATGAGTTTTCCCCTAATGCTGCACAAAATGTAACACAGTTAATTGCAGAAACATTCTATCTGCAACACATCTTTCTGAACATGGTCACTTGAGTGATTACCTTACACAGATGTATGTATGCATTTCTTAAAGGTAGCCATAACAACGGCCTGGATTTGCAATACGTTTTTCTTTTTCGCCGATCGACCGACAAATGGCGCACTCAAAAGCACACCCCCACCGCCATCCCGCCGTGATATAAGTTTTGATGTTTAATATCATCTTGGCACCCCCTCTAGGAGATGGCCAAGCCATTTGTTTTGGGACGTCTTGCCTGTTCCACCCAGGTTCCTTTCTCTGGCTCTTTCAAGAATCCGGTATGTCTCCCCCTTTTTTCTCCCATTGCTGATTGATTGTGTTGAATATACACTTTGTATAAGCACAGTACTAGCTGGTGATCCTTTAACTTTATTTACCCTTAACAGTTCCGCTAATTCCTGGTGGTCTTGGCTGGGTCCTGGCGTGGGCAGGTACCTTAGATCCCTGTGTTTCTTTCCTCCATAGATATCTACTCAGCCGCATTGTGGAGCGGGTTGCACTTGTTGTGGCGACCGTCCTAGGTCCTGAGGGGGTACAATTGTTGGCCCCCCCCCCCCTTGGACCTGACCCCTGAGTCAGAATCCCCCTTGGGCCACCTTATGCCTGGCTGTACGCCCTGTGGAACAATCTAGCTGTGAAACTCTCTTTGCCCTTTACATACTCAATACTCACATCTTTTTATTTTGAGTGACCCCCCAGGCTGCTTATTTTTGTTTTGGTGAGTGTCTATTACCACACTTATCAGTGCTTACAATGGTGAACATATTGTTGGTCAAGTGTTTCTCGTTTAATGTATTGAATCTCTTAGTAACTCTCTTACCCTTGCTTAATAATTGTCCAAAGACCTTGTGGTTTTTTATGATGATATAGACCAACTGGTGATTTTAGACCAATTTCTTTTTCTATAATCCTGTATTCCAGCTTATCTTTAGTATATACAATCTTATGTTTCTTCCAAATGTTAATACAAATTTGCCATAATGTGCGTGTCTTTTATTCTTAGTTATATATATTATAAGATTCCAGTTGTCTCCCTGCAAGAGCTGTCCAGGCGAAACTTGGTCGGAGGTGAATCTAGTACTTTTGCCGGTCCTTTTTTTCGTAGATATGGCATATCCCCTTGTCACTTCACACTGAATGTATTCTTGTATGTTTTGTATGTCATACTTTGTTTAGCCGCTATTTGAGGTCCAACCTTATGTTGTGTTGAGGCTCTTGACCCATTTGGGGCTATCTTGTATGTAATTTTTATCTTTAATGCTCTTTTGTCTATATACCTATAATAAATTGAACTTTTTTGAAATATTGGTGATGTGCTTCATTGCCCTGAAGTCCCAATGGTGCTGGAGGGAGCGTTATCTCTACTACCAACTTTTGTTCTTTTGCCATGTAGATTCGTTGGGGACGTGGCCATGACACAGTAGCCTATAGACCTTTTACTACTCTTTTCCTCCTATTCCCCTTTTTTCCCTTGTTACTCTAACCTTACATTAGTATAGGTAGCTAAATTTTAAGCGTGTGCCCGTTTAATTTTGTGCTTGGG
>CM070032.1:75917992-75929452 GCA_036250615.1 Ptychadena robeensis | reverse complement strand
TCGAACTCGCCATATGTTCGCGAACACGTGGCGAACGCGAACATGCGATGTTCACCGCGACTATCGCTGGCGAACAGTTCGGGCCATCACTATTGACCAGCTGGTGGTGCCAAGGTGGTGGTACCAGAAAACGATGTTGGAATTAGCCCATTGTCACATTCTAGGAGGGCATTTGAGGGCAGAGAAAACACTGTAGAGAATAGTTCAGAGGTTCTGATGTTTGAAAGTAAGGTTAAACAGTAGCCAGGAAATTCAGGGTACAAAAAAAGAGGGCAGTGGTAGTCTCAGTAGGGAAATCATCCTTTAGTCTGATTTCATTCCTGGGATCCAGAGCACCAGCCCTTTGTGGTGGAGCACCATGTGTCAATGCTATCTGTGGAAAAGCAGGAAGTTGTAAGGTCAGAGTTTGAAGAAGTGGTAAAGCAATGGTTTTCAATGTAGATGATGGATACTGACTTAAAGGTATGTGAAGGAAAAAACTTTTATTGCAGTCTAAAGACGTCTACTCATAGACGCCTTGATTTGTCATCGATCGAAACCCGATCCGATCATTCCCGGCGGTCGTGGAATCAATGATTGATCATTTTGGAATCGATGGAACACCACCTTGGGAATACGATTTGTGGTTGATTTTGACATGAGCCGATCTCCAAAATGACAGATTCCACAAAATCCATTAATCAAAAAAGTTGCTGCATAGGGAGCTATGGGTCCACCAACACATCAATGTCTGATCTGATTTTTAGTCGATTCTGGTTTTGGTTGGTCGATTGTTCAGGGTGGGCAGAACGCTATTGATCGCTGATCGATCGCACGTGCATGCGCATTGATCGGGCAAAATTCTGGTGAAAGATCAACCCATGTATGGGAGCCTTATTTTAATCTTCTATTTGCACTCATCACGATTGTCACAAATTATTAAAGTTAACCTGTACTCCTTACTTGCATGTTGTACTCCATGTATCTTGCATGCAAATTGGCCATTATAGGACGGTCTGTAAATCCTAATTGTCCCATGTACCTACTCTCCTTTGACATTGCACCATGATGGTGATGGCTCCTGTTTCATACAGCACAGACAGACTCAGTACAGATGTAATCATGCTTTTTTTTACAGCATGCATACTTCTAGCTAGCTATGTGCAGTGAGGTAGAGATGGTTGTTTTTTTTTCAATAAGCTGACTTTATTGGTTTATTGCAAAGCCACATGCTATCATCACCAAAATTGCTGGAGATATAGATAAGGGTATTAGCTATATTGCTCTAGCATATTTATTTTTACCATAAATTATGTTCAAAGTCAAAATTTTTACCTGAGAAAGTCACAGTCTATATTTCTAGCTGAGAAATTTCAACTTTGAACTTAATTTAGGCAAAAACTCAGAGCAATACTTTCTATCAAACTAGTCAAATATAAAAATTTTCATCTAAACAGTTAGCTATTTAAATATATGGACCAAGACAACTTTTTATAATTTTGGTTATGTAGACCACAATTAACTTAATTTGAAACAACTTAGATGAACTGTAGATTTTCAGCTTTAATTCTGCAAAAAGATTGCATAGATACAGTTGCAAGAAAACCCTTTGGGATTAGGTGGGGTTTTGCATGAATTGGTCATAAAATATGGTCTGATCTTCATCTAAGTCACACCAATAGAAAAACACAGTCTGCTTAAAATAATACTACACAAACATTACATGTTTTCAAGTTTTTATTGAACAAAACATGTAAACATTCACAGTGCAGGGGGGAAAAATACCCTACTTTGGTAGCAATAAACTCAACCAAACGTTTCCTGTACTTGCAGATCAGACCTGCACAACAATCTGGAGTAATTTTGGACCACGCCTCTTCACAAAACTGTTTCAGTATAGCAATATATAGCTCTCTTAAGGGCATGCCACAGCATTTCAATTGGGTTGAGGTCAGGAATTTGACTAGGCCATTTCAGGAGTATTTTGTTCTGTTAAAGCCATTGTTTTGTTGAATGACTTGTATGCTTTGGGTCCTGTTGCATCAACCATCCTCTGTGGAGCTTCAGTTAGTGGACAGATGGTCTTAAGTTTTACTGCAAAATGTCTTGATAAACTCCGGAATTCATCCAGGCCCTGAGGCAACAAAGCAGCCAAAACCATAATGCTTCCTCCACCACAGATTGTGATTTTCTATTGGTGTGATTTAGATGAAGATCAGAGCACATTTTATGACGAGTTCATGCAAAACTCCACATTATCCCAAAGGGTTCACATAATTTTTCTTGCAACTGTATGCGATGAACTAAAGCCTTTTTTTTAACATTATAACTTCATATCACAGGATTAAAAGCAATTGTACAAATGAAACATTTAAAAATAAAATGTTCACTTCTAATTCTTGGTAAAAAAATACTTTACTGGCAAAGACAACCTGAAGTATTGAACTCATAAAGCCCCTTAGTTAAAGTGATTGCGAGAATAAAAGGATGTGCCAGGGGTGTTTTAAATGGTAACCCGGTATTTAAAATTCACCCTAGGCTAGGAATAACATTGTCCTAAACAGCTGTTCGTTTTTGGAACTTGTAGCAGAAATTTAATCATTCAATTGGTCTATAAGGGATATTAATGTAAAAAACATTTATGTGGTAACGCTTTGAAATATTTTGTTATTTTTAATTATGTGTACCTATTGACAATGGAGACTATCAGGTATAGATACAGTATGGAGTGAATGATAAATATAGTTCATAATTAAATGATTTATTATGATTTTTTTTTACAGTATACAGCTGCAACATATTACGTAGGGCTGTACATTAAATAAGATTTTAAATTAGATTTAAAATTTTAGATGCAACGCACGATAATACACAGGTACAGGTTATGGCACAGGAGGAGTAGATGACTCTGCCTGACCATGCTTACAATCTAATAGGTTGGAGAACAGATTATACAATAGGTAGGAGAGATGGGGAGAGGTGGGGGTTTTAAAGCTTTGTAGAGATTTCAAATGTATGCTCTGAAATAAAGACCATCTATTGTACTGATGTTATATTTAGACTTAGAATAACGTGATTTGTGAAAATCGAAAACTGAAATCGACCATTTGCCTCAGTAGTAAATTCTCCATATTTTTTTTTACATTGTGAGGATTCCCCACATCTTTCAGAATAATAACATAATAAATAATAATGTAGTTAAGCACAAATTCCTCTTTCTCTAGATTTCTAACAGTAGAATTCTACAACACTAAGATGTATGTATTTATTCATTTATTTATTTATTGTTGTCTTATAGTGCAGATGTAGAATGTGATGGAAAATCCACTGCACTACATGGGAGGATGTTTAACCTTTTAGTAAAGGCCTTCAAGAGTTACATTTTTATCTTTTGGTTACTCTAGTTTCACGTGTAAAGCTAAATTTCCCAATGGAACACAACACAATAAAATAATATAGTACAGTTTACTTGCAGATTGTAATGATATACAGTATCATTATTTCCCTGTTCTACAGATAGATGGAGACATTGAATACTAGAAAAGATATCTATTTTATATTAAGCAATTTTCTTAGAGCTAATTTGACATCATTGTTCCTGAAACTGTATATTAGCGGATTAAGAGCTGGTGTTAATACAGCATAAAAGAGTGTCACCAATTTATTAGTTTCAAGTGTCTTGTAAGCATTTGGTCTAACATACATAAAAATTCCAGAGCCAAAATAGATACAAACTACTGTGAGATGAGAAACACAGGTAGATATGGCTTTTTGGAAACCCTGCTGCGAATGCATAGAAATAATTGTCCCAACAATTTTGCTATATGAAACAGCAATAGCAATCAATGAGCTACCCAAAATGATGGAAGAAATAAAAGACACAGAAAGTTCTATGTGCCTAGTGCTAGAGCAAGTCAATTGCAAAATTGGTGGAATGTCACAGAAGAAATAATTGACTCTATATCTGCAAAACTGTAACTGTGAGACAAAAATGGATGGAACCACAGGAGACAAAAAGCCGATAAACCATGAAAAAAAAACTAAAGTAATGCATACATTACTATTTGTCATAACAGAATAATGAAGAGGATAGCAAATTGCCACATAGCGATCATAAGCCATGGTTGCCAACAACAAACATTCTGTTGCGCCTAGAGAAGTAAACATGAAAAGCTGGATAATACAGTTAGATAAAAAAACAATCCTTACGTCTGATATTAACATATACAATGTTTTTGGAACTACTATTGTGGTGTAGCAACATTCAAGGAAGGAGAAATTTGCCAAAAAGAAATACATTGGTGTATGAAGAGAGACATCAATTTTAATCATAACCATAAGAGCTAAGTTTTCACAAATGGTGAAGCAGTAGGTTAGAAGAAGTACTGGAACCATTAGTATCTTGATCAGTGGAGTTACTGTAAAGTCCATCAAAAGGAACTCACCGGTATTATTGTATTGCTGCATCTTTTAAAACATTGCAGAATAAGTGCATGTGAGGTAACAGAGAAAAAAAATTTACATATGAGAAAAAGCATGCTGGAACACCCATGTGTAAGTAAATAGTCTGATTCTGGACAAATAATATAAAGGGTATGTTTCTAGACAAATAAAATGTTTGTAAAACATGGAAATATTAGAACTTTTCCTTGAAATATTCACCATCTCAATTTATACCTATACTTCACTGGTACTGGCCAAAAAAAGCTGCTATATCACAACTGTACAATGTATGTTACACATTATTAAGGTAATAATGGGAGTTTATATTACTATTATTGGTAAAAATTACAACAGCACTGCCTTAATAGACTGCATGTAGACTGAAGAATTAAATAAAAGTAATACAAAAAAAATGAAAAAGGGTTCTGTCCTATGAAACAAAAATATAAACAGCAATAAATGGCAATATTTGTGTCAATGTAAGTCATATGATTAATTTCAATATAAGTATAAATATATAAATTAGAGATGGTCGACATTTCGACGGTTTCAAGTTAATTGCAAAGCGTCTGAACATGGTATCATCACCAAATTTGCTGGAGATGTAGAGAAGGGTTGGGGTATACTACAAAAAAAAAGTATTGGTCTAACACAAATAGTTTTTGCACAAATTAAGTTCAAAGTCAAGTCAAAATTTGAAAATCGCAATTTCAACTTAAACTTTGAACTACATTTTTGGAAGAACTATATGTGCTAGAACCAAACTTGTTTTCCCACAACCCTTCTCTACATCTCCAGCATATTTGATGATGATACAATTTTCAGAGGCTTTGCAATCACCTCAAGTCAGTAAGTCGAAAGATTCGACCATCTCTAATATAAATGTTCCCACCACATTATTTGCTTTCCATTAGGGGCAATTACCTTCTTTCCCTTTTGGTAAGACACCGTCTGTTAGTAGATTAAAGGTCATAGCAAATGTGAAAATAATAGTTATTCATGTGTGTTTTGCTTTTATATATATATATATCTCAGGCATTGTTTGTGTTACAATTCAGTAATGAGTTATTTTCAAGATTTTTTTAACAAGCCATATGGGAATTTACTGTAATACACTACTAGATGCATATGCCAGTGCAATTTTCAAAACCTAATTAACATGCTATGGTATAATGAGAAAACAATTAAACCAATGATTGAGCATTCAAATGTCTTAAAACCAAATTTGAGCTAATATTTATGATTTTAGATTTATATCAACTAAACTGCATTATAACTTTACAAAATTTTCAAGAATATTCACAATCTATCTAATGAATATTTGAGGTGAAATAAAGAACTTTTGAAAAGACATGTATGTCCTTTTTATGTAATAAACCTGTCAATAGTAATGAAAAATTACATTAAATTTGTATTCATGTTACGCCTGGGCTTGGGGAACGAGACAGGCTAAGCCCATTAGCCGGAGATAGGGAAGCCAGCCTCCTCGGCTGAGTCCTCTTCTCTGATGCGTCTGCTCCACATAATCTGCATCCCTGCAGCTCCCCAGGGGCTATTCCACATCCCGGATATGACAGTGTCACGTCTGTCTTGGGGCTGACTTCCTGAAAGCAGAGAGCCACACCGGACCCGCAACTCCGGTCCGCCCTTAATGCACAGGTGGCTCAGTGGCTGAACCCGCACCAACTGGTTGGCCAAAGGGTGTGGGACAACGGAAGCAATCTGTTGGCGGCATTGAATTTGGGCAAGTTGTCACATGTGCCGTGCATGGCACATGTCTTAAATCTGATTGTGCAACACTTTGTGGTCACAGTACCCAGGTTTACAGGACGTCCTCAAGAGGCTAGGAAGGTGGTGTGCCCATTTCAGGCGTTTCCTACCACGCTAGGCGAAGTTTTCAGAAATTCAGCGGCGAAAGAACATGCCAGTGAGGCGCTCGATTTGCGCAGCCTGACGTGTTGGCATTCAACACTCCACATGTTTGACCGCCTGCTCCAACAAGAGAAGCTGGATATGAGTTATTTGTATCACCAAGGGTGCTAGGACAGCCTCTGCGGAGCTGGGTATTTTTTGCCATCTTACTGGACTCTC
The DNA here is from genome assembly GCA_036250615.1 of Ptychadena robeensis. Classification (NCBI taxonomy): domain Eukaryota; kingdom Metazoa; phylum Chordata; class Amphibia; order Anura; family Ptychadenidae; genus Ptychadena; species Ptychadena robeensis. The sequence continues at coordinate 75,922,939 of CM070032.1, read as the reverse complement.
ATGCGCAATGCCTGTAGCTCATGTGCCAAACTGCAGGCTATGTGAACAAACCTGTCAGTCGCAGCGAAGGCACACATCAGCGACCTCATCCCATTGGCCTTCTTCCTGGAGCGTGCCCTGCGAAGAGTGCTGGATCAGGCTGTGGATGAGCGTGAAGAGGAAGAGGAAAGTTATGGTCACCATCAGCACCAGAACCAGCCTTAGCAGCCTCGCTTGCCGGACCTGTGGCAACGCGGAAGAGGAGTCTGAGGAGTCAAGGAGGACGGTGGCTTTCAGGAGGAGGAAGACCAACCTCCGCATGCATCCCACGGTGCTCCTGTGGTCACTATACTGGGACCCCGTGGTGTGTACGTGGCTGGGGGGAGGAACGATTCAATGACATCAGTGAGGAGGGGAACTTGATTTGAGTAGCTCGGCATCCATCCTTGTGCGAATGGGGTTTCATGCTGTCGTGCTGTTGGGGACCCTCGTATCAAAAGGATGAAGACAACGATCTGTACTGGGTGGCCACCTACTTAGACCCCCGCTACAAGCAGAAGTAGTGGAAATGTTACGCTTCCGGAGTCTGAGAGGATGCAGCAGTTGAGAGCTGGGCTACAACATCTGCTCTACACTTTTAAGGGTGATGTCACAGCAAACGTGACTCTACTAGGGAAGAAGGTGACACTAATCCTCCTGCTACCACCGCGCCGGGCAAGGACAGGGCGCTTCACAGACGTGCCTGTTGATGGAGGACATGCGGAGCTTTAAGTCCTACGCATCGCCACAGCCCTTCGGGATCCACCCTGAGAGAACGACTCGACGATCGCATGACTACTCGCCTTACCTGCAGATATGACACGCTGAGAAGCGATGAACCCTTGACTACTGGGTGTGCAGACTTGACCTGTGGCCAGAGCTATCCCAGTTTGCTCTTGAACTTCTGTCCTGTCCGCTTCTAGTGTCCTGTCGGAAAGGACCTCAGTGCTGCAGGCGGCATAGTGACCGAGAAAGCGAGTCGCCCGGTAAAAAAGTGTGGATCACCCTCACCTTCCTGAGATGAAACGAGGCATGATTCCGAAGGGACTGACAGTGGGAACGTTTTGCTAGCAAAAGGCTTATTCTACATGCCTTGGCCTAAAAATGTTCCCCACGCTGCATACCGGATGCCTTTCACTGAATCCTCCGCCACCACACTAGGGTTCAAAGCGCAAATGTTTTCTCTTCCCTTCTGCCTGGAAAACTCAATTTTCTGGCCTCTGCTACAAAAACAGGGGCTGCTACCTACAATAATTTTTTATGTCAAATGTGATGACAAATTTTTATGCAAGTGTACTTGCCTAATTTTTCTTGGCCTCTGGCTGTTGCGGCCTGCATTAAAAAAGGCACATACATGTGCCACTTCCCTTTCGTGATCGCTACCCCTACTTTTCGTGGATGAAAAAAAAAAGGGGCTTGCTTATCACATGAGCCATCACCCTCAAATGAGTGTTGTTGCCATGTTGGCACACCCCCAGATGAGAAGGGCGATTTGCTTCATAGTGATCAGACCGTCAAAGCGATCGGTTTTTATAATTTGTCGTATGAGAAACTTTAATATTCCCCCCTTTTTTTGGAAACCCAACACGGTTGCCCCCAGGAGGACTTAACGCACAAGTACCATCACCTGAGCACTGAGACCGGTGAAATCCTCCAAGACCCCCCTCTAGGGAGTGAGTTCAAAACAGTGCCAGATGCAAAAGTCTAGGTTTGGTGGCAGGGGCCATACAAAGGAGATAGGTCCAATCCAACACATCTAGGGGTAATCACTACTCATTGCACTTTTTATTTCCCATTGACTATATTGCAAGAAATCTTTGGTGCAGATTTATAGTGTGAAAAAAAATATTCTTTGGAGTTTTGCCTGGATTCCCCTTTGTCATGTCATTGTCCGGTGTTTTTGACCCTTTAAACAACTTTTCCCAACACTATTGTGGCCAGAAAGGGGTCCCTTTGTTTTTTAAAATGCGCCTCCCATTGAAAAAAAAAAAAAGTTCCCCCCCCAATGGCTGGTTCGCCGTGTTCGCCGGGTTCGCCGGTTCGCGAACGGCAATCCGGTTCGCTCCTCACTGAGCTTTAGCACCATATTGCATTTTGCCGGGAGCGCAGCCCCTTCATGTTTCCCAAGATTATTAATTTTTAACGAATAATGCTGTTAAAACAAACAGCAGATTATACCTTGAGACCAGATATTAGAAAGGAGGCAGTGTGTCCCTGTTGGCCTTGTGGGGGGCATAAGGTTTATGCTAGTCATAGTACCATGACAAACAAATATTAAACAATAACAACACACAAAAAAATTAACAGTAAAACATAAAGTGATGGGTGGTCACATAACCATAACACACACAAAAAATTAACAGTAAAAACCATAAAAGTGATGGTGGTCACATCGAGATCCACCCAATACTGTCTAACCCTTATGGGGGGGCTTTCATTTTTTTCCACCATGTGGTAACTGCATCCTCCCGTCTCCTCCCCGCTCGACTACTTTACATCATTCCATAGGCAAGATAGGTGGGCTCATTCAATGGGGCATGGCCGGACAAGAGGGCAGAGAGAATGTATGAAGTCGAAATACGTGGGAACAGTCTTACGTCACTATCGCTGATAAGTAGGCTCAGGTACCATGGCAAGCCTCCGCACTCAGGGCTGAGAATTCTAGTCTTGTTGTCCTTCTTAATGTCGTCTTTCTGTCTTCTTAGGGGTGTTTGGGTCTTCTGTCGTTGCAGTTTAGGGTACTATGATGGGTTTCCTCATGGTTTCTTGAGGGTGTCACGTCCGTGTTCAGTCATCTTGAGGTATGGGCGATCCTCGAGGAGTCGAGAGACATAACGTTTGCCTCGGTCGAATCTTTGAAGGTGTACTCTCCATACCTGGGCTGTCTTTGATTTTCAGGGTTTCCCGGGTACAGCATGTGACTTTACCTTCTTCTGAAAGAAGTGCAGAGCAACAGCCGCGTTTTTGAGACGTTGGCGGAGTAATCAGAAAATAGCAGCAAATTTTTTTTGCCGTATTTCATTCATGTTGTGTGTGCTGACCTGGTTTCAAAGGTCATCAGTTTCCGACATGTCAGCAAACCAGCTTCTCCAGGTCGTTGCAATAGTACCATGTAACCATCAACGTCATCTTCTGAGAAGAGACCCTGTTTTCCAGTTCCAAAATCTTAATGAAAAGTCAGATAGTTCCTGTTTAAAGGTCCTATCGCTTTGGCCAGAGCCTTATCTGGCTGCCTGGATGGTAGGCTTCCTGCAGCGCTTCAACAGCAAGTGCTCTTTTGCTGTGTCATGTTTCTGCATTATATGTTTCTGAGTCTGACCTTTCTCCGTGGAGGAGTCGTGTCTCTGCTTCCCGGCTGTGCTGGCTGTCCGCCATCTTGCCAGTGTGTGCGCTGTGTTAGGCGTCTCACTGTCTAGCGCGATCGGGACCAGACGCTGCTTGTAGAGTATTTTTACATGCGCGGGGGTCACCTCTCCCTCTGGGTCCATTTGGCCCAGCCCAGGAGATTTTTATGCCAATTTTAGAACTGGTGTCCTCGGGCGCGTGGAGAAGCTTCCTCCACATGCAGCGCTGGAACCGGAAGCTTCTTTTCCATTTAATTATTAAACAACAATGTGTTGATCCATTATTATTCTATGTTCCTTTCTCAGTCTTCCTGTACCAAACACTGCCCTAATTGTCCTGTTTAGGGTAGCACCCCAGACCTACAAGGACTCTTACCTGGGAAGACTTGTCCTAAAGGTCAGTGAGGCAAATACCTCACTATGGTTTTTTTTAGAACACGGTGGTTCCCGGGTCTGAGAGTTTTACAAACAAAAAAATCCATAAATGGATGCGCTGTTGGTACTGAAATCTGTACCTCAGCATGCGCTAGCAAGGTTAAGGACCCCTCCAATACAGATAAGATATTAGAATAAGGGTGAGAGGACTAGGATATTAGAAGACACAAGGGAGATAAAGAGTTTAAAATATATAAATCCATTTTCATTTACCACAGACTGAACAGTATACTGTATAAGTAAGAAAAAGGTTTTGTGTTTTGTGAATTTAAAAATCCGCTGCCCCAGTAAGTAGAGAATGTCCCGAAACTGTTCGCCGCCGAACTGTTCGCGGCGAATATCGCATGTTCGCGTTCGCGCGGTAATCTCGAACACATGCAAAATAGTTCGCCCCCTATCTTTTTACATTGTGACAAACTTTGACCCTGTGAGTCTCAGGCAGCAGGCATAATCCAGCCAATCAGCACCCACACCTCACGGACCATCCTACCCTCTATAACATAGCAAGGAGAGATGCCATTCACATGCTGCCTGAGAGAGTGGAGACACGGACAAGGTCAGGACAGGGCATGGTAGTGACCGGACAAAGGTCAGTGACACGGACAATAGTTGTGACAACGGGCAATGGTGGTGACACGGGCAAGGTGGTGACACGGGCAATGCATGAGTGGCCGAAAACGACGCAAAACCCGCCAACGCGACGCGAAGATGACGCGAAAACCCGCCAACCGACGACGATCCATTGACTATCATTTAAATCTGTTGGTGCGGATTTATTTTGTGCAAAAAATTTTTCTTGGGAGTTTTGCCATGGATTCCCCTCTGTCATGTCATTGTCCAGGTGTTTCATGCATGAGCGACGCGAAAACCCGCCAACGCGACGCGAAGATGACGCGAAAAACCCGCCAATGCGACGCGATCCATTGACTATCATTGAAATCTTTGGTGCGGATTTATTGTGTGAAAAAAAAATTTCTTGGGAGTTTGCCATGGATTTCCCCTCTGTCATGTCATGTCCAGTGTGTTGGACCCCTTGAAAGAACTTCCCAACACATTGTGGCCAGAAAGGGGTCCCTTTTTTTTTAAAATTCGCCTCCCATTGAGTCAATGGGGGTTCGCGTGTTCGGTGTTCGCGAACTTTTACGGAAGT
>CM070032.1:75906661-75917967 GCA_036250615.1 Ptychadena robeensis | reverse complement strand
AGTTCGCGTTCGCCGTTCGCGAACCCGAAAATTTGGGTTCGCGACATCACTACCAGTAAGATGTCAATGGGTACGTCCCACCAGGGGTGGAGGAATCCACTACCTTACCCTGATGCATCAGTTAAGCTTTGCCGATGCTTCATTCGGGTAAGTTTTAGATAACAAACCGCAGTGAATACAGCTTTGCAGAAAGTTATATTAATTGTGGTTTGAATGTAAAAATCCCACTGCCTCCCGGTGTGACGTCAATATGTTCGTGTCACCGGGGGGCATCTGCTTCCATTCAGGAAGCATCAGAGAGCTGATTGGGGCCGTTGCGGACGATTGGACAGGTGAGTGACCACCGGGGGGCTCGAATCATCGCTGGACTAGTCCAGCTCGTCCAGTGCACTTTGAGCAAGTCACTGGACAAGCAGGACTCGTCATGAACGCTAGGGAGGTTAAAGATTCCAAAATATTGCTACTAACAGTTGATACATTTTTTATTCATTAAAATTATTTGTAATATTGTAATGTTTCATTTAGCAGGGGACGTCTTTTCTTCAAATAACATTTTTATTAAAATGTTCCATTTGATACAATACAAATGATTTTACATAGACATACATAACAAAACCAATATAAACAAAAAATTAATTTTGTTTGCATTGTTGATGGCATAACCAATATAAACAAAATGTCCATGTTAAACTTTCATTGCCCAACATTGTCACTTACCACAGGCTGCTCATACAGTGGCTTGCAAAAGTATTTAGCCCCCTTGAACTTTTCCACATTTTGTCACATTACAGCCATAAACATGAATCAATTTTATTGGAATTCCACATGAAAGACCAATACAAAGTGGTGTACACGTGAGAAGTGGAACGAAAATCATACATGATCCAAACATTTTTTACAAATAAATAACTGCAAAGTGGGGTGTGCATAATTATTCAGCCCCCTTTGGTCTGAGTGCAGTCAGTTGCCCATTGACATTGCCTGATGAGTGCTAATGACTAAATAGAGTGCACCTGTGTGTAATCTAATGTCAGTACAAATACAGCTGCTCTGTGACAGCCTCATAGGTTGTCTGAGAGAATATTGGGAGCAAAAACACCATGAATACCAAAGAACACACCAGACAGGTCAGGGATAAAGTTATTGAGAAATGCAAAGCAGGCTTAGGTTACAAAATTTTTTCCAAAGCCTTGTAAACTGTAAACCTACCAAGACAAGGCCATCCACCTAAACTCACAGGCCGAACAAGGAGAGTGCTGATCATAAATGCAGTCAAGAGGCTCATGGTGACTCTGGACGAGCTGCAGAGATCTACAGCTCTACAGCTCAGGTGGGGGAATCTGTCCATAGGACAACTATTAGTCTTGCACTGCAAAAGTTTGCCTTTATGGAAGAAGGGCAAGAAGAAAGCCATTGTTAACAGAAAAGCATAAGAAGTCCTGTTTGCAGTTTGCCACAAGCCATGTGGGGGACACAGCAAACATGTGGAAGAAGGTGCTCTGGTCAGATGAGACCAAAATGGAACTTTTGGGCCAAAATGCAAAACGCTAAGTGTGGCAGAAAACTAACACTGCACATCACTCTGAACACACCATGCCCACTGTCAAATATGGTGGTGGCAGGATCATGCTCTGAGGTGCTTCTCTTCAGCAGGGACAGGGAAGCTGCTCAGAGTTGATGGGAAGATGGATGGAGCCAAATACAGGGCAATCTTGGAAGAAAACCTCTTGGAGTCTGCAAAAGACTTGAGGTGGAGGTTCACCTTCCAGCAGGACAACGGCCCTAAACATAAAGCCAGGGCAACAATGGAATGGTTTAAAACAAAACATATTCATGTATTAGAATGGCCCAGTCAAAGTCCAGATCTAAATCCAATCGAGAATTTGTGGCAAGATCTAAAAAGAACTGCTGTTCACAAACGCTGTCCATTCAATCTGACTGAACTGGAGCTGTTTTGCAAAGAAGAATAGGCAAGGATTTCAGTCTCTAGATTTGCATGAGACATACCCTAAAAGACTGGCAGCTGTAATTGCAGCAAAAGGTGCTTCTACAAAGTATTAACTCAGGGGGCTGAATAATTATGCACACCCCACTTTGCAGTTATTTATTTGTAAAAAATTTTTGGAATCATGTATGATTTTTGTTACACTTCTCACGTGTACACCACTTTGTCTTTCACGTGGAGTTCCAAAGCATTTGAGTCATGTTTGTGGCTGTAATGTAAAAAAATGTGAATGCTGAATACTTTTGCAAGCCACTGTAACTACTTATATAGAGAAAGAAGTGGGGTATATTCAAAAACCCTCCTAATTGGGGAAACAACAACAGTTTTTACCTATCGTTACTGTGATATCTGTCACTGGTGGCAGGATGGTTTTTTTTATTCACCGATGTTTATGGTTTATTTATAGGGGTACTATTACTCATGTGAGTACAACAGCCCTGGGCACCTGGGAATTCAAGTACTCATTCTCTTCCAGATGCTCATGCCTTCTCATCTACAGCTACTCTCCCATCTTCTTCAAAACAGTCTCAGTCCTCAATTACAAGAGGGTAGTGGTTACAAGAACAGGAACAGAGAGAATATAGGGAATAAAAGGGCAGCATTGCAGGTAGACCTGTATGCCTAACCATGATTTATAAGTTCAAAAGCTAGTGGTAACATTTAAGCTAGGGCCAGGAACAATTTGGTAACTGCTACTTGTTTGTCCTACTCAAGTAAAATCACAGTCTCTGGCACAGAGCCCCCACCCCACTGAGAAGAACGTATAGTGACAGCACCTTGGAGCCTGTAATTTGCAGTAGCTATAGCTCCCAATAAACCTGTGTGCAATTGTGCTCTCTGGCTACCCCATGTTCAAATGGTTAAGGGCCTAATACCTAGTTACAGGTCTCAACCCCAACTACTGGTGTCTTATCAGGTGGGTTTGCTCTAAGCTGCTCTATCAAGCAAGGGGCAAGTTATTTTTTATGATAAGGCTTCTGAAGGATTGCTGGGAGGATACTAAAAGGGAATTTCACCCCATTGCCATTGACTAGCTAACTAACTGTGACTACACTACAGCCTCAGCTCATGTAAGAGAGGGTTGTCAGCCTGATGCTATAGAGGGAAGGGTGAAGCAAAGGTTGATATTCGGTTGGCTCTCCATCTTCCATTCTTCCACTAAAATGATCTGGACCTACACCCTTGCTTAGCATCATGCTACTGGCTTGTCAAACCACTGGCTCTTCAGCTTACCATTTAAGTTAATTGGTCGCCACATTCTATGACTAAGTAGCCATTGATACATAACAGTATGAAGTTGCTAGCCCATATTTTGCCCAAATGGCAATCACTAATCTGTATGACCTTGGTTACTGCCAGTTCAATGGCAGCCCTATGACCCACCTGACCACAGACTTGTAATCTAGCAAACACAGACAGGGGCAAAATGTGTCATTTACTGCCACTGGGCGGAAGAATAAATTTCAGGGCTCATATCAGGGTATACCTCTTTTTTACTCTCCACCTTTACTGTCGTGTACTGTTGCTACCCCTAAGCCCATCAAAGCATATTCCACAGTAAATAATAAATGCTGCCTTGCAGTCTTGCACCTTCTGTTTCTTGAAGGCAAAAGTCTCACCTGCTTGAAGCTGCTGTGAGCTGTGCAAACACAGGACAAAAAGTTTCTCACCCCAATGCAATTAAAAACTTGCACATGTCTTGTTTGGCACATGTACTGAATTAACTATTTGGTTTGTTCAGAATGACCGAAGGCAGGCCAGAAAGGCTCTTGGCGATTTTTGGTTGGCCTGACTTAACTCCTGTCAACTTTCTATAAATCTCATACAAAAACCCATCAAAATCAAAAATGTTTTTATAAAATATTTTGTTGCTATTGATACAAGTTCACCATGGCCAACTTCCAATACAATTTGTTTAAATTTGCCATTCACTAAATGTCTACAAATTTGTGATTCACAAATTGTTGTGAAAAGTATAAACTCTGCTTGGAATTAGATTAGGATGAGTTTGACAATCACTACTGGTAAATAATCAATGCTGACACGTGAAAGGAGGGCACACAACCATTTGCAGGATAGCATACGGTAAACAAGTAAATATAATAATGTTTGAAACACACAATTTTGTAACAAAATTATGTTTAAAAAATTTAAAAATTTAAAAATAATAAAAGGTATTATTTGAATGATAAAAACTCTTTCTTTTGTATGAAAGATTTTAAAAAAGTATGTATTTTTATGTATTTTTATGTGTTTCTTGTTTATATTAAAAAAGTTTATTCATGGAAATGTGTTTTTTTTTACTTTGAATTGTATGGGATACGGTTATCACTGTATTCAGTACAATTCTCTTTGGCACCCTCTCTTCCCTGGTGTGATGGGCCTGGTGAGAGAGGGTTAACCAGGGGAGAGAGAGGGGGGGTTAACTTCAAAGTAGCACATCTGGGGAATCACATAACTTCAAAGGGATACATCTGTGGAATCACACTGAATACAGGTTTCCCCACAAAAAACAGTTTTTGCTGCGATTTACTCTTAAATCTCCTGCCACCGCCCTGATGTGACGCCATCACGTCCCTCCACAGGGAGGGGGGGGGGCACAGGGATCTGCTCTCCAGCAGCCTCTTCAGAAGATCAGAGCCACAGGTAAGTTTGTGGTGCCAGGGCTCCGATCTCCGCCAGACAAACTCAGTTCGCCCCAGTACAATTCTAACAGGTCAATGCTGGATGGGCTGTGTTTGTCAGGAAAGTGATCATTATGCTTTAACAAATAAGTATCAGCAAGAACCTGCTATTGTGCTTATTGTTTAAGTTGGAAAATGTGTGTTCTTGGATTTGTTCGTAAAGGTCCCTATTTAGCAACATCATAGTATTGCTAGTAGAAGTTTATATTCAACTGGACCTGATAAGCCAATTCAAAACCCTTCTCAGAAAGGTTAAATTGGCTACATAATATCTTAAGCTTTACTAATCAAGTTGTGAGGGTCTACAGGGGATCACTGATTTACAGGTCAGGTCAGATACCCCAATCTCAACTGCGGCCTTCACCTATAGACAAGCACTTGAATGGCAGGCATGATATGCCTACTTGACTTCGGTTGCCCCCAGGACTTAGACACACAATGTATCCAACCTGAGAGCAGAGACCTGTGAAACCCTCCAAGTACCCCCTAGGGAGTGAGTACAGAAACAAGGGTAGATGCAAAAGTCCAGGTTCATGGCAGGGGTCATACAAAGAGGATCAGTCCTACCAAACACAGTGTCCAGGGGTTAATCAGAGGAGTAGTCAAAAGGCAAGCAGGAGTCATACACAGATCAGTCCAACCAAACATGGTATCCAGGGGTTAATCAGAGGAGTAGTCAAAAGGCAAGCAAGAGTCACACACAGATCAGTCGAACCAAAGACGGTATCCAGGGTTTAATCAAAGGAGTAGTCTAAAGGCAAGGAGAGGTCATACACAACATAACTCTAGACTTCACAAACCGATTGGCACAAGGAACCCAGTAGTTCAGGTAACTGACACTGTGGTGACAACTGGTGACAACACATTATGTGGATGTAGTCAGCCTTGATGGGCAGACTGGGAGAGGTGGGAGCGGGTACGTGCCTGCAAATGCTGGTGCCGGAGTCCCGTGGTGCTGACACAAGTCCAATTGAATTTGATTAATTAAGGCTAGCCCATAATCTTGGATTCTATTATTGACATCTTAATCTGATGTGGTATCTAGCAAGACTTGGGAAAGAAACAGCAATTAAATATTGTGTAATGCTAGGCATACACATGGCGATAAGCGGCCGATTTTTAATCTGACCGACGGGCGTGCGCGCTCACGCCGTCGGTCAGGTTAAAAATCGGCTGCTAATCGGCATGTGCCCACATGCTCGGCCGGCCAGAGAACGGACATGTCCGATCTTCTCTGGCCGATGCAAGCCGAGGCAAGCCGATGCCATAAGCTGCAATGGAGACGGGGTCTTCATTGCAGCTTATGGCCGGCACACAAAGGATGCACAGCCGACTGAAGGGGCCCCAGAATGCAACGGGGTGCTAACGTGATGACGTCATCACGTTAGCATCTCGGCACACATCGGAGTAGGTCGGTCTGACCTACTCGGGATGTGTATGCCCAGCATAAGAAAATCATTTGTATTAAACTTTTTCTTAAGTACGCTTTAGTAAATATAACATATGTTTAAAATACGTTTCTGTTTAATCGTCACTGGCTTATTATAAGAATAGAGAATATTTACAGACGTTCAATATTTCAGCTCAATAATTGAAAGGGTAAAATTAGACAAAGGATAGAACACTGGAAATTGCATGTTTTGATGCTTATTTATTTTATATGTTCTTAAATTAAATCTTGGTGCCTTAATGTGCTAGAACATTACCTCTTGGAACATACATCTTAAGGTGCTTAACATTTCCCTCTTAATGCACATAGGTTACCATACATTGCATAGTGAATATGCTACCCACTGCAGTACAACAGGGCTGCATCTACTTGATCCTTTGTGCCTTACCATTCCATGTACTCTATGGCTAAACTCTGTGTTGTGATGTAATACAACACACCTCTGCTGACAAGGTTCTTTAAAAATGCCAATCAGAATGCTATGCAATACTGCAAAAGGATGATAGAATTAAACCAGGCAAATGGTATTTAATAAAAAGTTAATTCTTTTTATTATTCAGGTGCTTCTAATCTGCCCAACAAATAAGAGATGAGCTGTTCACTAAAATCCACACCATACGTAGCCATTCTGTCCCCAATAAAAGCTAGAGAGAAAAGCTGACCTTGTTTAGAGGGCATGCTCTGGAGTTTTCGCAGACTTGCTATTTCTGGAAATAAAAATATTTATATCATTAGACAGTAACACTTGATCTCCGCTTGCCTTTCAGTATATTCCATACTATTTCATTCCTCAATGTGTAAATATAGGGATTAATCAATGGTACGGCTACCGTGTTAAGGACCGCAACTTTTTTGTCATAGTCATCAGCACCTTGAGATTGAACAGGCTTTACATACATAAAGATACAACTACCAAAGAAAAGAATAACAACAAGTGCATGTGACAAACATGTTGATACAATTTTTTTTCTTCCTGCTGAAGACAGTTTACATATGGCTAGCACAATATGACCATATGAGGTCATAACAATTATCAGAGAAACAAACAGTAACCCTGAGTTAAGATTAAGTAAAATCTGTAATGAGGAAGATGTGTTAATACAAACATTCTGGAGAACTGGTCCAACATCGCAAAAGAAATGGTTGATCTTTTTAAAACAAAAAGATAGTTCTATAATCAGCAAAGAGGGAGGTAGATTGAGAAGGAATGAACTAATCCAGACACCAGATACAAGCAGAATACATATTTTCCTATGTATAATGATTGAGTAACGAAGAGGATGGCACACGGCTAAATATCTGTCATAACACATAACATCTAGCAGAAATATTTGAGCTACACCAGAGAAGTAGTAAAAATAACCCTGTGCTAGACATCCAGCTACAGACAGCATGTAACGTTCATTAATTACAACAACTAGAAGAAGTGGCAAAATTACATTGGTGGAAATGATGTCTGCAACTGCTAAATTACAAAGAAAGAAATACATAGGAATGTGCAGACCCTGAAATTTAAAATACAATGTGATAATAAGAATATTTCCTGCCATAATTAATATGTAGGACAGCAGGAATATGAAGAAGAATACTGGCGTTAAGTTTGTTGGAAAAGAAAAACCCAGCAGGAGGAATTATGTAACAGGGGTTATATTCACATTTACAGGATTGTCTGGAAACAAAAGAAATAAAGCAAAACATATTATTTCCAAAGATTTTGATTTTATAACAATGGCAAATAAATTATCTTTCATCGTATAGACATGGTATTACAGCTCACCATTGTCTTTCATGTTTATTTTTTTTAGATGAAGAGACATGGTAGATTCTTCCTTAAATGGTAGAAGAATGAATTTTGCATTATTTTTAAATGTTTTGTCATGCTCATATTCATAGACCCAGTGTGAGTACCAAAAGCCAGTAATTAAACACAGAGGATATATTTTCAAGCTAATTATTTTGTGATTAATAAGTTCAATGTAATAATCTGACAAAAATCCTTTTCAGAGCTTGGATACATAAATAAACAAAACGATTGGCTCCATTTGGAGAATAATTTAGTAAATAACGGCTTCATTATTGACAAATCAAAAACTGAGAATCCACAACTACATTATCTCCCAGATCCCTGTCGCCCCACTGCTCGGCCGGCCAGAGAACGGACATGTCCGATAATCTCTGGCCGGCGCGAGCCAATGAAAGCCGATGCCATAAGCTGCAATGAAGCGGCGTCTTCATTGCAGCTTATGGCCAGCACACAAAGGGTGCCCGGCCGATTGAAGGGGCCCCATAATGCAACGGGAGGCTAACGTGATGACGTCATCACGTTAGCATCTCGGAACACATCTGAGTAGGTCGGTCTGACCTACTCGGTATGTGTATGCCCAGCATTAGATAAATTTCTCCCCTTTACCTCTCAATCTTTCTTGTTGCATGATACACCTTCCTCTATAGCAGCCTACAAAAGAGCTATATTGATACACATGACAAATGCTGTGAAATCATTAACCCTATCACATTGGGAATCTGTAGGGATCCCTCCCATAGTAGAATGAAAGCACAGTTTAAATTGTATTGCAAATCTTGAAGAGGCATGGGTGACGTCCTCCAATTCCATTGACACATTTAGACCAACCTATTCATTTTGTTTTAAATATAGGCGTTTAATTCAGTATAAAGCTGGGCATACACGTCACGTCACGTTATCCAGCGATCATTTTTTAATCCGATCGCCCATCCGATTCCGGAATCGATTTTAATTTGCAAAAACGATCGCAAACTGCAACATACCATGCATTCAATTTTTGGGCGATTCTATCCTGAAAGTCTCAATATGTCTTGCACGCACACATTTATGGGTTTGGAGTGGTGTTAGCTGAAGAACTGGCCAGTGACCAACAGCACACAAACAAAGGTAATTTCCACAAGAATCATAGCTGGATCGCTTAAAACGATCGCATGAGACAACTAACAGCACTCGATTCATGTGCGTTTTATTAAAATTATCAATCAGAGCGGATCCGTGAACAATAGTTTTTGTTTTTTGCTTTTGTTAAACGATCGCACTAAAATTGAACTAAAAATCGAGACGTGTATGCCCAGCTTAATGAACTTTCTTACTCACCCAGCACCAATTTAAAGCACAACAAATATAATCTAACTATTCTTTCAATGCTGGGTGAAACCCAATATAAATAAAAGTTGAGCTAAAATGACTTTCTGTTATATAAATGCTCATTATATCCTAGATCGAAACATATGAGAAAAAAGGGTGTCTTTATTAATGATTCGCTGAGAAAAAATATATAGAAAAGACACTTTAGTTGAGTATTGGCTTATAAGATTAGGGAAGAATTTCACATTGCTACTAGCTTGCTTCCTTCCTCTTCTTGGGATAGCAATATATACACATGATTTTTAGTTTAGAGAAACACTTGGCTACTCACTTCTTCTTTTACTTTCTTTTATATTGATGCCAAATATGATTATTTTTGGTAGTTTGTTCTTGTTTCCTTTTTCTTTCTTTTTCTCTTTTTTGGAGGTTTTAGTTTAGCATTATATGTGGGTTTTCAAAAAAATAAAGGGAACACAAAAATAAGACATCCTAGATCTGAATGAAGGAAATATTCTTATTATATAATTTGTTCTTTACATAGTTGAATGTGCTGACAAACTACAGGCAGATCCAAATTTGTGTAATGTCCTTGAAACAAGTCAAAAAGAGTCTCAGTAGTGTGTGTGGTCTCTATGTACCTGTATGCTCCTGATGAGGTGGAGGGATCTCCTCCCACACCCGAAACTAAAGCAAAGAAGGTTTGCTGTGTCTGTCAGTGTAGTGTCCAGAGCATGGAGACAGGCCAGTACATCAGGAGATGTGAAGGAGGCTGTAGGAGGGCAACAACCCAGCATCAGGACCCTGCCTTTGTGCAAGGAGGAACAGGAGGAGCACTGCTAGAGCCCTGCAAAATGAACTCCAACTCCAAATGAACTTATAAGGAGCTGGTACAGATGCTGTAGGGAGGTCATACAGGCATGTGGAGGCCACACACACTACTGAGCTTTTTTTTTACTCGTTTTATAGAAATGATTAAATTTTTTGACTAGCTGAATTTGTGAGCTGATTGCAAAGCCCCTGAACATGATATCATCATTTAAATAGCTGTAGATGTAGAGAAGGGTTGTGGAATCATTGTACATTTTTTTTTGCTCTAGCACATGCAGTTTTTGCATAGATTAGGTTTAAAGTCAAACCTAATCTATGCAAAATCGAAATTTTTACTTGACTTTGAGCTTAATTTGTGCAAAAACTATTTGTGTTAGAGACATACTTTTTTGTAGTATACCCCAACCCTTTTCTACAACATCAGCAAGATTGGTGATGATATCATGCTCAGGGGCTTAGCAATTAACTCGAATTGGTCAAATTTAAAAAAACTAATTCGACCATCTCTATTGTTTTAAGAACATTACATCAAATGACATGAAACTATTCAGCAGTGGATTGTACAATTAGAAGTTAATTTCAGTGACATTTGTTACAATCATGCTGTGTGAAAATGTGTTTAACATAAATTAAATTCAATTTAAATTGTCATAATGCTTTTATATATCAAGTATAATGGCTTCTGGAACTTTCAGTTGTATATCATGGGGTTTCTGTTAGATTGTTTCAGATTTATTAAAAAGTACATTCTGGTGTAAAAGAAAGTTCATGTTTGTAATCATTTCTACATCCTCATACATTCAGAAAGATAATTAATGGTAAAAAATGTTTTCTTTTATTCTTTTATTTAAATTATTGATTGACTTTTATCATGAAAATTACTGGTTGAACATGTTAGACTTCAGTTAATTTTTTTATTTAATATTTGATGACAAGAGAATACAAATTAAATGTACTTTATATATTTTTTATGGCTGAATGCTTGTTCAGTACATATATATATATATAAACTTAATTAAGCTAGTAGCTTTTTAATAAATATTTGTAACGTACTGTATCCATGTTATATGGACGTCATACATGTTTATACATCAGTATGCATCTGGAAACATTTGCAATCCCTGAATTGTGTCAGCTTTCTCAAACGAAAATGTTTTATTTGTAATTTGCCACTAGTGATGGCTCGAACCCGGAATTTGATGTTCGCGAACGGCGAACTCGAACTCC
>CM070032.1:75876652-75888238 GCA_036250615.1 Ptychadena robeensis | reverse complement strand
GGCCAGAAAGGGGTTCCTTTGTTTTTTAAAATTCGCCTCCCATTGAAGTCAATGGCGGGTACGTGTGTTCGCCGGGTTCGCGAACTTTTACGGAAGTTCGTGTTCGCCGTTCGCGAACGGCAAAATCCGGGTTCGCGCCATCAATAATGTCTGGTGTGAATTGCTCTCTTAAGGTCATGCCCCAGCATTTCAATCGGGTTGAGGTGAGGACTCTGACTGGGCCACTCCAGAAAGTGTATGTTGTTCTGTTGAAGCCAATGTTTTGTTGAATGACTTGTATGCTTTGCATCACCCATCCTCTGCGGAGCTTCAGTTGGTGGACAGATGGTCTTACCTTTTCCTGCAAACTGTCTTGATAAACTCTGGAATTAAAAATCTGTCCAGGCCCATCCGCCATTTACACTGGGGATAACGTTTTGATGTTGGTGTACTGTGCCTTTTTTTTCCAGACATAGTGTTGTGTGTTTTTTCGGTTTCATCTGTCCACAGAATATTTTGCCAGTAGTGCTATGGAACATCCAGGTGCTCTTTTGCAAACTTCAAATGTGCTGCAATTTTTTTTTGGACAGCAATGGCTTTCTCTGTGGTGTCCTTCCATGTACTCTATTGTTCTGTTTCATGTTTTCCTTATTGTAGATGTGTCAACAGAAATATTAATGTGTGCCAGAGATTTAAGTCTTTAGATGACACTCTAGGATTCTTCGTTACTAAGCATTCTGTGCTGTGCTCTTGCAGTCAACTTTACAGGATGACCACGCCTATGGAGAGTAGCAACAGTGCTAAACTTTCTCCATTTGTAGACAGTCTGTCTTACCGTGGACACATGAACATCAAGCCTTTGGAGATACTTTTGTAACCCTTTCCAGCTTCATGCAAGTCAACAATTCTTGATCATAGGTCTTTTCTGCGAGGCATGGTTCACAGCAGACAGTGCTTCTTGAAACCAAAAAACCCCAAAACTGGTGTGCGTTTTTAACGGGGAAGGACAGCTTTCAGCAACACATCCAATATAATCACACTGATTGGACTCAAGGTTAGCTCCTCCTTGCTCCAATTAGCTCCTGGAGAAGTCATTAGGTTAGGGGTTCACATACTTATTTCACCCTGCACTGTGAATGTTTACATGTTATGTTCAATAAAACATGAAAACAATATAATGTTTAAGCAGAATTATTTTAAGCAAACTGTGTTTTTCTATTGATGTCACATCAATAGAAAAACACAGTTTGCTTAAAATAATTCTGCACATTTTATGACCAGTTCATGCAAAACTCCACATAATCCCAAAGTATTCACATATACCGTATATGGCGGCGTATAAGACGACTGGGCGTATAAGACGACCCCCCAACTTTTACAGTTAAAATATAGAGTTTGTTATATACTCGCCGTATAAGACTACCCCCTCTTCCAACGCTCACCAAATGAAAAAATTTTATATCTACTCTGACTTTCAACCCACAGATCTCCAACACCCTTAGAAGTCTGATGTTTTTTTGTATTAGTAAGGATAGGATAAGTGAAAGCATGTATGCAGCTTAGTAGTGCTTTATGCTAATAGGGAAGCAATAAATGTAACTTATAAGTATTATAGCTAGAGTGGTGAAACTCGGGGTGTAAGTAGTAGTAGGTGAGCATTACTGACCCTGAAAGTTTCATCATTATACTTTGAACATTCATAGCAGGAAAAGCATTTAAAGTTACAACAGAGCTACAGCCTGTGTTCTCTGTGCAGGGAGAAGCGTCCTGTAGCCATGGTTACACTCTCTGCTCCTTGATACAATGTATCTCAGACAGCCGCTCGCAGCTTCAGCTCGCAGGCAGAAGAGATCCATCCATCCACAGCTCCCATAGATGGTCCCCTGCACCCCCTGCCTGCGGCACCCGGCGTATAAGACGACCCCCGACTTTGGGGAGGATTTTAAGGTACTGAAAAGTCGTCTTATACGCCGGCATATACGGTACATTCAATAACATTATTGCTCCTTAGTGTGTAAATAACACCATTTATTAATGGGACTACAATTGTGTTCATTATAGACATCCTTGTTTAAAGTACAATTCTTATGTTGTGGTTGGGAGTATAAAAATATACAGGCGCCATATGCCAAGGTTGCAACTATTGCATGAGCAGAACATGTCTTAAATATTCTTTGTTTACCTCCAGAGGTGTTAACTTTTGTTATTGCAATTATATTTATAAAGGAAATAACTGTAACTAAAAAAGATATCATCATAAGGGAGGATGAGGGCAATATGTACAGTGCTAATGCAGGAGTTTATTATTAGTGGACCTATAGCACAGAAAAAAGCCTCTGAACATGGTGTCATCACCAAAATTTCAGACGATGTAGAGAAGGGTTGTGGGAACATTTGAAAAAAAAGTTTTGCTCTAGTAATTGTAGTTTTTGCACTTTGACTTGACAATTTTGACTTGATTTGAACTTATTTGTGACAAACTTTTTTTGTAGTATACCCCCAACCCTTCTCTACATCTTCAGCAAGTTTGGTGATGATACCATGTTTAGGGGCTTTGCAATTAACTCAAAATCGTCAAATAAAAAAAAAAAATTCGACCATCTCTACTGATGAGCAGCATATGCAATATTCAAGTCCAGTAATGCAAATTATTCCTCGAATAGTAAGTAAATTTGAAAATGTGAGATCTCCTCTCATTATTTACTGCCAAAAACAGCACAAATATTCTGAAAGCAATGTGTTGTCACGGTGACATCTAGTGGCAAATTGTGAAAAAGGAGCTGCAGTGTAATCACCACATGAGACAACACATAGAAGTAATTAATTGTGAAAATCGACACATGGGAATATTGTGAATGCAATACATGGTACTTTCCCAAGAATATTTGAAATTATGACGCTATAGCACTAATTTTGAGATCTTTGTGATTTACGAAGTGGAGATATTGGCAATAAAAACATTACGCTAGTCAATAAAAAAAAATTCAATATGATGGAATACAATTACATATAAATTAACCAAGCCACACTCCTTCTAAAAGCGGTTTACATAGACGTTGACTCATAACAGTAGTGAAATGTAGAGGGTAACATGTTGCTTAGTACCAATCAACAGAGATTACTGCTAAAGTAAAAACTTCAGCTGTTCCAGCCACAAAGAGAAAATTGAACTGTAGCAGCAAGTTAAGGATATGGTCTTCTTCTCCTTTATGATATCCTTTTAATATGACTATTAATAGTGTTGAGCATATGGTATATTCAAATTCACATCAATTTCACGAATATACAAAGGAACATTCGCCTGTTCGCAATTATTCGCAAAGATTCGCCGTGCAGCTTTACAGCTTCTCTTCTTTATTCTGTGAATGAGCGCTGTTGTTTTGCGCATATCCATTTGCAATGTGCAAACATATGCACGATGTATGCCGGTAAACAATGTTGAAGCATAATATGACAAGTATTGCGAATATCCAAGCGCACATTCGAGAAATATTGCGAATTCTCGAATGACTGATATTTGTCCAATACATTTGAAATTCTAATATTCTCAATCAACACTAACTATTAAATGAGGAACTATATAAAAACTCAATACAACAAATTCATTGACTATTGTCATGTTTTGTAACTCCAACATTTCTCCACAATTCTGTTCTGTGTATCTGATGTTGGGATGGGAGTGTTCATGTAAAAGTAACAGAAAATAGGATAACTTTGCATTGTAAGAAAAATCATTCGCCACACAAACACAGGAAGCATAGAAAATGTCCCCTCAGTTCTGATGGTGAATGTTTGAACTTAGATATGGATTTACCCTCATCCATGTGACATTGGTGATTACACAGACAGCAATACAAACTTGAGAGGGGTGTGCGTTATAAACCCAGCCATACTAGCTTCAACTTTTCATCAATTAACTTCATCTCTTTTTTTTAGTTTATTTAATCTTTTGGGTCCCCACCCCTGTTCTGTTGTGTAAGATAATGCAGTGCAGGTAAACCTCAGCTAGCTCTACTAAAAATCCTTTAATCATTCAGTGCTAGCAGGGGATCAAGCAGTCAGATGACTGCTCCTGGTATAGAAACTAAAACTAGGAGAATGAAAATGAACTTATATAAATAAAAAAATTATTTGAATTGCTGTTTTCTAATAAAAGTCTTAAGCTGGCCATACACCTTCAGATTTCCTTCAGATCAGATTTTGTTTTACCAAAACCATGTAATATGAGGACCTTTCTACACCTTCCAATCACTATGTATTCTATCAGTGAGGACACTATACTGCATGGTTGTTGGTAGATCTGATCTGAAGGAAATCTGACAGAGAAATCTGAAGGTGTATGGCCAGCTACATAGCAACCAATTACCCATGTCTAAAATGAATGTGACCATAGAATAATTAGTAGTAACGAAATGTCTCAAATAACAAATAGCAACATTTGCTAAAATGTTATGGTCCGGAGCACTTGCAAAACACCAATTAAATTGGTGGTTGATAGTAATGGCCAAACTGTCCGCAGTGCGGAGAGTTCGGCCGTGAACATGGATGTTCACACTCCTTCTAGCCGGCGAGCAGTACGGGTGTTCGACCCGCCCTGTTCGGCGGCGAGAAGGAGCTCACTATTCTTCCACCGGCAGGATCAGGAGCAGGAACCCAGTCTTTTAGTGAAAAGCCAGCTCAGAAAACCGGATGTGACATCACTGCATCCGGCAATCATAACCAGGAACTATGTGTTCTGGTTTTTCCGATTAAAATTCCCCGCCAGGCAAACCTCGCGGACTATTTCTATGTCCGATCTGCCTGTTCGCGGACGGACCTTGGGAATGTTCAGCCATCACTAGTGGTAAAATTTCAACTTACAGTCTGATATTCATGATGGAATTAACACACAGTACGATTAATGTAAAACTATTTCCTAAGGTCAAAACTTCACTATGATTTGTCAACCCAAAATGCCGAGATGTGACCATTAAAAATGATTGGGAACACTCAAAAGACGTGATTTGACATGTCTTGCCAAAATGTAGCGGAGTTTTGGCCTTTAATTCAATTCCTCTACAGTTTTGAAGATAATGGTGTGTGTGCATGCTCCAAAATACAATTTGATACACATCCAAAATACAACCCCCCCCCCCCCAAAAAAAAACAAATACAATTTTCCAGCCTAAACTGCAGTTGATTGCCTAGGATTACTGCATGCCAACTCTGATTGAGATCACTAAGAGGCACTACATGATGACTCTGCTGCTAGCTCACCAGAAGTCCAGCATGCAAATTCCACAGCTGAATGCCAAGAAAACCTGCATGCAAATTCCACTGCTGATTGCTCAGTGTTCCTGCATGCTGACTCTGGTACTGGTCGTCCAGAAGATCTGCACCCCAAATCCGGTGCTGGTCGTCCAGAAGATCTGCACTCCAACTTCACTGCTGATACATGAGAATGTCTCTGCCTGGACCTAGCTGTCTGTTGCTCTTAAGTTTCTGACAAGACCTAGTCAACTATTGCTTCCACTGTGTCTATTAATAATTTAGAAATGCTGACTTGTCAGGGCTTTTCACAAAGATGTTACAATCAGATACAATGTATAATAAAAAGCATTTTTATAACTGATTATATGCAGATTTTACACCAAATAATATATCTGGAAAAATGTATTTAGATTGTAATAATTTTATCTTCTTCTTCTAAGTATGTTGGTTACTTTTTGATTTCTCAAAGTATAAATATAGGGATTAATGAGAGGAACCACCACAGTATTAAGGACAGCCACATTTTTGTCGTATTCATCAATACCTTGATACTGAACCGGTTTTATATACATAAAGATGCAGCTGCCAAAGAAAAGCGAGACAACTATGGCATGTGAAGAACAAGTAGAGAACACTTTTTTTCTCCCTTCTGCTGATTTAATCTTATAAATTGTCAACATGATGTTAGCATATGAGATAGCAGCAACTGTTAGTGAAAAAAGAAGTGAGCCTGAACTCAAAAATACAAATAACTGAACAAAGGAAGAATCAGAACAAGAGTTGCGCAGAAGTGGACCCACATCACAAAAAAAATGGTTTATTTTATAAAAGCAGTAGGTTAGTCTCATAGTCATTACTGAAGGCAAAAGGATACAGAAGAAGGAACAGAGCCATGCTCCAACAACAAGACGAATACACATTTTCTTATGCATTATAACAGGATAATGCAATGGGCGGCATATGGCTAAATATCTATCATAACACATTACATCAAGCAAGAAAAACTGTGTTGTTCCCACTAAAAAGTATAAATAACTTTGAGTGAGGCAACCAGTAACAGTCATTTTATAAGAAGTATTAATGATACC
This sequence comes from Ptychadena robeensis, assembly GCA_036250615.1. NCBI lineage: Eukaryota > Metazoa > Chordata > Amphibia > Anura > Ptychadenidae > Ptychadena > Ptychadena robeensis. The sequence goes on along the minus strand of CM070032.1, from coordinate 75,881,921 downwards.
ACTTAGAAGGACTGGCCCAATAATATTAATAAAAAGAATGTCCACGATTGCTAAGTTACAAAGAAAAAAGTACATTGGCATATTTAGACCTGGGTACATGTTATACAGTGTAATAATAAGGATATTTCCTGCCATGGTTATCAAGTAGACAATTAGAAACATGGAGAAGAATGCTGGAATTGTTTCCAGGGGGAAAGAAAACCCCACTAGAATGAATTCGTTGGTGATATTTAGAGGAAATGTCTTGATTTGATGTGGCTGAAAGTGAGAAAATTGGATAGTTACAGTATAGCTGTCTGTAGGTACAATGGAAACAGAGAATGATTCTTTATTACTATGATATTTCTTTGTAATACTAACAACAGTTAATGTTGGTCTATTGTTAAAAAATGTAATCATAATTGTTGGTCAATAAAATATATCACCTATAGCCTGTCATTGTTTAAAACAAATATACATCGTAACACTTTCTAGGCAATTTTGTTGAATTCGACTTTTGGAATTTTTTTATCCCCTTTGGTTCAAATTCTACATTTCTTTAGTTTCTATATTAAAATTACACAAATTATTACATATAAAACTGGAATGGAATGAGTGTAGACCTCTTACCCGTTCCTAAAAAAACTAAAATGAAAGTCCTAGAAATTAAACAAACAGACAAAACTATATTTTATTAAGGTCTGCCCTTCAACATGAAGCCGGTCTCCTAGTGAAAAACCGGCTCGAGAACAGGAAGTGCCATCCTTTCCGGCTTTTCCAATTGAAATTCCCCGCCCAGGGGCGGGGAATTTGAATCTGTCCGCAAACAGGCGGACGGCGGACTTCTTTAAAAGTCTGATCCGCCCATTCACGGACAGACCTGCCCAATGTTCGGCCATCACTAGTGATGATATCATGTTCAGGGGCTTTGCAATTAACTCAAAATCTCCGAAATGGTCAAATTTTTTACAAAAAATTATCATGTGTGTAGTGACAAAGACAAGTTTATCTTGTCTTTAGTTAATCTCCCTATCAGTCATGATGAGCCCAGCTCGTCCAGAGTTTGTGTGAGAAACAAACTCTGGATGAGCTGGGCTGCCATGAAAGCCGCATATCCCTGGAAAGCTACGGCGATGACGCGGAAGGGGGTGAGGGGTGGGCGGCACCATAGACCTCAATGTTAATGGTGGAGCGCTGGCTTTCCAGCCCTCACAGCCGACGTCATTAATGACACCGGCTGTGTGGAAAGGGGAGGGGGGAGGGAGGAAATGGCAGGCAGTGTACCTTGTACACTGCCGCAATTGCCCATACCAAGCTGTTAAAAACAGCACGGTACGGGCAGTGCGCTAGGGAGGCTAAGCATGGTTTGGGGCTGCATGAGTGCTGCGGGCAATGGAGAGCAACAGTTCTTTCAGGGAAACAGAACTGGGCCACAAGGCAGTATTTCAAGCATGTCTGCAGGTTAAAAAAACTGCATACTGACAACATTACATTGTATCAAAGTGTCTTATGATTGGTGTTGTCCCATGAAAAGATATAAATGATGCCAGGGGTATACTCACTTTTGTGAGATACTGTAGGATTTTCATTATATCTACTACCCATCCAATAATTTTAAATAATTTTAATAACGACAGTATGGAATTTGTTTAATGGCTAAGGACCAGATTGTTTTTTTTTCTTAATTTACTTTCAACTTAAGAGAGAGTGGCGTCTCCTGCTATATCCCACCTTAGACACTTAAATTCTTTCACTTTGTACTAGGCAGCAGTTTGAGCAAATCTGCCCATCCCTTCTTTCTGTAGGGTGGTCTTCCTTGACTCTCACCACTGCTGCTGCTATTGCTTGTTTGCGCCCTGTCCCCTTCTTGCATCAAGCTGTCAGCACTAGAGATGGTCGAAATGAATAAAATTCTATTCTACTTAAATTTCGAGTTTCCCAATCGAATTTGGATTCGACTACGAAATTTCAAAAGTCAAAATTTCTAAAGTCGAAAATTCACATAAACACTAAAAAATTTGCATAAAGCCTAAAATTCGCATAAGGTGAAAAATTCACATAAGGTGGAACATTTCGATTTGCTGTATGAGCTTGAGCTATAATAGAAGAATCACATAAGTGTACAGAATGTACATAGTAGCAGAGCTTTACAATCAGAGCTGAGATTTAAACCCAATTTATACACAAACTTGACATGTTAGAGCAAAACTTATTGTTTTCAAATGTTTCCCCAACCCTTCTCTACAACTCCAGCAAGTTTTGTGAGGATACCATTTTCAGGGGCTGTGCAATAAGCTGACAAAGTTAGCTAGCATCATGCAAATGTTCGCCAATGCAAATTTACGGCAATGCAAATTTACGCCAATGCGAATTTTCCAATGACTCCCGCATGCGAAAATTTTAAATAAAATGGCGCTACTCGCACGCGAAATAGCGGCACGGCAAATCAAAAGCAAAGTTCTTTTTTAAGTTGAAATTTTGATTTCAGTCGAAATATCAGGCTGATTGACTTTTTCGACTATGCGAATTTTAGGCGAAAAAGTCAAAATTTCTACTTAAAAATTCGCACTGCGAATTTTTCGACCATCCCTAGTCAGCACCTGCCTACAGTCACACATACAGTTGTGTTCAAAATGATTCAACCCCCACTGAAATTGAGTGTTTTGGCCATTTTGACATTGATTTTGATCATTTCAGTCATCTTGTTTACAATTAAATCAAAGAGGCACTTGTAAGGCAGACAAATATAACATAACATTATTGATGAAATAACCACAAATGTCTTTTCTGTGCTCACATCATTATCAGTTTTATTCAACCCCCAAGTGACATTCATTCTTAGTACTTAGTACAACATCCTTTTCCAGTTATAACAGCTTTTAAACGTGAAGCATAGCTTGAAACAAATATCTTGCAGCGATCTACGGGTATCTTAGCCCATTCTTCATGGGCAAAAGCCTCCAGTTCAGTCACATTCTTAGGCTTGCGCGCCTAAGACTATTAATCGGTTTTAAGTCTGGTGACTGCGATGGCCACTTGAAAATGTTCCAGCCTTTAATCTGCAAACATGCTCTAGTAGACTTGGAGTTATGCTTGGGATCATTGTCCTGTTGAAAGGTCTAATGTCCCACAAGCCTCAGGTTTGTGACAGACTGCATCACATTTCCTTCCAATATCTCCTGGTGCTGAAGAGAATTCATGGTACCTTGCACACGCTGAAGCTTCCCTGTACCTGCAGAATTGTATTTCTCTATCTTCATTATCCCTAGCCCATTTGCATCTCAAACAAAGAACTATTCTCACCAAAAGACCCTTTTGATATTAGTAATCAACAGGATACTATATTAACCTCCCTAGCGCTATGCCCTAACCCAGTTCGGGCAAACTGCAACTATCGATATTTTTTTTTTTTAAAAGTTGTTTTTAAATTGGACTGGATCCATCCATGGATCCGATCCAACTCAAGAAATGATCCGGCTAGCAGAAATGTGCAGCTGGATCCAGCGTGGTTTCCAGTGTCTGATCTACTGCTCCGGCTTCTTCCTGGTCCGGCGATGACGTTCATTTTTTTTTCTTTGTGCTCTGAATTTTTTTTTGTTTTTTGCTCATTTGTTTTCTTTTGTCTTGAATTGGATAAAATTGTTCATCCAATTCAATTCAAAAGAAAAGAAATTCAAAGAAATGTAAGGTTAGGGCTTGTTTCCACTACATGCGGATGGATGTGTCTGTGGCCGCTACCAACCGCAATCATAGACAATGTCCACTTGTGTGGTTACGCATGGATGCGGGCGGAAGCGGTTCTGAACGCCGCCCTACCGTGTTTTTATCCGGATCCATTAACTGTTTTATTAGTGAATTAGTATTATGAGATTCTTACCATTTTCCATCATTCTTAATGTATTCAGATGAATAAATCACACTTCTATTTATGTTATATTGAGCTATGTGTCTGAGCTATAACCAAAACAGTTTACCCTGGAGAAACCCTTTAAGGTACAATTTAACATCCCAGAAGCCAATTATGAGGATTAGAAAATATGTCCTGGTGTGAAGAAACAAGAAAAACACCATTCAATTTTTTTTTACATTTTGTGGTTTGTGCAATGTTGTTTTTTTTAGAAGGTACATTAAATTTCTGCGGGGTGAGCTGATAACATTGAACCATAACTATTTTTCCTTTTGTCAAGACTTTTACCTGAGGGTGGCCATGGGGTCATATTTTTTCTTCCAGTATGCAAACCTCTTCTTCAAAAAAGAGAAGAAACTTCCACCTTACATTAATCGTTATTTTATTGAATCACTCACAAACAGAAATAAAGTTCCTGGACACAACAATCTACATTAAAGGAACATCCTTTAGAGAAAACCCAACATAAACACAAATAAAGAAATCTGTTGCATACAGGCAGGCCATAAGATTTAAAAGGGACTTCATGAAACAGAGACACATATTTTGGAACTAGTTAACACTTCCTCAACCAACCTTTCACACTATAAACAGTCTGAAAAAATAAAAATAATTAGATCCCACTAGTGGTCACTAGTGATGGCCAAACATCGACCGTCTCCATCCATGAACAGTTGGAGCAAGAAGAAAAGCGAACATATAATCTTCGAGCCAAATTGTCCACCGCGCTAGTGGTCACAAGTAGTGTTGAGCGGCATAGGCAACATTCATATTCGCAGCATGCCGCAAATTTTATGGAAAACATTCGGAAAATATTCGCATTCGGAAATATTCTGTTTTTTTTTTAATTGCGAATATCGGCAGTTTTTATTGCGAATTTCGCGCGCGCAATATATGTTTAACACAGCGCGAATTTTTATGCGCATTTTTAAAGTGACGATTTTTCGCAATATTCATTTAAAAAACTGTTGATGGTGTTGGTAAGCTCTTGTTGCAGCCTTCCCATTCGTAGTGATGGCGCGAACCCGGAATTGCGGAACTAGCGTAAAAGTTCGCGAACCCGGCGAACCGGCAACCCGCCATTGACTTCAATGGGAGGCGAATTTTAAAAAACAAAGGGACCCCTTTCTGGCCACAATCGTGTTGGGAAAGTTGTTTCAAGGGGTCTAACACCTGGTCAATGACATGACAGAGAGGAATCCATGGCAAAACTCCCAAGAAAAAATTTTTCACACACTAAATCCGCACCAAGGAATTCTACAATAATAGTCAATGGGATTTGAGCTGGAGAGCACTAAACAACATGGTTGGACACTGGGGAAAATGGTCAGTTTGGAGGACACTGGGGGTGATGGTCAGTATGGAGGACACTGGTGGTGATGG
>CM070032.1:75866216-75876552 GCA_036250615.1 Ptychadena robeensis | reverse complement strand
ACTCGCCATATGTTCGCGAAAATGCGCGAACGCGAACATGCGATGTTCGCCACGGATAGTACGCCGGCGAACAGTTCGGGCAATCACTACCCATTCGTCCACTTGCATTGAGAGGCATTTGTAATGGATAAAAAATACAGAATATTCAGAATTGCGAATATTCTGCAATATATTCACCATCTTCGCGAATTTCCGAATTGCCGATATTCGCGATTAATATTCGGAATCCGAATATTCGCGATCATCACCAGTCACAAGAGATCGTTGCAAAATTTCTACTAGTTGACTTTGTGAGATGATTGCAAAGCCTATAAACATAGTATTAACATGAATATTATAGGCAGATAAGAAATAATAATGTTTTAGCACATATCGTTTTTTTTTTAAGCCCAAGTTCAATTTTAAATTTCAACTTTGAAATTATCTGTGATGATACCATGATCATAAGCTTTACATTTTACTCATAAAATCACCTTGTCCCAATTTCATGACCATCTCGTGGTCACCTACAACCACATTTAAAAGTCCTTTGATGAACATAAAAGAGCCACAGCCTCTTTTGCACAAGGACTGAATTAATATTCCCAGAATCCACTCTTGCATATTGACAACCTCCAGATTTAAGACAACTTACTGTGGAAAGTAACCTAAATAAGGCAGTACTGAATGGAAAATCTAGCTGCATGAAGAGCAGATGTGAAACCTGTACTCATATACTGTACCCAGTACAATTTAAAGTAAAAAACACAACACACATTTAGATTTGATTAAAATTTTTATTATATACAGGAAACAAACAAAATGATACTTTAAATTAAAAAAAAATACAAAAAAAAATCCATTAAAAGTCTATAGTGCGCTTTTGGTACAGAAATCTGTACCTCAGCAGTGTGCTAAGGAGGTTAAGTTAGCTAATAAAGGGTATAGCTTTCTGCATTAATTGATAGCAAACACCTGACTACTTTTGGTAAATTGTAAAGTCACCAGGTAGTGATGGACATTAATATTAACCTCCCTAGCGCACTGCCCGTATCGCGCCGTTTGCAGCGGCGTAATTTCCTGCCTCACGCCACTGCTCTTAACACAGCTGGTGTCATTATTGACACCAGCTGCGTGAGAGGGAAAGCCGGCGCTCCTCCATTAACATGGAGGTCTATGGCCTCTCAAATTTGGATAATTATGTGCTGTATTTGAAGTGATTATGTTAGTATTAAATATTGAAGTGGAAGTTTACGATGAGTCTAGTGTAACGAACGACAGTTTTGAGTATTGACGTCTATATATGTTTTGGCTATGTGTCTGAATGTATAAAAGTTAATATTTCTCTATAAGAAAGGGGTTAGAGGGGAATAGAAACTAGCCCTCTAACCACTGTTTGTTCCCCGCACAGTGCAAGGTATAGGGACTTTGAGGCCACCTGATTAAATAATAATCACTAGGTTAGAGGTTATATAAAGCAAAACAAGAATTTTTTAACACATGAAAAAGCGATGTGGTCTGCAGGCGGTCATTGAATATTCAATAATCAAAATAACGACGGCCACACCTCTGACTCACCTACACTCCTAGGGTAGAATATACAATCTCCCCTAGGTCATCCATTTGCACATCACCCCTTCACACTTTTAAATATGAGGGTTTTTCCCTCAAATACCACCATTATTTGTCATACACCATGATCCAATTTTTTTGACCACTTACCCCAGGTTATTATTATTATCTTATTCTCCGTCCTCTTGGATCGTGCGTGATTTTCTGCAGTGCTCCTCCGTTCTTATCCTAAAGTTTTGCGTCAGCGACCTTCTATATATACCTTTTTACTTCAGTATGGGTAATGGTGAGTAGGCATTTTATTCTTGACTACAAAAAGACTTCTTCCGATCTCGGGGAGAATAATTTGATATCCTCCCTGTTATATTGCTCCCTAAAGCTACACCTCCTGAAGAAGATCAGCTCTTTCGAAACGCGCGTCGAGGTGTGTAATCACCCCCCTAACATCACCTATGTGAAGCCACAGTCTACAGGCATCTCAAGTGCCCGGTGATACAAAGACTGCCCAGGTGATTCAACTGACTATCTCGTATCCTACTGCTTTATGGACTACTAATTAAAACCTCTTCCTCCTACGGACATGTTATTTTGATTATTGTGCGGCTATTCAATGACCGCCTGCAGACCACATCGATTTTTCATGTGTTTTGTTTTGCTTTATATAACCTATAACCTAGTGATTATTATTTAATCAGGTGGCCTCAAAGTCCCTATACCTTGCCTTGTGCGGGGAACAAACAGTGGTTAGAGGGCTAGTTTCTATTCCCCTCTAACCCCTTTCTTTCAGAGATATATAGTTTGGGATGTTGTCCACTGTCAATCTCGACTAAGTGATATATATATATAAAAGTTAATATTTGTCAATTCAATTCATAAACTGGACATCATTGGATTTATTTTAGTCCCCAAGTAGGTGATAGTAGGCTTCAATCTATGTAACAGATTTAAAAAAAATTATTTGAAAGAATTAAAATATAACTTTTATGAGGTACCATGTTATGACTTCTCTTTGTGTGTAGATAAAAGAATAAAATCAGACAACGGTCTTGATTGTTTTATCCTTATACTCTCTGCCAAATATTTAAATAACTTGTTGAAAACTTAGTAGCTAGTATATATGTGAAAAGTCTATTGGCAAATATTTGGGTTTAAATCTATGTTCAGGCTCTTAATGAGTCTAAAGAAGAAAATATGGAGGGAGAGTGGAGGAGCACAATTAGGATGCCATATTATATGTAGACAAACATTTGCATGCCAATGTTGAATTTGTAGCAATTTAAAAGGCATCTCTATTTATAAAGTTGAAGATAAATCATTGAGGATCTGTTTTTTTCCAGGTTTCCATTACAACACTGCCAGGACAATTGTAATTCAGATGAAAGTGAATCATGATCTGATATTAGGTTTGGTTAGTTAGAAATAATACACATTTTCTTAGCAGGGTGTTCATCATTTAAAGCCCCCCCCCCCCCCCCATTCCCTGGTTAACAAGTAAAAGGGGATATTAGTAATAGTTATTTGGTTTCTTTTGATGACCAGACATATTCTTACATTGTTTGTGATATTCAAAAATGTGAAGCAAAATATAAGCAAAAATATTAAAAAAAAATTTATGCTGTCGCATTAACAGAATCCTTTCATAGAGACAACTAAACTCAGCATTTTAGGTGTGTACAAACTTGATGGAACAAAGTGTATATAGTATGAAATCATAAGCAAATAGTGATGGCCCGAACTGTTCGCCGGAGAACTATTCACGGCGAACATCGCATGTTCTACAGCCATGTTCGCGAACATATGGCGAGTTCGGTTTCGCCCCCTTCTCTTTAACATTGCAGAAACTTTGACCCCTGTGACATTCGTCGATGGGGGTGCAGCAGACATAGAAAGAGTGCGGCGAGGCATGAGTGGTGGGGGCAAAAGCGGCAAAAAAAGGGGGGAAAAGGGGCTCCACCTCACGGGTGGGGGGGGGGAAAGGGGGGGGAAGAAAAAGAAAGGGAGGGGGGTGGGGAGAAAGGGGGAGAAAGGGGGGAAAAAAAGAAGAGGAGGGAGACCCTCACACCCCCCTATAACATACCAAGTACAGGACGCCATTACACATTCTCTGAAGAAGGAGAGAGTTAGGGAAAGAGAGCTGCTGCTGCGACTATAGGGAACCATTAGCTAGGGCAGTGTTTCTGTGTAATCTACAGTCTTCACTGAATATCCCATCCATCCATCCATGGGGAATACCATCTCCCCCAGTGTCCTCCACACTGACCATCATCACCAGTGTCCTCCACACTGACCATCACCACCAGTGTCCTCCACCTGACCATCACCACCAGTGTCCTCCATACGCCATCACACCAGTGTCCTCCATACTGACCATCACCACCAGTGTCCTCCACACGACCATCACCACCAGTGTCCCATACTGACCATCTCCCCAGTGTCCTCCACACTGACCATCTCCCCCAGTTGTCCCTCCACACTGACCATCACCACCAGTGTCCTCCACACTGTCCATATCCACCATTGTCCTCACACACTGACCATCTCCCCCAGTGTCCTCCACACTGACCATCACCACCAGGTGTCCTCACACTGTCCATCTCCACCAGTTGTCCTCCACAACTGACCATCACCACAGTGTCCTCCACACTGTCCATCTCCACCAGTGTCCTCCATAAAATTAAATTCACCTTTAAGCTGTAGGAACATGGAAAGCAGATCTTCACAGGTTGTTTCAGGTGGAATTCACACAGGCATTACCACCCATGTTGTTTAGTGCTCTCCAGCTCCCCTCTTATGGTTCAAATCCCATTGCACTATCATTGTTAGAAATCCTTCATGCGGAAAAAATTTATTGCGTGAAAAAAATTTCTTGGGAGTTTTGCCATGGATCCACCTCTGTCATGTCATTGTTCAGGTGTTAGTCCCCTTGAAATAACTTTTCCAACACTATTATGGCCAGAAAGGGCCTTTGTTTTTTAATGTTCGCCTGCCCATTGAAGTTTATGGGGTTCGCCGGGTTCACGGACATTTGCGGAGGTTCGCGTTCGCCGTTCGCGAACATTAAATTCCAGGTTCGCGCCATCACTATAAGCAAATTGAATAACCATATTTTTTGGACTTTTAGATGCTCTTATGTATAAAAAGCACCATAAAGGACATGGGGAAGCTGTCAGAGGCTGCCTGTGACAATTTCCCCTCCCCCCTGCCTCCTGGTCTCGCTCAGCCGCTCAGCTTACATACACACACCAGAGGCAGAAGGAAGATCCCACTCTAGGTGGTCACGCATTCGCACATGCATTTTGGAGGGAAAAAGGTTGTCTCATGGTGAGAAATGAGAGTATATGTAACAATATGATATTTATATAAAATTATATTCCTTGTTACTTGTTGAATCTTAGTATAGTAACATGTATACATTAATTTACATTATTGTTCCTAAGTATGTAAATGAATGAATCTATTAATAGTGTTGAGTGGTACATTCGATTTCACGTATTTTCACCAATATACAAAGGAACATTTGAAATTTGTAAAATTCTATTCAACTGTATTATTACATTATTATATTCAGGATGTCTACTAGCCCATTGTATGGACATATGTTGGGAAGTTCCAGGCCTACAGCATAACAAAAATACCATTTAAGTCTATGGTGCGGTCTTGGTACAGAAATCTGAACCTCACAAGAGAACTAGGGAGGTTAAACAGGCAAACAGATGACCATGGAATAATTACCAATGTAATGTCTCAAATAAGAAATAAAATTTGCTCAAATAAATTGGCCTGGAGCCTTTGCAAACCACTAATTAAATTGACGGTAAAAAGGTTAAACATCAACTGTCAATCTAATACTATTAAATCAAGTCAATTTTAAATTGCTTCCTCAGGTCAAAACTCAACTATGTTATGCCAAAATGCAGCAAAACAATAGTTGAGGTGTATTTTAAACTACCCTATTCATTTTGAATGAGTTCCCTGTGTTTTGCTTCTGGCAAGATGCAGGGTTGCAGCAATTCAAAATGAATTGGGGCACCCAAAACATGTGATTTGACATGTTTTGCTAAAATGTAGTGGAGTTTAGCCTAAAATTCCTTTACAGTTTTGAAGATAATGGTGTGTGTGTATGCTCCATAAAATTTTTTACACAAATCAATAAAATCAACTGATATCAGTCAACTTAAACAGTACATTTTGAAACACTCTAGTGGTTGAGACTTAGGCAGTTTGTTCAGAGTTTGTTTGCGAAACAAAACTCTGCTTGAACTGTGATCGTCAAAACTTACCTGTGGTCCTGAAAGCTGTGGTCCTGAAAGCTGTGGCTTTCCCTATCTATGGCCGTGTTCCCAGCCCACATTGCTGTGTATAAAGATGTGGGCGATCTGTAAACTAGTACTGTATACTTGTAGTGTACATGATACTACATATTCTGCTGCGATCTCCTTTAACAGTGGTGCGGTATAGGCTGAGCGCTAGGGAGGTTAAAGTAAGTTAAAAATTGTCCTTTAAGTTTAGCTTTACTTTCATCAGCAGGTCTTTCCCTTTTTCCATTCCCAGAGGCTATTTGGATGCCAAGAATGGTTGGTAGATCTTATTCTTCAACAATATGTTATGCATATATGAAGTTGATTGATATAAAAATTATTTTTATTTATTTGCTAACAAGCCCAGCAGGCTGATGGCTTACCTGATGAAATGAATGAAATTACACTCATGTTGTAATACTCGCCTGAATGACAAAAATGTTCCTACTGATTTTTTGGGTGATAACAAGGCCACATGGTAAAAATGTCCAAAGTGAAAATAAACATTATTTCAGATTTGTGACAATAGAGAAAAAAACAGTATTATGTCTTTTTAGACCCCTCTGAAATTATTACTGAAGTTACTCACATTTTACCATAATAATAATATCACCAAAATTCTATTATATGGAAAAACTTCCCCATATAACAACATGCAAATAACAACAAAATACACTCTAAAAGGCAGATGAACTGTATGTTATAAACCTGACATTTCTCTCTTTGGGATTAAATAATTTCATGGGTACCAACAGCAGGGAAGCAGAGTAGTTCAGAGGTAGAGGTGAAAAGAGGGAAAAACTTCCCTTTGAGGGAAGTGATGAATTACAACAGTGGAATATACATTTTTCTGGTATCTATGTTGAATGGTAGAACTTCTAATCAAAACCTTTTTCTCTGTGTGGTCTTTTAATTCTAGGAACTCACTTTAAATCGTTCCCTCTGAATGGTTAAGACGTCCTTGGGACTGCTGTACTCATTCAATAGGGTGGGGAGAGGGATACGGGATCCTCTTATTAAAGGGGAACCCTGGATACTAAATGAACCCCCCCCCCAATGCCTGGCCCATGTTTTCTAGACGAGACCCACTTACTTTGTCGATGGGCCTCCCCCTCATTGAGACATGGCATGGGGCATGGTGGGACAGGTGGGTGCCCCCCCCCCCCCCATCTTGTGCTTCCAGACTTGCCAAAATGGGTCTGATATGCTCCTTAGGGGGACACCATGCTGTTTGGGTTGCTGTTAGGGGGGATTTTAAAATTTTAGTATATCAAAATTCAGACCAAAAAGTTGGAATTTCCACTTAATTTTTGATCTCTAAAAGTTTATTTCTGGTTGTTGGTCATGTCTGCCTGTTGTTGGTAACATGTGCTGTCAATGATAAATGTCGATAGTATCAGTGTAAGATTGTTAGTCACATTCAGTATGGCACATTCAGCAGGGTGCCCCCCACCCCAACCCCAATCTTTGACAGCATTGCCTTAAAATTAATCTTAATGAATAATTTTTTTCTCCAGATGTGTTTTCTGTAAAAGAATTATATAAAGGCATCTTAGCACATATCAGAGTGTGTCACTTTATGAGCTGTTTCTTCTTGGGTTTACACATCTGAACTGAGATACACACCGTCCAGCTTTCTGTAACTACTGACATTCATTGATCGGTACTCTGGACTGCAGTTCTTTGCCATTATGAAAGTAGACTCTGCATTGTATTGACACCCTATTCTCTGTCCATTTTCTGGGTACATGAAACACCAAACGATCGGATCTGCATTCCCTATATTGAGAATGACAAACTTACACTAACAACATTTTTAAATAAAAACGTTTAAGAAGTAAAATATTATCAGAAATATTTAGCATTAGACCTGTTTCTTATGGGGGACTGACTAAAAATAGAGACTAAAATGAGAAATACCTCATCTGCCTAAGATTCATGGAGGCATAGGCTTCCCTGATTTGTGCAGACAAGACTACTTGAAGCCCTGGTGCAGGTAAAACAATTCATGGCACTGTTCTCATTAGCTGGGGCACCCTGGCTGGAAGATGCTCATGTGATGCTTGTCAAATCGTTCAAACTCTTTGGGTCTAGCTGGGGTTTAAACAATCCTTATCCCTCTACACTGACCCCTAGAATGGACATTAATCAAGGCCATTGAAAACGCTCCTTGTAAAAGGCAATTTGCCATGCACTTCACATATCAAGATGCTTGGTCCATCCTTAGCACCTACTATATATTTGGGCTTCTGGAAGGCAGGCCCGCCTGCTAGTGCCGAGAATCGGACGGCACCCTTTATCTGCAGCTCATTAGTTCGGCTGGGGGCCGTCCCCAGCTGAACTAATGGGATCGGGCTAAAATTTACCATCCTGTCGGATAACTGTGCGATCCCACAGGTTGGCTGATTTTAGCCCAATCCTCGTCAGTTGCAGCCTCCAATTCCTGCACGACCCAATCCTTAAGGGATGCGGGAGCGCGCACGGCATCGGATTGGGGATCGGATCGTGCAGGAATTGGTACGTGTATGCCCTTGCTCAGTTCATGATGAGTCTCATTATGATATTGTGTATGCATTCTTTAACATTATTGTTCCTAAGTGTGTAAATAAATGGATTTATTAATGGGACAATTGTGTTCATTATAGACACTCTTTTATTTATAGTAAAATTCTGATTATGTTTTGGTTGAGAATATAAAAATATACAGGTACCATATGCCAAGGTCACAACTATAGCATGAGCAGAACACATGTAAAATATTCTTTGTTTACCTCCAGAGGTGTTAACTTTTATTATTGCAATTATTATTTTTATATAGGAAATAACTGTGACTGAAAAAGATATAATCATAAAGCTGGATGATGCTAATATGCACTTTTCAATCAGTACAGGAGTGGTGCAGGAGTTCATTAATAGTGGACCTACATCACAGAAAATATGGTCAATTTCAGCAAAACAAAATGTCAGATTCATAACTAAGTAGGATGGAATACAATTACATATAAGTGAACCAAGCCACACTCCTACTATAAGCTGTATACAGAGACGTTGACTGTAGAGGGTAACATATTGCTAAGTACCGATCAACAGACATTACCGCTAAAAGAAGAGATTCAGCTGTTCCAGCCACAAAGTAAAAATAAGACTGTGTCAAGCAACAAGTTAAGGATATGGTCTTCTTTTCCTCTATAATGTCCTTAAGGAAATTTGGTATTGTGGTATTAATAAAACAAATATCAATTACAGCTAAGTTACACAAGAAGAAGTACATTGGACTTTGCATCCTCTTACTCTTCATGACTAACAAAACAATCAGAAAATTGCCTAGCATTGTAAAGATATAGGCAACCATGACCAGGCAAAAGACTGGGACAATTAAATGAGGAACTATATAAAAACCCAATAGAACAAATTCATTGACAATTGTCATGTTCTGTAACTCCAACATGTTTTTTGACATCTGAACTATGAATTGTCATTATTATTATCTTGCCACCAAAGAATCTTATTAAGCACAGTATTAAACTGCAGCCATGTTATGTTTCTCCAATAGGTTCAAATATTTTTATGTTTCTTTTTTTTATCTGTATTTGAAAAGGGAAATGTGCCTGTAAAAGAAACAGAAATTTTGCCACACAAATACATGTTCACATTGAAAAATGTCCCCTACAAATTACACGAGTGGTACGAGCTAGTGATGAGCGGCATAGGCAACATTCGTATTCGCGGCATGCCGCGAATTTTTGGGAAAACATTCGGAAAATATTCGCATTCGGCAATATTCTTCTTATTGTGAATATCGGCAGTTTAATGCGAATTTCGCGAATTTTATATATTCGCGAATATATGTTTAACTTGCATTGAGGGGCGTGTTAAAAAAAATTGCGAATTTTGGACGCCATCTAAGTGATTTTCGCAAATTTTCTAAAGTGCAGATTTTCGCAATATTCCGAATATTCGCAGCACCCCAATATTGGATTTAAAAACTGTTGATGGTCGCAGGGAGTGTTGCTAAGCTCTTGTTGCAGCCTTCCCATTTGTCCACTTGCATTGAGAGGCGTGTGTAATGGAAAAATATACCGAATATCCGGAATTGCGAATATTCAGCAATATATTCACCATCTTCGCGAATTTCCGAATTGCCGATATTCGCGATTAATATTCGGAATCCGAATATTCGTGATCATCACTAGTACGAGCCGTACTAGATGCATCATCATTCCGATCTCAGTTGCTAAGTGGATGCCATGTATGGTTGCTGGGTCACTTCACCCAGTACACCCAGTTATCATTTGTTACTAGACTCCTTTCTGATGATATTGTATTATTCTATATTTTTGAGTATGGTTGTATGGTGGTAGGTAGAATTCCATCAACGTGGAAATGCCCCTCTCACTTCTACAGAGTTAATAAACAGATTGAACTGACTCACTTAACCTCCCTAGCGGTTGTGACGAGTCCAGCTCGTCCAGTGCTGACATGCTGAA
>CM070032.1:75834841-75855489 GCA_036250615.1 Ptychadena robeensis | reverse complement strand
AGTGCCACCAGATAACTATGGGTGGGCACTGGGCAGTGTGGGCGCACACACAGTTGGCAGCCAGCAGGCAACAGGGTAGCAACAAAATAGCCCTAAAAGGGGCTTTTGGGGTCTTCTTTCAGGACTCTGTCCTGACAGCAGACAAAGAAGCACTGTAGAAGAGTAGACTGTAGATGACAAAGAACACTGCCTAGCTAATCGTTCCCTATGCAGCACCAGCAGCTCTATGTTCTGACTGTCTCCTTCTCAGCAGCATGTGAAATGGCGTCTTCTCCTTGCTATGCTATAGAGGGTGGGATGGTCCGTGAGGTGGGGGGTGCTGATTGGCTGGATTATGTCTGCTGACTGTGACTCACAGGGTCAAAGTTTCTTCAATGCAAAAAGATAGGGGGCGGGTCGCGAAAAAGCGCGAACGTGAACATGTGATGTTCGCCGCGGATAGTTCGCCGGCGAACAGTTCGGGCCATCACTACTACCTGGACATATAAACGTCCAATAACCGGGTGCACAATTTGTATGGTATTTTGTTGAAGAATAGTTGCATTGTCAAAGGGTACTTTGCAGTCAGTTCATCAAATGTAATTTGTGCTAAAGATTTCAAAATCAATAGTGATAGACTGTGGTTGGCCTATGAGCTGGGGTCATGGCAAACTTTGGGTGTTTAAAGTTTACCTTTAAGGTGAAATAACAATGCGATTGTACTCTGGTGGGAAGTTTGCTATCCCTGGCAGACCTTTATACGCTTGTCAGTGAGTCTACAATAGAAAATAATGGGGGCTTTAGAGTGTGCTAGCCACTGTTCTATATTAACAAATGTTACCAGCAACCAATAACCATTTGTTGATGTATGCTTCATACTTTTTATTATATATTCTATTGTTATTATATTATATTTAATATCAAAATTTCTATATATCATATTATTTTTTCTTTAAAATTATACGGCAAGGTGACGGGTAGTGAGCCAGGAATCACTCAGAGTACCAGTACTTTCAAACTACAACTTTATTGTTGCTTGGAAATAACAACATGCAACGGCAAGATTAAACTCAGTTCAAGTCCCAGTGTAAGATTCACACTGCAGTGCAATGTTGGAAGGGTAACGCAGTTCAGGTTAACAGTCCAGGGCCCAGTCCTTGGATACAGTGGCAGGTATTCCACAGTGGTGGCCAAAGGGGACCCCTTCTATCCAGCCGGATTCCTGTGCAGTCCTATCTCTCAGTGACAACTTGGTACTCCACTTGATCGGGAGGATGCCACCCCACTTTCTCCTGGATAGGTATCAAGCAGAGCGGGTACTCACTCTGCGGGATCACATGTAAGGCTCATGGGTTGTTCTAGTTTGGAGCCACCTCTTTGACAAGGCACCTGACCTGAGGAAGACTGGAAACAGCCACACACAACATCTCTCTCCTCATTAGTGATGAGCTTGAATATTCAAAATGTGCATATCGGCTTTTGAAGAATTAGCACATTTTGCAAATTTGACATTGAATATTCACAATATTATGCATTGGGAAGCATTTTTTTTTGCTTGAATTTGGGAGTTAACTAAAGGCCCCTTAACATGATATAATCACCAAAATAGCTGGAGATATAGAGCAGGGTTGGGGGGGACACAAAAAAAAAGAATGTATTGCACTAGTATGTGCAGTTTTTGCATAAATTAAATTAAAATGTTAGTGGAAATATTTTCTTTTGTTATTCCTCCTAACCTCCTCTACATCTCCAGCAAATTGGGGGAAGAGACAATGTTCAGAGGCTTTGTGATTAACTTACTAGAGATGGTAGATTCTTTTTAAAACATTTGACCATTTCGACGATTTCAAATTAATTGCAAAGCCTCTGAACATGATATCATCACCAAACTTGCTGGAGATGTATAGAAGGGTTGGGGGTATACTACAAAAAAGTATGTCTCTAACACAAATAGTTTTGGAAAATCAGAATTTTGACTTTGCGTTCAAACTTAATTTATGCAAAAACTACATGTGCTAGAGCAAAACCAATTTTTTTTCAAATGTTCCCACAACAAGATACCATTTTAAGGGGCTTTGCAATCAGCTCACAAAGTTAGCAAGTCAAAAAAATTTGACCATCTCAGTCCAGCACACTGGGGGAGAGAAGCATACATAGTAGAAGAGGACATGGGGGCACCAAATTGTTTAATCAGATGAATATTTTACATTGAATCATGTTGAATAGCGCATTCAATGCAAAAAAACACTAGTCAATTCAATTAAATCTCAAATTAACATGTCAACATTTTGTGACCATATCTAGTTAAAAGTAACCTTTTAAAAAACATGTAGTAATTGACAGCATTAGCAACACCTTATTCAGGCATCATATACTTTGGATGTGTAATTTATTTTTTTTGCTTTTACATTTTTATTTCATTAAAATTTCGCATAGCTTAAATTAAATAGCAATACTGCAAACTAATTTAAACTTTTTAGGATGATTGGCCTACAACAACCTTGATTAATAAGTTTGTCTGATTCAAGTATCAGTCATAACATATTCAAAAACGGCAGCCATTCCATTTCTTTGTTAACAGTGTGGTTCCAGACTTCATTTAAAAAAAAAGGAATTCTATCCAAATGCATGCGAGTGTGTGTTGCTCCATGTGAAGAGTTTTAGCAGATTTATTTATATCTTAATTGAGATGCCCATCGGCCCAGGTTTTTGTAACCATTTCATTTACTGGTGCTGTGGAGTGTTGTTTTAAAAAACATGTACTCTGCATTGCATTGACACCCAATTCTCTATTCTTCATGCATAGGGGGAACCAAATTCTTTCCTGAGAACCTTACGTGAGGCCCTGGATGAGATTTGCCTCCCCTATATTGAGAATGGCAGGCTTACACTAACACATTTAGAACTGTACTTCCTAACTTCCAAAAAGTTATATAATATCTACATGAATTATATTGCTTTCAGTTCTTGTTGAGTCTCATTATGATATCATGTATGCATTCTTTAACATTATTGTTTCTAAGTGTGTAAATAAATGGATTGATTAATGGGACTACAATTGTGTTCACTATAGACACTCTTTTGTTTAAATCAAAATTTTGATTATGTTGTGGTTGAGAATATAAAAATATACAGCTGCCATATGCCAGGGTTACAACCATAGCATGAGCAGAACACGTCTTTAATATTCTTTGTTTACCTCCAGAGGTGTTAACTTTTATAATTGCAATTGTTATATTTATATAGGAAATAACTGTAACTAAAAATGATATAATTGTCAGTGTAGAACATGCTAATATAGATTTCTCAATATTTACAGTGCTGGTACAGGAGTTCATTAACAGTGGACCTATATCACAGAAAAAATGGTCGATGCCAGAAAAACAGAATGCTAGATTTGTCACTAAGTAGAATGGAATACAATTACTTATAAATGAGCCAAGCCACACTCCTATTATAAGCTGTATACATAGTTGTTGACTCATGACAGTAGTGTAATGTAGAGGGTAACTTATTGCTATGTATCGATCAACAGACATTACTGCTAAAATAAGAAATTCAGCTGTTCCAGCCACAAAGAAAGAATACAACTGTGTCAAGCATGAGGGTAAGGATATGATCTTCTTTTCCTTTATGATGTCTTTCAGGAAGTTTGGTATTGTGGTATTAACAAAACAAAGATCAATAACAGCTAAATTACACAAAAAAAAGTACATTGGACTTTGCATTCTGCTATTTAAAAAGACCAACAGGACAATAAGAAAGTTCCCTAGCATTGTAAATATATAAGCTAGCATGACCAGGCAGAAAACTGGGATAGTTAAATGAGTATATATGCAAAAACCTTTCAGAACAAATTCATTGACAGCTGTCATATTCTTCAACTCCAACATGATTCTCCAACTTTGGACTATGAAGCAGAGGTATGGACTGTGTCATACACTTACCGTATCTAGTAATTTTAGACACAATGTCTAAAAGATATAGTACAGAACATTTTTAAAACTGCATATTTTTCATACTTTTTGGATTTACTTAGACTTTGGTAGACAGGATATAAGAGAGGCAGTCCTGACAGTTGATCTAAGATCTCACCACTCCAACCCAAGCTTAAAAAGTGTTGTCTGCAAATATGTTTGATTAACTTAGAGAGGTAACCTTGTACAATGTAAACATCCTTTCCTACAAAATTATAAATTGTTATGGTTATTTATATATACCTAGCTGATGCAATTAACAAACAGCACATGTTGTAAGAATGCACAAATAATGAGTGTTAATACCCGCTAATTCAAAGTAGAAGTTAATTGAAAATTAAAATAGATTTGACATAGAAAGTGTAGCTCTTTGACAACTCAATCTTCCCTCTTCAGACACCTCCATATGAGCTGTGCAGTCTGGCTGTTTTGGAGCAAATGTCATATTGTGTTTTTATTCCCTGTACACTAAATAGTGTTACAATTATTTAATGTAGATTTTGTTAAGCAGTATTGTTGTTAAAACATTTCCAAATTAATTTCTAAACACAACACAACACAACACAATATACTTTTGCTTTACATTTAAGTTTATAATGCTATGCTCTTCGATTGACAAATAAGACTTTTATAGTTTGAATTATTTTACTATGGGAATACATATTGCCATATTATAGATGTTCAAATTAACTCTAACCAAGGGATTCATTATTTTTCCCTGGTGTTGTATTTAATGCAAATTGTTTGTGTTAAAAATATAGCCCTATAGTCATTACAATTCTTTCAAATTTGGATATAAATAAAAAATTAACCAACTGAAACATTTTTTGGTAATCAAGTATTTTGTCATACAAGTTTCCCTTCAAGCTAACAAGAGTACCAGTGCCTGAAACATGATAGTTTTTAAAATGTAATCTTTAAAGACAATGATGGTTAGAATAGAATAGATACCAAGATAATAACTAAAGGTAGGATAGGGTGTCAAAATCAGCAAACCCTAGCCAGTGAACTTTATACAGATAATTCAACCCTAACCAAAAGAAACAAGTACCTTTAAGACACTAATTGTCATTGGCATTGTGGGTACAAAGGGTCAACAGTCAATCAGTTTGGTATTTATATAAGGTCTTTATTAACATATGACCAAAAAAACAAGAAAAATATTTGTGGGTATATAGTGTCATACGATCTTGTTAAGGGTTAAAACATATGGGCAGTTCTGGTATGTTGTACTTGCCCCCAC
Organism: Ptychadena robeensis; assembly: GCA_036250615.1. Taxonomy (NCBI): domain Eukaryota; kingdom Metazoa; phylum Chordata; class Amphibia; order Anura; family Ptychadenidae; genus Ptychadena; species Ptychadena robeensis. The sequence continues at coordinate 75,850,290 of CM070032.1, read as the reverse complement.
ATAGGTAACCACTCCAGAAACCTGCTCCAACAGTAATTTATTTTGAGATAAAAAAATGCAGTACACTTCAGATGCCTGAAGGTTTTAAAGTTTTAATAAAAACTGTTAGCTCTCCATTCCCCGACGCGTTTCGCCTCTTGGGCTTCCTCAGGGAGATATGTTGAGATATGCATTTAGATATGTTTACATTAAACGTTAAACGTTAGCAGTCATTTTAACCTTCTAGTTGAAATACAGCATACATACATATGATATATGAAGCAGTACTTACATATGAAAATATTTACATATTTTAGAAACATGTATCCAGGAGGTAAGTGGTGGTGTACTGATGCCCCAAAGAATAGGTCGAACCCCCGGATGGGCCAGCAGAGCGCTGCAGATATGGACACTAAACCGACAACCCCAGCTCTGGTAGTCCCCAGATATGGGGGGGGGGAAGGAAGGGGGCGTAAAGGACATAGACACCCTCCAGTGCCCGCCAGGTATCACCCATAAACCGGCACTTCGGAGTGCATGTCCTTCCCCTGTAAAGATGGTGACACCTCGCACCATCAAGCAAGGGATCGATCGGTCTGTGGGCGGGTACCTGGTGATACTGCCAGTGAGGCATCCTCTGTATACTGGGGACATGGAATGCGCTGCCGCTGACGGCGCACTTCCAGTCCCCACTGGAAACACGTCAATGCCAGGTGCATGCCAGCAGAACCTAACACCGCCCCTAGCTGGCTTTGTGAGAAGGGTCCAGAGTATGGGAAAATTTGAAAAAAGTATTGTTCTAGCGTAAATAAAATGATACTCTAGACCAGTGGTGGGCAACTGAGTTTATATGTAGGGCCACGAGTGCGGCCCTCGGCATAACTAAAGGGCCGCACGTAACATCGATCCAGACCCTCCCCCCATTGACATATCTCAGCAGGAGGACCAGGCAGTCTAAACCTGACAGCACCCCCCTCCTCCTGCCCCTGGGTGCAGCGCTCATATTTAGATCTGGTTTTCCCAATCAACATTGACAATTTGACCGCCATAGTTGATTAGGAAAGCTTGGTCAGCATGTGACCACTTCACAGTTGAGTTTCTTTGTCCTATGCATTAACAGTTAGGTTTTGGGGACTGTATGTGGAGGACCAAGGGGGGCCGCCGAACAACGTTCAGAGGGCCGCATGCGGCCCCCGGGCCACAGGTTGGGCACCTAGGCTCTAGACCCTTCTCTACAACTCCAGCAAGTTTGGGGATGTTTGGGGATGATACCATGTTCAGGGGCTTTACAATTAACTCACAAAATCGATCTGGTCAAATAAAAAATAGTTATTTTGTGGAATCTGGAAATACACTTAATAAATTGACTTCTAATGGTAGTAGTAGCATTTAAGTAAATACCACTTCTTCACAAACCCCACAGCAATTTGAGAAACAGGTAAGAACATGGGTAAGAATCGTGAAGTGTGGTGCCTGGTGAGGAGAGTTAAGAAGGAAACAAGCTAATTCCTCCTATTTTATGGTCACCCAACCCCTATACCTTGCGATGGAAATGGATTAATTAATAAGGTGCGATCCCACATGTTAAAAAAAACTTGAAAAGTGGAAAACCCTGAATGTTTATTCAAATTTTCTTAGTTATTACACAAAAAGGTGCAGGACTTCAGCCACTTTAGTGTATGCATTGTTGTATTGCAATGCCTGAAAACGTTGCACTTGAGGTGAAGTTTAGCAGGGTGGTCCTGGACTGCAGAAATAACACTCTGTAAGCAGGGATAAAAATAGATCAATTAGATGTTCATGTGTTTCCTAGAATGTACTAGATCTTTAAGGAATTGTTACTGTACATAACTACACCCAGAGTTGGAAAACAGGTTGAGGTCCCAGAGGTAGTGATGGCGCGAACCCAGATTTTGCCGTTCGCGAACGGCGAACGCGAACATTCGCAAAAGTTCGCGAACGCGCCTTGACTTCAATGGGAGGCGAACTTTAAAAAAACAAAGGGACCCTTTCTGGCCACAATAGTGTTGGGGGAAAGTTGTTTCAAGGGGTCTAACACCTGGACAATGACATTGACAGAGGGGAATCCATGGCAAAACTCCCAAGAACATTTTTTTTCACGCAATAAATCCGCACAAAGGATTTCTACAATGATAGTCAATGGGAAAATAAAGTGCAATGAGTGATTACCCTTAGACCGTGTTTGATTGGACTGATCTTTTATGACCCCTGCCACAAACCTGGACTTTATCGTCACTGTTTCTAACTCACTTCTAGAGGGGGGTCTTGGAGGATTTCACCGGTCTCAGTTCTCAGGTGAGGTACCTTGTGCGTTAAGTCCTGGGGGGCAAACGATGTCGGGTAGGCATATCGTGCTCCCGTTCAGGCGGGGGGCTTGTCTATAGGGTGAAGACCGCAGCGGAGATTGGGGTATCCAAACCTGACCTGTGGATCGGTGATCCTCGGAGGACTCTCATAGTCGTATCGATCAGCTAGTTTAAAGGTCACTCTGGCTTCACAGTTCACACACCAACAAAACTCGTGATACACCAAAACTTCCCGTTTAACGGCACCACAAACAAACGGTTTGAGTGACCCATTAAACAATAATTTTGCAGTGTTGTCACATTTTGACCACTAGACTTTAAAGATCAACTTAAATGATCCCAAAAAAATTAAGTTTTTCATTACGAAAATTATTCAAACCGATCGCTTTTGGTCTGATCACTATGAAGCAATCGCCTTCTCATCTGGGGGTGCCGCCAACATGGCCAACACACTCATTGAGGTGATCGCTTCATTGTGATACACAAGCCCCTTCACCACGACAAGGGTGGGAGCGATCACGAAGGGGAATTGGCACATGTATGTGCCTTTTTTTAATGCAGCCACAGCCAGAGGCCAGAAAAATAGGCAAGTACACTTGCCATAAAAATTTGTCATGTACATTTGACATAAAAATTAGGTATGGTAGCAGCCGCTGTTGTAGCAGCAGCCAGAAGAAAAGTTTATGTTTTCCAGGCAGATGGAAAATGAAAATTGTGGCTTGAACCCTAGTTGGTGGCGGAGGATCATGAAAGTCGGGATGCGGTATGCAGCGTGGGGACCATTTTAGGCCAAGGCATGTAATCAGGCCTTTGCTAGGCAAACGTATCCCCCACTGTCAGTCCCTTCGGAATCCATGCCTCTTATTTTCAGGAAGGTGAGGTAATCCACACTTTTTTGACCGAGGCGACTTCGCTTCTCTGTCCCTATGCAGCCTGCAGCACTGAAGGTCCTTTCTGACAGGACACTAGAAGAAGGACCGGCCAGAAGTTCAAGAGCAAACTGGGATAGCTCTGGCCACAGGTCAAGTCTGCACACCCAGTAGTCAAGGGGTTCATCGCTTCTCAGAGTGTCAATATCCGCATTAAGGCGAGGTAGTCTGCAATTGTCGGTCGAGTCGTTCTCTCAGGGTGGATCCCGAAGGGCCTGTGGGCGATGCGTAGGACTCTAAAAAAGCTCCGCATGTCACTCCATCAAACAGCACGTCTGTGAAGCGCCCTGTCCTTGCCGGCCTGGTCGTGGGTAGCAGGAGGGGAGTGTCATCATTATAGTGTCACGTTGTGCTGTGACATCGCCCTTAAAAGCGGTTGTTAGAGCAGAGGATTTGTGAGCCTAGCTCTCAACTGCTGCATGCCTCTATCAGAACTCGGTTAAGCCTGGTAACATTTTCAACTACTTTCTGTCATAGCGGGGTTCTAGTAGTGTGGCCACCCAGTACAGATCGTTCTCCTTCATCCTTTTGATACGAGGGTCCCTCAACAGGCACGACAGCATGAAACGACCACATTTGCACAAGGATGCGATGCCGAGCAGCTATCATATCCCTGTCCTCCTCCTCACTGATGTCATTGAGGGTCTGTTCCCTCCCCCCAGCCACGTACAACACCACGGGTCCCAGATAGGTGACCACAAGGAGCACGGAATGCCTGCTGAGGTGATTTCCTTCCTCACAAAGCCACATTCCTCTCTGACTCCTCAGACTCCCTTCCAGCGTTGCCGCCAGGGTCCAGCAGCGAGGCTGCTAAGGCTGTTTCTGGTGGTTGATGGTGACCATAACTCTTCCTCTTCACGCTGAATCACAGCCTGATCCAGCCACTCTTACAGGGCACGCTCCAGGAAGAAGACACAATGGGATGAGATCGCTGATTGTGCCTTCGCTGCGACTAACAAGGTTTGTAACCTCTTCAAAAGGACAGCATGAGGACCTACAGGCATGCGCATGAGGTCCAGTAACGTGGCAAAAAAATCCCCATTTCCGCAGAGGCTGTCCTAGCACCCCAGTGATACAAATAATCATTGACAGCCTTTTCTTGTGGAGCAGGCGGTCGAACATATGGAGTGTTGAATTCCAACACGCCGGCTGTCGCAAATCAAGGTGCCTCAATGGCATGTTGTTTCGCCGCTGAATTTCGGGAAAACTGCGCCATAGCCGTGTAGGAATACCTGAAAAGGGCACACCACCTTCCTAAGCCTGCTTGAGGGCGTCACTGTAAAGGGGCCTGGTACTTTGCACACAAAGCGTTGCACAATATGATTGTAACACTTGTGCCATGCACGGCACATGTGACAATTTGCCCAAATTCAATGCCGCAAACAGATTGCTTTCGTTGTCACATACCACTTTGCCAATCTCCATTTGGTGCGGGGTCCAGCCACTGAGCCACCTGTGCGTTAAGGGTGGACAGGGAGTACTGGTCGGTGTGGCTCTGCTGCTTTCAGGCAAGTCAGCCCCAAAACAGGTCGTGACACTGTCGTATCGGGATGTGGAATAGCCCCTGGGGAGTTGCAGGGAGCAGATGATGTGGAGCCGACGCATCAACAGTAAGAGGACTCAAGCTCACGACAATGAAGATAAATAGTTAGTAGTTAGGAGGAAGTAGACAGAGGTTGGCAGCAGGCACTGCCATGCAAGTCTCTTGGCGGGGTACACCAACTCGGCTGCAGAGCCAAGCATCCTCATGCTGGGCAGCTGTCAGCAGGGTTTACTCCATGCGCAGTGTACGTGATATGAACTGCCCTGACCGTGCTTGCAGACCAGGTATCAGTTTCAGACTGGCCCTTGCCCCATCACTGTATGCCAGAGATTGCATGACTCCCCCTTTTCAACAAGGGAAAGAAAGGTAAAGAAAAGAGTGGGGAGTGGCGTTTGAAAAAAATTTCGACCGCGGGGCTACTCCACTGCGGGTGGGTACCAATAGCCAAAACCTTTTTTGAAGGCCTAGCATACTCCACCCAGTCTGTATGGTTAAAAGACTGGCGGGCGTAAGTAGACTCTGTCCCAAGCACACTGTCAGAACGCAGGGGCAAGGGGGTGGACTCTGTGGACAATTGTTTTTTTTTTTTTACGCTCAAACATGTCCTTCACTGACACACTGACCGTGGCCCAGATGAGCTGGGACTGCTCCAAAGAAAAACGACGGAGGTCGAACAGGTGGGACTGGTGGTTGCAGAGGGGGACAAGGAGGAAACAGACAGTGGTTAAGTGGCTGCTGACTGAAGATGCTGATGGAAACAGGAGGAGGAGGGTGGCTTCGAGTAGTGTGTTATGTGACTGTTCTTGTAGCCATGTGTTGATCCCATATGACGTTGTTTGATGCGAGGTCACTGTGCCTTCTTCAAAGCAGTATGTACCGAGGTGGGTTGTTTGTTTGGACCTTCCCACGACCAACACTCAAGTTATCATTTTGCACAGGTTTGCAAATGTGCATCGCTGCTATATCAGCGGACGACATACAAAAGTAAATTGCACACATCGCTGAGCTTTTCACTGACGGGCATACTCGGTGGTGCAACAGCATGCGTTGATCTGGCGTTGCTGTACTGCTGACCCCACGGTGCGCCATACATGTCTGAACCTGGCTGTGCCACCTAGCTCCTTGCGATGACCGTCCCCCGTGCTTACAAACTCGTCTCCTCCTCCTCCTGTCTCTCCATCTGAAAATCTTCCACCCTGTTCTTCTTCTCGTTGGTTGGGCATCCACATGACATCCACGGGCCACACTTGTCATCAACATCATCCCATTCAACCGTCTTCACTTCTATCTGACACCTCAGCAAAGGAAGCAGCAGCGGGTACAAACTACATCATCGTCATCGCACACCGCGCAACCTCCATGTGTGGTCAATGCAACCTGTCAGAGACATGTCCGATGTCATTCTACATGCTCTGGCATATGTAAGTTGTCGCATCACTCATCTCTTCTTCAAAAAGATGTGATAAAACAACTCCTCTGAAGGATCAAATGTAGCGGCTGTGGTGCTAGTTATGGTGTTGGGGGCAGACCAGTGGCAACTATGAAGATCTGTGTTCAGCAGAACCGAGCACTGTCGGAGGATGATTTTGTGTCCAGGGTCAGAGCGGGGTGGATGTCGAAGATTGGGTTGTCTTGTGTAAGCCAGTCCAACTAAGTCCCCAGCATTTCTTACGTTGACGTAAGTTGGCCTCTGAACACTGGACCATTATTCTAGAGGGCCAAAGGAAATAAATATACTCACACCACGAACTATGAACGCTTCCTGCGGATGGTCTGCCATCTGCATATTCATTTTTATCTGTTTTTGCTGTACAAGGTCCTGTGGCAGCACGATTAACTGCTGGTGTGCACTGGGACAGTTGGCACGAGGCTCGTAATGGATGGGAAAACACGTGCAATTATGTAGTAATACACCTTTATGAAACAGGGTGCAAAAACATTTGCTGGGTATTACCCTTCCATTCCACCAGTATAACTGGGTGCTGTGGCACTGGGCACATACAGTTGGCACAAGGCGTGTAAGTGAATGGAAAAGCCCATGCACTAATGTAGTTAATTAACCCTTTTATGAATACGGGTGAAAAGATTCCTGGGTATCTTACCCTTCCACCAGATAACTGTTGCTGGTGCAACTGGGGCACAGGACAGTGTGGCACAAGGCTGTAATGGGATGGAAATGCCGTGCACTATGTAGTAATAACCCTTGATGAAATAGGGGGTAGAAGGGAACGGGAGGGGAAAGACATCCCTGGGTATTTACCCTCCATCCAATAACTTCCTCATCTAGGTCATCATATCATTTTTTGGCACACTTTTTCATCTTTACTGGTACAGTTTTTGGTATTAAACCGTTTCATTTCTATTAGTAATACCCCCTTGTATGTTTAATAGTGTAAAAAAAATTTGTTTTAACCTTTTTTTTGTTTAGTTTAACCGAATTTTTAATATTTGTAATTATGTTGTTTATAAAAAAAAAAAAATTCCTGGGTATTACCCTTCCACCAGATAATCTTGTGGGCTGGGCAATGGTGCGCAGACTGTTGGGCACAAGGCTTGTAATGGATGGAAAACCGTGGCACTATGTAGTAAACTTTTTATGAATAGGGTAGGTAAAAAACAATCCTGGGTATTGCCCTGCCACCAGATAAACTGTGGCTGGGCACTGTGGCACAGACAGTTGGCACAGGCTGTAATGGATGGAAAGCCGTGCTGAAACTGAAATATATATTAATACCCTAAAATAGGGTGAAAAAAATTCCCCGTGGGTAACAAAGTGCCACCAGATAACTATGGGTGGGCACTGGGCAGTGTGGGCGCACACACAGTTGGCACTAGGTGAAGTGATTGAAAAGCCATGCAATATGTACTAATACCCTACAATAGGGTGAAAAAAATCCCCTGTGGTAATATGATGTGCCACCAGATATCGAGCACTGGCAGTAGGCACTGTGTAATAGTGGCTTGCAAAATCATCTGCGCAGCAGGGCATGCCAAGCCAGCAGGCCAAAAGGGGTAAGCAAAAAAAATAGCCCTAAAAAGGGCTTTTGGGGTCATTTTCAGACTCTGTCTGACAGTAGACTAAGAAGAACTAAAGAAGAGTAGACTGTAGATAACACAGAACAACTGCCCTAGCTAATGGTTCCCTATGCAGCAGCAGCCAGCTTATGTCTAACACTCTCTCTTCTCCAGCAGCATGTGAATGGCGTCCTGTTTACTTGCTATGTAGGGGGTGTGAGGGTCTGTGAGGTGGGGGGGTGCCATTAGGGATTAGGTCTGCTGACTGTGAACTCACAGGGTCAAAGTTTCTTCAATGTAAAAAGATAGGAGGCGGGTCAAACTCGCCATATGTTCGCGAACATGCGATATTCGCCGCAAACAGTTCGGGCCATCACTACCCAGAGGTGGCTGGAGAGTCGGAGGCTGTGGCAGAGCTTGTGTTGGTGGCTCCAGAGGTGTTGGAGGTGGAGCACATTGTAGAGACTGTATCTGTGTCAAAAGCAATTGTTGTTCCTGTGTTGGGTGCCTGGAGTGGGTCACTGCTGCCATGGGCACTGGTGAGTGACTGTATCAGTACTCCCAAGGGGGAACCAGATGACGGGGACGGGGAAACAAGGGGTCATGTACCTGCAAACCCCTTTATACCCCATCTGGGCTAAGGCTTATGCTGATATGTTGTGTCACCAGGTCCCCTAGATTCTTATTTGCCAGCTGGCAAGGGGGACTCATACCATACTTCTTCTTATGAGAGACTTAACTGTCTAAGCTGTCAGTATCCTCTGTCTGATGAGGTTTTCTGTAATACACCTGTGCGTTGTTCCCTGTGTCAGGCCAGGGATCTCTAATAAGAAGAAGTATGTCATGCTGAAGGTCAAAAATGTATGAAGCAATACATGTATGGCCATTTTCTGTGAAGTCAACATGAAAATGTGGTACTGAGTGTGATGGTAAAAAAAAGGAACCTGAATAAGAACTGTTACCTTATCAGGATCAGGATTACTTTTGTGTTAAGTAAAGGTGGCCATACACGAGTCAATTCCCGTTCATTTGATCGATCGAAGATCGATTGCAGCGCGGTGACTTTCACGGATCGCAAAACGAACATAAACCAATCGTCCGTGGATTTATGTGCACCACATTGCATAATCAATTCTTGATCAATACTTTGGAAAGGTATCACACAGCAGCAGCCAGAGTCCCATGCTCAGCTTCTCCCCCTGTCCTGTGTACACTAGACTGGGAGCTATCTGCCAGGCAGCGCTGAGTGAGGGGACATGAAGTCGGCAAGAAGGGAGGCTCCCCCCATACTGCAGCCAGGGAGTCCTGGGCTCAGCTTTGCATCCTTTCCTGTGTTTGCCCAGCAGCGCTAAGAGGGACAGATGAAGGCTGCAGTGAGGCTGTCTCGCTCCGCTCTGTCTGTGTGGTCCCCATCCATGATCTAACTGGGATTTACCAACATATTGGTTCCCTGTTTGACAGAGCTTTCTTTGAGCGGGATCAACTGATCGAAGAAAGGCTGGATGCAATTGATCACTATGAACGTGCACAGCAATCGTTTGTGTTAGAATCGATTAAAAAATTGAGCCATGTTTGCCTAGCTGAAGTGTTGAGTGTCCTTGTCCTCATATCTGATAAACTTTAATTAAGGGTTAACTGTGTACTTTCCCTGCAGGTAATGGCGGTACTGATTGTATGAGAGTATGATGTGGAGTAAAAGGTTAGTTGTTTAGCAAAAAGCGTAATTAAAGGTGTAAATAAGAATCATTCATGCAATACCTAGGTAAATGGGATTGCTCTATATTTACAGACACTTTTGCCAAGCTGCGTTGCAGTATACACCCACACTCCTAGCAGCGCATTAACTAGTGGCACATTAACTAGTGAGTCATTGGTCTATATCACCTTTTTTACCTTAGCTGGGTATTGCTTTTTGCAATACTAAGAAGAAGTATATAATGCTGAAGGTTAAAAATGTATGAAGTAATACAGTACATGTATATGAAGGTAAAAAAAAAAAAGAACTGTTACCTGATGAGGATCAGGATTACTTTTGTGTTGAGTAAAGGTGACCATACACAAGTCAATTCCCGTTCGCTCAATCAATCAAAGATCTAGTGAGTCATTGGTCTATATCACCTGTTGTCAGGCATAGGTCAAGTGACCTTAGCTGGGTTTTGCTTTTTTGCTCTTGAAACTTTTACAAAACTCTGTTGTGCAGACTAATGTGTCTACTCATGTACAATCATAGGAAAAATCACACCCTCTTTGAATTCCAAAGTTTTATATATCAGGTATAAATACAACCACAGCAGGCAGTATTTTTTTAACAAAAGCAAAGTAAAAATTCAGAATTAAGCACTCTCTCACCACTTCCATATAAATTAGCAGAGATACTGCTAACTAAATGAAATAATAGTAATCAGCAAGTAGAGTAAAAGTAGAGAATTTTGAGGTTTGCTAGTCAGAAGTATCTAGGTGTGTAGAAAGAAAGAAAAAGGACATGAGCAATAGCCTTAGAAAATTAGATGTTTGGTCATTATCCACAGCATACATTTGACCAAAAGCATACATGGCATATCAGCACAAACTTTTAATATCTACTTTCAAGCATAATGGTGGAGGGGTGATGATTTAGCCCTTGAATCCATAGGATCTGGATCCCTTTGATCACTGAGATATCATTAACTACTCTGTACTCCAGAGTAAAATATGAGAGGTATATGTATGAGAGCTAAAGCTTGTACCAAATCAGTTCATGCAACGAAACAAAGAACTTAAGTTGCCAATAAATCTACAACAAAATGGCTGCAGAAAAAAAAGAATTAAAATATTCACTTGAATTAGAGAGCTCAATATTTCTGTGCATAACTGTTCTGTGGATAACAAATACCAACAAACCTCAATGAACTAAAGTTATGTTTTGATGCGCAATCGGAAAACAAGACGTGGTCATTTTTGGGCGTCTGGCCAATATGGATAGAATGGGGGCATTTCTAAACCCCCATGAGCACTTTTTGTCCATTGTCAGCAGCAACAGGGGAAAAATTTGAGATTCTGTACAAGGAATTGCCCTTAATGGCAGACAACAAAACATCTAGATCTAGACACTGTATTCAGGGGTAGTCTGGGGGAGACTGTGGAATAGGTAGGATAATTGATAGGGCCTCCTATTCTTCCCACCCAGTACTTGTGGGGGTGTTTAGCTGCACAGCATCAATATTCCCAGGTCAGGCAAACTAATCAGATGGGAGAGTCATGGTCTTGCTGAAACATTTCCTGGTGGAAAAGAAAGCTGAACTGTGATTCTGGGAAAAACCTCTCCACAAATGAACTGTAAGAAACATTAACTTTGTTACTTTACATGAAAGTCTGTTGTTTTAAGTGGTAAAGCCTTGCTTTTGGCAAAACTCCAATGTGGTGACTGTGAACCCCGGATCCCCCAAGTTTACAACATATTAACACTTTTCATGTCTATTCAAAAAAATGAAAATCTGTGAACATGTGCTTTCAGACATTAGTACATAATTAAAGCCAACTAGAAAATAAGCGATATCATCATCAACTGTAAAGTCTTTAAGTCTAAAGATAAATATGCAAAATCGCTAATAAAAGTATAGTACTCATATTGTGTTATAAGGTAATGGCAGTGTCTCAGTTTAAAAAATTACATTAAACTGTATGTCCTTACAAATTTGTGTTGGTAGTTTTCCGGTAGATATCAAGGACTGCATCTTTCATGCTTTGGTTTCGTAACGTGTAAATGAATGGATTCAATATAGGTACAATAACTGTATTCAATATAGATACCTTTTTGTTAAAATAACCCCTCTGTGAAGGGTGGAAATAAGTAAATATGCAGCTGCCATATGCAAGGGACACAACCAGAGCATGAGAAGAGCATGTTGTAAAAACCCGCTGTTTTCCTTCTGCAGTTTTAATTTTCACAATCGTAATAATGATTTTTACATAAGATATAAATGTAATTAGCAAAGAAACAATTATAACAGATGATGCTACGACTACACAATTTTCAACCAGCACTGTGCTTGTACATGAGTTTTTTAGGAGTGGATATATGTCACAGAAAAAATGGTCAATGGTGGAAAAGCAAAATGTGAGTTTCATTATTAGATATATGGGAATACATGTATATAAAAAGGAACCATACCACACTCCAGCTATAAGATGGATGCAAACATGTCTTTTCATAATAGTGGTGTAGTGTAGAGGATAACATATGGCCAAAAATCGATCAACTGACATTACAGCCAAGATCAGAAATTCAGCAGTTCCAGAAAGGATGTGGCTATACATTTGTGCTAGGCAGCTGGTTAAAGATATTGTTTTATTTTCTCTCCAAATGTCTTTCAGCAAGTTTGGCATTGTGGTATTCATGAAACAAATATCAATAATTGCTAAGTTAGCTAAGAAACAATACATAGGCTTTTGCATTGTGCTGTGCAGGAGTACCAAGGCAACAATGAGTAGATTACCTGCCATGGCCAATATATAGAATACCAACACTGGACAGAAGACATGGACTCTTAGTTTTGGATGTATAGAGAATCCCAACAAAGTAAACTCTTCAATCATGGTTATATTTTCCATTCTGAAACATTTCAATTACACAGAAAGCTGCATTTCAATATTAAGGCATTATTAAATTGATGTTTCCTATCAAGTTACAGAAATATTTAATACTTGAGTTTAATATTGTTAAATGATGATATTGTTACTGAAAACCAAACTAAATCTTATAACGGTCAAACAGCACTGGGACATGAGATAAACAATTCTAAACTTACTGCAAGGCCAATATTTGTAGATAAAACAAAGTAATTCTTTGTACTTATATTTCATTTTCATTAGCTGTAAATACATAGGCAGCTCTTAGCAGAACTGCACTACAAGCAGTTTTAATATACGTTATTTAGGTATTTTCCATTGTGGTCACTATCAACTGCTATGCAGCCATTACTGGAATACATGTGTGCAGTAATTGGCTACAATGAGCATGCAAGAGATCAACAGACCTGACATTCAACAATGGACGAAACAAAAATAAAAAACATATATATATATATATATATATATATATATATATATATATATATATATATATAGATATAGATATATATTTAAACAGTGATTTAAACTAACAACAACAGAGCAACATTTTATTAAACATTTTTCATTTAAAGAACTTACCTTTTTTTTTAAAGAGATAGTAGTGTAAAATATAGACTCAGTTGCATGTATAATCTTTAATTTGATATTGAAATGTGTCAGATCAAAAAAAAATTTACACATTAGTACAGTGAATGCACATTTCCCTATGTTCTAGAATATTTCATTAAACTATTTCTTTAGGCCTGCTCTCAATCCCCAGTGCATAAGAATGTATCTACTAAAACTAACAAAACAAATGCATTTTATACAGCATTAAAATGCATGCATGAAATATTTTCTAGTACTAATATTTGGATTATTGCAAAATTCAGTTATATATTTTATAAGTATATTTCAAAATGTTACACATTACACATACATTTTGAATCCAATATGTAAAATATTGGTTGTAAGACAAAAAATATATATCTTTTATAGTTATGATATATCTCCCTGTAGGATGTAATAATTTCATTTAATTTAGTGCTTACTATAAATATTAAAGTTAAGGGTAACCAAGGGAATTATAGTTCTTCCTGAAGTTGTTGCTGTGTTGATGTAAATAAATACATTAATGCAATTAGTTTTGTAGCCTTTACAGTTTAAATATATATATATATGTGAAGGAAAGACTTTTTTCATGAAAAAGAAACCATTAAGACTAAGCTTCAACTTGCAAAGATGTTGAACAAGTAGATAAACTTATATTTGTTTTTCGGTTCTGGCACCATCACTCCCTGCGGCTTTCAATGTTTAATTTGCCACCATCCACGGCCAAAACCAGGTCATACAGACCCCACAACCTGCAGCATCATCGGCCACCCACATCAGAGGGTAAAATCCCTCATCGTGCACACAATCCACAAATGCAGCAACAGGGACCACCCAGGGAACCAATACAACAACACCCACAGCTTCAACATCAGAAAGCCAAGCCATTGATCAGGCTGTCACTAAAGCACTACAGTCAATCCGCCAGGAGGTGGCAGACCATAGTCACAGAATATCAGAAGCAAAACAGGGTATATCTATTGTAGAGGATGACTCCTCTGATTATATTGCTTAATTAACTAAACTGGAATCTAAGATTGCAGTTATGGCTAAAAATATGGATGACCTGGAAAACAGTTCCAGGAGAAATAATATAAGGATTCTAGGTACTCCTGAGCTGCTACCATCACAAGCTTTGACAGCACTTTGCTTCAATACCCTGGGCTTCACTCCAATGCCTATAATAGTCTGCTACCTGGGTTAGCCTGGGTCTTTTTTCCAAAAAAGCTTTATTGAAGCAAAATTATTGTACAGTGTATGTAAAAAAAGCTCATTACAATGCAAAGTATGACAATTACTATGAAAGTCAAATTACAAGTAGGTTGGGTCTACACTTCACCGCCCCGTTATGGTCGTGCCAACAATACCGCATCCTATACATATCTATTGGCACCGCACCCTTGGTGCGTGGTTTGCATGCGTCACACACCAATGGGTAACAACAATGGGCGGGGCACGTGTCCCCGTTGCAGCTGCGGGACGCCCCCGGATTCCCAATATCAGGGCGGGCGTTGTGAATCCGCTCCCGCTCCCGCTGCCGCGCCACCCCCGAAGCGCAGGCATGATGCGCCGGTATAGACTGGCACGTCATTCCCCATAGGGGATTACAGGGGGCGGCTGCACTGTGTTGGTTTTCCCTGCTGCACCCTGCAGTTTTCCATAGTGTAGACGCAGCCTAACACTGATAAAACCCAGCTACTCCAGGCATTCACTAGCCAGGTAATGATTTTTGCTTACTATTCAGCGGTGGTCTCTAGTAAACAATTTACCAAAGTCTGCTCCATTCTGTACAACAAGAACATTTGTTTCACTCACTCTATGTCCATGATAATCATGGGCATATGCAAACATTTCATGACCACCTGGAAGTGGAGGATTTTTTGTTCCTGTTGGAGAGGGGCTCCACTTTGCCTACAGTGCCTCCCTTGGAAACCCTTCCGCCTTGCAAGGTTCCAGCCAAAGCAACCCCCTCACAACAATGCCTGCACATGCACACTCCCAGGTAGCAGACCTACAATCAGAATAAAGGCACTGCTGACTACTCCAACACATGTTATTCTGTTCAAACAGCTATGACCTGTGACCTCACCCTGTCTGTGAGCTTGATATGTACCCTGGCTTCAACTGTTGACATTTAAGTATATGACATCGTCACATATTGTTTTCTAGAGTTAAGTTCAATTTTCCGCGGGGAGTATGGGAAAGCGTATATGCCATCCTCCATGCACAAAAAAGGAAGTTGCCACAGACTTTGGTTTAACTGTGCTCTGTTGGGAATTCTTACTCCCCATGGGCCTCTGTTCTTAGTTTTAAGTTAGAGATAGAACTTGTGTCACACATCCTAACAGGACTGGTGGATCTGTGTCTGCTTCCAGCTCTGGAATCCATGACACCTAACCTTCCGCCTCTCTGGAGCTCCCTCTGCTGGACATTCTGGTCCTGCACTCCTCCTCG
>CM070032.1:75813941-75832247 GCA_036250615.1 Ptychadena robeensis | reverse complement strand
CCCTTGCTCCTAGGTGCCCTACCCACCAGCCTTACACCCCTGGGGGTGGAGCGTAACACCAGCTCTGGAATGCATGACACCTAGGGTTAACCTTCCGCCTCTCTGGAGCTCCCTCTGCTGGACATTCTGGTCCTGCACTCCTCCTCGGTCGCTCCTTCCTCCGGGTGTTTATCTGGCTGGATCATCTGACAGGAAGTCGCCTGGACTTTGTGCTCCTGTGTGTTCCTTCTGATCCTTGCATGACTTCCCGGCTCCTGAACCCTTGCTCGCTTCTTGGACTACGCTTTCGCCTCAACCTTCGGTACTGCATACCCGCATCTCATCTGACCTCCCGGCTCCTGACCCCCTTGCTTGCCTCGTGGATTACGCTTTCGCCTGGCACATCTACCTCATGACCTGTCTGCCACTAAATGTAAATTTTACAAAGCCACCATGACTCACCATTAATGGGCTTGCCCCCTACTGGTAACTTTCTAGCAGTCAACCTTGATTTTTGTCAATACTGTTTTGAGCATAACTCTACCTTTGGATCCACTATTAATGTTGTTTTGCTATGCGTCACCCAAACTCAAGCCGTCAAGATTATGCATGGTTACACATATGTCTCTTACCAGCACGCCATGCAGTAATGCATGAATGGGTCCAACTCTTAACTGTTTGGCGTGTTGAAAAGCTGACAATGTCACAGTTCAGCAGGTTGGTGCAATGAACCCAACATGCCACAAGGCAAATGCAGACTTAGGAGCAAAGTCTTAGACATCCCCTGGTATTCACCAGAGCACCAGTGATGGATTCTGCTGTGAAAGATACTCCCTAGTTGCAGCTGGGTGATACACTCACTGGCAACTACTGATAGCAAAGGGATCTGAGATGCAGTACATAATCAGCAGGCAGAGGCAAAGTTGATAGCCACTCAAAAAGTCAGAGCAGGCAGCAAACATCAAAGTCAGGACAATCCAAAGGACAGTATTGATAACACTAGATATCACATATCAAGAAGAGCCTGAATAACAAAGTTCAAGCAATATTTTTGTTCAGGCAACTAGTAGCTTCCAGGCACTTGCTTAAATGAGGAGTCATGTGACTTGAAGCAAAATTCTCATTAAACTTTAAAGATTTCAACCATCCTTACTGCTAACAAGTGGATGACATTTGCAGAAAGTGGTAACAATCTCACAAGATTTTCCATGCTTAAGCATATACTAGCCTCTGGTTGCTCAACTCTGTGACAAAAATGTAAACATGAATCCTCAGTTACAGATTTTCTTACAGATTTCATATAGAAATATGAAAAATCATTTTGATATTTGTTTATGAATATCCATGTTCTAAGAGTGACTTTACCATGCTTTTCTTTATAGTTACTTGAAGCAACATGTGCAAATAATAATAATTTTTTCAAACAACAAATAGAATGCCTTAATTGTATGGGAGTGTCCTGGAAGTCTAAATATACATATTCCCAAGGGCTGGGGTCCACTGCATCCCCTTGCATTCAATAAGGTATAAGGTAACAACACTAAACAACACCAGTTTCCTAGTTCTTCTCTTCCTTTTTTTACCCGGCTACAAAGAATATTGGTAAAGACTTTAAATAGCCATTTCTGTTCATATCACACAGGCATGAACCATTGTTTGCACCTTGTGACATTACTTCATGGAAATTTTCCATTAAAATGCAGAACTTGACAGGTTTAAATTGTGATCTACATAGCTAGTAAAAGTTGAATTTTTGATGCTGTAGGACTTTTTTTCTTTTGAACTTGGTTGATTAACAGTGAGTCACTTAAATTCACTCACATTTCTTGTGTTGGTTGCTTTCCGGTAGATATTGAGGACTGCTTCTTTTATGCTTTTGTTTCGTAATGTATAAATGAAGGGATTCAATAAAGGTACAATTACTGTATTCAATATAGAAACATTTTTGTTTAAATAACCCCTCTGAATCTGAGAGGGACAAAAATAAGTAAATATGCAGCTGCCATATACAAGGGACACAACTAGAGCATGAGAAGAGCATGTTGTAAAAACCCGCTGTTTTCCTTCTGTAGTTTTAATTTTCCCAATCGTAATTATAATATTTCCATAAGATAGAATTGTAATTAGCAAAGAAACAATTATAAGTGATGAGGATACAACTACACATTTTTCAACTAGCACTGTGCTTGTACATGAGTTTTTTAGGAGTGGGTATATGTCACAGAAAAAATGGTCAATGGTGGAAAAGCAAAATGTGAGTTTCATTATTAAATATGCTGGAATACATGTAGACAAAAAGGAACCATACCACACTCCAGCTATAAGATGGATGCAAACCTTTCTTTTCATAATAGTGGTGTAGTGAAGAGGATAACATATGGCCAAAAATCGATCAATTGACATCACAGCCAAGATCAGAAATTCAACAGTTCCAGAAAGGGAAAAACTATACATTTGTGCTAGGCAGCTGGTTAAAGTTATCATTTTTTTTTCTCTCCAGATGTCTTTCAACAAGTTTGGTATTGTGGTGTTGATAAAACAAATATCAATAATTGCTAAATTAGCTAAGAAACAATACATAGGCTTTTGTATAGTGCTGTCCAGCAGAACCAATAAAACAATAAAGAAATTCCCTGTCATAGTTAAAATATAGAATAGCAACACCAAACAGAAGATATAGATTCTTAGTTTTGTATGTATATAGAATCCCAACAAAGTAAACTCTGCAACCACAGTGATATTTTCCATTCTGAAAAGGTTTAATTACATTGGTAAACTATATTACAGTATTTAGAGATTATTTAAACAACTATTGAATAAGCTTTTGATATGAAGGCTGATAGTATTTTTTTTATATGCATTCACAGTTTTTGTCTAAATGTCGATATTGATGTCAATTTATGTTGGGATCATAATTCCCTTTTTAAGGCTCCCATACACGGGTAGATCATCGCACGTGTTCACGGTTATTGATCGGCGATCAATTGAGTTCTAACCACCCTAAACAAAATCGACCAAGCAAAATCGTAATCAACTAAAAATTGGATTGGACATTGGACATTGTCCATTTTTTTGGTCGATCGTTTGGCAATTTAAGTTCTTTGGTGGACTTCTCATGCAGTATCCTTTCCAATCTATAGTTTTTGTGGAATCGGTCATTTTAGAGATCAAATTCATGTCCAAATTGACCACAAATCAGATTCCCAAGGTGGTGTTTCATCGATTCCAAAACGATCAATCGCCGATTCCACAATTGCCGGGAATGATTGGATCAGGAATCGATCAATGCCAAATCAAGGCGTCTATAGGTACCTTTAATTATATAAACATTTTAATGACATTACTATTATTTTAAATGTGGATACAATTATTATGCAGAACATGAGCTACACACTGTAAGGCCAATATTTGTAGAACTTCATTCCATATATCCAAGTCTTTTTTTTGGTGACAATTCCATGCAGGATAAAAAATAGGGATTTGTTTGGTATTCAATCATTTAGCAAAAAAAAATTATAATTCTTTTAGGGTTTACATTTGCTTTTACATACATCTTTCTCTCTTTCTCTCTCTTTCTTTCTCTCTTACTTTCTAAATAACTGCCTCCAAATGGGGCAGTAACTCAGAAAGCAATAGGGCCACTCAGTGGCTAGCTCTCTGGCCTTGCAAGACTAAGGCTAAATTTACACAACCGTTTCCCAGGCTGCATTCAATCTGCAACAGCCTAGACAACAACCAGGTGCTCATGCAGCTGCACGGAAACGACACACAAGCATGTGCAAAATGTGCAAGTGCTCGGGGGTTATTTTCAGGTCAATCGGCCTAAAGCTGTAGCCTAAGATTATTGAACCTGGACCTGGAACCTGGAGTATACTGCTTGAAGTTTTTATGTTCTCCCTGTAACTTCTGGCCTATGTCCACCTTCAAATGGTAGGCTAATTGGTTTCCCTAAAACATAGTCTTTAGATTTTGTTAATGGCATATGACTATGGTAGGGACAATAGATTGTGAGCTCAATTGGAAAAAAATTAAGCCACTGATTCAAACTGACAAACAGGCATTTTTATCAGTTGAGGTTAGTAGCCCAGTTACAAGTTATAACCTCTATTTTATTGCTTTTGCTCAAAAAAGAGGACCACTGTTTGTAACCCGGTGAATGAAATTTGTAACTCTTGGTGAATGTCTCCTGGTGTTTTTTGTTGACTGAGATTTACATATTTTTCTTTTTTTCCTATATCACATGTTCTTAAAATACGTAATAAGAAATATTGGCACTTGACATTTTTTTAAAATGTATATATTTTTTTGTTAACTTACCTTCTTCAAATTACATTGTTATATTAATATCAGAATTCCAAATTTTTCTACGTTCCACAGTTTTCCATCAATTCGTCATACGAAGTCTGGTTTAAGACAGTAAGCCACTATTACTGGTAACTAGCTTAAGTTAGCATTTTCCCTTTTTTTTATACTCAATGCTATGGTTTACATACTCTTTAATTATAATTATTCCTCTATTGAACACACGTTAGTGTGTATTTGTGGAAAATAAATGAAAATAATTTCCCTTATCTAAACATTTTTATAGCTGTATGTGTTTTACTAATTAATACCTGACCTGGAGATTATTGCCTAAAATAACATAGCTTGTTAACACTGATTTGGTTAAAAATGCACAAGGGAATATTATTCTGTCGTAATTATACATGCTTTGTACTGCTCCAAACAAATTTTCTGATTTTTTCATTTAGGAATAAAGTGTAGTTTTTGCAAATATTATAGAATAATTGTTAATGATTATTGTTAGTAATTGGTCAATGCTCTAGTTTTATCCCTCCATCTTCCAGTGGAACTGGATTGGACTAGCTTCCAGCTTTTTACTTGTTTTTACCTGTAGGCATGGTTTCACAAGTTATATATTGACTCAGTATAAATAACCAACATATTTTGTTGACAGAGCTTATTCATTAAAAATTAGAAACTTGGGAACTGTTTTGTAAACTAAACCAAAAGCAGACAACATGTCACTGATGTCATGTGTGTTACAAGTTTATATCTGGATTAGTAAACACAAAGTGGATGTATATTCTTTTTAGCTATCAAAGAATACAGTAAAGACATGACACAAGGTGAATCAAACTCACAAACTTGTGTGAATGTCCATAAACTCTACTTTTTGATGATTACGCTACATAAATAACTTAGGTCATCAATGTTACCATGCTAACATGTATAGCAATCATGTACACACGATGACAGTGTGCGTATTGCACAGAATACTAATCTACAGGTTCTACAGAGCCCAGTCTTAAGTTTTTATTGCATGAATACGATCAAATGAATAATTTGTAAAAAGCACAACTATGCTGTTAATTATTTTTAAAGCTGCATAGGTCTTAGTCATTTATTGAACATCTAATGTCAAGTTTGAAGGTCGTTTGGCTTCTCACACAGCAACCTCATTTAAAACGTTCTACAAACACCTGTAAGAACTTTTCAGGCATTTTTATTTTCAGCCATTTTTGAGCTATTACTGACCCTGGCTGTACCAGGTACCACCTGCTGGTTGCACTGTGCTTGCCCTTCCCTGGGTTGTTTCCACAGTCACCAGCAGGTGGCTCCGTGCAAGCGTGGGCTGGGTTGAGGTCACCTGTATCATTAGCCGGAAGACTATATAGGTGTGCCTCACCCACCCATTCTGGGCTAAGCATTTTTTACTCCTCTGATTTAGAATCCTGGACACCGGACATTTGAACATCTGAACACTGGACTATTTTGGCACCTATTTGGTTCATTTCTGTAAGTGCACAATAAACTCCTTTTTGGTTCACATATACCTGGCTGGTTGTCAGTGTATGCTGCCTCTCTAGTCGCTCCTTCTGCTCTGGATCCTGACAGACTGTGTGTGAAGATGGACCATTTCCTGATTAAAACCACTGCCTAAATGCTTTTATACACATAAATATTAATTTTAACTGCCTCAGAAGAGGGTGTATAAGCTGTAAAATCACAGTAACAGCAAACACTGTAGGACTGGGTGGTTTATTCGCCTGGGGTGTTGTCCTCTGACAAGTAGTAAGCCACAATAGTAGTTTCAGAGACCCCCTTAATGAATCAACATACAAAAGATTCCTAATCTCACTTACAGACCCCTACTGTGACAAACCTATTTTGGAAAAAAGGGAGGTGAGGATGGTTAGTGCATGACTAGGGGGGGGGGAGAGGTGTTGTGAATGATGTGGGGTGAAGGTTAGGGAGGGAAACCAGGGTGGAAACATGGTAGAGGGATAAATGGGGAGAAACGTAGGACAGCAGGATGTGTATGAAACATAGGTAGTGGTACTTTAATTTAACAGACCTTTCAGTGAAAGCTCCTTAACCTCATGGCAAGATTACTCCTTGCTTAATACCCCTCATATTAGTAATAGACCCCTGATTGTGAGAGACCCCTTACCTAAGTAATAGCCCCATAGTGTAATAGACCCTTTACTGTTAGACCTTTTACCTAAGATAGATCCCTACTGTAAAAAACACCACAGTGACTTCCAGCAATTTTTATCGCAGCTAGACCCCTTGGTGTAACAAAACCCTCAATGAAAAATATGTCACCTAACGAATAAACCCCTTAATGGAAGGACCTAAGGAAGGACTCCTCTCTGACAGATCCCTCAGTGTAACAGAACTCTAACTGTTTATTTAAATATGAGTTTAGCTGATAACTGAACACCACAGAGGGACTGATCTCTCAATTACAGTCAAAACAGGTAACATTCCCAGAGTCACAAATCTATTAGTGACAGCCCCTACATATGACCCCACATCTCATCACATTTGACCACTAAAGAGGAATGCCTTAGACTGCCCACAATAAAAGGCCAAGCTGAAATGTGTAGTTTGATCACACAGCACAATGCCACAGATGCCATTAAGGAAGCATGCAATTGGCCAGAGTGAAATGAATGTTCATTGTGTCAGAGAATTTTGCAGTACTGCCTCACAACCGCAGACCACATGTAACCACACCAGTGCAGTACCTCCACATCCAGCATTATCATCTGAGACTAGCTACCCTGACCGCTGCAGCAACAATTGGTTTGTGTAGCCAAATAACTTTTGAACAAAATGTCAGATACCATCTAAGGGAAGCTCACCTGTATGCTTGTTGTCCTCATCAGGTCTGGAGCTAACTGCAGTTCATCATTGTAACTGACTTGAGTGGGCAAATGCTCACATTTGTCTGGCATTCTGTTCATGGATTTTTCCAGTTTTCACTGTTTCAGGCAGATGGCGTATTGATGGCATTTTGAACGCATAGAGATAACGTGACGAGATCCTGAGGCCCATAATTGTGCCATTCGTCCACAACCATCAACTCATGTTGTAGCATGATAATGCATGGCCCCATATTAAAGGGTCTGCGCACAATTTCTGGAAGCTGAAAACATCCCAGTCCATGCTCTGGATCGGCATATACAACAGCATACCCTAATTCTATACCTAATTTTGGATAGAGTTCCTTTGGCACCTAAAGCATACATCATGTTATCTAGAAGCCAGAAGATGGAAAGTCAATGGGAGACACTGAAAGTAAACATTTTAACTTGTCTTACTTGTCTAAGGTTTTTAGATAACAGTTTTAAAGCTTGACATAGATTTTATGCATGTGGTTAAGATCTCTTCTTAGGTTATGTCCCCACTTTAGCGATCTCCCACGATTCTAGTCGATAGTGTTTTTTCTGGCAAGTGTTCGGGAGCGGTCTGGCAAGATCAGGTGAGTTTTCGGCCGCTATTTTTGGCCCTTGATCTTGCCCATAGAGGAAGCATGCCTTACAAATACAAAAGGCTTAGGAGGATGTAGAAATATGTCAATTTGCAATAATAGATGTAATTTCTGCATCAATTAGGTATGAAATCAAGTCATATTTTGATTTCTCATACATCCAATGGTTTACTCTTAGAGTTGATTGCAGAGCCACTAAAAAACTATGTTTAAATGTTTTCAGGTTTATAATTTTGTCCTACTCTGTGTTCTAATTTGACACCCCTGGTTTCTCTGAATGAAATGTGATTTTAGACAAGTTTCACATTTAATTTTAGTTTTATTCAACTTGTAGCACAAACGATGAGACATAGATATTCTAACTTCATCATTCTTCCGTTTTTCCATAAATATAGAAGCATATCTATTTGGGGTTCAATTATCCCTGGGACTTTAAAAGTGCCAATTAAATACACTTGTATATCTTTAATATAGTGTCTACAGTACTGGCTCTGCCCATTATTTGCTCCATATTGTGTGGAGTGAGAAGGAATACTAAATGTAAAAATTGTGTAAACATAGTGTAAAATTGTACATATTAATATACTTACACAACTCAGAGTTAAATATATATGATTTATGTCCAACATGCTATGTGATTCTCATGCAGTAAAGTCCTGTTGGCTAGTACATAGACAGGGGGGAGAGTCCTCTTGCAGACAGTGGACTTGTACTCCTTAGTGGGTCTAAGTTATCTATATAGCAATTTAGTTCATAAGTGACAAGTTACTTAAGCTGGGCATACACGTACCAATTCCTGCACGATCCGTTCCCCGATCCGATGCCGTGCGCGCTCCCGCATCCCTTAAGGATTGGGTCGTGCAGGAATTGGAGGCTGCAACTGACGAGGATTGTGCTGAAATCAGCCGTCCTGTCGGATCGCACAGTTATCCGACAGGATGGTAAATTTTAGCCCGATCCCATTAGTTCAGCTGGGGATGGCTGCCCCCAGCCGAACGAATGAGCTGCAGATGCAGAGTGCCGTCCGATTCTTGGCACTAGCGGGCGGGCGTGATGACGTCAATATGCCGAAAATCGGTTAAGGAATAGGCAGAAAATCATACCGTCTATTCCCATTTTTAGTAATTAAAACATCCCAATTGCTTAACTACTTTATTCAGTCCACTAGAAATCTAATAAGGTGAAAAAATGTTTTAAGGTACCCATACACATTAAGATTCCCTTTCCTTTTGCCTGCAATTGATCACAGCATGGTGATGTCACCACTCTGCTTGTGGTAGGCAGAAAAAATTACGGGAACGGGAATGTTCGCCACATCGATTCATGCAGAAATTCCCACTCAATACTTTGTATGGGGACACATCCCTTGCACGATTTAAATGTTTTCGTCGATCACTCAAGATGGGTAGCTATCGATGATCAATGATCGATCTGCTGGAACGCACATGCAGATCAATCTTTGGGGAATCAATGGCATATATATATGTATGTATGTATTTATGTATGTGTATGGGGGGCTTTATGGCTTTACTTGAGGCTGAAAAGGCTTTACTTCAGTCAAAGATAACATTTATTTTCTAGGAAACTATTGTTAAATTTTTTACATGATAGGACACAGTTTACATTGGAAGCACATGACATGATGGACTTCTTAGCACTATAGGATTTAACTTAACTCCTCAGTGAGCAGAATTATATCACTGATGTTGATGACGGCATGGAGGGAGAAGAGAAAGAAAAAAAAGAATAGTCTATCTATGATAATGGAGATGAGGTTGGGTGGCACAGATAACATCACTTTAATACATTTAAGAAAAAATCGAATAAATTCCCACCCTTACATTTTAATGTGAGCATCAATGCAAGTATAAAGGCTATTCAAAATGAACTGAGAAAAATTTATAAATTAAAAACTTCCCTAAAAAAATTTTTAAAGCTAAAAAACCCCCCACCAAAATGGTTCATACAGAATCGGAGTATACAATGATCATCATGGCAGCTTATTAACCTCCCTAGGGGTTTAGACGAATCCTGTTTGTTCGCCAATCAGGGTCCTCTCAACCGCAGGGGAAGCCGGCATCGGGGAGACCCGATGCCTCCCCGGAAAGCTGCAGCGATTGTCATCGCTGCAACATTTCCGGGGTTTCAGCACCGCCCCGATCGCGTCACGGTGAAGGGGGCGGGGGGGGGCAGCGCCATAGACCTCCATGTTAATGAAGGAGCGCCGGCTTTCCCACTCACGTCAATTATGACATCGGCTGTGTGAAGAGCCCCAGAGGGAGAGACTGACAGGCAGTGTACATTGTACACTGCTTCGATTGCCCATTTTCGCGCCATTTATAACGACGCGAAATGGGCAGTGCGCTGGGAAGGTTAAGTTCATATTATTCCTTAAGCTGGGCATACACGTACCAATTCCTGCACTATCCGATCCCCGATCCGATGCCCTTGCGCGCTCCCGCATCCCTTAGGGATCGGGTCCTGCAGGAATTGGAGGCTGCAACTGACAAGGATTGGACTAAAATCAGCCGTGCTGTCCCCAGCCGAACTGATGAGCTGCACATAAAGAGTGCTGTCCGATTCTTAGCACTAGCGGGCGTGCGTGATAACGTCATCACACCGCTCCTAGTGCAGAGAATCACATAAGGAATAGACCTAAATCGTCCCTTAGGGTCCCCATACACCTTTAGATTTCTCTGTCAGATTTCTTTAGATCTCCTTTTGTTTTACCAAAACCATGTAATATGAGGGACTTTCTAAACAATCAAGTCTACCTGTGTTCAGTCGCAGAGGACCCTATACTACATAGTTGTTGGTAGATCTAAAGGATATCTGACAGAGATTTTCCATTCCCGAAGATACATAAGCAAAAGTCCTGCCCAGAAGACCAATTGTTTCTAGTAAAGGATGCTTTACAGAGAAGACAATTGAATGTGTAGACGTATATGTAAGACCCCATGTGCATGCATTACCTTATATCTTAAAGACAAAATGGATCTGTTGAGATTATTGAAAGGCATGATATTTATTTTACTTTGTGATTTTGCATAAAATAAGTATGAAAAGGCATCTCCAGGCTTTTATAGTAGCACTTGGTTTATTATTTTTGCACTGACATGGAGATGTATGCAGTGTGATATTCGATGAAGAGAGGAGGGAGTCCATCCTGGGACTTAGGGCACTTCAGCACACACAGTGTCCCCCCTTTTTAACATCAGGGAGATACTGGAGAGGTTCCCAGATGAGACATCGCGTCCAGTGGAAGGCGGAAGTATACCATTGTGGGCGTATGCTCTGTAGGTGTGTTCTTATTTGACAGCCTTCAGGCAAAGAGGTGACAAGAAATTGTAAAACTAATTTCCTATGATTGTGTCTTCAAGTATTTAAAGAATCCATCATGAACAATTTCTCTAACATTTTGATTTCTTAGAGAATAAATGAAAGGATTTAGTAAAGGAACTATAACAGAATTCATAATAGACACATGTTTGTTAATAAATGAGTTTTGACATTTTGGTTGGGAATACATGAATATGCAACTTCCATATACAAGAGATATTGTCACAGCATGGGAGGAGCATGTTGACACAATCCTTTCTTTTCTCCCAGAGATAATTTTGGTAACTGCATGTATGATATTTATATATGACACAAAGGTCACAAGAAAAGAAATAACTACAACAGAAGATGAAACAAGTATACATTTTTCAATGTATTCTGTGTTTATGCAGGCATTCTTCAGGAGTGGGCCTACATCACACATGAAATGGTCAATCTCAGAACTGCAGAAGGTCAAACTTATTACTAAGTAAGAAGGAATTAATGTTGATAAAAATGAACCAACCCACACTCCAATTATGACTTGAGTGCAAAAGTGTCTGGTTATAATGGTAGAATATTGCAGGGGAAAACAGATCGCTATGTATCGGTCAACAGACATTACAGCTAAGATTAGAAATTCAGCTGTGCCAGAGACAAAGTAAGTATATGACTGTGCCAAGCAACCAATTGCAGATATAGATTTCTCTTTACTTAAAATGTCATTTAACCAGTTTGGTACTGTAGTAGTAATAAAACAAATATCAATGACAGCCAGATTACACAGAAATAAATACATTGGTGTTTGAAGTGTCCTATTTAACCAGATTATTGAGATAATAACACAATTTCCAGTTATGGTGATAATATAGCAAAGAAATGTTAGGCAGAAGACTGGTACTGTTGCTTTAGGATGTAGAGAAAATCCCAGTAATGTGAAATGTGTTACTAAGGTCATGTTCTTTTGTATAACCATTGTTATTCTGAAACTCAAATAAATTAAGGTTTAAGAAAAGCTGTACAATTCACTAACCTGTACAGGATTAGTAATACTATGAATGTGCCTTAGTGCACATTACCAGTATGTTTGAGATGATGGGATGATACCTCTTAGATTGTAAGCTCAATTGGGTAGGCTTTTCCTTCGTTGCCATAATTTTTACCTTAATGTTAGTTTGCTTTGTCCATCAACCATAATTTTAAGTACCAAGTCCAGTAAAATGATGGCAGTTAATAAATGAAAGTTATAATAATAATACATAATTTTTTAACAAATGTTATAAATGTTAAACAAAGAAGTCCAATAATACAAGAAAAATATCAAATTAGAATTGTGAACACACAATACTAATGGGGATATAACAAAATAAAACATTATATCTATAAAACAAATAGAAGCATTGAAAAGTGTGCTGTCTAAAATGTTTTGACTTTCTGGTGTATATCACGATACTATAAGAGCTCTATGCCCAAATGTAAAATGAGAATTGTAATAAATAATATATCTACAGATTAAAAATTTCAGTCTTAAATTATACAAACAATATTAAAAGAAAATCAGCAGCAAAGCTTTATATGATCGGATGTGTTAGTCTCATTCTACTAATATTTAAATAATCTTGGATTATCCCTCTGAGTCTTATTAGGCCTGACTAAATGCATCATACAATAATTATCTTATATTTGTCTTTAATAAACCTGTCCTTTTTTTCTTTTTATAGATGAAAATAGGATGCTATAATCAATACAAATCTATAAAAATAGCTAACAAAGAAAAGAGATTTTTCTAAAGCCAATGTAAAAAAGGAGAAGAATTTAAACAGTCATGTAAACAGAGTTTTTTTTCTATTCATCTTAGTAATGAGTGAAAGCCAATGAGTCAAGACTGCTGGTCTGGTGCTCCGTAAACCTGCAGCGATTCTGCATCGCTGCATGCTCACACATCCCCGTGTCTTCGTCGTCATTGGTGTTGCCGAAGGGGTAAGCGGCACTTTTTTCCCATTGGATGGGGGTGGGGTGGCCCAGGTGGAAAAAAGTCATATTGTACTGTCCCACTTGACTGTTGGGAGGCAAACCAAACATCAGAAATGTCTGCAGACAATTCAACAATCACTAAATATCACAAACAGAAACAGCTGTAGTAGACCAAGAACTACACAAAGGCTAATTTTCAAACTTATGAGAGGGATAGTCCAGATGGGAGGATGAATGGTAGACAGCCTCTCTTGTTGTCTCAACAAGGCTGCAAATTCAGCAAGAAGGTGGCGAAGTCATGTTTTGGGAATCATTCGGGGAAAGCCAGATAGCTCCTGAAAAAAAGTATGTGGAGTTTCTGACTGACCACTTTCGTCCTTGGTACAAAAAGATGAACCGTACTTTCATAAATGGCTCTCTATCCTCCCCTATCCCCTATCCCCTATGGCCTCTATCCTCCCCTGACTTCAGTCCTCTAGATAACCTTTGGAGCATCCTCAAGCAAAATATTGTTGTGACCCGAGAAAGGGCCACATAACTGTATTATATGTGCTGTACTATATTGGCTGTATATTTCTTGTTTGCTTGGTGTATTCCCTTAAGTGTAGCACCTGCTGTGTACAAGCTGCTGAAACCATGAGTTATGGCTTGTTGTTTACTTCACTACTTTCAATCCAAAAAGTAGCTAAGTCACTTCTGCCCAGTAACAGGCCTTGAGCCAGCCCCTGTCTAAGGACATAAATAATCAGTCCAACCAACACCCAGCCGACGGTTTCAGCAACGCGGTAGCAGCAACAATAACGCTTATCCCTACAATTGAAGCCCTTTTCTGCCCTCGGGAGTCGGAGCTGCTGTACATAATCCTAAATAAACTGTAAATAGCCCCCTACCCTACCTTCACTTTATTGGGTTGTGAGCTCAGCCTGGAAAGTGGACAAGAGGACATCCATCCCTGAAGAACCTGGTGTCGTGAGTACTACTACATATTGCACTCGCACCACACTACAAGTGGCGTCACAAACAGGATGTTCGCAACTACCAGCTGACTATGCTCACAGACTGCAGAGAGCCCGCCAGCACGTTCCATCGGCTGTGTGTTATCCTATTGGTCCCAAGAGACTGTCATCGAGCAGTGCCCGTGAGGAGTCGCCTGCTGCGACAGAGAACTTTTAAAAGGCCCTCCCTTGCTGAGCATGCTCTCTTCTCCTTCCAGACTACCGCACAGAGCAGATGTACCTGCTGACTTGCCCCACCATGAGGCCCATACAGGATACCGGCCTACGCTTCTCCACTGCGAGCCTGGCCTTGGTATCCTTCAGAGGAGTCCAGCGGTTGGTCGCTGAGTGCAGCAACTGCCACAAACTGAGTGCAGCAACTGCCACGAACTTACTGAGTAGAGATGGTCGAATTTGTTTTCCAAAGCATGCTGGAGATGTAGAAAAGGGTTGGTGGTATACTACAAAAAAGAAAGTATGTCTCTAACACAAATAGTTTTTTCACAAATTGAGTTTAAAGTCAAGTAAAAATTTTGAAATTGGAATTTCGACTTTAAATTTAAACTTAATTTATGCAAAAATGGCATGTGCTAGAGCAAAACTTTTTTGTTCAAATGTTCCTCTAACCCTTCTCTACATCTCCAGCAATTTTGGTGAGGATACCATTTTCAGGGGCTTTGCAATAAGCTCACAAATTTAGGAAGTCGAAAAATTTGACCATCTCTATTACTGAGTCCTGGACCCATGGGCCACCTGTGGTACCTGCGACGGCCTGCTATTAGCCATATGGCCCACACTTGCCGCGCGGCACACCAGGAGGCTGTCCAGGCACTCCACAATGATGGTAGAGAAAGTTTCAGAACTTGGGGCTGAAAGCTGTGACCTTGATACACCCGTTTCCCCCGAGCGGGGTCGAGACACGCCGATCACGGAGGAAGCTGCCGTCAGCGCGGTTCAGCCTGAGGGACCGATCCATCAGCATAAGTTGCCACTACTTGAATCATCTGCTGCCCTGTCTGAGTCGTCTGCCGCCACGGCACTGAAGGCCATCCAGCCTGCAGCGACTTCCCCTGGAGGGTTGCCATGTCCCTGCATCTTCCAGCCCAGTCGCCCCTGCATCTCCAGCTAAGGAGTCGAAGCCCGAGCCATGCACCTGCCAGCGCTTGCCAAGATCCTGAGGAGGACGTTCCAGCCCGTTCCTGGTGGAGCCCCCCGGAGGAGGAATCCGCTAACGGAATAGCTCTTGTTATTGACTGTACCTGCTGTTGGGTCATTCCCCGTTCTTGGGTTGACCATCTTGTAATATAATAGTTTAAAAAGTTAATGGTTTTTCACTACTTGGCCATTGCCTTGCTCTTCATCAGAAGGACTATTTCTGATCCACCAAGGACTGGTCTGGTGCTTACTAATCGTATTTTCTCAGTAATTTTCCCCTCGTGGGTTAGCTGTAGACTGTGTAAATAAATATCTTCTCCCCTTGCGGGTGTAATCGCTACAGACTTTGGATTAATTATCAACTTACTGTATGCTGGTTAACCTTTTATTTTGCAGGTCTTGGTGTTACTTATTGTTGGGTTCCCTCTGCACACACATGTTTTTGGGTTAGGTTCCCAAGCAAATGCACAGGTGCTGCCAGTCTAGGACTACACTCCACACACATTTTTTAGTTTATATGGGCATACATGGCAGTAATTTTGGCGATGATACCATTTTCAGAGGCTCACAAAATTAGCATGTCGAAAAATTCGACAAAATTCGGGCTCTCTGGTTCTTCTATCTTCTGCTCTCTCGTCTGATGACTGCAGAAAGCCTAACCAAGGTTCCAGCAACGCGGTAGCATCAACAGTAACGCTTATCCCTACGATTGAACCCCTTCTCTGCCCTCGGAAGTTGGAGCTGCGGTACATAATCCTAAATAAAATGTAAATAGCCCCCTACCAGCTTGCGTGGACCTTTGCTTTCTTGGGGTGTGAGCTCAGCCTGGAAAGTGGACAAGAGGACATCAATCTCTAAAGAACCTGGTGTCGTGAGTACTCACACCAAATTACAATATCTATGAGGGTGGAAGGCAGTTTGCATCTAAAGAGTCGTTCTGGGAGCATAAAAAGGGGGTTTGTGCTTTTTATTTCAAGAACAAAATATTGTTGCTTTAAGAAGAGATGTGTTTATTATCTAATAAAAAATAGCATACAGAAAGATGCAAGATACAAAATTCCCCATATCTAAATTCTTATGTGTGTATGTCTGTGTGTCTGGAAGCATGTGTGTGTGTATGTGTGTGTCCTCAAAGTAATCTGAACATCAGCTTTTCACCACACATATTTATAAACTTTTTTTTTACACATATGGCATACAATACAGAAATAGATATGTCACGCTTCCGGGTAGGCCCAGAAATCTATACAGAATCATGAGGTTATGTCTTTTGACTGACAACACTTGGACTGCTGCTTGTTAGACAAGATGTATACATAGCTATACATTCATAGGCAAATATATTAGATAGTTATATGTTATATGTATATATCTTCTAAATGATGGAAAGCAATGATTTTTGGGAAGGTTTGTCAGGGAGGCTATGATGATCTGAAGTTCAACAAATGCAAAAATTGTGGAGCTGCTATTAAATATAGGGTCCTATGTGGATATGTAACTTGACCTGTTATGATGTTTTTGATTCCAATAGCTTTTTATTCTAGTAAATAAAATTTTCACTTCTTTTCAACCTATAAAATGTTTTAAAACTTGTGTGTGCTATAATTTAAAGCAGTGGATTTGAAGTTCTTTATTTTTGAAAAACATACCTCAAAAACTGAAATGAGCTCCAAAAAATAAAATTCGGCTTATATTTGGGTCAAGAAATTTAAATCACTGCATTTTGTAGGTGGACTTCATGAGAGAATTGCAAAGCCCCTGAACATTCTATCATCACCAATATTGCTGGAGATGAAGAAATGAAGAAAGGAGTTGTGGGAACATTTAAAACGTATTTTGTGCAAAAGCATACATATGCTAGAGCAATAAATTTTTCTTTAAAATGTTCCCACATCTGCAGCAATTCCGGTGATGATATCATGTTCAGGGGCAGAGAAATTAACTTACTAATCTGCTGAAGTAAATAATAACATCTCCAAACAAAAGCTCCAGTTTCTGACCCTTAACTGCAGCATGTTATTTACTAATGCCTGTGTCCTGGTTGAAAGAAAACTGGAACTATACATCAGAAACAGTACTGTTATGCTTCTTCAACTGAAATGACCATATAATGTAGCAGAAGTTGTCATGTTGTAATTCAAGAAAAAACAAGTACATAGCAATACAGAGGAAGGCATTTACTGCATTCACAAGGCAACGCAACACATGAAGTGTGAATGGTAACATTGGTTTTCTATGAGAATATGCAGTACTGTAAAAACGCATATAGTGTGAAACGCCTCATATGTAACAATGAAATAATTTAATTTTACAGCACATAACTGATAAATAAACTATAAAAATAAAACAGACACTTACAAAATCCCACCCAAACCTTTTGCATATAATTATTAAATACATGATTACATATAAAAGAAAACATTAATATTAATAATTACATGAATTCAATCTTCTTGATCTTTAGTCTTATGTAGAATCTTTCTCCGGAGCACTAGGGAGAAAAAAGCACCTTTTGGGCATGCTAAGTTGCTTGGGAAAATTATCTCACACTACTGAGCATGCCCAAAAGAAGAGTGAAAAAAGTGCATACTTGTTCTAGCAAGCAGCTCAGCATGTTGATGGCTTATTTGACAGGAAGGACTTTTGGGATCCATTCACACAGTAAATTTTCTTGACTTTTTTTAAGCATTTAAATTCCTGAAAAACAACCATTTGTTCATGAAATCATCAAAGCCTATGGGAGCAGTTAGACATTGTTTTTTTAAGCAGCATAGTTCCCAGTCATTTATTGAAGTTTAAATGTCATAACACTCTACAAACACCTGCCATGACTTTGCATAGAGATTTTCAGGCATTTTTTGAGCAGGAAGACTCAAACTCAGTGTGAAGACTACTACCAAAATGCTTTTCTACACATATATAGCAATTTCTTTACTGCCTAGAAAGGACTGTTTAAGCTGAACAATTGCAGGAACAGCATACAATGTAGGGCTCTGTGTTTTTTTGACCTGGGAGTAGTTTGAGGGACTCCCTTACTGACTGTCTACTTAAGGAAAAACCCTTATCTCAGTTAAAGACCCCCATTGTGAGAAACCACTTAGTGAC